>OU611896.1:10005000-11205000 GCA_914767815.1 Eupsilia transversa
GGACCTTGTGAAGGGCGCAGTTAACAGCTGGATGCGTCAAGCACAGAGCAGGCTCGATTTGGTAATGCTTGGGGGCGGCCTATGTCCAGCAGTGGACGTCTTACCGATAAAATCATGATGATGATGAATATTGCAGGTGCAGTATTGGCCTCTCCAATCAACTCGCAGCTCAAGGATGCTCTGCGCAACATCGTACGTTCCTCCGAACTGGACATGAAGTTTATGTACATCGGAGCGAACGCTTTGTTCTCTCCAGGTGACTACATCTCCATAGAAGGTCAGTTAAAGACAAATAAACGAGTTACTATAAAAAATACCCAAACCGATATAGGTGTGCCTATAATATTTGAAGAGTTTCCTCGATTTGTCCTGGATTTCATCATCAAATCCTAACCTTATGAACCACAAGGGAAATAAACCGTTTAAAAAAAAATCGGTCCAGCTGACTTCGAGTAATCGGGGAATATAAGTGATGTACCGACTAGATGCCGACTAGTCGGCCATAATATATTTGTATTCGGCGACTAATCGGCTAAAAATGCCGACTAGTCGGCCCAATTTTATACTCGTATTAGTTAGTTTAGTATGCTTAAAAAAAAATGGTGATTTAAATCTTTATTGTTATTCTTTTTTATTATAAAATCAATTTTACAGTTTATTTAAGTGCAATCTAGAATAGGATGGACGTAAGCGGCTCGCACGTAAACAATGATGAAAAAATGCAATGTAAATAAAAACATGTCCCGACACGTCCGCATGGTCGCCGTGCGCCACGCGCCCTACGAGCCGAAAGCGTAGTTACGAACATTTCCGATTACACCCGAACTCAACCGAAAGCAATGATCGGCTTGGCTGAATAGTCGGTCATTTTGCAGCCGACTAGTCGGCTAGTCGGCCAAAGTCATAGTCGGCCCATCTCTAGAATATACACAAAAAAAAAAAAAACCGACGAACTGAGAACCTCCTCATTTTTTTGAAGTCGGTTAATATGTAGAGGAACTCCTTCCTCTCCTTTTATTTATTTACTAGCTGCTGCCCGCGGCTTCGCCCGCGTGAGTGTCGGAAATTACCCCATACATTCCCATGGGTTTTAAGTATAAATATTGAGTTTCGAGTTAATCGGACAGCGCGTTAAAATTCTTCCATACAAACACTGACACCCACCAACCCCCCTTTAGGGGGTAATTTAGAAAAACTAAAATCTAAAAACTTTATAATTTATTTAGATAACTATTCGTGCGAAGTTTCATGTTTATTAGGTACCTCAAGGAATAAGATTTTTCATACAAACTTTCATCCCTTATTTTACCCCCTTAGGGGTTGAATTTCGAAAAATCCTGATACACGTTATTCTTAATTTTTCGGTTTAATTATAAATATTGAGTTTCGAGTTAATCGGACAGCGCGTTAAAATTCCTCCATACAAACTTTGACACCCCCCAACCCCCCTTTAGGGGGTAATTTAGAAAAACAATAAATTACAAACTTTTTCATTTATTTTGATAATTATTCGTGCGGAGTTTCATGTTTATTACCTCAAGGAATAAGATTTTTCATACAAACTTTCATCCCCTATTTGACCCCCTTAGGGGTTGAATTTCGAAAAATGCTTCCTTATTCCTTGCTTACATTATAAAGGGAACCTCTGTGCAAAATTTCAGCTTTCTAGGTCCAAGGGTTTGGGCTGGGCGTTGATGTCAAGTCAGTCAGGACTTGTCTTTTTATTAATAGGTATAGATATAGATGTGAGAGTGTGGTGCCCAGGATATTAAAGAATAATTATACCAAGTTTCATCGTAATCGAACCGGTAGTTTTTGCGTGATGCCTGAACAAACAGACAGACAGACAGACAGACAAAAAAATTTTTAATCAAATTTTCGGGTTCGGTGTCGGTCTAGTAACACCCCCTGCCATTTTTTTTTTTATATTTTCAATGTACAGAATTTTCACTTCTACAGATTTATTATAAGTATAGATATAGATTTCTACAAACCCGAACTTTTCTCGAACTTTGTGTGTTAAAGGTTGCGTACAGTAAGACACATTTCACGTGACCGATTCAAAAGCGATCATCGCGCGAATACACGATCGTCGCGTCATTATGCAACTTTTTGTTTCTGAAAACCGGAAAGCGCCCTTTTTCAGCGCGACCACGCGTTTAGGGTCACCGAACAAAAAGTTACATATGCGCACGACGATCAATTGAACAGTTTGAGGGTTAACACTAAACGCCCATAGGCATTATAAAAATAAAACTTCTATTGTGTCTCGTTCAGTGCCCCTGAATGCGTTAAACAGGACGAGGCCGTAAGCTGACTATAATTTTTTTGCAAAGTTTTCAATAAAAGACGTCCACAATTTTTTTTTTCTTTATTTTTATTGAGGTTTGCATTTGTTTTTGCTGTACAATAAAGCTTATTATTCTATTCTATCTATCTCTTACAAAAATAAATAATAGTTTTGCACAGTGGCCAGCACATCAAGCTACCCAAAACTGTCAAACTTTCCCAATCAAACTTGAACCTAATGCTTTAGCGATAAAGTTTAAAATCTACTAAAGAAATTTGACAGATTTTAGTAGCTTGATGTGCTGGCCACTGTACTTTGTACATTTCAGGAGTGCCATTAGCCGATATGAATGTAAAATGGAATTCCGATTACTCTGGCGAGAAACCTGAGGACTGTCTTTCTTTGTCCAACCAAGTCGACGAAGTGTATACAACCTCATGTGATAAGTACATGCCGTATGTATGCTACAAGAAAAGAGACAAGACTGAGTTGAATGAATGTGGTACCTTTGACAACGGTAAGCTCATGTCAGGGAGTGCCATTCCATCAAGTATGGGAGAACATGTTTTTCAACTACAATGTTAAGTTTGTTCTTGGGATAAATTCAATTCATCCCAGCTACGGAACCCTTCATTGTGCGTGGTCCGACACGCACTTGGCCGGTATTCATTTTAAATAATATTACCCTAAAGTCTAATATAATAGTTTTTTATTTAGGATTTTACTTGCATATTTAAGCCAAACAATTTAAAAAGTAAGAAGGATAAAAACAGCTAGATGAGGCCAACTATACAACTAATGACTTGGCTTAGCCGCAAGTACTGCAAAAACAGTCTCTTGAAATAATGTTGTTTATTGTATTATTTGTAATGTATTAGATAGTAAATTATTATTGACTTTGACTTTCTTATTAATTAAAACCACCTGCCAACTTTATGTACTAACACTAGTTTGTTTACGTTGGTCATGTAATAACCAAAAATAACACAACATGTAATAATGATCAAATTGTATTGCATTATATGATAAATTATTATTATAATTACTATCATATTTTCAGAGTACAATCTAAATGAAACCACGGGCAAATGTTACAAGCTACACCAAGAGCCAAGGTCGTGGGACGTAGCATACAAGATTTGCGCAGCTGAGGGAGGCCACCTGGCCATCATCAACGACAAACTAGAGGCTGATGTTGTAACGGCTCTGTTCCCCGAGCTAGGTTCTAAGAATCCCATATACCAGCGTCCTAGAGCTAATCCAATTGGGGAACCAGCGCACATTGGACTGAGAAACTGGAATAAAGACTACACATGGCTCACTATTCATGGTAAGATCACTACTTCTTTACAAACTCAAACTCAAAGCATTAATTTAAATTAAACCATTTTCAAGCACTTTTTAGGGTTCCGTAGTAAACAAGGAACCCTTATAGTTTCGCCATGTCTGTCCGTCTGTCTGCCTGTCCCCGGCTTAGTGCAGAGACTGTTAGTACTAGAAAGCTGTAATTTGACATGAGTATACATATTAACTACACCGACAAAGTGGTAAAATAAAATCATGAAAAATATTTTTTTTTGGGTACCTCCTAAAGTGGGGGCATTTTTTTTTCCGTCTGTTTCATGGTGTGGGGTATCGTTAGAAAGGTCTTTGGATTAGGATTCTTCAGGTATTTTTGGATTGAAGAATCCGTCTGCGAAATATTAAGCTTTAACCTGTAAAGTACTGCTAATTTTTGTTAGAGTCAAGTGTCCCCCCCCCTGCCAGCTAAACGGTAAGTTCTGGATATGTGAAAAAAAACACAGCAGTAGTATATATAACGAAATTAAAAGGAAAACTATCACAGCTAAGTAGGCTCTACTAGTTAACGAGTAATTATCGACCAACTTAAATGTGCAGTTGCAAAAATATGTTCTACCATACATTTTGTATGGGAGAACATGTTTTTCAACTACAATGTTAAGTTTGTTCTTGGGATAAGTTCATCCCAGCTACGGAACGCTTCATTGTGCATGGTCCGACACGCACATGGCCGGTTTTTTGAATTGTCAAGGAGTCGGTCAGTTATTCAAAAAGTTGAAGCTAGTTGCCCATTCCAAAACGTAGATCTCTTTGATCCAGTCAGTCTCGTTTTCTCTTCTCTTCAAAGTAAAGTTTTGTTTACACGCAAAGAATTTCTTGCCGTCAAAATCAAAGTCAAAACTGTTGATCATAAATGTTAGTTCTTTAGATCAGCCTCATACAAGTATTGCAGGTTAAGAGACCATGCGAAACTGCGCTAGATGTGGGAAGCACTGCAGAAGTGGTTGTTGTCGTGATGCTTGGGGGACGTCTATGTCCAGCAGGGGACGCTTAAGGCTGAATGATAATGGTATAATATCATCGAATTCTGCAGTAAAAGTTTATCACAGAGAACATAATCATCATCTGTCTAGCGTTTGCCAAACTGTGCTGGGGTCTGCTTCCAGTCTAACCGGATGCAGCGGAGTTGTAGTATTACTCATGGACTGCAGCGAGGTGTCAATTTGTATAAGAAGGATGCCAGAGAAAAAGAATAAGTTCCATAGACAATATCCGTATCATACTTCATCAATCAATCAACTTACAACATACTTTAATGAATTTAACACCATCTATCGCCAAGTAGAATAACTAAACAAATATTGAAAGTTTTGTTTGCGTAGTGATAGCGTCTCTTTAGTTCTACATTAAACATTAAAGGAATTTAACGAATCGAATAAAATGCAGTATTTTTTATATATCTGTCTCTATCGTAACCGCTGTACAGCGCAGCGGGTTGCTCTCGTCCATTTCAAGCAGTGCTATTTAACCTAAAGTGACGTCATAATGGAACCGCTTTTTTATGAATGTTTAGTTCCCGATTATTACATTTTATCGTAGAGTTATTTTAGAACAATTTGAAAAATAATATAACGATTTAATAAATAGGCGATTTTGTTCCTTGAATGATTTATGGTGTATAATTGTAACTATATATTTGGGCAATGGGCGATAGAGTTGCTGTTCCGAATCAGGAAAAGGAGGCGGGTAGGAACGTTGTTTGACGTTCGAAAAGTGCTGATTCTCAGCCTAGTTTGAATAAATTACTTTTGATTTTGGTTTTGTTGTATGGAATCTGCGCCTCTGATAACCTGTATATGTATTGTTTCAGGAAAGAAAATAGAAAATGTGTACAACACTTGGGCAGTGGATTACCCGAATGACAAAGGGAGCAATGTTTGTGGCTGTATCTTAGACTTCGGAACATTAAGTAGCAATTCGTGTACGCTTGAGTTGATGTTCATCTGCGAGAAGGATCCTCATACTTCACGTTTTGACCTTCCGGAATTCTAAACTTCTTAGAAATAAGTTGTTACAACTGAATGTACAATAGGTTTCAGTTATTATATAGTTCATAGTTCAAGGTAAATCTTTAGGAAGTATTAAAATTTACTTGGTGTATTTTTATTTTTTATTACTAACACTTAATACACTCGAATACCAGCGTGTTCATTCAGGCTTTGCCGGACACAAGAAATTCGAAAAAGTTAGTTACTTAAACCTAAATATCAAAATTCATAATTATTTATTTTCTTTTCTCTGTCTATGCCATCTTCTGAACGCAGCAATTGCATTAAGAACATCATCGGCGAACACGTCAGGTTTCTCCAGTGCCAGGAAATGGCCTCCAGTGTCCAGAACTGTGGAGTTCAGCAGGTTCGGAAACTTCAGCCCCAGTAGTGTTGGAGACTGATATAAGATTTCGTCTGTAGCGTGTATTGTCCAGGTAGGGACTGGTGTCGGTATTCTGAAAAGGAATCACATGGAAGGCTATTAGACGATGGTCTAGGTGAGCAAAAAGGCAAGGCCAACGATCCATCCGATTAAGCATGAGACAAAGTGGTTTGTGAAACCTCTCATCTGTCAAAAATCACAATGCTACAACAACAGAATGGTCCATCATCATCTACATAGCCTTTTCCCAACTATGTTGAGGTCGGCTTCCAGTCTAACCAGATGTAGCTGAATACTAGTATTTCACATGGAGCTGCCTCCACAGCCAGTTAATGGGTAACAAGATACCCAATAAAATAATAACCACTAGTACTTACGCAAAAACTGCTGTATTGATATTCCTTAAGTTCAAAGTTTCTGCATAGATCCTGCTGGAGGTGGTGAAGCTGTTGGTGATCCAATAGATCATGAGGTTGTCGATCAGCTCGGCTCTGGTGTACAGCTCGTCGAGCCCGCTGTCGCTCCTATAGTAGAACTTTCTCCTACTCCCAGCCGATATCAGCTGGTAGATGTAGGTGAGCAGACCTGATGGAGAGTCAGACATGGCTATACCTGGAAATTAAAAAACATATTTTTACTAGTCTATTAAATCTTTGGTTCCTACAGTTGAATGGTTTGATAACCGAGGTTAGACCTTAAGCTATGTTCACACTAAACGTATTGTCAGCCGCCGACTATGAGCGAGCGTTACGCAGTTTAAGTACTGCTTTTAGATACATATAAATTGACCTAACTAACTTTTGCCCGCGGCTACGTGATAAAAAGTATCCCATGTCGTGCGGTGTACCCGTGCGCCATTTTTCATACAAAATCTTTCAGCTGTTATAGCGTGAAAGCGTAATAAACAAAGAAACTCGAATCACTTTCGCATTTTATTAATATACATACATAAACACTACTCTTTACCTTCTTTTTTCTTCTCTCTCTCTCGCTCTACTTTTTTTTATTATTTAGGATGTAAGGCGTCCCGCTTTTTTTTTCTTTCAAAACACGGCGATCTAAAAAGCCTCTAACTATAATGGCCTCAAATTTTCGGGAGAAAATTAAAGAGCAATCCATTTTTATTTTGGAGAAAAATTTACAATCAGAAAACATGCTGCAACCATGCATTGTATTTAAATACTGAAAGAAAATATACAGACTACGAATTGCAGTTCAATTGCGTAGCTGTTATCGATTATGGCAACAAGAATCCCCAACGGACCAATCATACAGGCGTTAATCTTCCTACTTCATCTCGTCGTCTATCACCTGTTAGACATCGTAATCCACAGAGCTCTGGCCTCTGTGGATCATGATGTCCAGCACATTCGGTGGAGTGGCCTTTATGTCTGAGTAGTGGTTAGGTGTATCAGGGTACGGGTGTACCCAAAGGCTTCCGCATTAGTGGTGTGGCTGTTCATCGCCGGGTGCTTGCACTTCATATCGCCGGCACATCCATCGAGCGATTGCGATGAATCAAATACTAAATGATACTCCGAGCTATTTGAGTATAAAAAACCATATTGGTTTCGTACCTACTTTTTACGTGATACCTTCACAAATAAATCTCTCACATACAAACAGACAAACATTCCAAACAAAACCAGACTCCGGATTATAATATAATCTATCTTGAACTTCACTGAATACACAGAGTTGTTTTTTTAAAGGCCTTGAAGAATAATAATCACGAAAAATAAAAGACTATTAGTCTTGTATCTCTTACAGCAATAACAGACTGGAATCCGACCTCATCCGAAGAGGATTCCAAAGTGAAAAAAGACAAATGATATTTGCTGTCACTTCCCACAGAAGTTAGAAAGGCTACAGTAAACACTCTAGCCACAGAAGGTCATAGCAGTATCCATCAGAATATCATTCACTATCCACAATTCCAGCCAATATGACGTACCTCCAAAAATTGTAACATACCGAGTGTATCAGGCTTGGTAGCCTGCAAATGCAAGTAGCCTGTCTCCCTGGTCAACCAGTACAAAATGCTGAGGATGGGGTACATTCTGTTAGCCAGGTGTGGTTCTACCACCAGAGCCGGGTAGGCCGAGCCGAGCACCCAGATCGCTAAGGATGATGGAGATATTGACAGTGCCAGATTCGTGTGGAAACCCAGGACTTCCTAAAAAAAAGATACATATTTATATGTTACCTATTAACTTAGTTATAATAGTTTGAATACAGGATTTTCAGTTGGAGATAGGCTTTAGACAAATGAAACTATATTAAAGAACGTAGTCATCAAGATTAAAAAAACTTTGCAGAACGTTGCCCCTGTTACTCGCACTTGTCTGTGTGAATTTCTTTATAAAACTCGATAAATAAATAAATAAATAGATTAAAAAAAAAAAAATAGATGAACAAATAAATAAATAAATGTTTGTCGAAGGACCGATGGCCGGTGGAGCAGACGAGTTCTCAAGTGACTCTGTGGGACGCCCCCCAGTTATGTTGATGAACCGACGACCTTAAAAAGGTGGCTGGGACAGACAAGAAAGCGGAGGACAATGTTTTATGTCCAGCAGTGGACTGCGATAGGATGAGTTGATTTATTGACTATACCTTTTTCCCAAGTATTGGTTCTTAGCAGTTTCCTTTTAAGTGATCTGACCAGTATATTGAGTGACTTTCAATACGGTCTCTTCACAAATATTAGATCTATCAATATAGAAGTAATGGAAAGACGTACCTTTGGATATAAAGTGGCCATGCTGAGTCCGATGTAAGCACCCCAGTCGCCTCCCTGGACATAGAACCTCTTAAAGCCAAGCCTGTTCATCAGGTTCCTCAGCACCACTGCCATCTCAGTGGCACCTAACCCTGGGCGGACCGCTGCCTGCAAGAAGTATGAATGAAATAAATGAATCAGGCATCTGCACTCTCGTATCAGCACGAATATTTTATTTATTTTTAAGACGTAACATAAACTCACGCCTTCTTCCCATGGGGGTAAGCAGAAAGAACAGAACGCCACGTGCTACGATCCATACATACTCCTTTTGTTTCGTTTACATTTAATATTTCGAAGGGTCTGCATGCATTTAAAACTAAAGATTAGTAAACAATTAAAATTCACTTCGCCTAAGTTTTCACGGCAAGATTTCTACAGAATAGCGCTAATGATGTAAAAAAAGACACAAATATTCCATCTATATTATATTCCATGCATATCTAGCCTTTTTTTTTGTTTCCGATGTGGAAAATCCTCATGGATGTCCTCCGCCCTGGGGCGGGTGGAGGGGTCTGTTAGACTCTTACTGACTAAAAACCACCCCGGTGTTCCATCTCACACCTACGCCGGGGGTCGCGGGAGCGTACGAATTTTCCGCAACCCCCGACTGATGCATATCTACTCTGAACATAAGAACCTTACATCGGAGAACCCGAATCCCGGCAAGCTAGGAGCGATAACCTCAACTGCGAAGTCCCGGGACTTGGACACTGCCGTGAGCCGTGGCAGTGTTCCGAAGAATTCTCGGACGGAGCCCGGCCAGCCGTGCAGTAGCAGGAGTGGTACCACTTCCACGGTAGGCGTCACCTTGAAGATAATAGAGAGAGAATTGATTAGATTTTTTTTACTGTATGGTTTTTTTGGGGTTTCATAATATTATTTAAACATTGAGCTCTTTTTCGATTTCAATACGAGAAGTCAAATATCTGAATGAAAAGTTTAAACAAAGTTGCGCCACTACACTGTATCACAAGTTTGAAAGTAAGTTGACTTAAAAACTTGCGAAGTAGTTGGCTTAGTTAGTCTCCTGACTCATGAACTCGCATTGACCTCCTGCAAAGCAAAGGCTCCTTTTTTTTCTCTCTGTGTAGAGTTACTAAGGACCTGTCTTTATTAAAAGGAATCCAGCTCATTCCGCCATCTCCGTCTGAGCCTACTGCGATGTCCATTGCATTGCCATTTAGTATTGCGACCATTGGTCTTCTGACTTCTTCTCTTCTTCTGCTTCTTTCCTTCTTAAATTCTAGGTTAATTCCGTTTTAATAGGTTTTAAAATGTTAATAATTGTTCTTCTGGACCATAAAAAAAATATTGTATTTTTTATACCTAGACTTAAAAAAACAATTTTTTTTTTCGCATTAAAAAAAAACTATTTATCAAAAATAAATTTAAAAAATTTACGACATGTGTGAGGCCTAAAAGGCCCCTATCTCAGCAAATTGCTGCGATATTTAAAAAAAAACCGCAATATATATTATAGATAGGGCTGGCGCTGTGATGCCACGGATAACCTACGGATATGTTTTAAAATCCTGCTAGGGGATAACAAAATATATACATAATAAAAAACAGACCTTACATTACTTACATGAGGCTTAACCCAAAGAAAGTGTATATCAAGACCTTGGACATTGGTCTTGAACTGTGGATACTTGTTGAGAATGGTCTCCTGCTGCTGGAACGGGTACTGGTCAGCCCAATAGTCCACCCATCCGTGCAAATCGTCAGTGTTGAAACCATACTCGAACCCAACACCTTCTAGCGGGGGAGTGAAGGGGCGATGGTTCTTGAGACGGTACCGCAGATCGACAATCATCTGCAGGCCAATTCTTGTACTTAAAAAACGTTCGCATTAAGTCGCAAGCTGTCAAACCGAAACTTCGAAACTTACGGGAATTTAAAGAAAGAAAAGAAAGAAAGAAAATACGTTTATTTGCGGTAAACATGTATCATTGCACCTCTGGAGTTAATTAATTTGATATCCTTTGTGATTCTTTATTGCGCATGCTGTGGTCTTGAGTCATCATTAGGTATTGAGTAAATGAGAAAGACATGATACATAAATCTATTTATGTGTCATGTCTATCTTTTCTTGGAGAACTTAAATGAAATACATCACGTACACGCTACATTGACTTGGCTTGGGCCAGTTAATGTAGCTTATACTAGCCAAAGAGGTGAGAAAGCCGCACATGTTCACCAAAATAATAATAATCTTTTCAACACACTTGCTCATAAAGTGACTCTTATTGAACAGCTTTTAGGTTAATAATGCGTTGTATTAAACACGCGTGCTTTTTACTTTTAGAGGGCGTCGTATTGAATTTAATGTGACGTCACATAGCCTATAAGCAGCGGACGATCAAGACGCTTCCAACGATACCTCGTTTGTCAAATTATGATAAGAAGTTTAGAAGTTATGAGGGAACAGATGAGCATACATACATACACACATGCATATATATGTTACGGCTAAAGGTAGTGTGAACATAAACTTAAGATTAGCCGGCTAAACTTAGGTCTAAATTCGAGGAGATGTTAATGTTAGTTTCTTCTATCTTTAGCTGGCTAAACTTAAGTGTAACTGCAGGCCCTTGGCTAAAAATGTAGAAGGAAATGAAAAAGGAAACAATGTAATAATGTTTACTATTTTGACACGAAAACTTTTATTAAAAAATAATCACCCTCATTACTTTTATGTATCTATGTCTAGGTATTCAAAATTACAATTATTACAATTACAAAATATTAATTACTTAAAACAATATCTACCTAATCATTAAAATAAAATATTATGGAACCATTTGTTCATAACAGGAGCAAAATTATTACATTGAAGTTACATTACAGTCATGGCAACCAGACAACAACTAGTTGATGTTGTCATGGAATCAACAACAAATAACAAACTTACCTCTTCATCAAAATGCACTTGAAAAGGCCTAATACTTGTATCGTTCTGAAACTTTGAATCCTCAGGTCCCCACCACTCAGGATCAAAACGGGGAACTGATGGGGTCCTGAAGATCCCCAAACAATTATTGACAATGAACACCACGAAACAAACCGAAAAGATCTTCCAAAGAACGTTCATAATTCTGTCTACAGTTTCAATTAAATCGTTAATTTTGTAATTTTTTGGTTATTTTGAATCTTATTTTACCGCACTAGTGACTATGTATGGACACAACCGCTTTAGAATTCACGTGATGCAAAACAGCAACTATTATTAATTTCACTCTATGCATTTAAATCTGCACTGTTGCAAAAACATCTTTTATTTCAAGGTGCAGTGTGAGGACTAATCAAATGAAATTGCGGTAACATTATAACAATCGAGTACCTAATATAAAAGTGCATTTTATGTCATCGTTATCAATATTATACTTCTTATCTGTATAGAAGCATAATTAATTATATTGATAACAAAATTTTACCTATGATAAACCTAAGTCATTATACATTTGGCTTCATCCGAAAGCCGGCTTGGAGCCTAATTGGGGTCACATTGTCGCGGTAAGCCGAACTACACTTCGCGCGCTCTCTGTTGTACACTAAGACGTCGAGCAGTGTGCGAGAGAACGCGCATGAGTTGTTGTTCGCGTTATCGCAACAATGTAGCCGTAGTATGATAATACGGTCACAATGTTGCGCAATTTTTTTTGTCGCGTAGTCACGATAACACTCCGTGTTCGATCTACGACGAACTATATTGGCCACATTGTAATGTTAAGGCTACATTGTCACGGTAAAGCGAACTACACTTCGCGTGTTCTCTTACTCAGCGAGACGTAGAGCGCTGTGTGAGAGAGGGAGTGCGAAGTGTAGTTTGCTTTATCGCGACAATGTAGCCGTAGCTTATGCCGGGGCCACATAGTGCGCTCTGTTTCTAAGGCTACGGCTTCACTGTCGCGATAACACGAACTACACTAAGTGCGCTCTCTTTTACTCAGCGAGACGTCGACCGGTATGCGAGAGAGAGCGCGCGAAGTAAAATTCGCGATAACCCGGCAACAACGAGACGTCGAGCTGTGTGCGAGAGAGAGCCCCTGCAGTTTGTTCGCCTTATCGCGATAATGTGGCCCCAGCATTACAGAATAGCCCGGATAAATATGATACGGTTTCTAAAGTGTTAATAATGGTTAATACTAACTTTTCATCGGAAAATCCACCTTTTTCCAACGCATCTTGATTATTTTCCTTTTCTTTCGGCATTTTAGGATGTCCTGCACGGTCAAGATAACAATTATTAATTTGCTACTACGGAGGGGATTGAAACTTTTAAATCTTTTTCAGTTAGCATTAATTAAGCACCGTAGGCTAAAATTGGTATTTTTAATCACTACAAAATGTAAAGATTCTTGACATAGAGATTAATTTGACACAGTGGCAGGATTAACATTTTTTGTTGTCGCCTTTTTTATTTTGCATGCTATATTATATTTGCAATGTTATTGCAAATTCAAATATTTCTGGGATATTTAGACTTTCAAGGGTCATGTTGACATTATGGATAGCAGTGTATCTCCCGCTTACAATAACATGAATATAACAGCGTTTTTTATAAGACTTCAAAAATACATTCATTTAAATATTTTAACGTGAGGCATGATAATAAAATCGCGCAAAAATTTTCCCAGACGTATTAAAATCTCCACCAAAATATAAGTAGTTTTCAATCACATTTTGATAGTAATACGTTTTTTATCGCCCCTCGCACGCGTGCCATTTGTTGGCGGCCATGACACTTGACTTGACACCCCATGGGAGCATGGGAACCCGCGATTGATAACATAAGCCCTCTAATACGTGGTGCCGAGCCTGTCGATGATAATAATGTTTTATTCATTATGAATATTAGGGCGACATGTCCCAATTGTGAAGTATATTTTGTATTTGCCCACTTTTTGATAAGATCTTTATTGGCCCGTACCTATTACAGAACCTCACTAAACACTCAAGCATTACATAAAACTCGTTCAAAGCCTTTTGATTGGTTGAAACTAGTTTTAAGTCCTGAGTGAGGTTCTGTAATACTGGCCTTAGTTTTGCTCAAAAATTTATTGACTCAAGTTAAAGTAGTATTTCGTGGAAATCTTCTATAAGATCAAGGATTCTATTTTTGGCTATGGCCGGACACATAATTATCAAACCAGTTACGGTTTGATAATTATTTATATTTTGTTGCATTCATATTTTGATAAATACAAGAGTGTAAGATTTGTGTCTGGTTGATGGCCACAAGCTCGCCCCTGTAACATGGGATTTATTTAAACATAACTGGCGAAATGTGGATGTACTAAATTACTATAAGGTACGTCTCTGCTTAGCTTTTCGGGGATTACAGGCATGATATTATGTTATGTAAGATTTAATGAATAACAGTCGGTAGGACAGAACTAGAACAATTTAAGGTAAAATAAGGTGTTATGACGTTGTGGCGTTGTACTTTAACAAGACGAAATTAACACTGCTGAAGATTATCTAACAATCCTAACTAATAATTATTTATATGCGAAAGTGAGTTTATGCTAAAACGGCTGAACGGATTTGGATGAAATTTGGCACATGGGGAGACTATGATCTAGGTCATTAGTTACTTTTATCCCCATATTCCCACAGTATCCATACTTAGGCGGGTGAAACGGCGGGGCCAGCTAGTATTTATGTTCCTGTGGAATACTTTCCGACCAAAACGCGGGCGAAGCCGCGGGAGAAACCCAGTCAAGTGTAATTAAAAGTAATAGCCACTCATTAGAACAACTAGTTTAAAATGAAGTACCTACTGGTACATACTCTTAGTTACTATGTCGTTTTAATATCTTTACATGATTCTGCAAGGTGCAAGGTGCAAGCTGGAGACGACAATATGACAGTAACTTAAACTGCGTAGTTATATAATCTAATGACTAATGGAGGAGCTCGTGGCTAAGTAATAACAGCCGCACGGGTCGATCCATCAGGTTAAGTTGCGCTTGCCGGGGTTGGTCCGTGGATGGGTGACCATCTTTACATACCGAGACTCCTCCGTGCTTCGGAAAGCAAGTTAAGCCGTTGGTCTCGGCTGTCATTCGTGGATCTTTGACGGTCGTTACGAGTCGTCAGAAGCCCGAAAGTCTGACTACCAGTCTTACCAAGGGGTATCGTATTACCCAGTTACTGGGTTGTGGAGGTCAGATAGGCAGTCGCTTCATGTAAAATATTGGTATTCAGCTGCATCCGGTTAGACTGGAAGCCGACCCCAGCATAATTGGGAAAAGGCTAGGCAGAGTGAGTTATATCTAATGACGTTCCTAGACTGCATAGATTTTGATCAAATATATCCAAAAGTTTAGTCATCATCGCCAGTAGGGTGATCAGGAACACCCATATTAGGCCCATCACTACTTTCGAGTGTGTTGGAAAAAATCATTTTTTTAATTTCGATGTTAGGTTTTATTTGATCGTTTCAATACTCCTATGCACTAGTATTGTCAGTCATCATCATCATCATCATGATTTCAGACGAAAGACGTCCGCTGCCGGACATAGGCCCAAAGCACCGCCACTTCAACCGGTTCCTACGTATTTTTCTGTTCTTTTCTTCTTGTCTGTTTATATTATGTGTGTGTATATAAATGCTTAAATGAAATGAATAAATAATAATAATAAGGAGATAATGCAAAAGTGATGTCCAAAGTGGTAGGCGGATTAACTATAAAAGTCCAGTTTTTAATCCGACTCGAAGGACCGAATTGATCTTCTTGTCTATGTGATTCCTGCGAAGCTGTAGGTATTTAATTCTGTGATCTTATGCCAATCGTCGTACTCTTCCTAGCTAATCAACTGTTTTAGTAAATAATACGCCTTATAAATCTTATATTATGTCTCTTCCTCAGACATTAAGTCCGGTTTTGTACGGTATTTATTTACTATATAATATATAGTATTTTTTACTTGTGCATAAAGTTTTAATAAATAAATCTTATTATACATTAAAATCTCTATTGCGCGGCTGTCTGTGTGATCGCATTGTTCTTCTGAACTAAGCAACGGATTCTAAACTACGCAACGGTTTATGTGTCTATAACATTAATATTAAAATTTAACTAACATATATAAAGAAATCTCGATGTTTGGTCGATTCGTAAAAACCGCGCAAAGAAGGGGCGGGTCGCTAGTTATAAATAAAATTTTGCCTCTTTCTTCAAATGTGTTGAGTGGCGTCCTCTTCAATTTTTAGGTAATAAGTAAGTGGCGACATCTAGCAATAAAATGGTAAACGAAGCACACGAATACTGCGTTTAGTTTTGAAAACAGAAGTTAGTTGTAAAAGCCCTGGACAGAGGGCGCTGCCTTAAGTTGATCTGCCATTATGGTAAACCAATATGTAAAATTCGTATACAAGGGGGCCGTGTAAAGTAGGGTTAAAAAAGTTTTGTTTGGATGCATATTTGTGACGAGCTCTGCATAATGCATTAAAAAAAGGGCCAGATTAGGGTGGGTGACAATAGGTTAGTTTTGTTAAATATTACTAAGTAGTATTATTATCTCTTGCTTTTATTAAAAAACAAAATAAGGTAATTAAGTTAATAAAACTACAGTATATTTAAAAATCAAACTAATAATTACTTTATTTAGGCGTATTTTCCAGCGTTACATAAAACATACTAGAAGTTTTTAGTTCATAATATTCGATTTGACTTAACTTACTACGATAGAGGAAAAATTAGTACCGTTTACACTTTAATTAGTAGCAATACATTGCGTATTAAGTATGAACCAAATGCGATTAGTTCTATTTGTGACCGTCAATATACTTTAAATCACTGTACTATTTGAAGTGTAAACGGTTTTTTAAACAGAATTTAAATAGTTTATCGTCAAACATGGCTAGAGTAATCATTCAAATATATTTTTTCTTTGTCCGCAATATCTCAATGGCGCTAGTTTGGGTAAATATTTAAGATTTGTGTATCATTTTCAAATATAATAAACTAAAATGAAGAAAAACATATTTTTGCGCTTCTAATAATCGTAAATATGAACCTATGAGCTCCAACTTTGTACCTACTCCTAGTATGATCACAATTTCACAGCTAGTACCTTTTCGATGTACTAAAAGTACTATAGAGTGGTCGTTTATTCATAAATATTTATTTAAATAACAATAATTCATCAACTCCTCTCCATTGTTACGCCTTCCATCTTTAAAATAATAATGAATAACTGAAACTAGCGCCATCTACCTTCAACCGTTATAATAATTATTGTCAATTTCAAACCTTATTGTCGTCTTGGAAGTTCGTTGCTTAGATTACAGAGAAAATTATAAATTATATTAATCTATGGTAAAATTGTTATTGTTTATAATAATTTTGTACAATCTAAAGTCTTTTAAGGAGACACTAAGCTAGTTAAAGCCTTTCTATCTTATTCTACGAGGTGGTGTTGTGAGCCAAAATATACTTTATACTGTTGGTATTAGGTTTATATTTCTTGGCATTTTTCTGCGGGAAAATATAATTACTTTAGTACCTAGAATTCAAATTAAATTAAATGTGATTGTTAGTATTTCCTAATAACATCATTAATAATTAAAATGATAGAACAGTTATTAATTTTGAGATGTTGTTTTACTGGTCGGGTAGGGTGACTGCAATCGTAAACCGCAAGCGGCAACGACGCGACGTCCAGTCGCAATGATAACCCGCACCGACTCGACATGCCGCTGCGTTCGAAATTCGTCACAACTTCGACGGCAGCGGCATCTCTTCTTCAGTTTCACGTTAGTCAATTTTTAACAAAAAAATACGTCTTTTCGCTCTGTTATGGACAGCCAGTGACGGCACTAAGTAAAAGCTTGCGGTCTGCGGTCGATCGTCGACCGTAGCGTCAGCCGGCAACGTCGCAATCTACGGAAGTGTTTTAGAGTCACATAGAAACCAGCCGTGTCGGTGCGGTCTGTAATTGGGCGATGTTGCCGTTGCGGACGCCTTCGGAAGAGCACCTTTATTTTATGATTAAAGAATATTGAACTCGTTGTCTTTAAAAATAAAATGTATAAATAGGATACATAAACCCAATAATTACACTAGATTTCACAAGAATACGTAAATGTCTATTATACATACCTAATAATAATTATTATTGTAATTAAAGTTAGTACAATAAAATAAGTTTAGTATCGTACTATAATATTTTCCCGCAAAAGAATTACTACAATAATAGTAATAATAGTCTGTATAGCAATTATTTGTAATTACTGTAATATAATAAGTAGGTACATGAGAATATTTATCATCATAAGGACTAGGCCACACTTAGCTCAAAGGACCAACCACATTTTTCTCACATTGTAAAAAAATCACCATAACGTCATATATTATTCATAATATAGAATGGGAATTATTTAAGTGATCCCCTAAAAACTTATTGAGCTTCTGATGATGCATATTTTTTTAAATAATTGAGCCTCTTTTTATATTTCGGGGATTTTCTCGCACTTGGCAGCACTAAGCTAGGGTAAACCAATCAAACGGGTTAGATAAGGTTGGAAATGTGAACAACCACGCGCGAGCCGAGTTTATCGCAGTAGCTTAGCTAGGGCACCCCAACCAAATGGGTGAGGTTGGGTTAGAACTCTGACCAACCACTACATCCAAGTTGGTCGCAGTTACTTGGCTATAAGTATTTTGAGGAAAATAGGGATTATATGAGTTTTCGTACGCAAAATACGCGCATTGACGTGTACTTGCGGAAACCAGCCCGTATTAGCTATGTGAGGTTCACAAAAAGAGGCGCAATCATTATATTAGAGTGTTCAATAATATTTTGAGAAGAGCAAAATGGTAATCATAAGAGGTTAGATTAAATACGTATAGAATGAGCTTGTTTTTTATGGTTACAACAATTATTGACAAAATGTGATTGGACCTTTTTTGTCGAGTTTCCAGTAATTTCCTGTAAACGGAATAGAATCTAGAACAGGCACACTTGTCTACCACATCACGTAGCTAAAAGGCTAAGCCTTAAGACTAAAATTTATTTATTTGCATACTTCACACCGTATCAGCTAAACACACAGAAAAAAAGTCGTTGAAAAACTGAAATTGTTTTCGGTGCACATAAGAATCAATTTGAAGAATTTCTCTTGAAACAGTTGAGAAGCAGGTCTGGTCCGAATCTTTGTTAGAACACGTTAATAAATTATAAATAAATATCTATACAGCATCTATCAGAAAGGTGTGGTCATATTTAAAGGTGTGGTACAGATCATCAAACTGAACAACTTTCTCCCTGGGACCACACCTTTATACAACCACACCTTTCTGGTAAATGCTGTGTAATATTTATATATATATTTTTTTATTTATATATTTTTTTAACGAGCTCCAACATTAATACGCTCAGACCTTTACAACATTTCTAAGCTTTTAAATAATACGCATAAAATGTAGATAACTATTTTACCGGTATTTTTTTGTATTTTTTTTTAAATAAAGGTAAACCCACACACATTTTCATCTATAAGATACACTTCTAATGCAAGCAAGCTGTAATTAGAAGGGAACTTACGTAATACGAAGCAACACTATTATTTTTTTAATACATATTTCATTTTAGTATTATAAAAAATCTAGAAAATGTATAAATTCACAACCTATTTAATTTGTCTATTAATAATCCGTGTGATTATGTTTTTTATTATTAATAATTAATATTTCTCGAATATTTTTCTCTAGAGAAACTATTTGCAAATAATTGATTAATAATTATAATTTACTTGATCTTACTGCAGGGGTTTAGGCCTTCTAATTAATGAATTATGTCTTATTAGATTATAATTATGTCAACCATTGTAACAATAATTATATTTAAAAAATTTGTCTTCACGATGTTTCGCAGTAGTGACCGTTATTCAGTCACTTCATTTCGAATTATTGTAACCAAAATAAAACCAGCTATAAGTTTATTCTACCAGTTTTCCTTTACAAAGATTTATTTAATCCTTTTTTTCATAGGACCACAGTTTACATAAGATAACATCACGCCTTGTTTCCCCGAAGGATTGAGCGAGGTGTAAGTACCTATAGTACAGCCACATTTCACCAGTTATGTTTAGTCCAATGTAATAGGGAGCAAGCCTTTTTTACATTACTAATTGTGACTTTATTAATTATTTTGTATGAAAAATGAAAACAATAACAAAATCTTAATCTGTAAGTTAGTGTAGCTTTAAAAAACATTTAAATGGCGAAATGTGGGTGTACTATGTAGGTGGTTGTACATCTCTGCCTCACCCTTCGGGGAAAATATGCGGGATGTTATGTTATTAAACTGTGGTCCTTTTCCTAATGAAATAGAAATAGAAATATCTTTTCTTTTTTTTCCATGTTTTTAGCAAATAAATGATATTTCTATTTCTAATACATCCAAATATTTCAAATCTCGTATAAATTTTTAAACGATCTTAGTTGTTTAAATAATAATATTATAAATAAGAAATAATAGAATAGATATTTGTATGGCAGGTTTACATTAACGAAGGCAACGTTCTAACTGGACAATTACACAATCTTACAGTTCGGATTAAGTTTCCTTAAAGCAATATTATTAATAGGTCTAGATATTATGTTTGCCATTCAAGAACATTTAATAAGGAGGATATTTTTCATGTTTTTCTGGAATTGCTCAGTAGCAACCCCGAGTCTGACTTTGTGCTCGGTTGATGGCAATAGGCTCGCCCTCTGTTACATGGGACTTTAATGTATCTGACGAAAAGTGTATTTTTTTTTTAAATTCTTTTGCAATGTGTCTACAAAATTATAGCAAAATTACCATTAAAGTTAGCAAATTTTCAACAGGGGTCAGTTATGACTTGTAGACACCCGCTCAATGACTGCTGCCCGCGCCCCATGTGATAACTCGGTAAAATTCCCCATTGAAACCAAAAGAGCCATATTTTTTTCTTTTTTCCTGAAATTATCATAAACAGACTCTCAGTTCGATACTTAACAACGCCCTCACCGATTGGACAGGGTTTTTTTTGCATGTTTTATGCTTGTCGCGCGGTAAACTTTGCCTGCGCGATGCAGGATTTTTCGTCAGTGTGATGCGTAGTTCGCATGAGGCGTTGTAGATGCCGCCACAATCTCTTTCACTCCTGATCAAATGTTCTCAAGATCGAGTAACAAAAATCCCAAGGAACTATATTATTTTCAGAATAATTATTTATAATATTAGGTACAACATTAAACAGTAAAATATAGCAATAGAATCTAACGCTAACACACAACAGCAGTTCATAAGTTACCGACTTTTATACGCTATGAAAAATAATATAATTGTTCCCATAGAATGATTTACAAATGAAAAGTTATTTGAACTATACAATAAATATATATATTTTTTTAGAAGATTATGGTTTAGATTTCTTATCTGAATGTCATGAAACTTTAATCTGAGGATATCAGAAAAATAAAAACCTTTAAAATAAAAGTATTTAGTATTATTTCACGATTCTGGACTAATTAGTGCTAAAATAGATTTTTCAATTACTGCATAGTTTTAACAAACTCATCCTCCATAAGTCACTGAAAATAATTATGATGAAGCTTCTTTATTTCATTAGTTTCAGAATATAATCCTATAATAATATAATTTCTACAGTCACTGCATTCCTCTAAAGTTCACTCAAATAAATCTTACCATTCAGAATCAAACCATCTCTAGGCTAATAATAATTATATTTGTTATTCATAATTAATTATTTATTTATTGTCTTAATTATTGTCGTAGTTAAGATAGGAAAGCTCGATAAAATATTAACCAGTTTAATTAAGATAGATACTTTCGCTATTCTCGAGAACATGGGTTTTTTTTTTTCTATTTTCATTTTCATTTCTCTAAGGAGAGAGGTAAAATATGGACCACTGCAATCTTAAACGAACTAAGTTTAAATGAAACTATTAAGATATGGATTTAAGGATATGCGAGTATAATATCTTTTTTTGCTAAAATTTCTAAAGATCAAGATCGCCCACCATAAAATTATGTGGCGTATTATTTTTTATTAAAAAATGTTTTAAAAGCACAGCCAAAATTTCGCGGTGGATTCGATTTAATTTTGTTCCTACGTACATTTTGTTCTAGAAACTTCGTGTTTACTTGAAAACTTAGCATTCTTTTAGTCACTTTAAATACAGGGATCTACCTCTTTTTGTCTAGCCTACATTATACATGACATGATCCTAAATCAAAGAACTTAATTATGAAGGCATTTTTCCTTGGTGTTTCAGGTCTGTCATTTAGCATTCAGAGCTTGACATCGTGCCATATTCTTAATGTAATGCCTTTTATAGATTTTATTGTTAATATAATACTTACTTAAAATTCAAGTTTACTGTTTCAAACCTCTATTCTCATAATTTATTACTTTAAATATGTTCATACCAAAATCCTTTCCATCAACCGTTTCTACATTATCTACCTACATCTAAACCAAAAGTTTTCAAGTAAACACGAAGGAAAATTAACCTTTTACCTCTTTGGTGATAAACTTTGAACGTAATTGGGGTCCATCTCGTCCAAGTCCTTACCTTTGGTCTCCGGCACGCAGCACACCACGAAACAGAGACCACCGACACTTATAGAAGCGTACAACCAGAACGCACCGTGCAATCCCAATGTCTGCTGGAAGTCCACGAAAGTCTTCACACCGACGAAAGCACAGAGATAGCTAAACGCCGTCGCCATTGCGCTGCCAAACGCTCTATATTCCAAAGGAAACAACTCACCAATCAACAGCCACGATATAGGACTCATGCCCAAAGAAAAGGCAATTGTAAAAACTAGGACACACAACAAAGGAATCCAGTCATTCTGTCCTATTGTCTGATGGAACATAACGTTTTGAATCCTCTGATTACGATGAACTTCTTCATAGTACGCGTAACTCCCAAACCCGGCCAATGCCATGGACATCAAGACAGAACTCACTATCAGTAACGGAAGACGACCCACGGTATCTATCAGCAAGCCAGAGAGACATGAGGCGAGAAGCTGGACAAAGGACACAGCAATCGCTGCTCCATGAGGGTTCATACCACCGAAAGTCTTCCTAAATATTGGCACAGCGTAAAACGAAAACGCGTGAGCTCCAGAAAATCTTTGGAACATCATCAGACCGCACGTCACTAAAATTGGTCCTAAGAGTCTATTCATAGTCCTAACGTCAAAGGAGTTAATAAGTTGACTCCCAGACATTTGACTCTGTCTTTGGCTAAAGTTCTTGCTAGCTAGAACATTTGTGCGTATTGTAGCTAACTCCTGAGCAACGTCTGAGTTAGGACCACGCAACCAGAGAAGACTTTTGTACGCTTCCTCATCTTTCCCTGTTAGGACGAGGTAGCTTGGTGTTTCTGGTATGTACAGCACGGTACAGAACAGGAGTAAAGGGGCTGCAGATATGCATAAGGCTAGTTGTTGCCAGTCGAGGTAGGCACCGATGGTGAAGCTGAAGAGTACTCCGAGATGGCCGACTATTTTGAGGACAGCGCTAAGGCAGCCGCGGATGTCGGGGACTGATATCTCGCTGATGTAGACCTGAAATTAGACAATAAAAATAAGTAGGAACAAAAACTTTTATTTGCACAGAATTTAGATAGACAGGTCAGTTGAAATAAGGAAATTTTTGGTGTTCTATTATGTGAAAGGAGAATGCAAACACTAATCCAAAGTCCAATTGGAATCTAAACCAAAGAGTTATGAACAAAGTTTCTTACAATTTTTAAGTAAAATTATTTTTTGGTCGAATCGTTAATTTACGAATTAATTCTAAGGCCGACATTCTTCCTTTTTATATAAAACTTCAAATTAGTTTTTAACAAAGAATACTAATTACAAAGTTAGTGTTTAAATCACCAAGAATACATCAAACAAACGACAAATTAATTTAATTTTAACCGCTTTTGAAGTAATAAATAAGTAATTATATCGTTAGAAGTTTCCTTTCGAGCGAAATTTTCTGAAGAAGCGGCTGATCCGACACTGGAAGGACCGGCCAGCATTACGGGCTGAATATACGACTTGCGTAAAGTTTCAGACTTTGTCAATTATAAGCGTGGTGCCCATTCTAAATTAGAAAAGTAAGAAAGACCTTTGCAAGGTTGCCTGAAGAGACCGTAGAAAACGATAACACCGCCCATTGTATTTTTTGTACAGATTGATTTGTTTTTTAATTATGTTTTTTTTTTTTGTGGTTTTCAATAAAGTAAAAGTCAATAGTCAAGGAACGTGGAATGCCGAATTTGCTTTTTAGTTGCAAACCTTATAGATGCTGGTGAAGATTATTGTCTTATTTACCTACCCAGACTGCGCCCTTCCTTAAGAAACTATACACGAAGAGCTATAGGAAATGCTAAAAAGAAGAAGATTACACCCAAATATCTACATAATCAAACAGCCAAGTACAATAGAGATTTGCTCTTGTCTTTGATCCGTCGTAAGGCGTGGTCAACTCTCTAATTATCTGAAACATGCGGGCTAGGAAATTGGTCCTACAAGTCTTCACCGAACACTGTTAAAGCAATGTGCAACTTATTACAAAGAGTCAAAGCTCTGTTTTTCACTGGTTCTTGTGATTTAAATTGAAACGTCTGTACAAAAAATTTCCCTTAACTTGAATAATTTGACAGTTATCTTTATCTGATGTTTAAATTTGTTTGAAGTTTCTGGAGACAAAGCCATTAGTGAGAATACGTTGTTTTGTTTTCTCATCTTTTGCTTTTCTAATACGAGAAATACGAGGTTTTGTGTGGTGAGGATGGGCATCGGTAGATGTCTATCATCTTAAGCTAGAAGAACGTATTGTGATCACCAATCTATTTACTTTTTTGGAAGTGGTATTTTACATCGTTCGTGGGCCCAGAAAAGATGGTAGGAGTAGAGGGAGGCCTTTGATCAGTAGTGGGACAGCGAAGGGAAGGAAAAAGAATGGTATTTGATGAGGTTAAAAATAGATGAGTTTGTTTTTCTTTTATAAAATATGGATTTGAATCATTATATCCATGTCTTGTAACTAGGGGGTCTCTTGTTTGAAGACTAGCTAGGCGGTGATATAGACATGTTATTTGTATTGGCTTTCCAGACAAACAAAGATTTCCATTTGAGAAAAACACATAAACTTACCTGCGATAGCATAGTCAATATCGAGCAGCAGAATCCTCCCAGGAAAGCAGTGATGCACATCATCCTGACAGACGTGGCGATGGTGGTCAGCAACCAAGACAGGCTGCACGGTGCGGCTGCCAGGGACAACACCCGACGACGACCATGCCGCATTGCTGCACCACCTGCCATGCCGCCGAACAGCGCGCCTGGAAGGACCAGAGGAGGAGTCAATGTAATTATAACACCAATTTCACTTTTCACTATGTATCTGCACTCACACAAATGCAAAGCTCAGCTTATTCATCGCGGACTGTACTAGTATTGTGTTGTTTTTCAAAAGAAAGTATCAGCGCAGGCTATGTATCTTTATCTTTATAAACAGGGTCACATTAAATTAGGTAAGTACAGAAACTTCGCAGACGTGATATCTGAACGTGATAAAACAAAAAATAGGTACATTCATTTGATGTTATTTTTTTTGGGGTCATTAACCGGTGTAGTAAACTTCACAGACGTCATGATTATCACTATCTAAATACGATTAAACAAAAACAAAACAGATTTCCAACTCAATTAAGTAACAAAACTACCAGCAGTCGTTGACTCGAAAACGAAAATCATCAAATCATTTTGATGTTGTGTCGTTTAGATATCGATGCCGATCATGTCTGCGGAGTTTTGCTAGTTAATTTATTAACCATGAATATAAATAAAAATTAAATGCTGTGTCGTTGGTTCTTTGTAAGTGCATCACGTCTTGATAGTGACCCTGGACGAATTTGGCAATTATTTGTTTTATAATGTTCGTTATGAACCGAATTAAATATACTGCTTTGTAAAAAAATACTAAATATAATATTAAAACAAACAGTCAGCAAAAGATATTGCGTAGGCCGGGAATCGAACCCGGATCAACTGCTTGGAAGGCAACTATGCTGACCATTACACCACCAACGCATATGAATCGCTGATCAAAATATTGGTTCCGTTCAACTGTTAGACTCTTAGATATAAAGTCTAATAATTATACAAATATGTACGCAAGTGGTCACGATTTCGTTTGTCAATCCATAAAAATCGTGCTATAATTACTGATAAAATATGGATGGATGTACAGTTTACATAATTATAATTATACAAACTTATTCATCTTGATCTAGTTTGATTTTTTACTCTTAAAAATAAATCTTAAGCACGAGGATTTTTACGATTAAATATTTTGAAGTTGTGTTTTTCAAGTAACAACACTATCTGCGGTCGTTGACCTTTAAGAAAAATTATATGGAGCAGTGGTTTCGCCCCGTATTACGACTTGTAGGTCGTGAGTTCGAACCTAGCCAGGCACTTTATGTATTTAATTTCATCACCTGCAATTCAATCAAAACGGTGAAAGAAAACCTCGTGAGGAAACGGGCATGTTCTAGAACCAAAAATTCGAAGATAAGTGACATCCACCAACCCGCACTAGGCCCTCGTGGTGAATTCCGGCCCATTCCATCTCATAGAGAGGAGGCCTGGAGTCACAGCAGTGGGTACATTATAGATAGGCTGATATGCATTACTTATGCATGTTTAGATTTCAATACCCATCACGTCATCAACGAGTTTCGCTAACTAATTTAAATTGACCCTTTATAGAAGTGAATCATTCTCACTTTTCAATCGCACGATTTAATTATGTGCAGCCTTATGAAAATATTTTAAGAAGCTATTTTTTATCTACGTGCTGTGTACTGTCAGTGACTAATTCACCATAACTTAATGATTATGTTATTTATTATTTCGTTAATGCTTTTAGTGAATAGGTTGTTGGTGTACCTTTCAAATAAAATAAAATAAACTAAACTTACCAAGAAAAGACAATGAAGCCAGCCAGGACGCCTGCTGGTCGGTCAGCTGGAAGTCCCTCCTCGTGGCGTTAGCCCCAGGTCCTTGCAGGGACGCTATGGCAGGGGAGCTGTACCCCTTGCCGAGCCCAGCTGAGAATGGAGCCAAGGAGACTGCGAGGGCTGCTAGTACCTGTAAAAAAAGGAAGTTTTAGTGTTTAAAGAAAGAAAGAAAAAACACAAACACCAAAAAGAACAATTCGGGAGAAAAATAGTACACACGGCTACATAATATGAAGCTATACATTTCCAGTATAAGCTGACCTCTCATTGTACAGAAACCTTATTCAATACGAGATCAGTATAGCTTGATAATGTAGCCGTGTGTACACGTCCTTCTGTTTAAAACTCATAGGAGCATCTACCAAGACATGATGTGTTCTTGGAACCATCTTCGCACCAGTTTCCTTTACCGATTTTCGATCTCGATAAATAAATAATAATGGTATGTTAATGTCAACTTAATCTATTCCGTGACACGTCCGAACGTGCTCTCCTACCGGTTACCGAAACTTCACGAAAAAATACGTAAATAACGGCCAAGTGCGAGTCGGAGTCGCACACGAAGGTACCCACCCTACATTATTTAACACTATACTTATTTTTTTTTTTAAACTTTAGTAAAAAAATAAACAAGAGTATTATTTAATTTTTAAATTATTTGTTGTTAAAGCGGCCGTAGTAGTGTGCACACTGCGAAAATTTCAAGTACATATGAAACTATTACGGTTGATAAGACCCAGCCCTGTGACAGACGGACGGACGGACAGCGGAGCCTTAGTAATAGGGCCCTGTCGGAACCCTTTGGGCACGGAACCCTAAAAACCTTCCCGTAGGAACTGTTTACCGGTTTGTTTGACAAACAACAACACAGAAACATGGTAATGTATAAACAAGGTTGGTTGTAAGACACGTAGCGGTTTTAGGAACTTGCGATCCATTTTTAGATATTGAGTTTTAAAACAGTTTTAATAAAATATTCAATATTCATTTTTTAATTTTTTTATTTGAAATAAATGCTTTGAGTTTGAGTTTATGTTTATGTATTCAGGCGTGAGTTGGCGGAAATCCATTATAAAATACAATAGACGTAGATACATGTACCTAACTATTCCACTTAACTTTAACTAACATTCATACATACATAAACTCACGCCTTTTTTGCCATGGGGGTAGGCAGAAACTACAGAACGCCACCTGCTACGATCCTTACAAACTCCTTTTGCCTCGTTAACGTTCATACATCTGGTCATACACGCACGCCGGTTGCGAGTACTACGCACCTGACCTTTCTGAAGAACATCCCCAATAAGGTCACTATATTATGATACTTTAATTAAAGAGTCATAAAAAACCATAAGAGTGTCTAAAGCTACTACTACTAATATTCAAAACTAGCCTAAGTATAGATAGGTCGGTGAAGGCCGACTGTAACATAGTTTGGAAAACTCTAAGTCGATGGAAATAGTATGTTTTAGCATCGATGTAACCCGGCTTTCGCAAAAACATGAATATTCATCATTTGATGCAAGCAATGTTGAAGAGTTTCTACATTAATATTGTTTGTCTATGAACTTCATTATAAAGAAACTTAGTTTGGAACGTAGGGCGAACGATCCTATTAATGTATCTACCAAACTTAACCATTTAAAAAATGTCAAATGACTCGAAAATTTTTGATATTTGCATAGAGGTCATGACGGGTCATTTGGTTGTAAATGACCTCTCCTACATCCCGCTAATGGATTGCCAATATAAATAATCAATAACCTTGTATAAACACATAGTACCTATTATACGATGTAACAGTGAATCTCCCATAAGACCTAGGATAAATATTTTTTTGATATTCGAAAAGCTCATGAACTAAAGAGGTACCATAAAGCGCGGTGTAAGAGTCAGATAAACGTATCTACATTTTCTCAATTTTACAGGAAAGCAAAAATACTGTGAAAAATCGGCTCTTTAAACTTTACGAGCTTTTTAATACAGATAAAATACTAGAATGGATAAAAAAAAAAAAACTATGTATTGCCATACTCTTAGAGCTTTGAAAAAATTAGAAATTATTTATTTATATATGCTTACATAGACGCAATATATATATTTTTAAAATTCGGTTGACATACGTTAGTGTGGCCCTTAATTATTTCAAACTTATGTTGTTATCAAACTTAAATACGTCATTTGTGAAGTTAAGTTTTATTATGTCTATAGTGATAAAATGAGTAATAAATAGTGATAAAATCTATACTTATAATAAATCTGTAGAAGTGAAAATTCTGTACATTGAAAATATCAAAAAAATTGATTAAATTTTTTTTTGTCTGTCTGTCTGTCTGTTTGTTCAGGCATCACGCAAAAACTACCGGTTCGATTACGATGAAACTTGGTATAATTATTCTTTAATATCCTGGGCACCACACTGGGTACTTTTTATCCCGGAAAAGTATCCTATCCTACTATCGATATCTATACCCATTAATAAAAAGACAAGTCCTGACTGACTGACTCATCAACGCCCAGCCCAAACCCTTGGACCTAGAAAGCTGAAATTTTGCACAGAGGTTCCCTTTATAATGTAGGCAAGGAATAAGGAAGCATTTTTTGGAATTCAACCCCTAAGGGGGTCAAATAGGGGATGAAAGTTTGTATGAAAAATCTTATTCGTTGAGGTAATAAACATGAAACTCCGCACGAATAATCATCAAAATAAATGAAAAAGTTTGTTATTTGTTGTTTTTCTAAATTACCCCCTAAAGGGGGGTTGGGGGGTGTCAAAGTTTGTATGGAAGAATTTTAACGCGCTGTCCGATTAACTCGAAACTCAATATTTATACTTAAACCCAAAAATTAAAAATAACGTGTATCAGGATTTTTCGAAATTCAACCCCTAAGGGGGTAAAATCAGGGATGAAAGTTTGTAGGAAAAGTCTTATTCCTTGAGGTAATAATAAACATGAAACTTCGCACGAATAGTTATCTAAATAAATTATAAAGTTTGTAGTTTTTGTTTTTCTAAATTACCCCCTAAAGGGGGGTTAAGGGGGTGTCAGTGTTTGTATGGAAGAATTTTAACGCGCTGTCCGATTAACTCGAAACTCAATATTTATACTTAAAACCCATGGGATACTGCAGCCATCTTATTTTTAGCCAGTTGACAGCATTGCCATCACAGTCCACCTTAGCATTCTTAACTAATATAGTAGTAGTAATATACTAGTTTCTCTTAACTTCAAATCAGGGGGCTCCCCGCACTGCGTGTTTCAACTCGTTGAGACCTTACATCAACTTTTAGGTGCCAAACTAACGTAAGTTTATATTTTGTCAATAGACTATAATACTAATTAAACAAAATAGTACTGCCACAAAAACGTAAATCGTAATAGATCGTTTTGGCCATTGACTTGTATTATTTATCTAACAAAAATGTTTGTGCCAATAAAACGTAAATACACAAACGTTACACTGGCTCTTTAAACTAAGTATCAAAACAAAATTTTGTAACGACCAAAACAACGTATAAGCTTTTACGTTCTTATGGTTTGTATAATATTGCCAAACAAACTATATTCTAAGAATAAAAATATTGTTTTTAGAAATACGTTCCTATAGCTCTAAAGATTTAGGAAGATAATTAGAACTATTTAAACGGTATTCATAATACGTTTTTCTGGTTCCATTGAAAATGATTCTTAAGCTATTTCGTTTTTTTGGAATTTGATAAATATTGACTTTACCGTTACGTCGTTTTGGCAATTCATAAAGGACTATGTTGTGAACCATTTTATGAAAAAAAACCTTTTTTGATTTTTTTGTAGATACGTTCATCTGGTTCTTATACCGCGAAAGAATATGAATAAAAAATTAATGTGATGCTTATTTCTAAAGAAATAAGTATCACCTTCCTTCCCTTCCAGCATACCAGCGACAGGAAAGTAGATAAAAAGATATGAAGACAGTGTGTGTAAGAATAAAAGAGAATTTAGATAATAAATAAAGATACGAGAATATTCTTATTTTTACATATTTCTATAATAAAATATCGCTGTTATTTAAAAATAATAAATAAGTATTATTATGCAATTACATAAGACGAAATGGAAAGATAGTGTTTGTTTAGTGTCTTTCAGTCTTCTTTTAAATAGTGCATCAGTGTGTCAGTCCCTAATGTCAAGCGGAACTGAATTCTACAACCTTACCGAAATTGGATAACAGTACCTACGTAAACTTCGTCTTTAGTTAGGTAGAAACTATTTAATCCCTGAGAAGAATAACTCGTCGTTAAGATTTATTTTCAATACTGACATATGAAAGAGAGTGGAAGGTTTGACTTTAAGAATCCGGCTCGAAGGTCCAATGTCCAACATAGTACAGGCTGGAGGTGGCAGGCTGGGTAGTGCAGGCTACATGGAATAAGCTAAAATTAATTTCTAACATGACAGTTTACGGCTAAAAAACTCTTTGAAACGAGCATTTTTTTTATGGACAAAGTAAATACAAACTAATTATTTGTACTACTGGTAACTGTCCACCCTACCCTACTTCACTTTGGCGACGTTTTCTGCATAGCTAATAGTTGACGGGGTTGTTCTAACAATGCGTCGAAAGAGGCTGTTATCTTGTTTATATTGTTAATGTACCTGCCTATTTGGTTTCCCCTAGTACGCATTATAATAATGGAAAATCTCGTCTTCACCTGGACTTTCTAACCTGAAATCTCCAACACACAGTGAGTAATCGAGCTGCTTGATGGATGATAGAAAAAGTAATATGTTACATTATTACTACTAAACTTTGTCTGTTTTTCTCAAACATGCTTGAAAATTAGAACATTATTTTGACGAACTTCTTCGAGATAGAATAGAATAGAATAATATTTATTTGCTAAAACCATGATAAATCGAAATTGCTGTACTGGTCAAAAATAAGTGACGATGCGGCCAGCAATGTTACTATGAAAATCCATACCTGTCGTGTTTAGCAGCCAAATAAATTACTTACTATGAAAACTCATATCCGTCTCGTGTTATTTAAAAATGGAACGAACTTTTTACTTCAACACATGGCAAACAAGGAGGTAACTTATCAAAGATTTTATTTTTTCGATTTGGCTTGCAAATAGACCGTTAAGTAAAGAAGAAACAAATGAACATATTGGCGCGTGAAAAATTATCGTTGTTCGTCATTGATTCTGGAATTTATAATTAATTTACTCAGTTTGAATTTCCGCACATTATTTGAGAAAAGTACTATACAATGCTTAGCCGGAACCAGGCATTGACGTATATTTTAACGATCGTCCATGAATGCCCCAGTTGCCAACACGTTTTTATATGAATGAAACTGGTCAATAACTTTTACTACTGAATGACTTAGAAACATTTGGAAGAGTTCCACTATTGAAAAGTGAGGAACCAGAGTTCTGCCACTGAGTTGAGGGAATAACTCCACTCATCGTGTTTTATATTGATTGGACATACTATACCTACTCGTTAGTCTAGTGGTCGCACTACTGCTGAGCTGGAGGTCCTGGGTTCGATTGCCGAGTCGGGCAAACTGTTATTGAGTTTTTCCATCCGGAATTGATCATTAGCAGCCCGGACTCTGGATTTGTGTCCGGTAGATGGCAATAGGCTCGCCCCCTATTACATGGGACTTAAACATAACTGGCGAAATGTGGGTGTACTATAGGTACACCTCTGCCTAACCCTTCGGTGAATACAGGCGTGATGTTAAAATCGCGCAAACCAAATCCACTATATTTCAAAAAACTTAATATCAAACGAGCAAAAATAAAAAGAACAGTTAACAGCCCCAAAAAAATCTACAAACGATATTTACCTACGTAGCCGCAGGTAACCTTTACCATATTCCGGCCACCCAAAAGCTTCATGCATCGATCCGAAAGCCCGAACTCCGGTCGTGTATGCAATCAAAAAAATTCCACGTCGGAAAGGGGAGGGGAAATTCCGTCCGGCCGGAGTTTCGGTCCGTTCCGAAGTTTTACGGGAGAGGCAATAATCCGATGGTCGTTAGTCCTTCCTAATGAGCTCGGAAAACGTTAAGTATCAAGTTTTTGGGATCAGGCTTTGAGTTAGTTAAAACGGATTATGAGGATGCATAGGTATATGTGACTGTTTAGCCGACTACGGTGACGCAAAAAGGAGGGTTATGATTTTGACCGGTATGTATGTATGTTCATCTGTTACCTCATAACTTCTAAACTGACATCTACATCATAATTTGACAAAATAATGGGATATTCGGAAGCGTCGTGGACGTCCGCTGGATATAGGCCACTGCAGACCCACCGTACCCCTGGCCGTACCCCTGGTGGTACGGTGGGTGTTTTAAAGTTAAAAGATACCACCAGGTAATAGTGTTGTATCACTAGTGTTACAACCACTTCTGACAACAATAATTTTATTTAATAATTTTATTCATACATTTTTATTGAACAAATCTTAAATACAATATCTACAATCTAAAAATAAAATAAAATAAAATAAAAAATGAAATGTATCTAATAATAATAAGTTATCTGCGCAATTTTTCTAATGCGTGACCAATTGAAATTTCCTTATTTATAAATTGTAACTGTACGTCAGTAATGAAGTCATCATTGATGATTTGGCCCTTTCTTCTTTTTTTTGGAATCATCTCCAATGTATGGATATGCTCCAATACTTTGAGTAATCGCATCAATGTAACCGTATTCTTGTTGACACGTTTATTAATTTTGGAGTGAAACGTCTCTAATATGTTGGTGGTTCTATGGCGTTCACCAAATACGCTTATTACATTACATGAATGCGTCTTAAACCAATATTGTTCTAAGTACTGTATAAATTTTTCCATTTGTACTATTCCAGAGGATTCCGATTTCACATAATCAAAGCCATGTTGAATCTCGCAGTCTGGAAGAAGTGGCAAGGCACTTGCCAGGGCATCTATTCTTCGTCCTGGTTGATTTTTTGTACATCCAAAAGACTTCCCTTTCTTCCATATGTTGCGAGTCCAATGGTAATAGCACCCTCGCAATGTGATGTTTGGGAATACTTTCAAAATGGCGTTCATCGCTGCTCTTTCGTAGTCTGTGTGAACATGAACCGTAGTATCTACATCAGCACAGCACTACGATCACTTCATACAGTGGTATCGTTTAACTTTAAAACACCCACCGTACCACCAGGGGTACGGCCAGGGGTACGGTGGGTCTGCAGTGGATATAGGCTATGTCACATAAAATTGTGAATGTTTTTTTTCTAGTGATGCCATTTTCAAATATATATAATATTATATACACATCACAGACAAATCCGGAGTCACACGTAATCTGTTCGTTTTAGGCCCTGACACCGTGTGACTCCGGATTTTTTATTTCTCTGTCTATGATCTTGTTTATAACTATTTAGTTGACTTTTTAGTCGTCAACTACGACTAAAAAGGTTTTAGTTTTCAGTAGCTAGATGTAACTGTGAGGGTCAGCTGCGGTTTTTTTTATTTTTTATTGTTTATTATTCAAAACAAAATACAGTTTACATGCACTTTACTAAACATACCACACAAACCATCGCGGGTTTAACAGCGGCGCGGTTGCAGCGGCCATCTTTTATTAAAAGGGTGATCTTGCTATATACATTGCTAACCCTTTGTGTCTCGAAAAGCAAGTTAATCCTCTTGATAGCTTTACAAATGTTATCTTTGATAGCTTGGGAATAATGACAAATCCAAAAGAGTGATCCAAGATATGGATGTTCGATAGTTATTGGGTTGTGATAATTTATTTCAACAGTCTTTCGGTTGGTTTACAGTCTGTCTAAAAGTGGCTAAAACATATAACGGCATGCCTGTTATCCCTGATTCCACGACGGAGGAATCAGAGGGGAGAAAATTCAGAAAAAAAAATTCTAACTCGAAAACTATGAAAAATCGCGGAACATACATGGGGGTGATTCGGATACCCCACGATACGAGGAAACTAAATTTTATTTTTGGACGTCAACGTTCCGGCCACCCTGTATAATAAGGGTATACATTGTATTGATATATATTTTAGAAGTCTTTATAAGTATGTTCTCATTTGTATGTTTATATTTAAATTAATGAATTGTTTTACTTTTTTATTTACGTATTTCCTTTTCTCTTCTACTGTTACACACGTTGTCTACATCTCTTTTTATGTACTTTCCTATCGCAGGTATGCTGAAAGAGATTTCTTAGAAATAAGAATCTTCCTTTCTTCTTGTCTGTTTTTATGTGTGTGCATAAATGGTTAAATAAATAAATAAGGTTGAATCGTATTTGTGTAATGAAATAGCTTGATCTAGTTTAGAAATCTTAGGTATTCCGTGAGCGAGTAAGGTTGGTAGGGAGACTAACTCTGCCCCCAGTGTACTTTAAGTATCGTCCAGAATGCTAGTAGAAACCCTTTTAATACATCCCAAAAATAGGAAGAAACCCCTAAATTAGAGAGATATGATAAGTTACTAAAACTTACACAAAGTCAATTTCAATATAAACCATACCAAAAGTTAATAATATCTATCAAAAACTCCATTCATCACACTGGCCATCAAAACGGCTTGAATACACACAATAGGTGACGTGTGTCCGAAATTGACCGAAGCCGATAGAATCGATGAAAGACTGGAACAATGGCGGCACAGAATTAAAAATAAACAAGTGCTAGCTATTATGTAAAGGGAATCGATAATCATATGCGTGGTTTTTTTATCGTAGGTACATGTAGCGTAAATGGCATAGGCTTTTTAGCTCAATGAGGGGCTTGTGGCTAAATGATAACAGCCGCACGGGTCGATCCAAGGCTTAGCTACGCTTGCCGCTGTCGGTTCCTGGATGGGTGACCATACATTACATATCGAGACGGAACACAACGGGGAAGCTCTTGGTCTGAATCTCACCTGACGGTAAGTGATGATCAGGCCGAAGGTTACCGAGCTTCACCCGGAATCATCAAGCATAGAGGAACTGGCTATCTTATCTCTAACTGCCGAAACACAACAATGCTGCTAACATTGTTGTTATAGCAACAGACTTAGATAAGATAGTGGTAGCTAGCCAGGTAGACTTAGAATGAGCCCTCCCAAAAAAACCGAGCAGAAAACAGAAAACCGCCACTGGGAATCGAACCCGGGACCGAAATTGCTCATATAACACAGCCGTAATTAATGATGCCTCTTAATCATAATCGCCTATTTTTAATCAGCAGGCAATCTCTGTCAACAAAAATATTCTATGTTAAATCATAACCAATTTGTGATCAAAGCGTTATGCTTATGGTTGAATCTTCCCATTGTTGAGACGGCTTACTTTCAATAAGGGACTCTGTCAGGCTAACATCGTAATAAAAGCTTGTGGGCCCCAAGGCCCCCCGGGCCCCGGGTTGGAATTAAATAGGTCACCCCTGACCGGGGTCGTAATTTTGTTTCCGCTTTTATTATTAGCTGGAGCAAAAATATCGTGTTTATAACAGCTGTTGCTGTGTACTAATTGGCTACTAACTAGTTTAATTGTAAGAGTTTTTCAGGGATTAGTAATGTTACTGTGTAGTTATTTTAAGTCTAGCATACCTGTAGATAGTGGTCCAAGGTATGTATGTTAACAAATTGAGCATCAGTGACTGGCTGATTCTTCATCACCAACAATATTTCAGGACAAATCAATATTTTAATGGTTGAGTCGACTCCTAAAAGTGTGATATTCAGGAGACGATTAAAACATTAATATCGGGAATGCAGATGACCCTAAATTATAATAAAGAAGTTTTTTACTAGATATTGGAGCTTATTTATAAACGTTGCTTAAAGTTATGTAATGATTAGAGACTGTTTACCCATATCTTTGACGTTTAAATTTCTCTTCTTGAAGCAATATTTATAAGCAAAATCGACGTGAACCGAAAGAGTGATTGTAATATTTATAGAGAATATGCATGAGATTCAAATATGGGTCAAATATATTTTTTTATACATCAGAATTATGCTTTCATCAACATTTTTGATTATAGTTTATTTTTGAGCAAGTACCTAATTATTTTTTTCAAAGTGCAAAAAATCTGCGGAAAATTGAAATATTTGAAAAACGACGCCATTTGTTGTGTTTTGTTTATTTGTTTTCATCGTTGTCATGACTATGACGCCACACCAACTATTAAAAAAAAAATACTTTCAATTGCTTTTTAGACATTGAATATTTTTTTATTATTATATGTCGATGTAAACTATCCAATAAAAATATTATAAAAATACATGCATATAAATCGCAGAATCGCAGCACGTAGCGTTCTGTAGGTCCTACTCGCCCCTAAGGAAAAAGCCGTGAGTTTAAGCAAACACATTAAATATTCAACATGGCACACGAACTCCGTACAAATCTGAGCCACACCGCATTTAATAAGCCACAATCCGTGTAAATAACAAGATTCGAGTCGCTCGACCGCGCTCAGACATACATAGCTTGTAACTCGCGAGCTTAAGAATATCCATTTTCTTTATTTCTACGGCTTCGTGCGGACAACCTAGTTTTTGTTAGAGGCGGATAATTATGAGGGTCATCATTTTTGTTCAGAATTTTACTTGAAATTCTTATATTTTTAACCGACTTCCAAAAAGGAGGAGGTTGTATGTTTGTAGCGTATGTATGTTTTATGTATGTCCCTCGATATTTTCGTCAATAATTGTAGACCGTTTTTTTTTTTTTTGAAACGGGCTCTCGAGGTGGTCATACATAAATTTTATTAACTTTGCTTGTGTACTTTTGAGTAAGCTTCAATGATTAGTATTTTTACCCACTTAGCACTATGTGGATGATTTTCTAATAAGTTCGTCATTGTTATTTACATAGCAGGTCATGATATTCGAATTTGTGTGGGGTAGATACCACAACTAAAAGGTGTTTTTTTTTGTAAAATGTTTTTAAGTTGATGATATTGATGCAATGAATGTTTTTGGCGAAGCATTTGGTCGGCGCCTGTCAGTCACCCTCAAGGTGATTGAATGCATGATGTTGAACAGGGGCGTGTGATTTAAAAGATACTATAATATAACAACACAAGTCTTTTATGATGTCAAGAATAATAAAAATGTAACAGAGAAGCCCTACGATTGAGAACCTCACAAAATCTCATTAATTTGTCGTTCAATTCGCTTCGACACCTTGACACTTATGACATTGAAAACTGATAATTCTATTACTGTCGAATCCTAATTGATTGATCCTTTACTTGTCCTCCAATTCAGTTATCAAGTTTCAAGTAAGCAAAGATATGTAATGGATTACCCATCCACGAATCGACCGCGACAAGCGTAGCTTAACCTTCCATCGACACTTCCGGTTGTTATCATTAAACCACGAGCCCCTCAAAATCGATTACTATAAACAATTAAATAAAATCGAGTTCATAAAATCATTATAAATTATGTTTATCTAAACTCAAACCTCGAAGGCGTTTATCTCCAAACATTTTAACTCTTTGAAAACAGCTAACTGAAATTCCAAACCCACATTCTGCTAAACGAGTACAATTTCTATTAGGTACAGTTCATTAGGGGCTTGTGAACTTATGATTAATCCGTCTGCCTTCGACAGATTATTAATTACAAGTCATTTACTACGGTTTATCGACATACCAGAGTTTGTAGGATTAAGGTTGTTGTACGCAGTTCACAAAAACCGCTTTGGAAGAGGCCACATTACCCTCACATTTGTTTATTTATTAAAACTTTATGCACAAGTAAAAAATAAATACTGCTCAAAAGCGGAGTTAATGCCTGAGGCATTTTCTACCAGTCAACCTTAGGGTGATGCAGAGACAAAACATGGCAGGTGCAACATAAGGGATAACTTACTTGAAAAAGAATAAAAACAATATAGATACATACATATAAACAGAATAAACTTTGTCAGGAGAAATAACGATAGGTAGAGGAGAAAACATATCCAGCAAATCAGCGCGGCAATGATTCTGCCAACTTCTTACGAATGTGTTCACGAGCCTTGACTTTGAAAGATAACCGACTGGATGCCATCCTGATGTTCAGAGGAAGTGCATTACAAAGAAATACTGGCTGGGAAAAAAACAGAAGAGTGAATAAAACCAGAGCGGTGAGAAGGACATCGTAGAAGACGATTGTTGGTGGAACAAGGATGTTTATTATGGATTTGTTGAAGATTTTATCTGCAAATTGAACGATTACTTCATTCTAAACCGTAGAAACCAACATTGTCTTCTATAATGTGATGGTAATCACGTCATCAGTTTTGTTTGAACTCTATACTTTATGATACACCATCTATTGGCAGCATCTTTTTTTTTCTTTTTGGGTGGGTAATCATCAAATAACTTCTCTCGCTCTGGACGGAGCGGGAGGGCGTGTCAGACACTTACTGACTAAAAACCCACCCGAGTTCCTTTAATTGCCTGTGTTGCCAGGGGCCACGGTATCCCTTTCGGACTTTCCCGCAACCCAGGCAGGCATCGGCCCTAGCGGGCCCCGCCATTTGTGCTGACATCTCTTTGAGGCGCGCGTGGAACACAACGCGCCGCCGACCCGGGCCTGGTCCTTATCGGGGGCGAGCTACCCATTGCTCACCTGTTTCAGCATATATTACTTGGTACAGCTCAATTTATTCACTTTATATGTAATTGCCTCTCGAGTATTATTATTAGAAGGAACAATCGACTGCTGGTAATACGACTAGCATCACTCAATTATTGTTTCTCTCAATTTTGCTCGATTCGATTTGATTTTGTATTAGATTTTGCATATATCTGTACTAATATTATAAAGAGGTGTGAGGATGTAGGGGGTTATCTAGGGAACTAGTGATCCGATTTCGAAAATTCTTTCACTAATGGAAAGTCACAGTATTGCCGAGTGTCATTAGGATATTATTTTTATGTTAAAACATACATAGTCGCGGGCAGAAACTAGTCAAGTAGAAATTGTTTAGGAGAAGGTAAGGAAGGTGAAAGATTTTTTTAATGACCATTTAGAATCAGAAACCCCACCTTTTCTATGAATATATATTAGTAATTCATCCGACGCTTTTGTAATACTCGATATGTATGTTGCAAATAATTGGGGGCTATTACACCAATCTGTGCGTCTAATGGGCCCCCGGGCTATGGCCCCCGTTCCTGAATAATGTGGCGCGACCCTTAGGCTGCGCTTACGTGGGCTGCTAATTTTTTTCATTTTATGGCGGGGGTAAGGGATATTTTTGGGGAGTATTTTAGTTTCTTCAACTGCAAGGAAACGCTTGTGACTAAAAGAGTGATTAATATAAATGTTAATGTAAGTAGAGGGAGAGGGCCAAAGAAAAGAAGGATGGATTTTGTGAGGAATGAGTTTAGAGGCATGAGGAACAGGGTGAAAAGTTCACTCATCCTCATTAGAAAAAAGAGGATCCTCCGACCAGTCAGGGGCCTAAGTCTACTAATTTATAAACGTTACAATGGTTTCTCAATTGTGAGTTTTTGACAGATTTGCCATACAAAAACTGTCAAAAACTCACCATTGAGAGACCATTGTAACGTTTATAAATTAGTAGACTTAGGCCCCTGGTGTTGTGTTTGGCGGGCAACTGCTCAACGATTGATATCGGGAAGTCTTATATGTAGATCACGCGGTAAACTCTAATAACGCGATGCAGCGTTTGTGTGACGTCAGGTCTTTGATGCGTAGCTGTGTGGCGTTCTAGATGCCGCCACATTATTAAAAAAGAGAGAGTGAATGATAGCGTACCGATTGACAGGCGATAATGTTAGAAGAAATCGTGCTGCACCGACCCCAAATAATATGCAGGACAGGAAGATTATGATTCTAGTTTCTGTAATTATTGGTTTTTATTGCTCAATATGTGTTTTTTTTTTTATAAGACATTATTAGTCCGCCATTGCCCAGAATTGAGCAATTAATTTGTCCGTGTATCTGCACCCTTATAGCCCATTAGTGAGTTATAACGGTTTAATGTATTTCGCAGTCTGTTCGGTAGATTTAATCATGACCCGATAGTAAGGGGTTGTGTTTGATTCCTTGATGATATGTGTGTTATGTGGACCCCAATAGCTTAAAATGACAGTTAATTTCAGTCAGCCAATGACAGCGCAGTTAACATGACTTTGACAATGTTTTATATAGGGTGACTGGTAATTAGTGACCGATACTTAAATACGTGAGTAAACTCATCATTATGAACAACTTTTAATATGGGACCAAACCTGAAATCGCGAAAAAAAAATCTACTTTTTCCTTCATTTTCACGAGATACGCGAACATAAATGTAGGGGACAGCAGTTTTTTTTTAATATGTAATAATGATGGGTAAAATCACGTGTTTTAGTTTTTTTTTTCATTCTGCCTAGCCTTTTCCCAATCATGTTGGGGTTGGCTTCCAGTCTAACCGGATGCAGCTGAATACCAGTATTTTACATGGAGCGACTGCCTATCTGACCTCCACAACCCAGTAACTGGGTAATACGATACCCCTTGGTAAGACTGGTTGTCAGACTTTCGGGCGTCTGACGACTCGTAACGACTGTCAAAGATCCACGCATGACAGCCGGGACCGAAGCACGGAGGAGTCTCGGTATGTAAAGATGGTCACCCATCTGCGGACCAACCCCAGCAAGCGCAGCTTAACCTGATGGATCGACCCGTGCGGCTGTTATTACTTAGCCACGAGCTCCTCCGAGCTAAAATCACGTGTTTAAGTATCGGTCACTAATTACCACTCACCCTATAGGTATAGGGTGAGTGGTAATTAGTGACCGATACTGTATGTAGATAAAAACAGTACGTGTCGATTTGAGAACCTCCTCCTTCCTTATGGCGGCAAAAAAAAATGGATTTAATGGAAATGGGTTTGTCCGTGGATGGGTTCTCAAATCGACGATCTTTAATCGAGACTCCTTCCTGCCTCGAAAACCAAGTTAAGCCATTGGTCCTGGCTTTCATTCGTGGATCGGTCAATAGCCCGAAAGTCTGACAACCAGTCTTACCATGGGGTATCGCATTATCCAGTTACTGGGTTGTGGATCTAAAATACTGGTATTCAGCTGCATCCGGTTAAACTGGAAAGCACATAGTTGGGAAAAGGCTAGGTAGATTAATTGACACCTCTGCCCAGCCCTTCGGGGAAACACGACGTGATGTTATGTTATATTTAAAAAATCATGTCAAATCAATATCATAGGTACCTAAACAGCTTCTGATTCTAGTAAAATGGGGGACTCCTACTCTCCGAAAAATTGTAGTCGATCGATGTTCACCGCAAGGATTTATTTTTAAACTGATTCTCGCTAACGACTATCTCACAAAGAAACGGAGCGCCACGTTACTATTGATTTTTACAAGTTAACGTATACATTTAAAAACATTTTATGTACACTTACTATCGTAGGTATTTAATTTTATATATTTAATGCTCCTGATTCGCACGGGTTTTACGACTGGACCAAACATTGAGATTTGTTTATTATAGAATAAAATAAAAATAAATAAAAAGCCTCTTGCAAAAGTGAACTAAGTACATTAATTACTATTTCTTATGTTAGTAAGATATACATAAAGTTTTGAAAATATTTGAAGTTAGGGTTAGGGTTATTTTTAGCCAACATTAAAACTATTTTTTTTTTATACAACTCCGTCTGCGAGAACCCCTCCTCAGGTGAAGGCCTCCTCCAAAGAAAACCAGATATCTCTGTCTTGGGCTGTTTGTTTATTATAATGTTAGATTAATAATAATTAATGTGATATACACATTATAAACCATCCGGTTCTCTTAACGATGATAAAAACCGTATCAAAATTACTTTTTGCTAAATATAAATATTATATTCTGCTATATAGACCATTTGATACTTGGACGTTTTGCTACATGGAAATTTTGCTAATTACTGACGACTTACTGCTCATTAGACGTTTGCGCCATTGGACATTTAGCCACTTAGACCTTCTGATCAGCCGGTATATTCTGTTAAAATCACCGTGAAAACTTAAGTGAAGTGAGCGTGAAGTGAGCTGCCAATAGTGTCAATTCCTTGTGTCATGTGGACTGACAGCTCACTTCACCTAAGTTTTCACGGTGAGTTATTACAGAATAGCACTGCTGGAGGGGAATTTTTCACCTCATCTTACTTTTACCACCCTCCCAATTAATCACTCATTCTTAATCACCCACCTCAAATTCTTAAAGCAACGTTATTGAAAAGAAGGATCCAGTAGAAAAGCCCTTTTAATCCTAGTTGTTATACGGCCATTGTTTCTGTGCATCTCCGGACGCCCGGCCGGAGGGAAGCTTCGAGAACAATAGTCTTTATTTTGACACTTTAAATATCAAATGCTGAGATGGAAACGAGCCAGTGTCAGATTTTGTAGTATTCGCGTTTTTAAGGAGATTATATTTCAGCTTAAGTTATAGAATTTATTAATTAATTTTAAGAAAATTCAGTCCTTGTTCTACTATTTTAGCGGTTCCCAATATTCTAGTTTGGATATTTAAGTAGCTAACAATTTTACGATCTCCATAATGAATGGAATGAAATGTATATTTGTGCTATGTATATTGGGACTTGGTGCCTTAGTAAATAAATAAATAAAATATAAATAATTACTACTATGTAGCTATCTTTTTCATCTTTGATTAAATTTGAACAGCTTTCCAATCTGCTTACAGTACCAATGTTCTGCTAAATTGTTGAATTTCCTTGTTGTAAGTAAGATTGTAGTATTCAGTCATCATAAATGACAGATGGATTTCTAGGCGTAAAAAGGATGGACGCAATTAATTCTATAAAATACTGATCTGTTCTCATTGAACACAATTACGAGACAATTACCATTAACCATTAAATAACAAAAAGAAAAACAATTTAAAAAAAACTGTAATGGCACCACAGATTTTTTTTTTAAAGATGGCCGGTGTTTGTTTATTTTAACTGAAAAGAGGTTATATTTTTATGACATGTAAATTGCAACAAGCGCATCTGGACCAAGTAATTTGGTGCTTGCCAGCATCTCCGTCATGTTAAATTCAAAACCCAACCACACTTCAAAAAGCATTTGCAAACCAATTATGCAACATTATTCAACAGTTCCTAAAAAAAGGCCTAGTTCTCACCTGCGGTAGATGTCTTGTTTTCCTGGTCGCTTGCTGTTCCTTCCCGCCGCCGGTGCCCGATAAGCACTTCCCGTTTGGCACGCTGCTGCCCGCCGCGCCCTTTATCTCTTCCTTCACCGCCCCGCTAACAGGCCTCGATATCGGAATGTTGTGCTTCTCAAAATAACCGTTCTGTATCATCTGGTCTAACGATACCTCCAATTCTCTCACTGGAACCAATTTCCTCCCACAAATAGGATCGTCAACCACCATCTTTCGGTTGCAACCTGACACTTCGGAGAATTTAACGTTCTTTTTTGGCTCTTCGAATTTTTTCGGCCGATTTCGGCCTCGCTCGGGCGGGTCAGTCGTCCAATAGCGTGCGCTCTTGTCTGATATTCGATGCGGCTTACAAACTGCAACATTTTTTGGCTGTTTCAAACTTGAATTCGTTGGAGTGTTCAAAGTATTTCTGGTTGAATTATTAGTTAAATTATTTGTAGGTTTTGTCGGATTCTTTGGATTTGAATTCGTCTCTTTTGGTCTAGATTCGACAGCTTTCCTATAAGATTCATAAGATTCCCGCGTTCGCCTCTCGGTTTCGATTCTAAAGTCGTAATGATCCTTCTTGTACCTCCGATTATTTCTGTCCTCATAATTATAATAATTTCTCGGCAACGAGTTGTATTTAATGTCGTAAGTCGTTGGGAGGTTCAAGTACTCGGGCCTAATAGGTCTGAACAGAGATAATCGACCTTGTGCTTCGTCGAAATCGGAGTATATATCTTCATATACATAGCCGTTCTTGCGTCGAGGTCGGTCGTGTAGATCACGTCTCCTTTCCTGCCTGTATCGATTGGTCTCCCTGTGGGTCTCCCTGTGGGTCTCCCTGTCGTACGGTTCATATCGACGTCTGAATTCGTATTCATATTCGTAATCAGGTCTCCTTTCATAGAGCAATCTCTCACGGGAACCGGCCATTGTCCTCTTATTAGATTTTTCCCGCCTGGAAAGAAAAGAATCGTATATTAATGAGGGATTGGCGAGATTCAACGGATTTGCAGGCTCTGAATAGCAAGCGTGGATTGTGCGGCATTCTGTCCCGTTTTTACGACGATATTACAGAGGTGTAAAGACGGATAGTTAAATTATAGGTACATGTATATTACGCACCTTTTTAGTACCGTCCCAAAATTTTAGGGGCGAAATGTTGAAGCCATATTTAGGAATGTGAGCTTAAAAACACAATGGGTCATTGTCGGGATAGGTTGTTAGCAAGATCTATATAACCTTTTTTTTCTGCGTGTCACGTAGATTGAAGCATGTATGTGCCTCCTAGTCTCATATGTTTTGGATTGTACTTCACTTTTAGGCATCGTAAATGATAAAATGGTTGGAGCTGTGCTTTTAAAGGCTCGTTCACACCGGCGCGACTTGTCGCGCGACGCGACTTTAACAATACAATTTCTAATAAAACTTCACGATTGAACAATTGCCGGTGTCGCGTCGCGCGACAAGTCGCGCCGGTGTGAACGAGCCTTAAAGATTCAATACCTGGATGCTTCGGTAAGCAAACCATACCTACACAGATCAAAATCAATGATACTGACGACTGACTTATACATTAAGGATATTATTTTCAGTTATGAACATGGAAATATGTCATACATTTCCATATTCATTACCAATCTTATTAGTCTTCACCACCTCTGCTAGTTAGAACTCCTAGCATCTAAAGTCTGGTCTCGAAGCTTCTACTACCTAAATGGATATCAGCTAGTTCCTTTGTAAAATCACCTCCATTTCACCACTTTCCATATTCTTCATTCATTTCGCTGTACAGCCCTTAATACGCTATATGACAAGCACTTCCATCTGTCGAGCCACACTAATAAATGAAACCGCGTACATTTGCATACGGAATCCAATTAGACGTAAAACGGAACTACCCACATGTATGTTACGTCATCTTGCCAATGTGTAAAGCTAAGATTATACGGGCAATTTTTTCAGAAAAAAATTCCCGGCGACAGTTATTGTTGTTGGAGGTTGTGTAGCATTTTATTTTAGTTCCTAAGAATTGCTTCAACTAATTTTGCAATTTTTATTCTAATTGCCTAGTTTATTAATTGCTCCCTATAGCTCAATACTCAATACTCAGCTTAGCTTAATACAGGGTAAAAAATGTTCGCACCACGAAGCCGTTATCTACGCAAAAACAAAGTAACTTTGTAAAAATTATTGCCGGGAAATGACTTTTATTTTTGGTGTTTTGCGTGCGTAATGAAACGCATGCAAAGCATTGTGCTAACGGGTGCATGAAACGGTGCATGGATCGTGGGCATATTTGAAATTGAGCTAAAATATCGAACAACACAACTTATTTTCTAATAATTAGAAGGTGCTGGTGCAAAAAAAAAACATAATAACGGGACGAACAGGTGACACGGGTGTACTATTTATACCCATTGACTTGATAATAGTCGCGGTATCTCTACTTCTCTAGCCTCAGTCGCTACATGCTGGCATCGCAGTAAATTGCTTCTATTTGACCAATGTTGCCCAAAATACTGAGCAATTTAAGTTGCCCGTGTAAGTGTACCTTATCTCTAAGAATCCCCGTCTCTATGCATGACTGAATGAATATGTTAGGCCGTTTTTATGCTTGAATGTGAATGTAACTGGATTGTGTTTGGATGCCTCTGTTGCTAGAAGATTTACGTGTACATATGTTTTTTGCTCTTGTGGCGGCATCTAAAACGCCACATGCGAACTACGCATCAAAGACCTGACGTCACACAAATCCTGCATCGCGCAATTAGAATTTACCGCGTGATCAACATAAGACATCAATCCTTGGGCAGTTGCCCGCCAGACACGACACCCGTCTAGTCAGAGGATCCTCCCTTTTCTATAGAGGATGAGTGAACTTTACACCCTGTTCCTCATTCCCCTAAACTCTTAGTCTTTACTTTTTTTGTTCATTAATGGCAAAAGCTATGGAGAAAGAATAGAAATCGTGTAATGAAGAGAATCATTATTTCTAACTGCACGAGAAAAAGAGAAAATATTATAAACTGCGAGCGTATTACGGCTCGTACACACTGGCGCGATATCGCGGCTGCGGCAGGCAGCGCTACCCTTGTCGCACCCGCGATATCGCGCCAGTGTGTACGAGCCTTTATTATTTTATTAAATTATATTTTTGCTACGCGTTAACGACTGGGATAAAATGTAGGTAAAAATAACCGTTTAACTAAAACCCACTTTCAGAATCTAATAATAGAACAATTGGAAGGTGCTGAACAATTAAAATGCCAGCGAAATTAAGGGAAGGAAACAAGACAACATACATTTTTAAATTACTATAGCAACTGGTAATATTCATATTAAGAATATAAATACAAAAGTAATTATATCTGTCTGCCTGTCTGTCTATCTGTCCAGATTTTCACACCTTTACGGCTCAACAGAATTTGGCACACTGGTAAATCAAGACTTTTTATTCCAGGTAGTAAATTCCCGTGGGATAATGTTCACGGGCAAAATATAGTGACCGATAAATTACTATGTCAAATAACGCAGTAGTTCACCCTCAACAGCGAACTACATAACTATTTAAAACCTCGACCTCTGCTCACCGCAAAAAGAACAAAAGCCTGAACGTAAATAATACTTTCTGGTATGCAAAATAACTTCCCTAATATAATAACATTCCATTTCGTGAATGAGCGTCCCGGACTCCGCAGACTGAGCGCAATAGTGCTGGGAAAGTCGAGGTCACACTAATGTCAAATATCGATAAAATATAATGTAAGAAAAGGAGCGACAGGCCATGCTTTCGCAGTAGGTGGCTTTTGACTCAACACAGGAAATCTCACTAAGCCCAGATTTATTGACAGATTAAATAAAACTCTATGAAGTTTTTGTTGTAGGTTCTGTTCAATGAGAAATACAAAAAAAAGTTTTTTTAAGTCGACCCATAAATGAAGCTTTTATCCATAATTATTTCTGTACAATTGTGACACTCGCAAGGAAGAGTTGGAAAGAAAAATGGAAATATAGCCTTCATAGATTTCCTACATCAACTTTTATGAGGCCTCTGGGAGCAGAGTCTATAAATAAAATCTTAAGCCGCCTTTTACGATACTTTTAGAGAAGGGTTGGCTCATAAATATGGGCTTCTGCATAACAAGTCTGGAGCTACAATGTATGATATGTCAGAAAATTGTTTATGAATGAAATCTTTATGAGTATGGGAAAAAAGGCACCAAAAAATCAAAGAAGTTATTTAAGTATCGATGTTTCAGTCACATCATTAGTCCGTGGTCCCGTCTGGCGCAGTGCGGTACGTGGCGGTCCATCGATAAATCTCCACGAACATTTAAACTAAACGATACAACACCAGTTATTGTAGTTGCCACTCTAATAAAATTCTCATACATTTCCCTGACTGTGGTGACGAATAATATTTTGATCATTCTTTATAGCTGAAATACAGAAAACAGTAACCTTTCGTAAGTCACTCGATTATTGGGCGTCGAGGTCAAAGTAACGAGGAATTTTAATTTGAACCTGACAAAAATAAATCGCTGTGCCTGGCCTTTTCTCAACTATGTTGGTCGGTTTCCAGTCTAACACGAATACAGGTGAATACCAGTATTTTACAATCATGGAGCGACTGTCTATCTGACCTTTACAGCCCAGTTACTGGGTAACACGGCACTATACCTACCTTACCCTTACCTTTATTTTTTATTTTTATTTTTTACTAGCTGCTGCCCGCGGCTTCGCCCGCGTGAGTGTCGGAAATTACCCCATACATCCCCATGGGTTTTAAGAATAAATATTGAGTTTCGAGTTAATCGGACAGCGCGTTAAAATTCTTCCATACAAACTTTGACACCCCCCAACCGTAGGATAGGATACTTTTCCGGGATAAAAAGTACCCAGTGTGGTGCCCAGGATATTAAAGAATAATTATACCAAGTTTCATCGTAATCGAACCGGTAGTTTTTGCGTGATGCCTGAACAAACAGACAGACAGACAGACAGACAGACAGAAAAAAAAAAAAAAAAAAAAAATTGGGTTCGGTGGCGGTCTAGTAACACCCCCTGCCATTTATTTTTTTGATATTTTCAATGTACAGAATTTTCACTTCTACAGATTTATTATAAGTATAGATAATTTGTTATTTTTTTTAGTTTTAAATCCTCTTTTTTACTGTTTGTATTTCCCATCGTCGTGCGCGTCCCAAATAAAATAATTTTCTTTCTTTCTTTTCTTTCTACATTCTACAACCTGATACGGCTACAACAATACAACATTTTGTTGCGATCTTTAAGATAGTTAATTGATTCAGACGAGACTTGATCCAATACAAAATACACTAGAAGTAGATATATTTAGTAACTATTCCGCGTGATTCACCTCTCAACGAGGCATCCTCAGGATGACGATTGACTTGTCGCTAACCCGAACACGACGTATTACCACGCCGAGTGCTTGACGCTCAGTTTTTTATAACTTTTTAGGAATAGTTAAGTGGAATAAGTTACTAAGTATATCTACGTCTATTGTATTTTTTTTCTGCAGCCTTTAGTCGAGGCGGACTTTTGAGGTATCCATGCTCCAGTTCTGTCATTTCAATCTAGAGTTTAAAATTATTATGAAGATATCAATTCAGTGTTTCTAATCATTGAGACAAGAATCGTTCAGGTTCATATTAGAGGAATTTTAAAATACTCTTTGCTTAACATTGAAAAATAAACTTTTACAGGAGAAACCGTGCCAATGATATGGAAATACGTGCACGTTGTAACGTTATCGTGGACGGAAATTTAAAAGCGTCTTCATATATTTTCATACATTTTACTTTCCTTCCCCTTTGGACTCGTAGTCGCAAGGGCGACTGCTAAGCTTTGGGGGCCTGGGTTCGATTCCTAGGTCGGGCAAAGTGTTATCGGGTTTTTCCCTTAGGAATTTCTTAGTAACAACCCGAAGTTTGGAAGTTTGTGGTGTGATTTGAGACCGATAGTAACAATGTTAAAGCTATTGTTTGTTGCTGTTTGGGGGGTTTGTAGCTAAGAAATAACAGCCGCATGGGTCGACCGATCAGGTTAAGCTACACTTGCCGCGGTCCGTAGATGGGTGACTATCTTTGGTGGAACAACTTTTATGAAAATTTTACGGAAATTGTTCTACCGGTGTCGCGTCGCTCCTATCTGCGGGAGCATTAATATCTGCCACGCCGAAGGCTACTCTCCGTTGAGATTGGCCGCGATGGCCGAAATACGTTCTGGAAGACCACACTAGACTTCCCTGTGTTATCGTGATGCCGTAACGTGAAGATCCACGATAATATCGTCACGTAAGAATTTATAACAACGCACATTTGGGTCAATTGCTTCTTACCCCTATTATCTTGCTACATAAACATAACAAGGAACGAACACAAAAACGTTCAAGTAAAATAATATACCAGAAGGAACCAGATAACCTTGAAAAGTTCGTAGTAATGGGGAAGGTAGATGGGAAAAGACCTCGCGGCCGGTCAACTAGCCGCTGATTGGACCAAGTAACCCACTTCATTGGACTCTCTGTTAGGACCGCCCTGAGAGAAGCGAAGAAAATGAAAAATGTCTCGCTGGTGGTGGCGTGTGTGTTGGATCGTTAAGTTCCCTTCAAAATGGTTAAGGTAAATGGTGCTGATCCATGCGTCATGTTCACGAATGGGCTCTGTCAGTAAGGACTGGTCATCTCTTAGCTGCCACAGCTTTTATTTAAAAGAGTGTCCGTGGAGTTCTTTTCCATAGGAACCTACTACGCTTTGGAATGGGCAACTAGCTTTATCTTTCTGACTGACCGAACCCTTGACAATTCAGAAGTGCCTGTAATTGGGTTATTTGAAATAAATGCTTTGAGTTTGAGTTTGAGAACCGAACGAAGTGGAAGAACATCATACATAAAGCTACGAAGGTCTTTCAGGGATACGACCTTCAGTAGGCTTATTCCACAGATCCCCTCTGAAAATCCCCCTTAGGGGGAAAAGTTAATGTAGTATGCGACCAAGAAAAGAAGAGAGAAAATAACATAAAAACCAGCGAGCTGAAACTTGCATGCAATATAAACTTTTGAGCCGACTTTCTTTATTTGATCCGTGAACAGAGTAAACGGTAAACTCACTAAAACTTTCGGATACAACCTTGGGATTGGAAGTGACATACGGCGATATTGACTCAGTGTTCCTTATGTAGCATATCAATATTATATGCTGGAAAATCTTGCCTGTTTTGTCGACAGCTGTTTCAACGACTATATACCCGACTATGGCGAAGCAAAAAGGAGGGTTATGTTTTTGACCAGTATGTATGTATGTTCATCTGTTCCCTCATAGCTTCTAAACTTCTCATCGTAATGTCACAAATGAGGTATCGTTGGTAGCGTTTTGGTCGTCCGCTGGTTATGGTATAAGACGTCACATTCAATACAGACAGACAAATTCAAAATCCGGAGTCACACGTTATCTGTTTGATTTATATCAAATAGGAAGTCACTCCATGAATAAAATACCTACTGGTATTCAGGTGCTTCCGGTTAGATTCGAAGCCAACCCCAACATAGTTGGGAAAAGGCTAGGCAGATTAATTTTTCTTATAACATAGAAAAATTCAAGACTTGAGCATTTTATTTCAATATTCGATACAAAATATTTTGATGAGGCAGCAAGTTAGGGTATGCGGCCCAAAATTTGTCGCAATGCGGTGCGACTGGCTGCCAAATCGTATTGTATTAATTGCTACAGCTACCTTGAAGGTACGCTTGCAAACTATAGCGAATAATGTTTTTATTTAACTGCGTCAGAGCGAAATTGTACGGTTTTCTTCGGGAGTGGGTTGTCTACAACTTTCTTCGGATTGGCAAATTCCGCTTTGCTCAAGAGTTCTGTTCGGTTCGTTCTTCCTTTATTGTCATAAGTCCTAGGAATTTTTCCACCAATGCAGGGTAAGCTCGTAATCATGGAGCAAACATGTGACCTCTGAGTTTGTTTCGGCCTTTCATCTAGTTTAAAAAAATATGATTGAAGTATAAAAGTGTTTGTATATTACTACTTACAGAAAATAAATCATTTAACATTTATCGAACTACTAAAATCCCGATGTACGGAGTTCGAGATAGGCTTCTTGAAAATACTGTTCAGGATTCCAGGGTTCTTTTATTTTGTTCAAAATGTCTACTAAAATCTACCATTAAATGCCGTAGTAATAACCTTGATTTAGTAAATGGAACCAGGCTGTACCTTTAATTCACAACCCCCCGTTTAAAATAAAACTGTAAATACTATTCAAATATCTCGCGCTCCGTCCTCTAAAGTTTAAACAACAAAATAAAAATGGAAGCGTGTCCATATACAGTCATGTCATGTAAGCGCGCTCGGTACAGTTGTTCAAAATCTAAACAATCCCAACATGCTTACAGTCCTGCATTCCAACTTTATGAGAGAACATTCATATCTATTTGGTTCGCGAAAAATATGAAGTTTTTTTCTTTTAATTTCCGAGTTTTTGTGCCCGTTTTGGAATGAAAGGTATCTCTCCCGCTCGCTGGGAGCAGTATTTTTATGTTTCCTTTATATTTTTCTGCTTTTATGAAGTGTTTTATCAATTTATTGTTTGCTGGTTTATTTTATGGAGTTTGCTCGCAAATGTTGTTAAAAAAGTCGTGAAATATGACAATGGGAGGTGTTTAGTAACTGCACAGAAAGAGATTGCTTTTTACTAGGGGAACATTTTTGTCATTATACGAGATAAGAAAGAAGGAACAAGCCTTGTTACTGCTGCTGAAGTAGTTCCTTTCAAAGTTTATAATAGTTCAAATTAATCCTTGCCTCGAGTATACTGGTAACTTTAAAGTGTTTGATGTTTTAGAAAATATAAGGTGTCATTATTTAATGGAAGAGAAATGAAAGCCATTCAATTTGAGAGTTTGGAGAAAAGTGATATTTAGTGACGAATTCTGGTATATTTAAAAAAAATCGAATTTCTCGTATCCCATGTATGGGATTGGTAGGCTTTATGGAGTACTTAATTGTTGCAAATGGGTGACAATATCACGTCCTGGAAGGAATACATCAAATTACAAGTCACCCTATAGGTATAATGTTAAATGCGCAAAACCTCAGACTCCCCAAACTGATTTTTAATTCAATTTATATATATCAGAGAGAAAAAAAACATAAAAAAAATTGTAAAGGTTTCATGATTGTGCTGTTTTAGTTTTACTGGCAATTCTTTGCATTGAAATAAAAACTATTATTATCCAGCGTATGAGAAATTGGTTGACAACAATTTGTGTTTGTTTATTTTTTTGGCGGGTTTGCGCATGTGATGGCTAGACCTATTAATAAATAGACACGGCAACGTTTTTAAAGTTTTTTTTTAAAATTTGACCTATAGGTATTAAAAAAGTGGTTCAATTTATTCTGCTCGTTATTCAGATCCAACTGTTTTCAGGTTTTGCGCATTTAACGTTACACGTTGTATTAAAAATCTATTTATAAAATAATTTATTTTTGGTGGACACGAATGCGACTTGACATGCAGGCGTACCACACTAGACTGAGCGATTTTTGCTCACTAGGATAAATGTATCGGATTCCGATTTTGTTCACTATGTCCCGTTATTTATTAAGTAAATAATTGAATGTCTCTGCCTCTAATTATGACTTCATTAAAATTTATTCAAATATGGCACCGCTTTCATCTACACTTCACATCGCTAAACAAATCTATTAGAGCCTTCGTACTAATATGTCCTTTTACGATGACACGCAGGTAAATGCACCGAATGTTAATTAAACAAACATTGTGATAGAAAGTCTCATAATTATAGTGTTTTTCTGTGTATGCTGGGCTTGCTAAGTTTGCTAATAGGACAATACTTTTGAATTTACTTCCACATCAAGTGCCCAAAGGCTGGCAGCATTGCCATACATGGCAATGCCTTTTGGGCACTTTTCCTGTTGACAGCGATGCGGACGAATTTTTTGACGACCCATGTGGCTACAAACCCCTCAAACAACAACAAACAATAGCTTTAAAACATTGTTAAAATCCAAAAATCAAAATCAAAATATTTTATTTCACATAAACCTACATGGGCACTTATGAAACGTCAGAAGCTAGGTGCACGGTTCCAATAGGTTCCATGGTTACTATAGGTGTCAACATTAAAGCTAAGCTAAGCTGGCTTAGTATCCCAGATAGCTTGAGATCTTAACCTATAATTTCAAGCTGTTGTCTTGGCATGTACTCTTTGGCACTAAGCTGCAAACCAGTGCCAGATATTTTTTTTGTTTCACATAATTTTGAGAGGGCCAGTGGTTTGGTTAGCACGTCGCTAGTGTGAAGTTATTGGCCAGGGTGACTAGATCGCATATCCCAGAAGAAAAACATAGTATGTTCGTTTATTTCTTATGAGTACCTGCGACCAATCGTGATAAATATGAACGTCGCCTGCTGCTGCCGCCTCTCGGTCGGCTATTCTGTCAAAATTAAAAATAAATTTAAACGATACTACCACTTTTTCTTCCCAGCTAAAGTGGTGAAGGGAGGGCGTATTCGGGGACTGTCTTATGTAATTTTGTGTTGTGTTGATTCTCAGCCTAGTAGAATACTAGAATACATGACTTTTTATTTTGATTTGTATACAGGATCAAATTAAATTAGCTGGCTACTATAAGGTACTAACTGCGGTCGTTGACCCCAAACAAAAAATCATGATATAATTATTTATTTCGTTATAACATATTAACATAATATCAAAACTCATGACGTTTACGGAGTTTCGCTAGCTCCCGCTGTATTTTACTTTTTCCGAATTGAACCCAGCACTTCACTTTCAGCAGAACGACTAGGTACTAAACCAATGAACGACACTGTCAACTTTCACAAAATATAAATAAAATTAAATTAAAAATAAAATTCCCTTTATTCCACTACTTACAATTGTAAAACTTGATAATGTGTAATAACAATTTATAAATAAAATTAAATAAAAATGCCCTTTATTCCACTATTTACAATTTAGAACTTGATTAGGTATGACACGACGGGTATCCTATCCTGTGCCGTTTCTGACCAGTCTCCGGTTTATTCTTCGTTGAGGGTTGGTTTTCAATCACACACAATAGTTAACTCAAACTCAAAGCGTTTATTTCAATCAAAACATTTACAGGCACTTTTAAATTATCACTTTACAGTCATCACTTTTCGTTTGAGTTATTTGGTGAAGCTAGGTATGACACGACGGGTATCCTATCCTGTGCCGTTTCTGACCAGTCTCCGGTTTATTCTTCGTTGAGGGTTGGTTTTCAATCACACACAATAGTTAACTCAAACTCAAAGCGTTTATTTCAATCAAAACATTTACAGGCACTTTTAAATTATCACTTTACAGTCATCACTTTTCGTTTGAGTTATTTGGTGAAGCTAGTCACCCATTCCAAAACGTAGTAGGTTCCTTATGGAGAAGAACGGGCAAGAAACTCCATGGTCACTCTTTTAAATCAACACATTCTGTTACAGATTACATTTCATCTCAAATGCACACACCGGCGCCATTGCGCGCGTGCCTGTCTCTCTAGTCGTCAGAAGTACGCGTCATCGAATACAGAGTCTTATTTACTAGTTAGTTCAACACAACTTAAAAACAATGCTAAAATGCTTATCGGTTAATTCTTTTATAATTAAACAATGTCAATTCACCATACAAAGGCGTTTTCAGAATTAAAGTTTAATTAGAAGCTTCAATATTACCATTCGTCAATTTCCGGCAATACAAGAAATGTAAGATGGTAATCAAGCAGGTATTCATTAGTAAATTCCTGTGTAAAATAATCTTATTACTTTATAGTTTGTATTCTATTATTGAAACTTATTTAGTCCTTGCATTAAATTATAACATTCAGTTATTGATCTTAAAATTCACAGCCGGCGCCATTTTTGGGCAGAGGTAGCGCTGTGTCATAAACAAACTTACTATATCAAATGAGCAATTATTGTTATTATGACAAAACCCAAAAATCATAAACTAAATGTTTCCTTTTAATTTTAACTTTACTTTTAACTCCAACATCGAAATTGGTTTAATAGTTTATTTCTAGGAATATACTGTGACTTCGATTTCACAAACGGCAATAGATGGCGCTTGAACATAGATGAACTCAATCGAAGTCACAGATCCTTGCAAATGGTTGTAGCAGTAGAGATGAGACGTATATACTGGTAGAGGTATATATACCAAGTATGTGCTTCCCAGTACAGAGACCGGGTACGGACCGAAATACTGGGTAAATACCTTGAAGGTATGACGTCAGACGCATAGTACGATACGAACCGCTACCACTGGTAGCGCCCAGTTTTATCGGTTTGTTCGGTGCGCCGAAGCAACCCGAAGATACCCGACAGCTTACGAAGGGACCCGAAACGTCATTCGTGCTTTATGAACATTCGGGTGATTTAATTTAGTTAGACAAAATGGGTACTTATTTTCACGTTCTTAAGGAACATAATTACATTTTTTGTTACGACGCGAAAGAGTTCCTTAGTTTGTTTATGTTAGGGAATATTATTACGTGTTTGAATGTTTACGTCGCCGTCGTCTAGTGTAGGTACGTACTTAGGTCGACAATATTTTGATTTTTTGCGTCAGTTGTGATTGCGATTTCGTTACACCTGTTTGTTTTTATTTAGAAAAGTGTATAGTAGACATCCTAAGCCTGGTAAAGTAGGAAAGAAAGATTTCATATCTCATAATGCATAATTACGTATACTTGAAACGTCGTACCTACATTATATTGGAGGCATACCATACTTATCGCATACGTTTACTTATCGAAATCCTACCACACCCAAATACTTAGAAGTATTTTGATACCTGGTATTTGTACCAGGTATTTAGTGATACCCATACCTTAAAGGCCGGGTATGGAGAATGGCAGGTATATCTCATCTCTATGTAGCAGTATTAATAGTTCAGCAATTTCATTGAGAATAACAATTATAATAAATAGTTACACATAAGATTATGTTATGATCTTTATAGGTAAAAGCTTTCGCGGCGACACGGCCATTCTGATCGGCGGTGCGCGCTCTGCACCTGCCGATGGCCCTCATTGTAGAGTTGAGTTGTTGAGTAGTTTGTTATCTGTGTGCAGGTAATACGGGATGCACATTAAAATGCGATGTACTTGTACTTGTTTAATAAAATTATCAAGTTTTACAATAATTAGGGAGAAGAAAATACGTATCGACTGCGCGGTGTCTCTGGTGCAACAGAGGGCGCGGGCGCCGCGCCGGCTACAGTCACTTGACGTTAGCGCGGGTTGTCACTTTTCCTACGCCAACTTCACACATGTCATTCGTTCGCTCGGAGCGTTGTGTTAACATCCTCCGCCCCCTTGGAAGCCGTGCTTTCAAGAATTCGCTCTGGATCTTCTACTGGCAGGATGCAGACCTTATTCAGAGCTCGTCGAAAGATTCCTTTACTGGTTGCTATATCTGCAACTCTGCATAAACCGTCTGGTCCGACGAAAAGCTTCTCCACTCTTCCCAAAATCCATTTCATTGGCGGCAGGTGGTCGTCCTTTATCACGACCACATCTCCCAGCTTGATAGGGTGGCCACTGGATCGACGCCATTTCACTCGTTGTTGTAGCTCGGAGAGAAATTCTTGTGACCATCTCTTCCAAAAATGTTGCCTTAGTCTTTCTAAATGCTGATATCTATTTATGGTCAATTTTTCCACGATAGGAGATGCCAGTGACGTTAACGGACGCCCGATCAGGAAGTGGCCGGGTGTTAAAGGGTTAAAATCTGCCGGATCCGAAGACATAGGTGTCAACGGACGCGAATTCAATATTGCCTCAATTTGTGTAAACAAGGTGGAGAGCTCTTCAAATGTAAGATTAGAATTACCTGCGATTCGTTTTAAATGGAACTTAGCCGCTTTTACGCCAGCTTCCCAGATTCCACCAAAATTGGGTGCATAAGCTGGACTGAATTTAAATTCAATACCCTCGCTCGCTCCGAACTCAGTCACGGGTTCATTAGCAGACTTAAGCATTCTGCCCAACTCGTTATTTGCCCCTACGTAGTTCCTACCATTATCACAATAGATTATGCGAGGTTTTCCTCGCCTAGAAATAAACCTACGTAAGCATGAAATAAATGCATTGGTACTTAGCTCACTAACAAGTTCAAGGTGCAAAGCCTTGGAAGAGAAACAGACAAAAAGACACAAATAGCATTTACTAGTTCTAGCGCCACGTCCCTTTCGATTAGAAATATTGAACGGGCCGGCAAAATCGGTGCCACAGATCTCAAACGGAGATGAGGGATTTACTCTAGGATGAGGTAGGTTACCCATTAAAGTTTGTACGGACTTACCCTTTATCCGTACACATTTGACACATTTGTTTACAGTTTGTGTAGCAAGAACTCTGCCACCAACGGGCCAGAAGTTTTCACGTATTAGACTTAGTAATTGCTGAGGACCGCAATGTAATAGGCGCAGATGCTCCTCTACAAATAAAAGTTTGGTAAAAGCATGCTTAGAATCAATTAAAATGGGATGTATTTTATTATAGGGTTGCAACGCACCTTGAATGCGTCCCCCAACTCTCAGGATATTTTCACTATCCAGAAATGGATTCAAAGATAGAATATTAGATTTACAATTTATAACTCCTGTAGTTTTTAAAGAATGAATATCCCTTTCAAAAGAATAATGTTGTGATATTTTAGCTAATGTTTTTAATGAAGTTTGTAATTCTTGTAGTGTTAATTTACCTTTTAATTTATTATTTTTATTTTTACAGTTGTATATAAAACGTTGTACATAGCTTAGAACTCTTTGTAGTTTAGATAGTTTAGAAAATTTGTCAAATGAGATAAAACTCTGTTTACATTGTATAGTTAAACTAACCTTAATTTCAGGCAATATGTTCGGTAAGTTAATATTATGTTGAGGCCACTCATCCTCAGGTTTAGTTAAAAAGGAAGCACCGTGCCACCAGAGATAGTTACTCTTAAGGTCCTGTGGCTTGACTCCGCGTGAAGCTAGATCGGCCGGATTATCTTGAGTTGGCACATGGCGCCATTCATGTTGAGTGGTAAGTTCACGAATTTCTTGTATACGATTGCATACAAAAGTTTTTAAGGTTTTTGGTTGGGTATTAATCCATCCTAAAACAATAGTTGAATCTGTCCACAAAACAGCACGTGAAATTTCAATTTTTTTATTACTTGATGAATGTAGAACTTTTGTGAGTAATCTAGCACCTAATAGAGCACCCATTAACTCTAGACGTGGTATGGTTAATTCCGGTTTTAACGGAGCTACCTTTGCCTTGGCACAAAAAAGGTGGACATGTATCACGCCTAGTGTATCCTTGGATTTAACATACAAACAAGCACCGTAAGCAGTCTGCGATGCATCAGTAAAACAATGAAATTCTACATTAATTGGTGCTGGACAGACAACATGCCTGGGCACCTCAAGAATGGAAATATAATGTAAATTTTTAATGAATTCTTCCCATTGAAGTTTAATGTTATTTGGGACTTCTTCATCCCAATCGTTTTTTAATAACCACAATTGTTGTAGTATTATCTTTGGAATAATTGTAGTTGCTGATAATAAACCCAGTGGGTCAAATATTTTAGAGGACATAGACAAAATATTGCGCTTAGTAATTTTCGATTCAATTTTGAATTCTGTGGAAAATTTTAAAGTATCTGTTTGGGGATACCACTTTAGACCCAAAACAGTAGACTCTTTTCCAAAATCTTGACAGATGTTTGTTGTAGGAAGATCTTTTAAAATATCTGGAGCATTTGTCCGGAATTTACGTAAAGGAAGACAGGCTTCTGAAAGTTTATTAATAACTTCATGAACAACGTTTCTCAAATCTTGTTTTGAGTTAGAACCCGTATTCAAATCGTCGACGTAAAAATCATGCTCAATGACATGCTGTACGTCGGGTTTATCAGCGCATTCACGCGACAACTCCAACAAACACCTTGTGCTTAAAAATGGAGCCGAGGCCGTGCCATAAGTTACAGTGTTTAGCTGTAGCACTTGCAACGGCTTCGTTTCTTCGTCTCTCCATAGAATCAATTGTAGGTGTCGCTGAGCCTCGTCAACTAATATTTGCCGGTACATTTTTTCTATATCGGCAGTAACAACAAAGGCATTTTGACGAAACCTCAACAAAATTGACAGAAGATCATCTTGTATAACTGGTCCCACTATTTGGATATCGTTAAAGGACTTTCCGGAGGTAGATTTGCACGAAGCATCGAACACCACTCGTAATCGAGTAGTTTCACTGTTGGGCCGCAATACAGCGTGGTGAGGTAAAAAATAACCAAAAGAAGGACGCTCAATTGGTGAAAGATGACCCAAGCGTTCATACTCACGAATGAATGATTTATATTCCTCCTTTAGAATAGGTGACTTGTTTAGTTTTCGCTCTAAATTAATAAATCTACGACGCGCTACATTGTATGAGTCACCGAGAGCTAGTTCTGGAGAAACAGTAAGTGGAATTTTAACTACAAAACGACCGTCACTTAATCGTTTAGTATTTTTTATAAATATACTTTCACACAACTCCTCAGATTTAGAAAAGAAATGTTTTTTAACAGGAGGTAATTCTTCTATCTCCCAAAATTTGGTTAATATTTGTTGAATACTTTGAGAAAAGTTGCATACAATATTATTATGTTCTAGTTTGTTACGGATACCAACACCAGTAGGCCCGGATATTAACCAGCCTAATTTAGAATGTTGCAACGTAGGTTTGTTTCGACCAAGTTTAATTAGTCTTGGGTTTACAATATCCCAAAAGATATCTGCACCTAACAAAATATCAATTTCAGAAGGACTGAAGAACTCAGGATCAGCCAGCTGAAGATTGTGAGGTAAGTTAAGTTGCGTTGGATCAATGCTCACGCATGGAAGTTTGCTTGTAATTTGTGGTATGACAAGACATGACACATTGACACAAAATTCGTTTAATCGTGATTTTAATTTTAAATCACAATAATGAGCCGTATTTACAACAGCATTATTGATGCCACTAACAGTTACTGCGTTTCTATTAGTGAAATCTAATTTTAATTTATTTTGTAGGTTTTTTGTAATGAAGGAAGACTGACTGCCGTTGTCAAGCAGCGCCTTCGCAAGGTAAGTATTATTATGTTGATCGACTATCTGTACTAGGGCCGTGCATAACAACACCTGGCTCGCCATCACGACGGATAACGACACTGCAGGAGCGACGCTGGAATTCGACCCAGAAGTTGAAGGTAAGTTAGGATTTTCATTATTATTAGTTTGTTTTGATTCCTTACTTTCATGTAACAACGTACTATGTTTTTTCTGACAGAATTTGCAAGGACCTCGGAAACAACGGTTGACATTATGACCACCGCGAAGACAATTGGGACAAAGCTTATGCTTAGCAACCTCTTTCAGGCGCAAGTCTACACTTAAAATCTTAAATTTGTCACACTCATGAACAAAATGCGCTTGCTTGCAGATGGCACACTGTTTACTACTGTGCGACCCTTCTGTACTATTAGAAGATACAAAGGATTTAGTCTGTGAAGAAGAACGCTGAGATTTAACATCCGATCTAAACTGTACCGTTTCTAAAACATCTGCTCGGTTCCGCAAAAATAGGTAAAAATCATCTAGAGTTGGACAAACCGATAAATTGTTTCGATGTTCCTCCCAGTTGCGACCTGTGGCGCCATCTAGTTTAGAAGCCATCATGTGAATAATAATTGTGTCCCAGTAATCCGTAGGTTCCTTTAATAAATTTAAGGCACGTATATTTTTTGTGAAATAGTCAATCATATAACGCAAAGATTTATGTGATTCCTTTGTGATAGGCTCAAAATTAAATAGTGATTTTAAATGGTTATTTATCAATAGTCTCTTGTTATCATACCTATCGCAAAGGAGTTGCCATGCCAGCATATAGTTTTCAGCAGTAAACTCAACTGATTTTATAACAAGTGCAGCTCCACTGTCCAGTGAAGACCGAAGGTAGTGAAATTTATTAATTTCTGGAATAGATTTATTTTTATTAACCAATGAGTCAAAAGTGTCACGGAACTCAAGCCACTTCAAGTAGTTTCCATCAAATTTTGGAAGATTTATAGTAGGTAATTTAACATTAAAGTTATTTTTACAGGATGAACCGCTACACTCAGACTTGGCATCAACATTATTGTTACCATGAATAGAAGCGCTTTGAGCCTGTGATACATTTTCAATTATTAGTTGAGCATGTGAAATTAAGTTACAAAATGTTTCCTCGAATGATTCTCTTTCATCAAGATCACCTTCAGGTTCAAGATCTAGCGCTTCAATTTTAGATTGAAGTTCATCAAATTGAGAAAACAATGCCTGAAACCTTTCTAACTTTAATTGTAATTCAATAATCTGTAATTTTGTAATTTGACTTGGATCATTTGAATTTAACAACTCAATGTGTTTTTTGAATATGGTAATTCTACCCTTTATGCTACTACGAGACTGCTTAAGCTTTTTGATATCGTCCGACATTATTATTTAGTGAGGTAAGTACCTATGTAAAATACGAAGAGGCAAATAACGTTTGAACAAAATATAGCCAATGACCAATAAAGGTACAATAAAATGGTACCGACAATCCAACCAGATGAATCCGGAGCTCAGCGAGTGCAGGCTGATGTTGTCAGCGTCACCGTCAGTTCAGCTTACTCTGCTTATCAACTGTCGCTCATGCGCCGCAACAATCACGCGCTCTCACACTGCGCAGCCTTCACGTTTTGGTGGAATCTCCGAATCTGGAATAGTCGGCGAACACAAATGAATGTACTGTATAGGTTTATACCGATTACAGTATATAATGCCGGGAAGTTAATTCACTTTATTTCAATAAGTTGCAGGTAGAAGATTGTAATGTCTACATTAGAGTATTAGGTAGTTAATTTGAACACTCGTAAGTAGGTTGGAAATTATATCCAATAGTTTGTAACTTCCTTACTTTATGAAGTAAAGGAGCAAGATCGTCTTTGTTATAAGTTGGATAACAAAGGAATTAGATTACACGACGTATTAAGAAGTAGGTGATAGTTATTATCTCATGACGCTAGACAAAAAATAAGCAATCATAGCGCAGATAGATTTTTTAGTAAGAATAATGAAAGGTAGTCATTTATTCAGTGATGTAACGTAAAGTAGGTAGCAATATCATGCCCAATAAATTGTGAGTTCACTCAAACCAAAGCGCAAAATGTAAGCGTGCAGGTGATGAATTACGAAGCAATATCTTGCAATAATTGCTTATTTTCCGTAATATAGCTATACCTAAGCTAGGCACGAAACAGCACAGTAATTTTGTGAGAAAAAGTATGAATGTCAATATTTCGACAAGAAATATTAAAGCAATATGTAGGTAAGTACCTATGTTTGTATAACAGGTACAAAATCGTCGTTAAATTATTAACGGAAAAGAGTTTGCAAACGAAAACGAAACACCGTCACACAAGAGGCAAAATTGAAGTTCGCAGCGATAAAAATGAATAATTATTTTACCTCCAAAATGGCTACTTCCTTAACGAACGACAATACGGAACATCACTTCACCACAGCATTTAATCAGCAGTTTCCTGAATTTTGGCAATTTAGCTCAGCGATCCCAAAGTTGTTGTCTTGGATATTCGACCAGGTCCATCATATCTGAAGGTACAGCTTGTCGCGACTCGTTGTTCAACCGGCCACGTTGTTTTTAGCAGGCGAGCACGTGTGCAGAATTCGTCGACTATGACGCGTTGGAGTCTCGTCGGTATTATGTATTTGTTACGCTTCTCGCCGCAGTAAATCACGTCGGGGTCACCAAAATATGTGCAGGTAATACGGGATGCACATTAAAATGCGATGTACTTGTACTTGTTTAATAAAATTATCAAGTTTTACAATAATTAGGGAGAAGAAAATACGTATCGACTGCGCGGTGTCTCTGGTGCAACAGAGGGCGCGGGCGCCGCGCCGGCTACAGTCACTTGACGTTAGCGCGGGTTGTCACTTTTCCTACGCCAACTTCACACATGTCATTCGTTCGCTCGGAGCGTTGTGTTAACATCTGAAACAGTGGAGATAAATTTTGTCGGCAGATTATCGTCGTTTTTATTATCCTACTATATTCAATTAAGTGTAGGATTTGGTAACGGGCAGTTCAGTTAACATTGAAAGCTTGATGATAGATCAGACATTTACTCTGTTCGCCTTTAATTGGAATATTTATTGCATTTATGCAACAAAGCACAGCTACCTGCTCTAGGTATTTTACTTGCGATTTGTTCATTGAAATTGCATGTTCAGCTGTTTATCTGGATAGTTTAATTTTCGCATGCATGTACAGAAATTATAGAAGTTGGTAATAGAATCAGAGTTTTAGTTCTTATTGAAATCTTGTAATAGATCTACTGTCTACTAAAGTTGTCTTAAATTGAAATATTGAATGCCTTTAATATGGAACACCTACATAAATACAGCTATAGAGTTAGTACTCTACTTGCAATAAAGATAAAGATCAATCTTTTTCCTGTAACCTCAGTAGATTACAATATAAAGATTTGCATGCAATGCTGTTAAAAATAACTAGTGCTTCATGTCATGTCATTGATGGCAATCTGTGTTTTAGTTTATTGTTAGCTAATTCATGTCATTTTCACATGTATGCAGGATGTTGTTCCTTGTATAATCCTACAATTTCAACATGTCCTATCGAAGAGTGGGGTGATCAGTACCTCATTTACTTTTCTCTATTTAGTAGATGCTGAGTTAAATAAAGATTTATGATTATAATTTTTGATATTCATAGAATTATAGGATTTGGTATTAATGAGTTCTAGTTACCATTGATAGCTTGTATTAGATCAGCTATTATAGTTATGGTTATAATTTTTGATATTCATAGAATTATAGGATTTGGTATTAATGAGTTCTAGTTACCATTGATAGCTTGTATTAGATCAGCTAATAAAGATTTATGGTTATAATTTTTGATATTCATAGAATTATAGGATTTGGTATTAATGAGTTCTAGTTACCATTGATAGCTTGTATTAGATCAGCTAATAAAGAGTTATGATTATAATTTTTGATATTCATAGAATTATAGGATTTGGTATTAATGAGTTCTAGTTACCATTGATAGCTTGTATTAGATCAGCTAATAAAGATTTATGTTATAATTTTTGATATTCATAGAATTATAGGATTTAGTATTAATGAGTTCTAGTTACCATTGATAGCTTGTGTTAGATCAGCTAATAATGAGTTATGGTTATAATTTTTGATATTCATAGAATTATAGGATTTGGTATTAATGAGTTCTAGATATCATTGATAGCTTGTATTAGATCAGCTATTATAGTTATGGTTATAATTTTTGATATTCATAGAATTATAGGATTTGGTATTAATGAGTTCTAGATATCATTGATAGCTTGTATAAGATCAGCTATCTACTAAATTTGTAATTGAAATATTGAATGCATTGATGTTGCACCTTAAATCATCACACTTATTAGAAATAGTGTGTAGTAGCATTGTTTGATCAGCTGTTAGCTGAATAGTTTCATTCGCATATGAACATAAGCACACTTGTTAGAAATAGTGTGTAGTAGTATTGTATGATCAGCTGTTAGCTGAATAGTTTCATTCGCATAGGAACATAAGCACACTTGTTAGAAATAGTGTGTAGTAGTATTGTATGATCAGCTGTTAGCTGAATAGTTTCCTTCTCATAGGAAGGTAATGCTCTGTGATAGACACAAAGTCTTTGATTTGATAGGATTCAAGGTTAAGCAGTTTACAAGCATCATTGCTCCGTGTCAGGCACGAAGTCTTTTATTTGACAGCATATAAGGAACCCAAGTGTAGGTAGTGTATTATTGTTTGTTCGTTCTCGTGGGAAGGTAATGCTCTGTGGTAGACACAAAGTCTTGGATTTGACAGGATAATAGGATAGGATCAGGAACACCGCTCTGTGGTGGACACAAAGACTTTGATTTGACAGGATTAAAGGGTAAGGAGTTTAGGACCATTGCTCCGTGACAGGCACGAAGTCTTGTATTTGACAGGATATAAGGAACCAGGCTCTGGGCGGTATTGTCCGCCATGGACCCAGCAGGATAACATGAGAGTTTTGTCTATTAGTTACCTCCAGGGTTTACTAATAGTTTATTGTTTTCATTATTAGTTACCTCTAGGGCTTACTAATAGTTTATTGTTTTCATTATCAGTTACCTCAAGGGCTTACTAATAGTTTATTGTTTTCATTAGTTACCTCTAGGGCTTACTAATAGTTTCTTGTTTTCATTATTATTTACCTCAAGGGCTTACTAGTAGTTTATTGTTTTCAATATTTGTTACCTCAAGGGTTTATTAATAGTTTATTATTTGTTGTGATCATTATTAGTTGACCTCCATGGGGACTAATAGTTTGGGGTGAGTATTTATCAGTGAGTCAGTTATCAGTTACCCCCCACAGATACTAATAGTACTTTACAATTTAATAGAATTAATTGTTACAGGTAGAATTGTAAAATATAAAGATGGTAAAAATAATTCAAATAGTACTTTGGTGCATGATACGCATCACATGTGAGCATCATGTAGGCATGTACTTGTTGATTTGGCTATTGTATGGAGTCTTTGATACAACATGAAAGCAGTGTTGGCAAGGTCAGTAGAAAGTAGTTTGAAAACTCCTCACCTTTTATCTTAGCTATGTTGTGTGGAACAGCTAGAATAGTCATCTCTGGTTGGCTGTCCTCAAGCTGGCCTTCATTTGGTGGAATGTCAGTTGGTTGCTCTTGGGCTGGCGACACGGTCATTTATTCAACAAGCTACAGTGGTTGAAGTTGTTGTTTAGGTCGCTTTTTAAGGTGACAATGATCAACAACCGATTTGCTGAGGTAGCTGTCATTTTTAAGTACCGTAGACATACTCTAAAAGAGATGGGCCCTGTGGGCGGTACAAAATGCAGTTTCAATATCTGAAATATGTTTCAAAAAGCCATTTTAAGGCACTATTTCAATGTTGATGCTTTATATTGAAGTTGATGGTATTGTGTAGCTAAAACCCAGTGATGTAAGCGTGGGTCAGCCAGCTTATTTTTCTGGAAGGTATTGTCACAAGGTTGATTTTCATTTCCACATGCTTGCATGCATTGCAGCTTAGAAGACTCAAGTTCCTTTAGGGTTGCTCGCAATTTGTTATGATATTGTTGATAGTAGTTCTGCGGGTTATTATTTTGTTTTTGATATGACAATCACCTGGAACCTGGAATATGAGAAGTAATGCAGATAAATAACAGTGTAAGAACAGATGTTCCTACTAATATTTAGATTAGAAGGAGCTAGTAGTGATAAATAAATCAATTAATCAATTGTTAAGTAATAATAGCCGATTAAAGTTAAACTAAGTTAATTAGAATTAGATGAGAAAGGTAAACACAAGGGGAGTACTATGAATAACAGTGCATTGGTTGTTTTCCTGTGTATGCATTAAAAATATGTTGAAAACTAAGCTTTCTGTCATTGTATCAAAATATTGTGTTTGCATTGTCACACAACTTCTTGTTTGATGGTTCATACTTATCTCGTGACATATTTCACAAATGAATTTCATATCAAAATGTTTCTGTGTGTATCTTGCAACATTTGGTCTACTATGTTTCAATGTTTACAGCCTTATTTGGAAACTAATCCCCGGTCAAAGCTCCCCATAACTACGAATTTCACGACATTTGAGTAGCACAAATTTTATGATTACTCGTAATATTAAATGATTGTAACATATGATTTGTTACATCATTCACTTATCCAGTAAGTTGTAACCTACTCAAAACTTTCTTATCGCTTGTGAAATTGACAAATACTCGTTACTTTTACTTGCTTTAATTGAGAACTATTTCTTTTATCTAATAAACACTATGCCTGGAGATTTGTTCCATTTCTTAAGAGAAGTTCATGACACATTACAGGTTTTATTAGAATAATAACATTGACCTTGTAATGAGCTTATTTTGTGGAGTAATTTATCTTGTGTTGTTATTTACTTCCACAAGTTGTCAAGCAAAATGTGGCATTAAGCTTGCCAGTGTGTGATGAACATAGTTCAAATACTGTTAGCAAATATTATGTGCTACAATATCAAAATATTAAAATAATAAACCAAAATACTTCCCAGGCTTGATGTTGAAATTCATCAACGGACTGTTTCATCTTTGTATTTTTGGTGTCAAATTTTTGTTTGTTCTGCTGCTTCGGTCATTCTGTGCTGTACAAGTTATTTTACTTGAGTGCACTATTAGGCTTCTGGTCATCTAGAATTTTTGCATTTGTTTCTTTATTTTATTTATTGTTTCTTCCTTGAGAAAAGCGATCTTGTAACAGGTAAGTAAGTATAGATTTATTGTGATCTCAGCATCAGTTGTGATCATGCTGCAGTAGGCATGTTGCCATCCAGCAGCCACATGGATGAGAATGCAGCCAACTCCTAGGTTACTGGCATCAGAACTATAAGTTCATTATGTGCGTCTCTACAGAAACTCATTCCCTCCAGTATCTTCCATTATATGGTCGGTGGGTCGACTTAGGGGATGAGTCCATTGCCACTGCCAGTACTCTTGCAATCATGTTCCCGATTTCAAAGAAAACCCTTTTGGCACGCACTCGGCCATGGCCGTGCAAGGGCAAGCAGGCGTCGCAGTTGGACGTAATTCTTTGGATGTCCGGCATAAGCAGGAGCGGAAGGGGATCGTAATGTACGATCCCACTTCTGATGACACGACGGGTATCCTATCCTGTGCCGTTTCTGACCAGTCTCCGGTTTATTCTTCGTTGAGGGTTGGTTTTCAATCACACACAATAGTTAACTCAAACTCAAAGCGTTTATTTCAATCAAAACATTTACAGGCACTTTTAAATTATCACTTTACAGTCATCACTTTTCGTTTGAGTTATTTGGTGAAGCTAGTCACCCATTCCAAAACGTAGTAGGTTCCTTATGGAGAAGAACGGGCAAGAAACTCCATGGTCACTCTTTTAAATCAACACATTCTGTTACAGATTACATTTCATCTCAAATGCAGACACCGGCGCCATTGCGCGCGTGCCTGTCTCTCTAGTCGTCAGAAGTACGCGTCATCGAATACAGAGTCTTATTTACTAGTTAGTTCAACACAACTTAAAAACAATGCTAAAATGCTTATCGGTTAATTCTTTTATAATTAAACAATGTCAATTCACCATACAAAGGCGTTTTCAGAATTAAAGTTTAATTAGAAGCTTCAATATTACCATTCGTCAATTTCCGGCAATACAAGAAATGTAAGATGGTAATCAAGCAGGTATTCATTAGTAAATTCCTGTGTAAAATAATCTTATTACTTTATAGTTTGTATTCTATTATTGAAACTTATTTAGTCCTTGCATTAAATTATAACATTCAGTTATTGATCTTAAAATTCACAGCCGGCGCCATTTTTGGGCAGAGGTAGCGCTGTGTCATAAACAAACTTACTATATCAAATGAGCAATTATTGTTATTATGACAAAACCCAAAAATCATAAACTAAATGTTTCCTTTTAATTTTAACTTTACTTTTAACTCCAACATCGAAATTGGTTTAATAGTTTATTTCTAGGAATATACTGTGACTTCGATTTCACAAACGGCAATAGATGGCGCTTGAACATAGATGAACTCAATCGAAGTCACAGATCCTTGCAAATGGTTGTAGCAGTATTAATAGTTCAGCAATTTCATTGAGAATAACAATTATAATAAATAGTTACACATAAGATTATGTTATGATCTTTATAGGTAAAAGCTTTCGCGGCGACAGGTATAATAACAGGTTAAATATTTCAAATACTTCTAAAAGAAATCATTCGCTTTTCTACTGAATAAATTACGTTAAATAACGAAAATATATTAAAGAGTTGTAGTCTACAATTTAGCTAATAGCAAAAATCCTGTAATAATTCCTTTAAATTTAGAAATGCCGTCATAACTCACAGTTTCAATTAAAATGCCTGAAATATTTGTTCAGTTGTAACTATACGGACGAGGCGCCATGAACACAATAAGTAAGCGTTGTTACATTACTGAAATAGTTTACGTTTCGCTACTGAATCGAATTAAATTAAGGCGTTTCATATTACTGTTGAGACTGTTTTGTTTTTCATTGATTATCTTTTAAGAATTCGAACAAACAGGAATTAATTTTATCCGCGGAATAAGCCTTCTCTTCCGAATAAATTTTGAATTTTTGACAGTTTTTCTATACGAAAACTGTCAGAAGTAAATCTTATTCTGAGGATAAAATTTATTCGTTTGGTCGAATCCGCCCTAAGGCAGATTTATACTTTGGAAATTCTTTTAAGTATAAAAACTTTATTCTTTGTTTCCTTGTATTAAAAACTTTAGCATACACTTTAGGTAGTGTAAGGCCTGATTAACGCAGTGCGATTTAATTGTCAGTGGCATGCAATAACTTGAAGCAACAATAAAAGTTACACAATATATAAACAATGTTTGGACGATGCAAGTTAGTTGTTGCTTCAATTTGGTATACAAGATGGAGATGAGAATACAACAATAAATTAAACTGTGTATAGCTAATGACGTTCCCAGTCCTCATAAGAAAATTCAATCAAATATATCCCATAGTTTAGTCACTATGGCTAATCAAAGATTGGCAAAACCCATAGTCGGCGCATCACTACTATTTAGTTTGTTAGAACCTAAGACCTCTCAAAACTTTTTGCGCTTATAATGATGCATACTTTTTTAAATAATTGAGCCTATTCTCTGCCCTTTTCTAGTAACTAAGCTAGGATATGGTTAGGTTAGAACTGTGACCAGCCGCGCTACATCCAAGTTGGTTGAAGTTACTCGGCTATTTAGTATTTTTAAGACCCCAAAATTGGAATTATTTGAGGGTGACACAAAGAGGCGCAGTCATTATATTCGAATGTTCAATAATATTTATAGGAGCTCAAAATGGAAGTTCAATTAAATACGAATGAAAGATGAGAAGTGCCCCTTTTATTTACCACACATTATTACACATTCCAATGATCCCAGCTTTCCAAGAATGAACCTGAGCTCCGACAAAAACAATAAACTAATATAAGTGAGTGCTCTCTTGAAAAATCATTAATCGATATTCCTTTTCGCAAATCGCAAATACGATACGTTTATTGAATACTAAAATCTCGAACAGAAACGTACTCGATTAAGGTTTTTATTTTATTTACCAACATTATTTTTGAGTGATTAAAATTATTACAATAATAACAGCTGCACGAGTCGATCCATCAGGTTAAGCTACGCTTGCCGGTGTTGATTCGTGGATGGTTGACCATCTTTACATACCGAGACTCCTCCGTGCCTCGGAAAGCACGAAAAATTTGTCTGCTCAACAATGTAAATAACGCAATGAATGTTATTGAACTGTCAAAATGAAACCGATTGTGATTGATCGTGTGTTACCCAATTAGAGTGCTGGTCATACACGCACGCCGGTTGCGAGTACCTACGCACCTGATTTTTCTGAAGAACATCACCAAAATGTTGCACCAATGTATGTCATTCGAAATCTGAGTACAAAGGTGCATTTTATCCGCTAGATTGGAAAGAGTTTTTAAAATTCGAACCTTTCTATTCAATAATTTTCTATACCGCCGGGTTCATGGAAAATGCATAAATACGTATTTCTTGTCAAGTCGCCAACCTCATTATTAGAATAATCGCACTGGCCAGTAAGACGACTGCATGATAGCTTTTTCTTGCACCTAGTATTTTCCTCGCTGTAGTGAGGTGAAAAGTTGTGTGTTTGAAACCTTCGCAACGCTCAGGATTCTAGGATTGAACCATGAGCGAAACAAATAACTATTGTTTGTCGCCTTTCACTCATTCATCCTCTCAACATGACCAAACCATCACATGCTCTTTTCAATTATTGTCACTACATCTTCTTTTAAACAGCAACGTTGCCTGCAAAATAATTCTGTTTTATCTTCTGTCGTTCATCTGTAAATAAAGGACCACAAATACCTATTTAAAATTCAATTCAGCCATTCCAGTCCTGAACCAATGTGCGCTAACCACAAGTAGAGTCAGCTGACAGTATAAACAGACAGTTTTGGCAGACCCCGCTAGGTCAAGTATGCTTTAATGGTGGCTGCGAGCGTGCCAGAACTAGTTCGTGTATTATAATACAATCTTTAGCGAACATGTTTCATGCTGGCTGAAAATGAACACTAATGAGCATAAGCTGTGATGAGCCCATTGAGTGGCAAATGACAATCATATTTAATGGTTTGGCAGACGAATCAGTTCATTGCTCTGCAGGCAGTGCAATCGATATTGTTGATGGTGTTTTTGGCTAGATAGCACGGTGATGCGTGCAGATATTTTATAACATAAAAAGTATGCCTAGTAAAATAAGTAAAGTATAGCATAAAAAGTAAGTAAATCTTATTGGTTGTTTGTTTACACTTTGTATTGTAAGTAATGTTTATTTTTCTTTACTTTATTATAATTTTTACGTACGTAGTTTTCGGGTGACTACAGAAAATCAGCATCACGCTGAGTGGAAGCCTTCTTTTTACAGTCAAGACGTGAAACTGCCGACTATTTCTGTTGGGATTATAGATCTCTTGATGGTGCCCAAGATACACAACCTAGGCAGGTGCAGCCTTGCCTAGCACGCACAGCCTTGCCTAGCAGGCACAGCCTTGCCTAGTTTGGGACCAACAACACCTCCAAATTGTAATTTTGAATGTGGAAATAAACGATTTTTACGAAACGAAACGATTTTTTACCCTTTTGTTTTTCTATTCCAATTATCTTACTTTATTATCTTTGTGCATGTCTCTGGGATCAATAAACCTATTTTTAACCGACTTCAAAAAGGATCCGACAAAAAAACGAAAATTGAAAACCAAAGACGAGAGACCGACTTCCAAAATTAAAGTTATTTTTCACCTTGTTTTTTTTTGGAAAAAGTTTTTATTTATTTCTTTTAAAATTATAGCTTTTGTCATTGAAGGAACCTTTTCAAAAAGAGTGCTTATAACCGAAAAGCGATAGATTTAATATTATTGTGATAACATTTCCAATCTACCCTTAATAATGAGATGACTGTCCTGTTAAAAATTCAAAATGGATGCTGAATCTACAGGCAACTTTTGGACCTCAAGACTACTAGTTAAAACTATAAGCAGTTACTATATGGAATAGCTGTAATACATAAACAAAATACCGCTATAAATAAGAATACAAAATTGTGCAGTTGAGAGTAAGACAAATATTTTTTTATTTCAACTGTCTACACTTGAAATCCGACGAATTTATTATGTTATTCAAAATCAAGACCGCAAAACGCACATAACTACTTGGTCCAAACACTTTTTACATCCAACTTTCATTCAAATAAAACATGGAGATGTTTGCCAAACATTCGACATTTTTTTTTATCGTGTTTGCCAGACGTGCAACCATGGTGTACCACCATAGCGTCAAAGTGGACACAAATATTGGTTTGTTAGCTTAGGATGTTTTAGAGGTCGAAAAATAAAAATGGACATTCAGCAAAAACGTAAAAATCTGGCAAGTATGTGCACGATTATTGGTAGGTGCTAATTCGAGCAGAGACATTTTTGAAACACACATTGCATGATGTTAAAATACTAGTAATACTACATACTCTGCAAGGCAAAGACCTCTTCTCATGCAGAAGGAAAGAACATTCGATGATGATTTTATTTTCTGTAAATATGTTTGTACAAACACTTTTACACATCAATAATATTTTAAGAACTAGATGAGGTCGGCGTTTCCTATCGGACTACTCGGAGAAGAAAGGCCGAAAAAAACTCAGAGGTCACAGTTTCTTTTAAAGTCCAGACATAATATTGGTCAGATCATGTGAAGACCATATTGATTAGAGTCTGTTATGGTGTTTTGCGGAAAGAACCATACAGATTGAGTGGAACTATCAAGTCAGTGCACGCATTTAGTCGTGTCAGTAATCGTGCAGATCAACTCGGAACTTAAGAAGCTCAACGATTCGACGAACAATACCAAAGAAAGGACATTTAGGTAGGCTCACTCCATCGCCACACTCACCTACTCACATGTTGGTGGATTTCAGAATGGATTAAATCAGTGGTGTCCCAGATTAACTCCGAAAATACTTTTAAAATTGAAAACCCACTGGTCCCAAAAGGCCACCTTTTTCCAACATAAAAATACCTTTGTTTATTTTCAGAATTTCGTAAAAATACTTCACGTGCACCGTAGAACTAAAAGCCGAAACGGATGAACATTAACACGTACTGGATTAATCGAGTGAAATCCGGCGGAATCCGGTTTGATCCAGTTAAGTCTGGGTGTCCGGATAATAAAATAACCGGGTGGGTGATACCGCGTATGAGAGCGGATAGAAGGACCAAGTTGTGGACCACGAAAGTAAGACAACGATTCATGGAAATAATCTGAATAGAATTATGTATGTAGATAGTATTTTGTGTTACTATATTTTCGGCTTGAGACAAGAAGAAGAGTGAAAGAGAAATAAGAAGTGAAAATTCACGACACCTCATATTTAATTACTATTTAAACACGGCTCTGAAAAAGTGGCTTTTGCGTTCGAACATTTGAAATAAACCTTCTGAAACTTCACTTTCATTCATAATAACCTATGATTGGTATTACGATTGACATTTCAATCTGTCAATCTATCAGATTTTATCCGTATTTTAATGCGTTTCAATTACGAGGACAGACAATGGATTCGATTTTACATATTAATGGCTCTGAAAGCGTACAATTGTGAGAATCGTATTGGAATATTTTTTATTTCCATGATTTGCTTTTTTCAGGAGCATATTTTTAGATTGCCGTTTTTTAAGGAAAGGTAAAAACCCTTATCATTTTATACTTTCAATCGGTGAGATAGAAATGGACACATACTTTAAATGTTTATCCGTTTTAAGAGTTAGTTTCGTTTCAAAATACAGAATAATTATGATTTATAGCCAAAAGTAATCACCCTGTAGACCAGCAGACATTGAATTTATTTGAAGCGAGGCTATCGTTCCAGATAAAATAGGGAAATATTACACTGATTCTCTAAAAAAACTTACAAACCTTCTAATGATGAACACTTTTTTAAATTATTGAACCTCTAATAACTTTTAGCGCTTCTAATGATGCAAACATTTTTTTATTAATAGATACTAAGCCTCTTTTTAACTAAGGTTAGAACCGTGAACAACCGCGCACGAGCCGAGTGAGCGAAGTGAACGGTGCCACGGCAGCGGCCGGCAGATGAGCACAACATCCAAGTTGGTTGTAGTTACTTGGTTATTTAGTATTTTTAGGTCTCCAAAATCGATGATGATGATGATGTTGTTGTTCATTAAAAGAGGCGCAATTATAATAGAGTGTTCAATAATATTTTTAGGAGCGCAAAATGGGAAGTATTAAAGCAGAGATGCACAGACCGCGGCCCCCCGGCAGTATGCCAGTGGCCCGCCAGCAAAAATATTCCCTCGTACATTTGAAGGAAAAATATTACTGAGGTTTACAGAATCGCGCGCGTTACTAATAATTGTGCCCGCTATTCGGTGCATGATGCGTACTCGCAAGATTGTAAGCACAATGCAGTGCCACGCTTCAAACTAGTATATTATTTTTTTATTAACATTTTTGGCTATTTTTATGTTTTTAATTTGTGCTGGTGGCCCGCCATTCGTTCATCATTTGTCCAAGTGGCCCTTGGTCTCAATAAAATGCATCCCTGTATACATGCCGATAAAATAAAACCTAATAAGGTAGGTAGGTATCTCTTAGTATCTATATTATATTTTCGTAGTAGGTAACGTCGTCGTAAGCCACATTATTGAATAAAGTAATGTGAGCTGCATTTCCTCTACCCAGACGAAGGCGCGTTCACATTGGTAGAGCTACTATCACAGTTGTCGGCGTGTAATTTGCCAAGAGTCGTAGATGCGCTGAATTCGTTTTCGCTTGTATTTCATAACAGACTTGTTCAAAAATAAATTATGCCAATAACCATACCACAATGAACACACGCAATAAAGGTGTATTTGTTTTTGTTGCACTAAGTGTCCACGCGCAAACTTACTCCCAAAACAAGTTACGTGCCGGTTTTGTCAAGTTACGTGCCGGTGACTATACTGGCGGTATAGTACAGAGGCCTTAGTGTAAGTTTGCAAATGAGTTAACGTAAATATCGCGTTTGCGTTAAGATATTTATTCTCACCTTTATGTTCTTACCATTATGATCTATCAGTCAAATCTTAACGCAAACGCGATAGTTACGTTTACTCACTTGCAAACTTACACTAAGGCCTCTGACAGCAATAGCAATCACCAAACGTCGTCTTAGGGAAGAAAAATACTGCCCCCTCCTTACCATTGGGTTTTAAAAAGCGGCCTTCCGAGTATACTTCTGAGTCAGAAGTATACTCGGAAGGCCGCTTTTTTTGACAGCTTTACTATTGGTATTTGTGTTGGTAATAATAATATATTGTCCAATGCTAGTGCATCAAGGACCTACTTGTATCTACTACTTTATGTTTCATTGTAGCAGTACACAAAAGCTTGTAATAAAACCAGGCCAGTAAATGCTGGTATTCTAATACTCTGTCGACAGTAGTGACTCGACTATGTGTAAATGCGCCCCAGCTAACCGTAGCCTGACCTAATTGACGTATTTTTCAGCGAACCTACATTTTTAAAATGGATCTGCTGCGGATTTTAAATCCGTTAACTGAGAAGCTTTCAGAACAATTTGGATTGAACATTCAAATTCAACATATATTTTCTATTCAATTAATAACATTAATAAGATTAATTATTTATATAGATTTAATAATTTAAATATCACTGTATAGAAATATGCACGCCAGCACCATCAGTCGCGCGGAGAAATAACTTGCACGACTGTTTATGTCACTTTATTTTATTTTCGATTATTGACAAAATATTCTCATTACAATGTTTTATTAATGAGTTGCAATATGGCAAATAATTTAATTTAATTGTTTGCGTTTCTTTGTTTTGTAACGTTGAGTACTTCGTATACTATTGTAAAGAATCAAGTTCTAACTAACAGACAGCTGTGCTGCTGAGGAGTTTGTTGCGTCACTTCTTCTTCCCAGCTGAAGCACTAGGAAGTGGTGAAGGGCGGGCGTTTTGGGGGACTGTCCTATGTAATTTTGACGTTCAATTTTGATTTGATATTTAAAGTAAACGACCAGCTCATTTAGCAAGTTTTAAAATGAAATATTATTTTTTAGATGTTTTCATTAATATAATAACTGATTTAATACAATGTTACAAAATCCAGGTTTACTGTTTGGAAGAATAAGCTGAACACAAAATAAATGACACTACAAAGTCGTAATATTATTTACTATGACGAAAATGCATAAATAAATCTGCCTAGCCTTTTCCCAAATATGTTGGGGTCGGCTTTCAGTCTAACCGGATGCAGCTGAATACCAGTATTTAAACATGGAGCGACTGCTTATCTGACCCCGCCAACCCAGTGACTGAGTAACACGATACCCATTGGTAAGAATGGTTGTCAGACTTTTGAGCTTCTGACTACCCGTAACTACTATCAAAGATCTACGAATTACAGCCGGGGCCAACGGCTTAACGTGCTTTCCGAGGTACAATGGGGTCTTGATATGTCAAGATGGTTACCTATCCACGAACCAACCCCAGTAAGCGTAGATTAACATGGATCGATCCGTGCGGCTGTTATTACTTAGCCACGAGCTCCTCAGCCCCTCCGACCCCCTTCAACTACTACGAGTAGAAAACTTATAATTATTTGTTCAGATGTTACCAACACTGCAACAATACACTATTAATACGAAATCAGTAATTATTCTTAGTAATTATTGCTTTTGTCTAAAGTTTTTCCTGAGCCAGACGAAGTTTCAGCAAGTCATCGTGTTTTTGGGTACCTCAGCTAATGCGTCGGTGGTGTAATGGTCAGCATAGTTGCCTTCCAAGCAGTTGATCCGGGTTCGATTCCCGGCCGACGCATAAGTTTTACCATATTTTCTATACAATTAGCTTTACACTTTACATTTTCAAGGCTTGGTGTATATTTCACGCCTTATTTCTTTCAATGTGCTAAAGAACGAAGAAAGAGCCAGCTAGATCCTTCGCCTCTTTCTTTAGACCAAAGATTCTTTCAGCAGTGACAGCCCTTTAAGCACTTTTCCCATTGACAGCAATATGGACGAATTTTTTGATAACCAATGAGCTCCCTTTTTTTTACTTTTATATAATGTATATAATCTTAGTGTTATCTTGTACATTGTTTTTAAGATTACCTACCAGCCATTTTGTTGAAATAAAGTATGTATACATCAATATGGATAAAGAAATGTACAGCAGAACCAAATCCTGAAATATTTTCCATCTATTCCGTCTCGCAAGACCAATAACTCCTTAGAGAAGACAGTTCCGATGTTATTACTGTAGATCCCGTTACATACATTTACGTTACCGTATTATTGGCAGCGTACAATTTATCTCCAGTATCGGGGGACGTGTCTTATTGATCAAATCGAATTCATGTCAAGTGGAATGGAGCGCGGTGCTCTATGTTGAGTTATTGGTCCTTGTGAGAAAATGTGATGGGTTTTGTTTTTGTTTTTCGTATAAAAATATGCAATATTGAAATCTTAGCTACCTATGTCGATGTTCCGAAAGGGATACCCTGGTCTCTGGCAATACAGGCAACTGAAGGAACACGGGTGAGTTTTAGTCAGTAAGAGTCTGACACGCCCTCCCGCTCCATCCAGAGCGGGAGAAGTTATTTGATGATTTCCCACCCAAAAACAAAAAGGTATGTAGATGTGGAGTTGCCAATCCTGAGGATTCTTATTTGTGTTATCTTAGGTCTATACAGATAAAGGGACAACGACGCGCAAACCGTTAGCATGATTCACCAAAGATGATGCTGAAAAAAAATGCTGATCTATACGTTGTCTAACTGATCAGACAGCTGTGCTGCTGGGGAGTTTGTTGCGCCACTTCTTCTTCCCAGCTAAAGCACTAGGAACTCTAGGAAGTGGTGAAGGGTAAGCGTTTTGGGGGACTGTCTCATGTAATTTTGACGTTCTAAAAGTGCTGAGTCTCAGCCTAGTTTGAATAAATGAGTTTTTATTTTGATTCTGATGGTGTAGTACTGACTATGGTATTGCGCTTTTGTATAAAAACAGTTGTTTTTTTGTGACAACCGATGAGACATTTTAACGCTGCGGGTATAGTATCATTCAGCCGACCTCATCTAGTTTTAAAATATGTGATTGACGTGTAAAAGTGTTTATACAAACCTACTTACAGAAAATAAATCATTTATCATTTATCATTATGCTCATGGTAACAGTTTACACGTCGATGGTTACACCACGTATTATATCTCCACTATCCTAGCTAATATAATATTATCCATTTTCAAAATCTTTGAATGTGTGGACAAGAAATGATAAATGATCGTTTATCCACTACAGAGGACCTCCAGTCGGGTTCCGCACCTGAGCGTAGTCGGTCACTTTTTGTGACACAACCCATTTCTCAACGTCTACCGCACTGAAATGGGAATTTGATGAAATGTCCGAAATTACTTTACTTTGTGTAAGAAGGGATTATATTATAGTAATTAAGTATGTGGCTGAATATTGTAGTATACAAATCGTGTAACAGTCGCTTTCGCTAAACCAATTCAAAATCAGTTTCGTAGTTTAGAAGAATAACGCAACGATTTCAATACTTACACATCAGACACGTACATTCCCATCTCAGTTCTCACACAATTAAGAGGACCTGCTTGCAAACACTATACAAACATTTTTTTTTCTTTTTTTTTTCTTTCTCTAATACCTAAGTAAAGTATCCTCGTTTAAATAAAAAATTGTTAAAATGATAATGTACAAGATACAAAATGATAATGGCTAATAGTTATGTATAAACTCGTGGGGTTTGGCGCTGATAGCCGAAATACAGGCTCTTCCTAGTTCGGCTACATACAGATGATTACACCACTTAAACTGACCTAAATCAGCCTATTAAAATATTTTTGTAATTTACGTCTAAGTTTATTTTTAAATAAACAATATTACATAATAGCAACTGATTCATATGACTTCAAACTTTTTCATAATATTATTTCATTATGTAACAATTTTTTGGATTTAAAAGAGAATCCGTGGAGACTCTTGCCCGTTCTTCTCCATTGGTACCTACTACGCTTTGGAAAGGGTAACTAACTTCATATTTCGGACTGACCGACTCCTTGACAATTCAAAAGTGTCTGTAAAGGATTCAATTGAAATAAATGCTTTGAGTTTGAGTTTGAAACAGGCAACACCTTAAAATCAACCTTCAATACGAAAACCTTTCAAAAAGACTAACCTCCCCTACGATACAAACAAAAAGCAATGATTTCCATTGCTATAATTAATTATAGCCTCCATTAAACAAACCGTGTCTCCATTGTGATCACTTTTGACAAACAAATGGAAGTTATATTGATTGAAATGGAAAATTCGTGTCACGTTCCTATTGTTAGGACCAACTGTAATTATTCGGAGGAATTTCGTTTCGTTTTAATATTTTCCAAGGAATTTCGTTGAAAGCAGGTTGAGAAAATATTTGTTTGTTATTTTGTTTTTGGTCGGCTCGTAATTATATTCATTTGCTTATTAAACTGTCAGCAATCAGAGCAAGGGTGAGTAAAGGTAGGTCTTGCTATTAAAGAATTTGTTTCGTGATTTGTATTTTATTTGGAGTAATTTTGTGTTTGAAAATCAAGCTTTTCATGTTTACTAAAAAATATGTTTAAAATAATTGGGTCTAACATACTACCCTGAGACACACCGGGGTCTAATGTAACAGATTAGCGATAGGTATGTAAGTGCATAAATTATCTGTGACACACCCTTGATTAGTACACAATAATATTTAATGTGGGGTGACAAACACTAACATACAAAAAAAAAGAAGTGAGCTAAAAATACATTTTGTATATTGAATCACTCAAATGCTTGTGTAGAATCGCGTCTTACCGATGTAGAAGAGAGTGTTCATGTAAAAAGCCGACAAATATTAAACACACATAACATCACGCCTGTATTGTTGTAGGACAGAGGTGTACCAATACAACACCCATAATTCGCCCGGTATGTTTCAGTCCCATGTGAGTGGGCGAGCCTATTGCTATCAACCGGGCACAAATCCAGACTCCGAGCTGGTACTGAGAAATCTTGTATAACAAACAAGATACAATGGAAATGAACTGTTTATAACAACAACAAACATTAATAATCAAAGCATGTTCAGCCTGAAATGTTCCCACGGCTGGAACACAGGCTTCCTCTCCATGATACGATTTAACTATATTATAGTATCAATTTTTCTAACTGAACAGACAGCTATGGAGTTTGTTGCGCCACTTCTTCTTCCCAGCTAAAGCACTAGGAAGTGGTGAAGGGTGGGCGTTATGGGGAACTGTCTTATGTAATTTTGACGTTCGAAAAGTGCTGATTCTCAGCCTAGTTTGAATAAATGACTTTTGATTTTGTTTTTGATATTGAAAAAAAAAAAACTATAGATACCTACTTACTGAAAATAAACTATTAAAATTAACGCATAACAATAATTGTTTCCCTAACTTCACCTGCCTTTTCCCAACTATGTTGGGTCCGACTTCCAGTCTAACCGGATGCAACTGAATACCAGCTGGTCTATTCTGCAAACGTCTCACCGTGAAAGCAAGGTGAAGTGAGTTTGAGGTGATCTGTCAAATTGTGTCAGTCCCTGTGGAATGACAGTCACTTCACGCTCACTTCACCTAAGTTTTCACGGTGAGTTTTTTACAGAATAGAACGGCTGTATTGTAGATGGAGCGACTGCCTATCTGACCTCCACAACCCAGTTAGATACTGCGTAATACGATACCCCTTGATAACGCTGGTCGTGAGACTTTCGCGCTTTTGTCGCTCGTTACGACTGTCAATGATCCAAGAATTATAGCCGGGACCAACTGCTTGACGTGCTTTCCGGAGCACGGAGGGGTCTCGGTATGTAAAGATGGCCACCCATACACGGACGAACCGTGGCAGTAGATCGACCCTTGCGGCGAATTCATGTTTCCCTATTATTAAAATAAAAATATTGACTAATAAAATTCCAAGTGTTTACCTAACGTAATCTTAAAACAAGGATTTATCATACTTAAGGCTAAAATACTCCTGTCTTAAATTTTTTGTTAAACAACAATTTCATCACAAGTTATTCATTATAAATCCCGTCTAATAAGCCTAAAACAAAAACAATTACTTATAATAACTTCATGGGAACTACAGTTTTTAAGTAAAAGTTGTTAAATTCGTGAGCTACCATTTATATTGGGGTGGCATCAGCTGGTCCGGGCGAACACCTGGGCCCGGCAAATTGTGAGGCTTACTGCCTTGTCAGAATGTATACAAAAATATACTTTTACATTTTTATTGATGTTGAAGTTTGTTGTTTTGTTATTTCTTCGTTTATGAAAGAAAATTATAGAGTAGAAGCCGGGTGCCCGGTGGTATTTCCGATTGGTAAAAATTACCAATTTCCATACACACTTTCATCACCTATTTAACCTCTTTAGGAGATTCATTTACAAAAATCGTTCCTTTGAACTCTCTTTCCTTTGAATTAAATCAAATCAATTTATTTGCGATAAGGTTTGGTAATTTTGGTCTTAACATAAATAATTGTATAGATCCATAACACTTAGTAATTATAAGGAACTCTTGTGAAAAATTTATTGTTTCTAAACCCAGCGGTTTAGACTGTGTGTAGATAATAATATATAGTGAATCTAAGATTGTTATTAACAAGATTTTATACATAAATTATTATGTTTTATTAATTTGTAATGGCACTATCTCAAAACCAAAAGTCATTTATTCAAACTAGGCTGAGGAATTAGCACTTTTCGAACGTCAAAATTACATTAATACATTTCTTCAAAACGCACGCCCTTCACCACTTTCTAGTGCTTTAGCTGGGAAGAAGAAGTGACGCAAAAAATCTCTAGTACCTATTGAATAACTACTTGAGTCATTAAATGGACAGTATTCTTAAGTTAAGAGAGCAATGATGGTACAAGGCACTTTACTTTGTGGAAATTATTTCATCACCAATGCTCTGCAAACGGTGAAGGAAAACATCGTGAGGAAACTGTCCTAGAACCAAATTCAAAGACTGGTGACATTTCCGACACACACAGGACCCGGGTGGTGGATTACGGCCCACTCCCTCTCACAGAGAGGAGGCCTGTGGCCCAGCCGTGGGATTATTAGTAGCTAAGATTTCAAACATACTCGAGGCTAAGAGGAGGTCGTGGCTAAGTAATAACAGCCGCACGGGTCGATCCACCAGGTTAAGCTGCGCTTGCCGGGGTTGGTCCGTGGATGGGTGACCATCTTTACATACCGAGACTCCTCCGTGCTTCGGAAAGCACGTTAAACCGTTGGTCCCGGCTGTCATTCGTGGATCTTTGACTGTCGTTACGAGTCGTCAGAAGCCCGAAAGTCTGACAACCAGTCTTACCAAGGGGTATCGTATTACCCAGTTACTGGGTTGTGGAGGTCAGATAGGCAGTCGCTCCTTGTAAAATAGCTGATATTCAGCTGCATCCGGTTAGACTGGAATCCGACCCCAACATGATTGGGAACAGACTAGGCAGAGTGAAAAAAAAAAAGATTTCAAACATACGCAAAAATTCTTACTATAATATCCAATACTATAGTTTCCAGAAAAATCCCAAAAAAGTTACTACCTACTCTAAAATTAGCTCGCTAAAGGGGAAACTCACTATCTTATGTTTTACTGGTCCCCCGAGTAAGGGGGAATGGGGGCGATCACAAAAATGTGGCTCCCTTTTAAGGGCTGACCGCGTTATGTAATTATGGACGAAAAGGTTTTTCTGACCTTGGGGCGAGGTCCTACTGGGTAATATTTTTAAGTGATGTAAGTATTTTGCTTTTTCAGGAAGTAACTTCCAATGAAATGCTTTCTAATCTTTGAAGAATGAAAATAAACGGTACATAAATAAAATCAGAATAATCAGCTTCTCATGTTCCCACGTGGGAAGGGAGTGGGCCATAATCCACCAAGCTGGTGGTGTTGGCACTGTTGGTAGAACCCACTACACATGTCTTAAAATTTTTGGTTCTAGGACGTGCCGGTTTCCTACATTCCTACATAATAAGTTGGTACCGAATTAATGAATAAAATAAAAATGTTATATCCTAACTTAGAGCTATAATAAATCTTATCTAGACTAAAACTATTTACAAACTTAAGGCATCAAAAATCTTTTAAGGCTACCTACCGATGTAACTAACAATCGTATATGCATGTAGGTAACATGCAGTAGCTAGGCTAGAAGTACCTATAAGCAAAATCGTAAAATGTTATAGACTTTTCATATCACTTCGAAATTAACCCATTTCCCTGATTATAAGTTCTTGATATTTCTATAATTCTTTCAGAAACCCCATACAAAATAAGTACTTTAAAAAAAAAAGTTGCAGAAATGAATGAAAACATAGCTTTTGGTCTTCCATAATTACCAAATATAAATAATAATCATCAAAATGGTAACAAAAAGAAAAAAAAAAATTAAAAAAACTGCAAAAAGATATGCGTAGGCCGGGAATCGAACCCGGATCAACTGCTTGGAAGGCAACTATGCTGACCATTACACCACCAACGCCGATGTCAACTAACTCCAATTTATCGACTACATGCCTATAACAATTAGAATACACAATAATATTACACGGTTATCTATCAATTAGGAGTAATTGTTATCAATGACTTTTGCGCTTCCAACATTAGTTTACACATTGAATTTTACTTTTTTACTATAGCAATATTTTTATTACCTACCTATTTATTTTATGATTTTTTTACGGAGATGAAGAAGTCTGTTTTAATTAAGTGAGTTATCTATACTATAATATTTGCGGAGATAGGTAGACGTCTTTGATAATTAGTGTGATAATTAGTTGGGTCATCTCTAAATAATTATATTAAAAAGTGTTATATTATGTGTGTTTGTATGTGTTTGTTCCGATTCCGAAAATTCTTTCACCATTCTGGAATGGAAACCTACACTATTGCCGAATGTTATAGGATTGTAATTCACTCAGATAAAGTCGCGGGCAGAAGCTAGTTCGTTTATATTTTAGTTAGAATGAGATGGATAGGAATTTACTAAAGAATCCAATTTACATACAGTCAGCGGAGTTAATTAATTATCAATTTGCCCAACAACTTAAATTGACCGTATATTTAAATCACAACTTCTATCTTTAACAGTTAAAAGAACAGTTGTCGGAAATGGCTAAGTATAAGACGGTAAATCGACGTAATGTGTCAATTTGCTTAACAATAATTTTCCCTGACTGTCCTTAGAGTGAGCGACCTTTTCAAATTCGACCATTAAGGCAGCCTCGGGAAGAAATAACGCGGAAATTATCAAGGGACCGTCAGGAACATTAACTTAATATGTCAGTAAGTTAAATACTGGAAAAAGCCCGTTCCTTTTCATAGAAACTTTATGGAAGTTGTATCATTAGTTAGTAATATATCCCAAAATGAGGAGATTCACTTAATGGTATAATATTATCTACATAAAAGAACTGTATTGGGCATTTCATGGTAGGTACTTAGGTCGGAATATTATCGTCCATTCTATATGTTTCAAAATTAGAAAATAACTGAGGGGCCTTTCCCGTATTTTTAAGAACGTAAGCATTCGCATTTCATTCACATCTGTCAAAAACACGGGTAATACCCCTTGGTAAGACTGATTGTCAGACTTTCGGGCTTCTGACGACCAGTAACGACTGTCAAAGATCCACGAATGAAAGCCGGGACCAACGGCTTAAGTGCTTTCCGAGGCACGGAGGAGTCTCGATATGTAAATATGGTCACAATCCATGGACCAACCCCGGCAAGCCTAGTTTAACCTGATAAATCGACCCGTGCGGCTGTTATTACTTAGCCACGGAACGAACATTACCAATAAGGTCACTATAGTAGTATGTCCTTCTAGAACGTTTTCTCCCATGCAGCTTTTTCAGGACCTACCATCTGGACTACAGACAATTATTGCAATTACTACAGAATGGTGCCGATTCCCTTGTTCACAAACTAAACTAAATTTAAGTTCACCGCATCTTCTTCTTTCTATTTCATTAAGAAAAGGACAGAAGATAAATTTTAGTTAAGTTCTGTAAAATTAATCAGCGCCTGATGTGAAATTCGCACTTAGTCTATTTATAGTAAAACTAACCGATCTTCATTAGAGCAAGATCGACTTAATATATTCAATTATTATAGTTACTATATTTTTGGATTTACTCAGTATTGCTTTAAAACATACTTTCTAAGAAAGGGTACCGATAGAATTGAAGAAATAATTCTACTTATGATGGTATCTCCAAAACGTTGATTAGCTCCCATCCCATCGTGGTTCATGAATATTCATTGGTACTTCGACCACCTTAAAATAAATATTATTCCATCTTCTATAAAGCAGGGACCGAAACCGGTTTCATCAATACGGGTATTTTTTCGGTTATAACATTTCTTTTTACAGATATTTTAAAGGTAACCTTAAATTGAATACAACCAGTATTAATATCAGATATCGAAATAAAAAATACCTCGTCGGCATCACATCGCGTGTGTGTAACCGGGATTAAAACGGTAACTTAAAAGAAGTAACATGTTTATTCTTCTTGGGTTACCCAGATAGCGATAGCCTTAAGAAGCAACCAAAATTCTTCGATACCTGTATCGTAAATTATAAAGGTTTTCGGTCCCTATAAAGCAGAGATGCACAGACCGCAGGCCGCATGCGGTCCCTCGGCAATATGCCAGTGGCCCGCCAGCAAAAATATTCCCTCGTACCTACATTTGAAGGAAAAATATTGCTGAGGTTTACAAATATTATAAATTTGAATCGCTGTGCATGATGCGTACTTGCACACAATGCAGTGCCACGCTTCAAACTCTTTTTTATATTCTCTTTTTTATATACATTAAGCATATTCTTTTTTAAATTACATTTTTGGCTATTTTTATGTTTTTAATTTGTGCTGGTCGCCCGCCATTTTTTCATCATTTGTACAAGTGGCCCATGGTCTCAATAAGTCTGTGCATTCCTGCTATAAAGCAACCTATAACCTAAAATCTACCCTTCTAAATTCTCGTCGCGACAACAGCTCTTCTAAGATTTGGTCCTAAGAAACTATCAAAGACTATCCCACTATCTCAATAGATCGCGAACTTTTATCATAAATCACTACTGACTTGAGGAACTTCGTTACAAACTAAGTTTTTCCTAGAGAATCAATAGGTATGAATAAATAAGTTTTTCCTCTAGACGAAAGGAGGGCAATATCTGATAACAGAGCATAGTGATCTTGACGAATAGATTTATTTTGGTCCTTCGAAACAGGGTTAACCCAGAGGTTAAGAGCCCACACTACCTCAGGTTTTTATCTCGCTCGCACCATACTACTCGCGGTCTGAGTGCGAGCGCGACGAAGGCGACTACAAAACGGCAATAGTTTAGGTAATTGCTTTTTACAGCGAAAATAATGTTAATTTCAAAAAAATAAAAAATCATAGTCGCTGCTTTATAGTTAGTACCGTTAGTATGCAAAGTTTCATGATCTAATTTGAAGTATTTTTGGAATAGCAGCGGTTTGTTGTTCTGTTTGGAGGTAACTTTGTTTTTTTTTTCTATCGATAAATTTTTATGAAATCGTGTTTTCGGTTAACATAATCGCTAAAATTAATCCTCAAATTTAACATATATTTATTTCAAAATTAATGCTGCAGAAGTTTCGATATAACGGCGGATCTTGCTAAGCTATTTGACGTCCAGTTAGTAGGCCCTTAAGAGCAGTGCTGGCCCAGAGGTAACGGCCGCGCATACGAGCTGTAGGTCCGAACCCTAACAGGCGCTTTACTTTGTGTAAATTATTTCATCACCACTGCTCTCAAAACGGTGAAGAGAAACATCGTGAGGAAACTGGCATGTCTTGGAAACAAAAATTCGAAGATTGGGAACACGATACTGCGCTCTAAGACGTAAAATGGGACTGGGCCGGTCCTGTTTGCCGCATGTCGGATGCATTGTGGGCTAAGACCACCACAGAAAAATGTCCAAAGGCATCGCGGTAGACCCAGGCGTAGATGGCGGGACGAACTTAACGTTTATAGGAAGGATTGGTCCCTATTGGCTCTGGATCGAGTTGAGTGGAAAAAGGAAAGGGAGGCCTTTGCCCGAAACTGTATCGGTTTACCAACAGGCCCTGCAGTGGGACAATACAGGCTGATTATATATTATAGGTAACATCTACCAACCTGCACTGGGCCCACGTGGTGGATTACAGCCCACTCCCTCTCACAGAGAGGAGGCCTGTGGCCCAGCCGTGGGAACATTATAGGCTGATTATCCTTATGCTTAACAGGGTTCGTTTAGTACATAATTATTTTGTTCAGAATTGAGGCATTATTCATGAAGAAGGATGCTTGCTTCTAGAAGAAGCCTTACCTACCACTTCCTTGATTACCATGCGTAGGGACTAGACAGGTTTACTCAAATCTGGATGATTATTGTTCCTCAAAGGACCATTTCAGACATTAATCTACATGGTCCTCATGGCATACTAGATTATGTCTGGACTTAGGGGACTGTGAACTCAGAGTTTGTTCCCGTTTTTCTCAGAGTAGTCGGATAGGAAACACTAAAGACATCTAGTTTTAGAACATTATGTAACTGTGTTTTTTGAGCTTCAGAAGCGATTGTCGATTATAGCTGAAGCAAGGCCGCCGACACAGAAGTAATGCTGTGACAGTTACGTGTGCGCTATGTGCAAAGACTTCCATCCTATGTATTAACTCGAACAGAGGAAGAAGATGACTGCAAAAATAAGGATACGTAGACCACAGACAATGATCAGACATTTCTAGTACATTCTATACCTACCTAGATAGATGAACAACTCAAGATATCGCCAGCTTATCTCCGTGAAGTCGTAAAAGTAGATGTGAGTACGGTAATAGGGCATAATGGTTGTCATAGAGATAGGATAATAACGGAACCGTATAACTACGTTGGTATAAAAACGGTGGTATAAAAACATACGTTGTACGGTGCAGTTTGAAAACTGTTTAGATGAAAACATTAGTTGAAGTATATGCTGTAAAATCTATCCGTCAAAACTTGGTGAAGTGAGCTGTCATTACAGCTGATACTAGGGATTGCCACTAGGGACCGAAAGCGGTATGATCAATCAATACGGGTATGTTTTCAGTTACAACATTTATATTTTTACAGGTATTTTTAAAGGTAAAGTACCTTAAATTGAATACAACCCGTATTAACACCGGTTACCGAAACAAAAATTATCTTCGTCTTTAACGTGCTGTGCCGCATTAGTCTAAGGGCGCGCGTCGCCTGTGTGTGTGTAACCAGTATTAAAACGGTAACCTAAAAGCGGTAACATGTTTCTTTTTCTTGATTTAACCAGATAGCGGTAACCTTAGTCGTAAAAGTAACCAAAATTCTTTGATACCTGTACCGTAATTACAAAGGTTTTCGGTCCCTGATTGGCACAAATGACAACTCACTTCAAGCTTCCTTCACCAAAGTTTTCACGGTGAGATTTTTACAGAATTGATTGGCTAGTTTAAAACGATGGTCCACGTCGAATGTTTGACCACAATGTTATTGAAAAACTTTTGGGGCAAGGTCATCATGAAGGTCAACATTCTGGGATCACTTATTCTCTGATTCAAACTCAAACTCAAAGCATTTATTTCAAATAAACCAATTACAGGTACTTTTGAATTGTCAAGGGGTCGGTCAGTCAGAAAAAATGAAGCTAGTTGCCCATTCCAAAGCGTAGTAGGTTCCTATGGAGAAGAACGGGCAAGAAACTCCACGGACACTCTTTTAAATCAAAATATATGTTACAAAATATTTGTTACATCATTCATGTTGAAATTAAACATGTGAGAACAATGTAAAAAGACGTGCACGTTAAAAGCGTCCGTAATAAAAATATAGAAACAATTCAAAAATTAAAATAAGCCGTGGCAGCTAAGAGATGACCAGTCCCTACCGACGGCGATTCAAATTGTTTTGTCAATCAATCTGACTAGCTTTTTCCCAACTATGTTGGGTTCGGCTTCCAGTCTAACCGGATGCAGCTGAATAGGTACCAGTATTTTACATGAAGCGACTGCCTATCTTACCTCCACAACCCAGTTACTAGGTAACAGGATACCTCTTGGTGGTCAGACCTTTGGGCTTCTGACTTCTGTAACTCCCAAATGTCAAAGATCTACGAATGACAGCCGGGACCAACGGCTGAACATGCTTTCCGAGGCACGGAGGGGTCTGGGTATGAAATGGATGGTCACCCATCCACGAACCGACCGCCGCAAGCTTTCGATAAGCCCGTGTGGCTGTTATCGCTGAGCTCCTTAAGTTCTGAGTTGAGCTTCACGATTACTGACAAATGCTTGCACTGACTGGACAGGTCCACTCAAATCAGTGTGGATCTTTCCTCAAGAGACCATTTCAGACACTAATATACATGGTCCTCGTAAAGCCTGACCAAGATTATGTCTGGACTTTAAAAGATACTGCGACCTCTGAGTTTGTTTCGGCCTTTCTTCTCAGAGTAGTCAGATAGAAAACGCCGACCTCATCTAGCTTATTTTTAATATTTTGCTTATAGTGAGTAACAGTGATTCCAATATCCTATTTACAGAAGAAACGATTTCATTTATCATTTAGCCACGAGAGTCCATCTCTTTGTCGATCTTGTTCAATCGATTTGATTGGTTATAATCATTTCTGTCGACCAATCACAACAGTTTATTTACATGATTATTTGACAGCAGTCACAGCATGTTTTCTGGCCCTTGAAAAAAACTGAAACTTGATCAACCTTTCCTAATACCACTACTTCTACTTAAAAGACCATTTCAGATCTGCATGGTCCTCACAATACATGATCTGATCAAGATTATGTCTCGACTATAAAAGAGACTGTGACCTCTGAGTTTGTTTCGGTCTTTATTCTCAGAGTAGTCAGATAGGAAACACTGAACTCATCTAGTTTTAAAACATTGTATTTTTAACATGTAAAAGTGTTTATGCAAACGTAGGTACTTACAGTAATACAATCATGTATCAATATAAAGCCTCTTCGATCGTCAACTGTTCTGTTCCTCAGAAAACATCTCCTGGCATTAGGCAGGCATAATACTCCGTTTAATTAACTCATAATTCGTCAGAAGGTAGAATTGTGGTTTCAAATTGAGCTATCAATTACAATGCCTGTTTACCCCACACTAATAAGCGTTCGATGTAATGAGCGAAAGTATAATGATTCCGATAATTATGTGCACATTACAAACAATGTTCTATAACGCTTACGAGAATATTCTTGAAACAATTTAGAAGAAGAAATGATACTGAAGCAGAAATAAAAGCTTCGTCTGCTATAAAAGTTAATTATTTGTTAAAAAAGCTGATATAAAATCTTTTGGAACTGGCAACTCAAACTCGAAGATAAAAACCAATAAAATAATAATTGGAAAAGCCACAATCTACACTAGCAACATCTCGCTACATTTCTTGCAACAATCGATTCTCACTCACTTGATTCAATCCGTCATAATCCACAACAAGGCATCCCGAATTGACGAAATTACATTAAACACTTAGCCGTAAACATTATCTAAAAAGAAAGAAAAGAAATCGTGAAAAAAGGGCAGGAAACATTTAGGGCAAAGGAATTTTTCGGTTGGCACAACAATTCAAAACATTCGATGTTCTAAACCGCTACTGCAATGCGCTTTTCGGGGGGAAAATACTGAAACTTTTCATTTGAAATTTTAATTTAATTTAAAATTAGAAAAAATAGGGTTTATGTCAAAATAAATGAAAGAATAATTACTTTTATTGGTTATTTTTTTGCGGAGCGTTGTAGCTCCCCGCGTCTGTTCGACGGCGCTCAGCCGCGTAGACTGGCGTCGCGCGCCCCTACGTCCTATACTTATGTGTTTACATCTTAAATGGGGTTGCACAGAGTAATGTCGGGTTCAGGCTTTACATTGGCTTGTTCCCTCTAAAAGAGCAATCGAGCCCTTGAGCCTGAAAAGAAGGCATGGATCCATTATGCACTCCTGTTTGTTTCTATTGTTCGATGCACATTTAGGTCCATGTTTTATTCTTCAGTATACAATGGTGGTTTTCTGAAAAAGCGGGAACAAAGGATTAAGAAGTATTGTGAAATGTCCTTAGTAAAAAGGATTATGCGTCGGCCGGCAATCGAACCCGGATCAACTGCTTGGAAGGCAACTGTGCTGACTATTACACCACCGACGCATGTGTTTGACTGTTTCAATAAAGTTTATGTCAATAGCTTAGTCAATATTATGCTAAGTTATTTACACAGATGGTGGGAACAATCGTCATAACTATGAACTATGAATAAAATTAAATGTACGAATTTTTCCTCAGAGGCGAAAACTCACTGACAAAAATGATTGAAATCTAATGATTTAGTCGACCTAGCTCTCAAAAATACGAAGAAGTGTGTAGACAACAACAAAATACTGTACCTAAATAACAATAAAATTAAAAACTATTTTATTTCCCATAATCCTGCAAGGTCACTTATGAAACATCAAAAGCTAGGTGTACGGTTCCAATTGATCGTTTCTTATGGAGAAGATCCGGCAAGAAACTCCACGCTTACTATTTTACAAATATGGGCTTTTACAATGTTTTCAAATTACACTGTTAATCAATTTTACTAGCCATTGACACGTAACTCGTGACTAGGCCCCAAAGGACCAAAATTTCGACCAAAAAGTCCTCCGCGCGCCGTCGCCTCTGTTCCTCCCTACTCTGTGTATACTCCATTTATTTATAGCATTAGAAAAAAGAGGCTCGTAGAAGCAGAAGTGCAGAACATTTTATTTCAAAGTTAAGTTAAAACTTTATACTTTATAAGTAGGTACTAAATACTAAATAAACGAAATAAAAAGTCACTTTTAAATTAATAATATCTTCATCACTTAATACAAAATTACAACATGAAACAACCTCACACGATCACGATCACGAATTATCACACTATGATTTAGATTTAATTAAGATTAAAGGAAATAAAAGACATTTTACTAACTTTATTTAAAATAATAACTTACAACACACAATACGTCGGTGAAACTTCTTCCTCTTCATCATTTAATTTAGTCACTGTCATCAGATGATGAAGATGAAAAAGTTTCACCGACGTTAATAATAAATCCATTATGCCATTGAGTTGGCAAAACTTTTCCTCCTCTTTAATTGCATGAGCAACACAATACTGAGTGGTAATCTCCATCACCTTTCTTTGCATCAAATATTAATGCAGCATCCGGTAAAAATCCTTCATTTGATCCTGTAAAATAATTAATACAAGTAAATATTTCCGTACCCCCTGTATAATTTAACTTTAGGACCAAGGTAATATAATAAAGTAACAACAAGTTCTATAATAAAGTAACAACAAGTTCTATAATAAAGTAACAACCACATTTATAACTTTTAGTTCGCTTTGCGTGTGTTAATTCCAAATACAATAACATTACTTAATTATTATTAATAAATGGCAAATTAATGGGTATTCATTTGTATTAACAAACGGTGAGGACAGTCAACAAAATAAATTAAAAGCAAATTCAAGTAAATCAAGAACATACCAATATGACCAATGATAAGCCGCCTTCCTTTTCCCGTTGGGTTCTTTAAACCGGTGGATATAGACCTTCCCGATGTGTTTCTTTTGAGGACATAATAGTGGTGTCTTGCCATACAAAACTTTTCGTGTGACCTGTATGTAAGATAAATGGTTATTAATTTAAATACAATATTCACAAATCAAATTCATGAAATATGTTGCACTTTGGTGCATAAAAAACTGTTAAGAAATATTAGAATCACTGTACCTTCATTTAGCCAAGTCTCATCTAAATAATATATTTTTCTTCCTTCATTTCTTAGCGTTTTTATTTCATGGAGATATTTAAGTCTCCATAGGACGATCTCCTGCCTGTCGATGAGTGCACTTTTTCTGCTCCGTTTAATATATATGAACTTTATTGTTTTTTATTATTTTATACAGACTGCTTCTCTCAAAATCAGGCAGATATTCATTACTATTTACTGCTTCCAATATCTTATCCAATGTGGGCATCTCGATAATGAAGAAGAAGGAATTAATTTTCCTCCGTATTCCACTTAAGGTCATGTCATCATAATCATCACGTTTCATGTGCTGCCGTTGGCGGGGGGGAGATGCAGGCGACCTTCTGTGTCATACTCTTTTAGTATGTTGTATACAGTAGCCCGAGATATGCCTATAAATAAGAAAATATGTTTAATCACAATGCACGTTGCTTACTTTCAAATATTTTTATAGTAATCATTATATGAATGATTCTTACCGGCAATTTCTGCGGTTTTCTTTATCATCTCGGTCTTATAGCAAGGAGTACCTGCAGGCCTCCTTAAATTCCTTAAAAATTATTATTACTGTTTGCTTTTCTACAGCACGAAGTGGAGTTTGCTTCATTCTTTTTTTCTTTGGAGACATTATTATTTATCTTCGTGGTCAAGTTTTGGACCACGTTTTTTTCACCGTTGGCTTTGGTCACACACTGAAATTACATGTTGTAAGCCACTCGGGCCCGCACCGGGATAGCATACCATAGCAAAGCAAAATGTAACAAAACAACCAATTTAACAACACTATTAACGATAACAAAACAATAACAATGGATAAACAGTAACAAATAACAACTAAATCACGAATATTCGGCAATAACAAAAAACAAGGTGTAGCATTTACAAGTGAATGACATTAGTGACATGACAATCACAGAACATTTACGTCAATTTCACAGACGACATAAACCGGTAAAATTAGAAAATCCCGGCTGTCACAGCTTATGAAGGGATTAGGTGACATTTCAGATTTGGTAGAATTATAGTGAAACGATAAACGTTCCTGGTATTGTTCAACCCTGCTTCTTTTAGGTTTTAAGCATTGACACTGTAATTTTAAAATCGGAATGAAATTAAATAACTAAAAAAAGCCACATTATTTCTTAAGATGAATATTGCAAATGATAACAATAAAGTGTGACAGTTGGTATATAAATATATTATAATATATTTGGCCTCAATCGTAACTGTAACAAGTTTATTGTACTTTTGTTAGAAAGTGTACCTTAAAAAGAACCTTTTTTAACTTCTGTCTAATGCTATTGTAAATGGAGTATAGGTAGGCCTAAAGTCCGGTATAAGTATAAAATGTAAAGCTTGGTCGGATGTTATTATTGCCCGTCGCGATTCATTGCCCCAGTCCTGATGTATTAACACCACTGTCCTTATTTTTATTCTCATTAAAATATATGTTCTGGAAGTTTTTTTTGTTTGGAAAAAATATGGCAAATTGTTCTTTAGTCAGCGAAGCGGTCAGGAAATATTTTCTGGGATTTTATTTCTTGTTGTAATTTTTTTAAGTTTCACGATGCCCCTTGGTATCGTGTTACCCAGTTACTGGATTGTAGTGGTCAGATAGGCAGTCGCTCCAAGTAAAAAATTGTTATTCAGTTGCTTCCTGATAGACTTGGAAGGGCCGACCCCAAAATAGTAAGGCTAGGCAGATTGTTTTGTCCATTTTGTAAGTTAACAATTTACTCATGATAATATAAAAATTTTACCTTAAAATAAAATTTGTATTATGTTTCCTATGACGTCTGAAGTCCATTATGAAGTCCATTATGAGAGAGTACATCGTCCTTTTCACACGTCTTCCGTTAGATGATGTCATTTCCGTCACGTGAAGTGGCCCCAGCGCCACCTATAGCCTAACCTGGAACTAACTGCACCACAGAGCAAGCCGCCATATCTTATGTCATTGTTCGGCTCATAATGTTATTGATGAACCAGGAAGAAATTACTTGGACTTCAGACGTCATAGGAAACATAATACAAATTTTATTTTAAGGTAAAATTTTTATATTATGTGTTCCGTTAGACGTCTGAAGTCCATTATGAGAGACCTGTTTGTTATCTCCTGGTGGCTTGCTTCATAAAATGCAACAATGTGATTAGTAATTATGTTTTTAATGAAAAACCAATACTAAAATGTCCCAAGAATTTGACTCCATTGAACAATTAACATTGCTGTAAATTAGTACTGTAAACTTTGAAGATTTTTAATCAGAAACTGCAAAGAATTGAGAAAGTGACTTTTCTGACTCAATACTATTGTTGTGGCCTGTATTTCCTACCTCTCTGTAGTAATATTTTCTAAAAGCATCTTCATGGCGCCAATTTGCCTTAGCCAAAATATCATTAACTGGGTATTTCTCTAAACAATTCAGAGATGAAACTGCTGACCTGAAACTACCCGGTGTAGCTTGTATTCCGGCTTCAGAAAGAATTCGTCTTACCCAACCACCTATAATTACGGCACTAGCTGGTTTTCGAGGCTCCCTCGTGGTAATAAATAAATTTGTAAGACCACCTCTGAATTTTTTGGAAATTCTAATCAATGCTCTTAACCAAAACAAAGGATTTGTATTTCTATCTGGAGAAGCAAGTAATGTCCAACTTGATTGTTGGTATGAAGCTGAATCAGTTTTTGAGCCAAAAACAGGATGCAGGATTATTGAGTCCCCCTTATCCACTAAATGTTTAGGATCACAATGCAAGAGAGTCAAGTCATGTACTCTTCGACCTGAAGCCAACAATAGTGTAGTGGCAGCACGCCTAGTAACATCATATAAGCTTTGCAAATTTGGATCTGTATTTTTTAAAAACTGAATTACTATTCTTGCATCCCAAATTGGCAATTTTTTTGGGATTGGTCTAGCTAATGATACAGCTTTTAAAATATGTTTAACTAAATGGTTTGATGAAATCTTAATATCAGAGAGAGTTTCACAAACTGATGCTATAACTGATTTATGTACCAGAATAGTACGGTATGCTAATCGATCTTCAAGAAAAAGTTTAGCTAAATACTGGGCTACATTGGTAGGTGCTGGACAACGATAGTTTAGGTTATTAAGATTACACCACAGTACCCATTTGCTCCATATAGGAGTATAAGTTTTGAGCGTAGAAGCTCTCCAACATGTTGACAAAAGCTGTTTTTCCTCACCTGACCAATTTTGTGTCAGGGAGTCCCAGCCGAAATGAGCCAGGCTTCCAGCTGTAGGTTGAGTACTTGAGCTGGGGGACGCCCAGTCATTGTGTCCACCAGTGATGTTTTCAGGTCCCTGATTTTCATTGGACGTGCTAGGGCGCGACTCTTCAGATCTGGACGCCAAAAGGGTTTCTTCCACTTGGGTGCTACTATTATAAACTTTCCTTTTGCTGAATTGAGATGGTGTAACACACGTGGGAGCAGAGCTGGTGGAGGAAAAATCCACGCCAGGTCGTATAGCCAGTATCTGCTGAAAGCGTCGTGAAAGCAAGCCTTCGAGTCTGATAAGTCTAGAGAAACATAGTTGCATACGACGTGTGCCTCTTGAGAGGCGAACAGGTCTATGCTTGGAGTTCCCCAGTGTGTGAATATTTTGTGGGTCGCCTCGCTCAGTAGATGCCATTCCGAACTGACTCGATTTCTTGACAGGTGATCGGCTTCCATGTTGTACAGTCCCGGTAGATGGTGTGGGACTAGTACAACGTTCAGGCTGTCCGTTAGTGCCAGCAGCTGTTTTGTCAATTTGAGGAGGTTTTGAGATTTTGTTCCGCCCTCGTTTTTTATGTAAGACACGACTGTTTTGTTGTCTGTTTGCAAAAGAATGGTTGAATTTTGTAAAATATTTGCTTCCAGGGATATTGCAGCTAACACTGCATACATTTCTTTTAAGTTGCAGTGCCACTTCAGTTGATGTTGATTCCATGTGCCTCCTATTTGTTTGTTGTTTAGTATGGCCCCCCATTGAATGTCTGAAGCGTCTGTGACAAGATAGTTGACTGGTGACCTCTTGGGGTGAATAGAAGATTTTTGACTCACATTCTCTAGCCACCATTTTAGATCTTTTCGTACCTCGTCTGTGAATTGTATTGGATGGCGCGAATTCTTCTGAGCATGATTGCTGTGGCGCTGCAACGTACGGCAATGCAACCTTCCCCGGAGGGTGATGAAGGTCGCAAAGTTGAGATACCCTAAGAGGCGTTGCGCCTGCTTGAGGGTCCAACTGCCGGCTGCTAAGCGAGTCAATAGGCACTGACGGATCCTGCAAACTTTGTCTGGAGGCAAACTCTTGGTGTTGGAGTGTGTGTCCCAGACAATTCCCAGGAATTCTATACACCTTGTTGGGATTAGTATAGATTTTTCCATATTGATGTTCCAACCTAGGGAGGTGAGGAACTCTATAGCTAGATGGGCATGCGTTGTTAACGTCTCCCTGCTTTGGTGGACTATCAAATAATCGTCTAGGAAGAGAACCAGGCGTAGACCTTTGCTGCGTAGCACTTCGGCAGTCCAGTTTGTGACCGATGCAAACATTTTCGGTGCTGCGGCGAGACCAAAGGGCAGACAGGTCATTTGTAGCAGTCGACCCTCGTAACTTATGCGTAGAAAGCAACGGTGTCTTCGAGAAATCCTCAAATGATAATAGGCTTGGCTTAGGTCCAGTTTGACCATCCAGTCGCCCGCTTGTAAGAAGTTTGACATTTGGTGATGATGAAAAAGATGGAAATGTTTTGGTTTCATGAATTGATTTAATGCCTTCAAATTGAAAATGACCCGCTTCTTTCCACTGTTTTTTGTTATTATGAATAGTGGGGATATGAATGATGGGGTTAAAGGCGCAGGCTCGAGAATTTGACTTTGAATCATGGCTTGAATTTCCAATGACATTGCTGAAGAACTTGGCGTTTGAAATTTTTGCATGATGTCCGGTGTTGGGAAGATAAGGGGTGGTGTCTGATTGAATGGAATGCGTGCTGCAGAAATTAATTTGAGAACCATCTTGGGAGGATTGAATTTGGCCCACACTTCTTGATACAACATCAGACAACCCCCCATAAACCTCGAGTCATTTGTGTCTATTTCTATTGGGTTCACCTTTTCGCCCCCCCCTTTTCTTTTTTCCTTGCTCGTCGAAATAACGTTTATTGTTCTTTCCTTGTTTGGTTTTATTATGTTGGAAACGAAAGGGCTTTTCATGGGAAGTAGAAGCCGCTGGAGATTTTGAAGGTATTGGTGATTTAGAACGTCCAGAGAATTTTGAACTAGGCGCTGAATCTCTGTTAATTTTGTCCATTCCGCCAATCTTTTGTATATAAGCGGATAAACTTTGTGGGTTAAACATATATTCCACTGAGGGGGGTATTTTGTCAATATCTTCACGTATGTATTTCCCTTTTAAACCTTTTAGCAACGCTTTACGCCGTAATTCTAAAACCTCGGCCCGCTTTCCACAAATAATTTGCAAAATATCATGAGAAATTGTTTTGTAATCAGACTCATTTCCAAATAACTCTTTTAGTTTATCGTAAATTGTAGTTGAAGTAAGTTGTGCGTTTGGTTTTGCAGACCAGTCAATTAAATTTCGCAGAGCTAAATTAACAAACTCATTTTGGGCTAGAAAGGCATTTGACAAAGCGGCGAAGCTACGTTCCATCTGATACCATCTAAGTGGGGCAAACGGATCTTCTAAACGTCTCAATTCCTCGTTTACTTTCAGCTCAGTGAACGCTGGGAAAGCTGCATATTTCTTTTGCACCTCATTATACCGCACAGAGTTCCAATCTAAGGAGTCGAACCTTTGCATAGTAACCAACTTAGCAACTCGGTCAGGATTCGCTTTCGGTACGGACGGTTCCTTGATGGAAACATTAAGATCGGCAATATCATTAACTTCGGTTGACAGGCGTAAAAACGGATCATCTAAGGGTTTATTTACTGATCCCGACGTAGGCACAGCGGAGAGTCCTGAAGAGCTCGGTTGCATCGCAGCGTAATTTGCACAAAATATATTATTAACGTGACTTACTAGTTGCTGTGACAGAACTTCAAACCTGCGATCTATTTCTCGTAATGAGTCGTGAGACCGAATCCGGCGCTGTCTTTTTGTCGGCGGCTCATCGTCCTCGCTCGAACTCGATGCTGATGATGATGACTCCGAGCTTGACGCACTTGCCGGCACGGGAGGCGGCACATTTGCACTTTTCCCACTTTTTCGTAACCGCGTGGTATCGCGATCACTCAAAACGTCCGCGAGATTGTCAACCACTGGCTCGATCGCTTTGTCACTGTCCATAGTGTCCATTTTCACAATCACACAAGATTTCGAGTCGATCTTTGAAAGATAATTTTGCACTTTTTCCAAACTTAGCAAGATGGCCGACGTTACGGAGAAGAAAAGTTTTATTACGCCAATCTCACTGTTTTCACGTAACGGATAGCAATTTATAGGTACTTTCTACTTTAATCTCGAAAGTCTTCAATTAAATTTGAAAAATGTCTCCGTACAAAACGGAGATCAAAAAATCTAACGAACGAACACGCGCGCAATTAGGAAAACGACGCAACAATGACATAAGATATGGCGGCTTGCTCTGTGGTGCAGTTAGTTCCAGGTTAGGCTATAGGTGGCGCTGGGGCCACTTCACGTGACGGAAATGACATCATCTAACGGAAGACGTGTGAAAAGGACGATGTACTCTCTCATAATGGACTTCATAATGGACTTCAGACGTCTAACGGAACACATAATAATTATTACACCCTGTATCTCGAGCAATAGACGGGCCTAGGTGTTACTTTCAGGATAAAATGCAACAAATTAGATTAAAACGCCTTTTGTTAAAGAAAGTCTATTACACCACTGACGAATGTTTTACTGATAAATTAATCTGACTTGTTGAAATATACTGATTTAATCCCTAATTACTTTGACATTAAGGGTGGATTCGACCAAACAGGAATAATTTTTATCCGCGGAATAAGATTTACTTCTGACAGTTTTCGTATAGAGAAACTGTCAAAAATTCAAAATTTATCTTAATTGACTAATTATAAATACATTTCTGAGTAGATGACACTATGCTGTAGTACATTTTAATTTTTATGTTATAATTTGGATTATTAACTTTAAATATAAAATTATTTGATGTTTACTTATTTATATTAATGGTACGCCGTTTGAGGCAAAACATGACCGTGATAGAATTTAATGAAACATCTTGCATGACACGTGTGTTGCGGATGCTCATGTTTTGGACAAATTTTAAATGTTCTTATCTTATCATAATCTCAAATGTTAACCCAAATTATTACAATCATACTTTCCGAGTTTATCTTGGACATTACTGACATCGGTCAAGGAAAAAAACATGGGACATACAAAAAAAAAATTTAAAAAAAAATCATCGTAAACATTATGTCAGAGATAAATTGAGACAGCCCCGGTAAGTTGCAGAAGTACTTGTGTCGGAGCTGTCTCGCTCTTCCTTTAAGTGGTAGCTCAACAATGTTTTAGAAATTTGAAAGAAAATTTAAATTGAAAGGACTTATAGGGCTTGAGCAAGTGTGGTGATCAATGTTCGTGCCTTCTCTGTATAAGAAGAGGCCTTTGCCCTGCAGTGGGACAATAATAGGCTGGTATCCCAACTATTATAAATCATACGTCAACCTGCCACACAACACTTATATTCCCCTGCCTGGGAAATGATCCTATGACCGCAAGGTCACGTGATAAGCTTCAGTAACGGCAAAAGATTTGACCTAGTTGCACTTTTGACCTCCCAAAACAGGACAGAGCTTGAAAATGAAACGAAAACAGAATTAATTATCCTTATTTCGACATGATGGATAAATTAAAAGAGCAAGATTAGAGAATTCCCAAAGTTTATCCTCTCCAAATTAATCTATTTGGTAATTATAACGTTTACTGATATTGGGGCTGTGAAACAAGCGGGCAAATAAAATAGACGACGTTTGTTCATTGATATTTTCATATCCACCATTGACCCACTTAATTTCCATATGTATTGGAGTTAATGTGGATGTTCATCATAGCTATGGTGATGCTGATCATATGGCTATTGCAGAATCTTCTCACACGCACTTAGCGTATCCGAACTAAAAGCTAAAAAGAGCAGCTGGTGCCCAAGGTGGTGTAGGGCAACGTTTTAAACTCCAAACTCTGATGTTATCTGATGTCTGTTGAAGAATCCAAAAATTATTAAGGCTATCCCCGGGTTGTTGAAAAAAACTGTTCCATCCTACATACAAAAAACACATAATACTATGTTCGTAGCATGTGTTTCTTTTAATGTATGTTCGTCGATATTATGTCAATTTTGGATGGATTTTGAAAGACATTTGGATGGTGTTGAAGCTTGCGCGGTGGTCCCATATTTTTATTAATTAACTTTGCTTGGGTACTTTTTGAGTTAGCTCCAATAATACGTATTATTTCCACTTAGGATAAGTGGATGATGTTTTAATACGTTACTATCACTGTAATAATTTACATAGCAGGTCGTGATATTCGAATTTGTGTAGGTACCACTACTAAAAAACGAAAAATAAAAACTTTTTCCAACTGCCTTCCAAAAAAATCAGGACCAAGTGAAAAAATAACTTTCGGAAATCGGTACTGTCTCTGTCTTTGAATTTTCGTTTTTTGCCACCGATTACCGAAAATAAAGTTATTTTTGTCTGTAGAGACGTAAGTATGGAAAAAAAATATGTTGCACCGTCCCCAAAGAAGTTCGGCAAGAGAACGACGGTGATGATGATGGCACCTGAGAGGAGAGATATTTAACGCGAAATTGTACGCTTATTCTATGGCCAGACACTGAAGGAAGTTTAAGTTTCAAAGCGATTAAAACCGTAATGAATTATTTGATCTTGAGCACGCACAAGACATCTTGGATCCATCTGACTCTGTTTTCATTTCAATCAGGACTTCATAAAGGATTTTTTGAAAGAAAGAAAGAGAGAAAAGAAAGAAAATACATTTATTTGATACAGACTAAAAGACACACAATATAAAATACAGCAGACAAAAGAGATAAAAATAAAATAAATAAAAAGATGTAAAGTAAGAAATTTGGCAGGGGAGTGTGCCTCACGGCACGGCGCGGCTTCTGCACTTAGTTTAAAATTGTTACTTGATGAACTTATGTGGAACGGGCTCGCTGGCGGGATGTTATGAGCAGGTGCGTAGTAGTAGGATGCAGCGAATAAAACAATACTTCTTCAGAGTATCTTTTGTCATTTCATCATCTGCCATCATCTGCCTTTTCCCAACTATGTTGGAGTCGGCTTCCGGTCTAACCGGATACAGCTGAATACCAGTATGAACATGGAGCGACTGTCTATCTGACCACAACAACCCAATTTACTGGGTACCACGATACCCCTTGGTAAGACTGGTTATCAGACTTTCGGGCTTCTGACGACCCGTAACAACTGTCAAAGATCTTCAAATGATAGCTGGGACTGACGGCTTAACGTGCGTTCCGAGGCACGGGGGTCTTGGTACCTATGTAAAAATGGTCACCGATCTACGGACCAACCGCAGCAAGCGTAGCTATTAATGATAGATGCGAAATACAGTCAATAACACTCAATTTGGAGGGTGCAGGTGGTTCCAGGACTTCGGAAAACTAACAGCTATCTACCAACAAGATTTTTAAGAATTCGAAAACGTTACTTTTTCATAGAGACCAGAGGCTAAAGACTAAAAAAGAAAAAATAGGTTGCCGGAACCGCACGCACCTTGCAACATTAATATTTATTATTAATTTCACGTATTGGCGACGATATTTAAGGCGTGCGTCTTTCACAGTAGCCTAAACTGATGGATCGTCCCGAATGGCTGTTATTACTAGCAGACACACCCGGTCGGAGGATCCTCCCTTTTCCATAGAGTATGAGGGAACTTTACACCCTGTTCCTCATACCTCTAAATGTTTAAATCCGTAAGTAATAAGGGGCGAGCCTGTCGCCATCAACCAGGCCGTCAGATTCCGGGCTGCTACTGAGAAATTCTACATGGAAAAACCCAATAACACTTTACCAGACACGGGAATCGAACGCAGAACCTCATGCTCTGCGACCACTAGAACAACGAGGCAGTCGGTTTTAAAACACTGTTATTATGAATATATCCCACAGTCCAAGTAGAAAATAAACATAACACACATTTTCTATTAGAGTCAGTGGACAAACATCACATAGTACTAGCTAAGCCTGGATTACTGCCCATACCACAACTCTAATGACTCGCTATAACGTAGCGAGACATTCTGTGACGTCACGGGCTCGCCATATATAGGGTGTTGGTTTTTCAAGTGCTCATGGCTAAGTAATAATAACAGCCCCGCGGGTCGATCTAAGGCTCAGCTATGTTTGCCGCGATCAGTTCTTGGATGGGTGACCATTTTTAACTAGGGTTTACTCGGTAACATTATCATGTTGTGGAGGTCAGATAGGCAGTCGTTTCATGTAAAATATTGGTATTCAGCTGCATCCGATTACTAAAGGCCAAATCAACAAAGTTGGAAAATGGCTAGGCAGATTGATTGATTACCTACTATTATTTATCCTGAGGCTAGCACGAACGGGCGACAACGCGTAACGTAAATTCGAACGATTTTTTTATCGAAAACACAACAATAATATAGCATTTGTTTTTTTTTTGCAACTAGTACAATTGGACTCACTTAGGTAAATATGAATATAGATAAAATATCAAGAACACACACATGGAGCAACTGCCTATCTGACCTCCACAACCCAGTAACGCATGGGTAATATTAATTTAATTATTTTGTTGTGACCCCTTGCGGAATTTGTCCGTGGGTAGTCCGTGACATCCCAGGCCACAGAGTGGGTAGTCCGTGACATCCCAGTAGGTAGGCCCTATCAGAATACCAGCGCTGCGGTATTTTTTCTAAATATCGCAGCAATAAGCTGAGAACCTTTTTGGCCTCGCACAGGTCGTAATGTTTTTTATTAATATTAATCGTTTTTGATTAGCTGTTGATTTGTTCGTTTTAAAAGCTCCTTTTTTATTTTTTAACGTTTGTATTTCCTGTGCGTGTCCCAAATAAAATATTTTTCTTTCTTTTCCTTAATACGTTACCACTTGGTAAGTAACACCCTGTATCTCGCAATAATACATCAAGTCAGCAATATAGCGGACTTGTCCCGACTCTCTGTTTATTTGAGTTTGTACGCACACTTCACAAATTGACAACATGACTTACAACACACACACAAAGCATCCACAGCTATGTACTTGTACACGAAGTAGGCTGAAACTTTGCATGAAGGCTACCGCTGACGGGCGCGACTAGATTCTGGTAGAACAAGATCCATGAAGTTTTCATAGAAATTGTTTCACCAGAGTCGGGTCGGGCCTGTTTGCGGGAGGCTTGAATTTAGCATAAAAATTATAATGCGTCGGCCGGGAATCGAACCCGGATCAACTGCTTGGAAGGCAACTATGCTGACCATTACACCACCGACGCATATATTTCATTCCTTCAATCAAGTTTGTGGTAGTTGTACAACAACTTAAGCTTGAAAATCTGGCAAAATATCGGTACATTTTGGCTGTGGATATAAAACTCCCTAACCCCTTGTCTTATCGATCCAAGAGTGATCCACCATCTCTCATTCACTATCGAACCACAAGAAGTACTGCAGGGTACCATCCACACTTGGTCGGTACAAGTGTGGAACTCTCTGCCAACGTCACTGTGTTCCCTTCCCACTCTTCTGCCTTCAAATTAAGAGTGAACAGGCATCTTCTGGGCACGCTCGTTCCATCTTAGACCACATCCATCGCTTTCCATCAGGCGAGATCGTGGTCGAGAGCTGGCCAATAAACTTTTCCTGGCTAAATATTTACAGGCAGTCTAGCAAAGGAGTACGGAAACTGCGAAGGGATCAGATGCATGGATGCCCGTGCATTCAATCAACCTTTATCTGCCTAGCTTTTTCCGAAATATGTTGGGGTCGGCTTCCAGTCTAATCGAGTACACCTGAATACCATTTAATTTACATGGACCCACTGCCTGTCTGACCTCTACAAGGCAGTTAACCCGATACCACTCGGTAAGACTGGGTGTCAGACTTTTGGGCTTCTGACTGCCTGTAACGACTGCCAAAGATCTACGAATGGCAGCCGGAACCAAAGGCTTAACGTGCTTTACGAGGCACGGAGGGATCTCGATATTTAATGAATGACCAGCCATCCGCGAACCGACCACGGCTAGCGTCAACACAACGCAATCAACACAATGAAATTACAATTAGTGCTTATTTACCTGTAATTAAAGTATATTGTCTCATAAAACAATCAATTTCAAAAGGTTTTGAGTTCGTGTTATAATTTGGAAGGTAACAGCACATGCGTCGGTGGTGTAATGGTCAGCATAGTTGCCTTCCAAGCAGTTGATCCGGGTTCGATTCCCGGCCGACGCATATATTTTGCCTTTCCTATTATAGTACTAAGTAAAATATTGCCTCAACTGAAAGCAAGCTTTAGTTACGTCGACTAAACAGAAGATCATCATCATTCTTCTGCTGATATCCCAATTTATTTTGGGTCAGCGCAATGTGTCTTTTTCTTCTAAAAATGCTATATTTCGGCACAATCCTAATCATATGAAGCTGCAAAACCACTTATACAATTACCACTTCTGGTAAAGGATATCAATAAACAAAATAAAAACAAAAGTCATTTATTCAAACTAGGCTGAGAATCAGCACTTTTCGAACGTCAAAATTACATAAGACAGTCCCGCAAAACGCCCACTTCCTAGTGCTTTAGCTGTGCCGTTATGTCGAATTTATTATATATTTATTTATATTCACAATAATGGTAAGTATAACTAATAAACTAAGCCCCACAAAACCGTAGTAGTGGTTTGACTGTGTGAATGATAATAATTATTATTATTGAGTAAGCAAAAATTATCCTTATGATCCCCAGAAAAAAGGAACCACTTTTACGGAGGCAAACCCATTAAAGAGGAATTAAATAGTAGTAAAATAGTACTTAGTATTTAGTAGGTAAATTGCACAATTGAATCTAAGATTTACAATTCATGTACCACAATATTTATTTCCTAGGCTAACTCGCATCTAGTCTGTTTGTATTGCCATCTCTTTTTAACGCATTGTGTGTTGTATGTATCTGTCTCATAACCCGTAGCACTGATGTAATATATCGATTTCTAGCCTTGCTTTACAGGAGATAGGTTTTGTCGGATAAATCCAGAGATTAATCTTATGGGACGGGTGATAGTGAAAGTACGCCACGTAACGACCGCAGTGACAGCTGTCATGAGAATTATGACACCGGGGTTTGACATTACGGTGTCAAATCGTTCTTTAAAAAACGGACCAGCATAGAACCTCCTCCTTTTTTGAAGTCGGTTAAAATCATTATTATCGTCTTCAATAGCCTTACAAAGTTTTAGGAGAGTTAAAAAAATTCGTGCACATTATTTTACAAGGCTCTATCACATGCGTCGGTGGTGTAATGGTCAGCATAGTTGCCTTCCAAGCAGTTGATCCGGGTTCGATTCCCGGCCGACGCATTATTTTTGCTATTCTCTAGTAAAAAACGGTTGAAACACCACTTTCACCCACATATTTTTGCCGAAGTGCCGAAGAGCGGGTTGGTAGATATCACATGTCTTCGAAGTTTTGGTTCTAGGATATGCCGATTTCCTCACGATGTTTTCCTTCACCGTTTTGAGAGCAGTGGCGTTGAAATAAATTTCACAAAGTAAAGCGCCTACCTGGGTTCGAACCCACGACGCATGTGATAAGTAAGTCCCTCGTAAGTCGGGGCCGCCACCACTGGGCCACCACTTCTCTGATACAGATTATGTACTACTTTAAAAAAAATGATTTCTTTAAAAAAAAAACTATCAATCTCATGTATACTGGTTAATAATGCATTGCATCTCATACGTACCGGAGATCGGAGCCCCGGGGCACGCCGGGGCGCACAGGGGCACACCGGGTCACACTGGCGCACACCGGGGCACACCGGGGCACTGAACGCTTTGCCTTCGTTACCGGGGCAAGGTGAGCAACAAAATTCTGCGACAGTTTTCTCACTTACAGAGCACAGTTTAATGGAATTATCCTTGTTTATTTACATTAAAGATAGATATGGATGCTTTATCGAAGATTATTCTATTTTTAGTGTTCTCTCAGCTTAGCCGGATCAATAGCCATTCAGGCTTATTTACACACACCAATTTTTATGACAGATCATGATATCACACGCCTTCACGCATTTCATTTCCTGTTCATCTCGGCGGGCTACGCAGAGGAGAAATTGTACACTCACATTTCGCCAGATATTTAAAAGGCCGTTGTAGGCAGAGTTGGGCAACATACATGCTTTGCTTTAATTAAAATACAAATTACAAAATACTTTCTCGCACGTATTTAAAATACTAATTACAAAATATTTTTAAGTCGTGTATTTGAAATATAAAATACAAAATACAGTATTTTAACTATTTTTATTTAAAATACAAAATACAAATTACAAAATACAGTCAAGTTTTAGGTTAGGTATATAAATAGAATAGTAGTAATCCAGCCCAGCTTTAGGGCCAGGCAAAGGGAATATTCTTACCATCACATTTTACAGCTAAATAACCAAAAGTTGCGTTTCAATTAGGTATTCTACAAAGGCTATTTGAAGATTTATCAATCACTGACTAAATAATATACAAAAAAGTGTTTTTTAACCTAGGGCAAAGGGAATATTATAATTGTGATCCATGAAAGGGGTTAATCGGTAAAAGAGGAATTTCCTTTCATGAACACTAGATTTTTAAATGTTCTATCAGACAAACAGCCTCTTGTTGGGGAATGAATAAAACCTGCTAAAGAAAACAATCTTTCTACAGGCCCTGGTGAACACAAACTTGTGTTATATTGTATGAACACATTTTTTATATTTGGGTAGCGTTCAAGGACGGTAAGCTCTTTGCTTTTATCATTTAGGAAGCTTACTAACTCTAACTCCATCTTGGAAGTCTGTGGTTGATCGGTGTCCCTGTTCACGAAAACAATAAAATCATCATCTTCTTTACTTGTAGTACTACTCCTGCTACTCCCAGGCATTATTTCATGTTTTTTGTAATTTGTCTCTAAGGCGTGAATTGCAAGATTTTGAATTTTTTGCCTCTCATCAGTTGTTATGCTTTCTGGCATGATACAGTACAGTTTAAGTGCAGTGTTGCCAACTTTAAAGATTGACATTAGGTCGCCATTTTGGTTACGAAAGGTATCAAGCGCTATTTTCTGCAGATCGCACTATTCATAAGATCGCTAAATGTATTTATGTTCAAATGTATTTTGGAGCCCTAAGTATTTGAAATACTAACTACAAAATACCTCAGCGTCAGGTATTTGAAATGCTAATTACAAATTACATTTATAAGAAGTAATTGAAATACAAATACCAATTACGTATTTGTATTTCAATTACGTATTTTAATTACAAGTAATTCAAATACTGCCCAACCCTGGTTGTAGGTAATAGCCGGGCTGCTACTGGGTAACGGCTCGTGCAGACCAGTCTGCAAGAGCTTTAACTCCTAATACAAAAACAAAATGATATTGTCTTACCTGGACATCGCACCAGGCACCCCACGCTCTTCAGCCGCACTTGCGACCACTAGACCAGTAAGGCAAGACTATTGGTATTTTGCGAACTCATTATTCAAAAATCAAAAGTCATTTATTCAAACTAGGCTGAGAATCAGCACTTTTCGAACGTTAAAATTACATAAGACAGTCTCCCAAAACGGCCACCCTTCACCACTTCCTAGTGCTTTAGCTGGGAAGAAGAAGGTATTTTGTTCTCCACCAGAATACCCGTGAAATTACGAGTTTTTTAATTCATATTATTTATGGCACCGCTTTAGGTCATGAGTTATCCGAATATTAAAAAATATTTGGCCTAGATACTTAAGCAGGAGGCGTGAAAATTGATTCGCTGTTACAACGTATAATGGATGTTAGTACGTCAGCTCTCGACCATGTCGTATCATTTAACGGCCAAAACCGTATACAGTCGTCAGTTTAAATGATTCTAAACCTGACAGCGAATCTGCGACGTTTCTGACTGACCTGTCTGTACTGGTCAGAAACGTTGCAGTTTTAAAGGGGTCAATTTCTGCTATGTCGAAAAAATAGGGCTTATCACAACGAACTATCGCGTAACAATATAAAGTAACTTTCGCGTTGCGTTAAGATTTGAATGATAGATCAGAATGCTTAGAATATAAAGGTGAGTGAGAATAAAAATCTTAACGCAAACGCGATCGTTTCGTTTACTCACTTGCAAAGTTACACTAAGGTCTCTGGGCGCATTTTTATTTATTCTCCATGTAGGAAGTTGTTTCATCCAAAAAAAAATACAAAAGGTTCCCGCAAACAGACCTTTATGTACATTTAATTAAGTACAACAATAACATCATTACCTTCAACCCAGACAGTGATTTTTATAGCCTCAAGCGATTACAAAGTTACAAGTCAAACTCGGCCTTACAGAAAACTTATTACTTATTACCTGGCCGAATTGATTGTAGAAAAAGTTCCTACTCCAAAATAGGCGACAATAAGTGCTACGTGTGTCTTGCTAATGTGTATCAATCAGGCGTTATCCTTTACCATGAGCGTACCTAGCAGGGACCTAAACCGGAATAATAAATACGGGTATTTTTTCGGTCACAACATTTATATTTTTTACAGCTAGATGAAGTGGCCTCTAGTGGAGTCTAACCAAAACACACAATTTACAGGTACCTCTTGACTCAGTTCATTGCGGACTCCTAATACTTGACCTTTATTATCCTACAAGTATAAGGGTCCCACTGCTGGGGTACCTACTGGCCTCCTCTTTGTGAGAGGGTAAATGACACCACGTGTTGGTAGATGGATATAAATTCATTATCATTTTCCAAATGAACCCTTTTATTAGTCTTCACATTCACAATAATTAAAGTAAAATTATTATGTTGGTAATTATTATACTTAGTTGTTAGTAGGTAATTATTATTATTTATTTTTTGTGAAGACTATGTGGGTCATTTTTATTTTTCTTCTTTTCGTCGTTAGTTTTAATCATGGTCTGGCAGTTTGAGTACTTCATGCGGCCTACGCCTACCCAAATGTCCTTTCTTTGGTATTGTTCGTCGAATCGTTGAGCTCCTTGAGTTCTGAGTGGAGCTGCATGATGATTACTGACAAATGCGTGCACTGACAAACAACACAATCCACAACAACAATTAACAATCTGTGTAGTTCTTTCCTCAATAGACCATTTCAGACACTAATCTACATGATCTGACCAATATTATGTCCGGACTTTAAAAGAGACTGTGACCTACCGACTTTGTTTCGGCCTTTCTTCTCAGAGTTCCTAGTCAGATAGGAAACGCCGACCTCATCTAGTTCTTAAAATATTATTGACGTGTAAAAGTGTTTATACAAACCTATTTACAGAAAATAAAAATAATTTCAATCATTTTGTTTCATTATTATTCCCTAATCTGTCTTTTGTTGTTTAAAAAAAAGTCTACTTACTGTATCCCTATAAAATACCTTAGTGTAAGTTTGCAAGTGAGTAAACGTAACTATCGCATTTGCGTTAACATTTTTATTCTCACCTTTATATTCTTAGCATTATGATCTATCATTCAAATCTTAACGCAAACGCGATAGTTACGTTTACTCACTTGCAAACTTACACTAAGGCCTCTGTTCGAAACTCATCAGGAAAACCGCTAATGAGATGAGTAACTTATTGTCCATTTCTCCCAAAACCATAGTATGGAATCATCAACAGGGAACAAAAACACGTAATTGGGTGAGTTTCCACGGGATCCATGTTCATGGAACCATGACACCATCATGATCGAATTATGTGGTACAATGGGATACAATGGTGACACCGTAATGTTGGTACTTCCGGTAGTAATGATGAATCTATTTTGTTGGTCAGCTCGTGTGTCAAGTTTGCGTATAGTTCGAGGTTAGGATAATCGGGTGAAAAAGTGTTCGTTTCATTTTGTGGCATAGTTGGTGCAGCTTCTATCCTAAATGAAATGCGAAAGTGAGTTTGTTTGTTTGTTATTCAATCACGCGAAAACGGATGGACGGATTTTGATAAAAATTGGCAAAAAGATATGCTATGACCTGGGTAAAGACAGGCTATCTTTATCTTTATCTTTATCCTGGATGGCAGACGAAGTGGCGGGCAATAACTAGTTAGATTTATATTTCATTTTGTGTGATAATATTGATGCTCCCAAAAATAATAAAAACCTTGTTTTACTGTTGACAGACTAAAGTACTTTTATTCATTGCTGAATTGAGAAGGTTTACTTGAATATTTCATTTTCTTCCTTTGGCTATATTTTCAACTTTGCTTTTGGTTTGCAAATTTGCTATTTACTAACTTGCAGGATACGTAGATACCTATCCAGGTATGATTTTGTGAACAATAAAAAATTATAATGTTTATTTAATCTCGATATTTTTCCTTTTAGCACTCTACCATTAATACTAATTGGGGAATTTCTTCCCAGCTAAAGCACTAGGATATGGTGAAAGGTGGGCGTTTTGTGAAACTGTCTTATGTACCTAATTGTGACGTTCGAAAAGTGCTGATTCTCAGCCTAATTTGAATAAATGACTTTTTATTTTGAATTTTTGTAAAATTAAACAAAGAATAGGGTCACAAAGTTTTTATTGAAACACTTAAATTCGATTTTTAAGTACAAATCAATCATTTGAAATAGCTTCCTCGTATGGCAACGTGTTTTATTACAACACAATTACGTACTACATAAATATCTATAAAATATATACCTATTTACAAAACTTAATAATACTGCTTCTATTTACACTCACTATCTATAAAACATTTATTTTATATATTCGAAAAAGAACATAAAAAATGCAAGGCACCGGTTTTAGCACCAACTTTTACAAAATAAAATTGCAAAATAATATGTTGACATTTCGTCACTAGTTAACAATATTTTTAATATGCACAAATTGTACCTACACAAATAGTGTAAACAGTGGATATTTATAATACATTTTCGTAATAATTTACATTTTGTATAAGAAATATTTTTAATACATTTTGTGAGCACTTGTGCTCGCGACTGTATGCCATACCCGTACAATACGATGAGTACAATGTCATTGGTTGGCTTTAGATAACCGGTAGATAGATTAATAATTGGTAAAAAATCATTAACTTTAACCAAAATGCACAGGACAGTTTTTTTTTCTTATTATAGAAACGAATTTAATATATAATTTTTATATTGACCATAAATAGTAAAGCCATCAAGTTACTGTAACAAAAATAAAAATAAACTCATTCTTTTAATTATCTAAATTGGACCAACCAATACTATGATACTCACATCACACTACTACAACAGACTACATCGTAAGCAGAGCGAGATTTAACCCAATATTAGTATTGCTAAAAAGGCCATAAAACAAAAACGACCTTATATCAATCTAACATAAGAGCTAAGATCATCAACTCTCCGCTCATGACATAATCTACACAATATCAGCTAAATTATATTTACAATAAATATCACTAGTTTCGTAAAGACAGAGAATATTCAGATCTCAACAACATTTAAATTGAGATAAAATGCTACCTATAACAAGAAAATAGATAGTTTAGAAATTGCATCAGATTTTGGAACCACATTGACAGTAAACGTACTATATAAAAAGAATAATTTTGAATTTTGTAACAATACATTAGATTTATTATAAATAACAGATACATTTAAATATCTTACAGTCATAAACAAACAATTCAACAAAAGCGTTGAATGATTTCGTTTCACATATAAAACAATCTATTTAAAATATTTCTCTAAAGAAGTAAGCACCATATGAAAAATTTTAGCACAATATTTTGATACAAGGAACACTCCCGATGCAATTTCTCAATTCTTAGTAAGAAAATACAGGAACTTTTTAAGATAAAGGCACTTTGAAGGAAATACTAACATTAATACTGGTTGAAAACTCCAGCCGTGCTTAAGTTAAGCGCACATTGGCGACAAACCGCTTTTATAAACACTAAGAGACCTGTTTAACACCGACTTATAGTTCCATTGCACATCTTGTGACTAGCAAAACAGTATCTCTGTAGCGGCGATTCTCCAAAAGAATCGGTTCGCGATTTTCTACTCCATATTCGATATTATGCGCTTAACTTGCGTCTTCTATCAAACATACCAAGACATTTAATACATCGAAGACTATCGATTAATACATAAAGATTCAACGTACTTCGGATCCATTTCATCGATCTCACGACCTTTCGTTTCTGGGACGAAAAGTACAACGAATAGGAGACATAGTACTGATATTCCAGCGTACATCCAAAACAGTCCATATAACCCTATATAGTCTTGGAAATCTGTTGCCGTCTTAACATTTACGAATCCGCAAAGATGACTGAAACTTGTAGCTAAAGCACTGCCCGTACTTCTGTACTCGAGAGGAAACAGTTCCCCGATAAGAAGAGAAGAAATAGGGCTGATACCCAAAGAAAAAGCAATCGTAAATGTTAAAACGCAAAGCAGAGGGATCCAGTCATACGTAGGTTCTGAGGCCATTAAATCGGAGGAATTTCTGAAGACTTCTTGGTAGTATGCGAAAGATCCAAAACCGGCGAGTGCTATTGACATCATCACTCCACTTATCATCAACAGAGGTAGTCTTCCAACGTTGTCAATCAGCATTCCTGATAGACATGACGCTAGCAGTTGAGCGACACTTGTTGCTATAGCTCCACCATGAGGATTCATTGTCCTAAAGGTCTTCTTAAACATTTTGACTGCGTAGAAGTTGAATAAATTCGCTCCAGTAAATCTTTGGAAGAACATCAGCCCACATGTTATTAAAACAGGCCTTGTCATCCTTTTCGAAAGCAGTGCCTTAAATTTTCCAGCGTTATTACCATTGAAAAGTTTACTGGCGAGGATATTGGTCCTTATCGTTGCTAATTCTTGTCGTATATCTGCTTCTGGTCCTCGGAGCCATTGCAAGGACTCTTCTGCTTCCTGCTCTCTTCCTCTTAGAAGGAGAGAAGAGGGAGTTTCAGGGATAAAGAAGAGAGCGAAGAATAGGAGGATTGGTGCTGCGGCGACCATCAGAGCGAGTTGGTACCAGTTCAAGTAGGCGCCGATGGAGAATGATATCAGAATGCCGATCTGGCTCAGGATTTTGAGTACTGAACTGAGACATCCTCTGATTTCGGGGACTGCTATTTCAGTGACATATACCTGGGAACAAAGTAAAAGCATGTTAGGAATTTTGATGAATAATTTAGTAGTAGTTCGATTTTAAATAAATAAATCATTCATTTGCATAAAACATTTTCAGATTCTAGCTATAACAATGACTAATTGGCCGACGATGATGTTATCTTAGATTCACTATCTTGATCAGGCGACAGATTGGAATCTCTCTTATATTCCTCGTTAAAATCAGTGTTAAGAGGGATGCTACCAGAATATGCAATGTTTTCCATGAATCCTACAACCTTTGCATGCACTATTGACTATTTCCCGTTTACTATTACGAGATGAGAGGCAGGGTGGCCCAATCTGATCACGTTAGACCACACATTGTAGTAATAAAATACATTATACAGTCCAATTACAAATGTAAAGCGAAACAAAGCACCATCTAACGATGCATAATCTAAGCTTTGTCGCCTATACGCCTTCCAAATAAAGATGAACACTATATTAGTATTATTTTGTTCGTTATCTAGTGATTTTATGTTTTTCGAACTGTATTTTATTATCTACTATTAATTTGGGGATAAGAGCATTTTGTTTCTCGCCTTTCATATTAGCGTGGGTGTCCAAAATTGTGGTTTTATTAGAATTCTTCTGTTTATTTTGATTGTTATTGGTTTTATTACGTAGTTCAATGACTTCTTTGACGTTGTTGTGTAATATAAAATGGACTGGATCAGCTGTTTCAACCCACGCTATTAATAAAATTTGTCTAGAGTGAAAATGTTGTAGTTTTTGTAAGAAAGTGTAAGAGGCTAGTGATCGAAAACTACGTTATGGTATTTTTATGAGCTCTTCTCGTAAATATTATTATTACCAAACGCTTTCACAGGTTGTGCTCTATCATTGAATGAGGGCCCAGAATCTTTGTGACAAAGATACGAGAACCTACAGTAAAGGATCAAACTGCTTGCAAAATCGTCACTTCCTTTACTAGTATTTCGTTTTCAAACATGAATATATGCAAGGCAACTATAAAATAAATTACAGGCAAAGAAATTATGACACTGTCATCCTTCTGTAACTATTCAAGACTTCAATTACTATAATATTCTAACTTTACTTAAGTGTTTATGGTAATATGTTTGTTGTTTATTGAAGCCTTTTCGGTTTCCGCATTGGCAATCACAGCATGATATTATTGCTTCATAGACTAGTGCAGCATGTAACACTCCTCCTCTTTTGTCCTACAAAGTAAGAGTAAAGACCACCCTGGGCCAGTCTGCCAGCTCACACGTATTTAATAGCACCACAACGCGAAATGACCAAAAACATAAAATTCATGAGCGATTCGCCACAATACCTGCTTCACTCATTGTTAAAGTAATGTATGGAAATGCGTCAATGGTCTGTAGAATTATGTCATGAGTTATGATAAGTATTTCTCGTGACTAGGCATGAGTTTGTGAAGTCATAACTGCTGTAGTATCGATGGTAGTCAGTTGTTAAGTTGGTGTACCACCTGTGCGGGATTGTGGGAAATTGTGAGAGGAAATGATTCTGTTTTGTTTTCATTTTGATAAATAGAAAGTTATTCCTATAAAGCTAAGATGGTTTTTGGTATTGCAGATTTAGAAACCATTACATATGGTATACAATATTATTATGAGGAATGTTTTTAAGTGCAAATGCATATAATTCTGCCAGCTCGGCGCCTAGCTACTGAATAGTTGAGTTTATGGGCACATAAGTAATTTTAAGCACGTTGACATTTTACCAAAGTACCTGTTATCCTTAAAATATATCTGTGGTATTTGTATATTCAAGATAAGTCCAAAATTGATCATTTTCTGTTTTTACATAAACCTGTACTAATGATTTTTTACTTTCGTTTGGTCTGTTCTTTTTAAGTCTCCTGCAACTGAGAGTTCATAAAAATGTAATTCTCGTTTGATTTTATGTTAAAATAACTTAACATGACTTTGCATCAATTCATATCATATAAATATAGCACTAATTCGTATATTCAACGGTTTTCTAATTTACCTCAATTACAGTCTGTAGCTCTTTACTAAAATCTGGATTTATACCAATAACTACAGATATTTTATTTCAATCAAGATCATTAATTAATATTCCCCACACAATCTTTTTGACAGTTATTCCCACGTTCTCACAATAAGTTTTTCGAAATGGTTCCGCCTGACAAATAATCATGCAATTCTTACTCAAAAACACTGTTCGTCATCGGTTCAAATAGTCTCGTAAAATTGTTAACAATAGATTACTTTACATAAATAATACTTAACAAGTCAATGTTAGTGCATAAACACAGAAATGCCTTTTTATGTTTTGTTCGTAGAAAACCAAAGAGTATTGTTTGGAGATGGGACTGTTTTGACGGGTAGTAATGATGGCGTCATACGGCGATTCGTTCCAGTGACGCTTGATTTAAACAATTAACGATTCAGGGTGGATTCGACCAAACAAGAATAAATTTATCCGCGGTCGTTCGCGCGTCTCATTGCCTACGAAATGTATGGGAAAAGTTTTTTGCGATTTCTGACTTTTCTAGTACTCAAAGCTCAGTTCATCCAATATAGGTTTTTGATCTTTATAAGTAACAGGATCAATTGGCATCAAAAAAAGTTTTTGGGAAAAAGGCCCATTTTCTTGATGACTGTACATTTTTTTCAAAATCTGTGAATGCAGATCAAAATTTCTCAAAAAGTTAAGGGCAGTCTCCTAAGACCATTTTCCTGTAACTACAACGGTTAAGGCCTACCTGACCTTGCTGCCCCATCTCAAAAATCCACCCATTATATCTATGGGCTTCTATTCTTTTATGTCAAATTCAAATTTGATTTCCGAATCGGGAGCATTTTAGACTCAGAACAATAACTAAAGCATAGAAACCTCGCTAAAATTGCAACTGAAGTCACTATATTTGCTTCATTTTGACTTATGGCGCCGCTATAATGTTAGAGAAGGACACGTATAAATAAGATGCTTCGAAATTTCGAAGGTTGTCACTCATTTTATTCTGACTAGTGATGTGACTCGCTAAATTTCAACGTCGATAGAATTTACAATGACATGCTTTATCAATTGATTATATCTCAGACTACCAAAAAATAATAACAGTACCTACCTAAAATATTTTAATTACTAAACATACTTACAAGAGAATACATAGATAGTTAACTTCATCGTTTTTTTTAAGTTCGTTCAAAATGAAACGATACTTTTAATAAGTACGAACTAAATAGTTCATCATCATCAAAAAAGTCCTACTTGGTAACGAGTTAACTGAAAATAAAGTGGGAGACATTCGGTTTTCGGAATGTTTTTAGCAACTCTTGCTTCAAATTACTTTTTCTTCATATTTATTTGGATTTTAGATATACACACAACATACATAGGATAAAGGATGAAAGGGGAAATCGAAAATCTTTAAAGCAATACAGTTAGATACTTTATTGTTTGCACACCATAAAAATAAATAATACTAACAATTGGCTTACTTAATCATATCATACATAGTTACAGACCACTTCATCTGTTCTATCCATAATAAATAATGTAGGAACTGCATCTTCTCTAAGTCGTCTCCATTTCAAAGTGTCATTACATACAAATGAATTCAAAGTAAAATGTTTGGAGCATATGCGAATGTGACTGTGCTTTTTTGGAGTCCAATTTCGTCTACCGACACAATTTATCCATTCATTTTTTGTCACATAGTCTTTAGGAAATCTGTATTACAAAATATATCGATAACATTATTTACATCACTATGTATAACCTCAAAACAGATTCCGATTTTTCGCTAATAACTTCTATTGGAATCGATATTACGTCTGGTTTTCGCTACAAAATGACTCAGCAACACTTGTTTTGTATTTATCGTATATTATTATTCGTCTATCAACTTTCATTCAACAAAAAATTGAGCAAAAACTTGGAAATGGAAGGTCAATAGTTCTTGTATATTTTCTTTTCGTGATGAATGGGACTTGCAGCCCCCAAGCACACAACACATTGCTCCACAGCGTCCACACACTCACTATTTGTAGTTATACAAAGAATTCGTGCAATCTAATAGTAGAAATATTATTAAAACATCGAAAAACGTGGGGGGATTACGACAAACGTATAAATAATGAATAGGCGAACAAATCAAGTAGTTCAATGGACGAACTGTCCTACATTAAAGCAAAGTGCTATCAAACTTGACCGGGTTGAATTAGAACCAATAGAACCAAATGACAGTTCATCTTGTGTGATCTTGTGACATGCCAAAAAAATAAAACAAAGTGTACATCCTTTATCTCCTTCCCACATCCTCTTTCGTGCTATATGATAGAACGGGAACAAAGGTATTTTCAGAACTCTTTTTTTAGTCCTCCTTCTATGCTTTAGTTATTGTTCTGAGATTTTAGAGCTTTTGTAGATTCTATGTTGTTTTTAACAAAGATTCCTGAATCGTGATTGTCTGATTTGCATGCAATGGTTTTATATTATTAATTATGAGCACATAAATGTGTTAAATTCTACGATTTCAAATGCTATAAGCAATCCGATTTAGGTAATGATTTGTTGGTTTTGGTTTTCAAATTATACGGTTTAGGGTTAACGAACCTTATGTGGATGGTTTAGTATCGTCATTTACTAGTTTAGGTAGGGCTATATGGCTATCTAGCAAATTATGACAAATTATGGCTATAATTTGTCATAAAATACAAAGACTATGTTTTAAACTAAGACTGAATATATACACTGACTGTATATATTCTGGGCAAGATATGCCCAAAAACTAAGGACAGCGTCATCTATCTACGTCTTCCCTACTCTATGTCTTTTCCACAATAACGTTCAAAGTGACGTCTGTCAAAGATTGCACGATTCTGAAAACTGCGCAGCACGCAGCGGTCAGTGCATTGCAAATAGTCATCTATTTCACAATAACTTAAATTAAATGGTAAATTGTTTGGTATGCATCACGTTGCAACTCTCGATTAAAGCAACAAACATAAAAAATGTCGATCTGCACTTAAATTTTTTACATGTGTGGTTTTTTCATTAAATAAAATCAGCTCGTAATATTGTCTGCAAAGGGTTTTTGCCAAAGTTCAACATGGGTTATCCCAACTAACCTAACTTCATAATGATCACGCCATATGCACAATAACCAACTTACATATTATTAAGGTGTAAGGAGGAGCTCGTGCCTAAGTAATAACAGCCGCACGGGTCGATCCATGAGGTTAATCTACGCTTGCCGGGGTTGGTCCATAGATGGGTGACCATCGTTACATACCGAGACTCCTCCGTGCTTCGGAAAGCACGTTAAGCCGTTGGTCAAAACCCACATAAAACGTGTCCTTATCAAAAAAGCATATTACAAGATTAAAGACTACGTTGACGACAAGGAAGTTTGGCAATAATTCCTTCTGCACATGTGGCCTCCCTGGTACCTCATTAACGGCATAATTATGTAAATGTCTATTAACTGCTCCCAAATTACGATATGTAGGTATTTTATTTTACTTTTTTATTTAGGTACTACTTGACATGTAGTTTCTTTATTTGACATGTATGCCTACAATTCAAATTTCAACTTACAGTAGAGACTTGTGGAATACGGGGTTCTCACTCGGATTGGTTAAAGTTGTAGTGACAACCATTTGGGTTAAATAGGTTCTTAATATTTTTTTTCGACCTTTATATAGATTCCTTTATATTTTGTGAATGTGAGAACGTTGTAGGCACAACAGACTGTCGATTTGCAGACTATTTTCTATTTTTTTTATTTTTTTTAAGTATCTTGTTGACAGGCCTACGCTGTCCTCTCATACCTATTCAAACTGTACATTTAAAGCATTGTAAAACCCATTTATTTTTAAAAGAGTAACCGTGGAGTTTCTTGCCGGCTCTTCTCCATAGGAAACGACCAATTGGAACCGTGCACCTAGATTCTGACGTTTCATAAGTGCCCTTGTAGGTTTATATGAAATAAAATATTTTGATTTGATTTGATTTGATTTGATTTGGTCCCGGCTGTCATTTGTGGATCTTTGATAGTCGTTACGAATCGTCAGAATCCCGAAACTCTGACCACCAGTCTTACCAAGGGGTATCGTATTACGCAGTTACTGGGTTGTGGAGGTCAGATAGGCAGTCGCTCCATGTAAAATACTGGTATTCAGCTGCATCTGGTTAGACTGGCAGCCGACCCCAACATGGTTGGGAAAGGCTAGGCAGAATGAATATTATTAAGGTGTAACATTCATCATTTTTATCATCATTGGCAGTCTTGTTCCACCTACTGCTTGGTATAGTCTTCCTCCCTTTTGTGCCATGCTTCCCTGATCTGTGGGAGTCTCATCTCATCAACGTAAGATTCGTTGTTAAAATTTAACGACACCTAACACTACTAACCTCTTATGTATAAAGTTATGACAATTGACCACAATTACATCATACCTTAGTTGGACGGTTAAGCAAGACGTTAAGGTAAATACAGATCTCAGCATCACGTGTTACATAACGGAAGGCATTAAAAGAGACCCCATGATTGTTGATATTTTAGAGGTATGAGGAACAGGGTGTAAAGTTCACTCAGTCTCCATAGAAAAGGGAGGATCCTCCGACCAGACGGGTGTGTCTGACGGGCAACTGCCCAACGATTGATGGCGGAAAGTAATATCTAAGTCGATCGCGCAGTAAACGTTGTTAGCGCGATGCAGGCTTTCTGTGACGTCAGGTCTTTGATGCGTAGTTCGCATGTGGCGTTGTAGATGCCGCCACAATATTTGTGAAAGTTGTGGTAGTCAGCTCTCTAAAAATCAATGGCTGATGTGTCATTTCTTTTGATTCTTCGACTTTACATAATGAATACATTGAAGAAGATTTTTTTAATGTACATACCACATTCATTAGATTTAGGTTTGACCGATTCATAATTATTGTATAATCTCATAGATCAGAAATCGCCATGTGAGCATCAGCAGAAACATCAGCTCTGACTTTTCAGATAAATATGAATTCCTTATTATGTTCCACCGAAGCTAGCACATTAGTTGTGGACGTATGTGTGCTAGCCCTTACACCGTCAGATAGTAAAAAGGCCGGTCCATTCAATTTTAATGTTCCGTAGACTGACACACGCAATGGTATCTCTCTATATGGTCCCTATAATGTTTTATGGTGGACCCTAATGACCAAATAAGGCCTTCCTCAGCTTTCTCTGTTCAAATGCAGTTTCTATAAATGTTATGTTCGTAATCGGGCGGACTATAACATTGGTTTATGTTTCCTAAGGTCATTGGGATTTGATCTTTCATGTTATGAGATTGGGTTGTGAAGTTCGGAAATGATTATTTTGAGGTTAAATTCATGATGCCCCCTACTAAGCGGGATTTACAACATAACTAACAAAATGTGGGTAAAGTACATTCTTTTCGGCCACTTTATGAAATAGAGACGAGAAGAATTTGTTAATACCATGCTGGGGAAATGGCCGAATTTTGGTAAAATTAGCAACAAAAGGAAGGATCCCTTCTTTACCCGTACATATGGGCTGCCTGACCGATACATCAAATTCTACCAAGCTGGGTATAAAACCCAAAAGGGGAACATAATATCATAGTAAAGAAAACAGCAGTAAATTAAGAAGATAAGTATCATCATCATTCTGCCTAGCCTTTTCCCAATTATGTTGGGGTCGGCTTCCAGCCTAACCGGATGCAGCTACCAGTATCTTACATGGAACGACTGCCTATCTGACCTCCACAGCCCAGTAATTGGGTAATACGATATCGTTTAGTAAGACTGGTTATCAGACTTTCGGGCGTCTGACGACGAAAAGAAGAAGAAAAGAAGGAGATAAGAAGATAAGTATAAAAGAGAGAATATTCAAAATCGATAATGATAATGTGAAACTTACTTGTGTAGTCATATTAATACAACAGATGAGCATGCCCCCACAGAAGGAAGCGGCGGATATCATATGGACACTCGTTGACAGTGCTGTAGCCAGCCACGCCAGCGTGTACGGCAGAGCTGTCGCGATCAATACCGAGCGACGGCCCAAGCGCATCGCGAACCCACCCATTATGCCGCCGATGAATGCACCTGAGGGAGAAAGAAGATATTATTTAGATGAGTTTGAAGCACTTAAAATAGGAAAGAGTGGTAATAGATCATCATCTACCTAGCCATTTCACACGATATACTTGGTCAGACTTTCGGGTTTCTAACGACCCGTAGACTGTCTAAAATCTACGAATGACAGGATACGATGAAAGGATGGTGATAATGTACCCAAATTTAAAGATTCAATCATTGAACACAATCGACACACTGTTGCAAAACATGGTGAACATGATCATCGAACACGGAACATTTGGTTCATACGTATGGACGTAAATTAGCAAAGCGAACACGAACACCATACGAACACAGTTCCGCTCCGCTCTCTAAAGTAGTCATGGATTCGCCAATGTTCGCAATGTTGCATCGTCTGAACACCGTCCACAAAGAACAACAAAATTGGATCGCCACGATCGTTTTTGACAAACACAGTGTTTGACATTCGTTAGCGGTACGCACATGCGAACAAAGTGTTCAATGTTCATGTTCACCATGATCTTGTACGATTGTGCATAAACGTCTTTAGAGACACTCTAAAGGTATTTTTAATAATAATTTAGATATCTGTGTGTGTAATAACATGTATCTACATGGCAAAAGCTTTTTCACAGACAGTAAAAACCGAGCTAATAGTCCACGATGTTTTCATCACGTGTTGGCAGTTTTATGCCATTAATTTCATTATTAGCTCACGATGTTTTTCTTTACAAATAGTCGGTATCGCCTCAGATTGACTATTAACGTGTACCTATTACTGTTAGCCTGTATCAACCCACTGCTAGCGTAGGCATCTCCCTATGTCTCCCAGTGCTTGCGATGCATTATTAATGTGTAACTAGTATTTTTTTAACCTGTTAAGGCCGACAGACGCCTATGCTTACAAAGAACTCATTATGCTCTGTCTAAGTAACGCACTTAAACAATTAGTACGTTATGTTGGTCCACTGCATTGCAAGTTAAATATAATCTTCACGAGAGTATTTTGTATTACGGCTTTAGTATCCCGGACAGTCAGCGCGGCCACCAACCTTTTCTGACTAGCTACTCTTTAGACCTTTTTGACAGCTTTAAGGCTCGTGCATACTAGCGTGATTTGTCGCGCGACACGACACCGGTAATAGTTCTACCGTGAAGTTTTCTTAAAAATTGTATTATTAAAGTCGCGTCGCGCCTGTTTGTAAGAGCCTTTATTTTAAACTAGCTCCTACCTGCTACGAAATTTCTTGTTTTAATATAAAATATATCCTATACCACTCGGCAATACTGTAGCTGCCCATTAGTGAAAGAATTTTCGGAATCGGATAAGACTTTCCATTTCATATAATATTAAATAAAATAATTTGATATATTTAATTATTATTATACAATATTATGTGTTCTTTTTGATATCCCATAACCTGTTGTGTATAATATTTTATTAAATATTATTTTTTATTATAATTTATTTTAAATGTAAGTCATAGTTACTGTTATAGCAACAGTTTCATCTAAGGATCATAGTTAGGTACTCGATAGTGAAATCACAAATTCTTAGAAGTCAGAATTTAGGACAGGATTACATTTACATCCTCAATAGGATTTCATAGCAATAAATTAAAAAATTCTTTAAGCCTTAAATTCCGAGATCTGTTTGCCAATATTGTTACCGTGATAAAGGGACAGATATTCCTTTTAACAATCGAATACCAAATTTTTGTATTGTCCCCAGAATTCTTTCCATTTGAATCGGATTTCGCTGAATATTTTTATTACAGACACTTCTTTGATAGATACAGGTAAGATTTTTATTTCTGTATTTTGTTAGTATTTTCAGTTGATTTCGTCGATAATGTTTCTTACCGGTTTGAAGGATCAGAGGCCCACATAATGTGAGAAACCACCTTTTTGTGGCTCTTTATGTAGGTACACCATAAAAATTACAACCATGACATTTGACATAGGGTGACACAATGGACGGTCTTATCACTAAAAGCGATCTTTTACAGACAACCTTTGGATGGATTCAAGGCAGAAGGAGAGACAATACTGCAGGTAGTCAGTACTGTACCATTTACATAGACAATAAACACACATTAAGCATATGTTTATTCTGTAAATAGGATATCGGAAACACTTATACACGGCATAATATAAAAATATTAGTGCTAGGCTAGATGACGTCGTAGTTTCCTATCTGACTACTCTGAAAAGAAAGGCCGAAACAAACTCAGAGGTCACAGTCTCTTTTAAAGTCCAGACATAATCTTGGTCAGGCCATATGAGAACCATGTAGATTAGTACTTATCTATATAAATATATATACATAGAAATATAATTATATAAAAGTAATAAACATAATAAATGTCTTGTACATATTTTACCGTGTAAATGTTGGCAATAGGCTTTCCCTCTACTACATGGGATTTCAATATAACTGGTAATAGATACACCTATGCCTAACCCTATGGGGAATATAGGCGTGATGTTATGTTATTTACCAAGCATTTTTTTTTGCCGGAACACAACAATGCTGTTAACATTGTTGTTATGGCGACAGACTTAGATAAGATGGTGGTACCTAGCCAGGCGAACTTAAAACAAGCCCTACCACCAACCTAACCGAGCAGAAAATTTTGCCTCCACTAGCAATCGAACCCGGGACCTCTGGGTCTGAGACAGGTGTTCTAACCACTAGACCACAGAGGCGGTTATATCAGTAGGATTTAAGACTTCACCATCTTTTTTTTCATACCTACATACACGTATTATTTCAACTCTCAATACATCACGGTAACGACATGCGACAGAAGCGTAGGCAGAGACGTAATTTATTCCTGATCTCTCCGTTCATTAGGCGCGTTTAGAAACACGATATAAATTTACGCGCGTTTAGGAACATTATATATAAATCTACGCGCGGTACCTTTCACGAAGCAGGTTCATTATTAACAACTTGCCTTAATGTTAGGGGATTGGTAGAGATGGTACTGATAAATATAATATCATGCTTTTAAACACGTAATAACAACCGCACGGCTCGATACATCAGGTTAAGCTACGCTTGCCGGGTTTTGTCCGTGAATGGGTGACCATTTTTACATACCGAAAAGCCGAGTGCCTGGGAAAGCACGTTAAGCCATTGGTCCCGGCTGTAATTTGTAATTCGTGGATATTTGACAGTCGTTACAGCATCAGAAACCCGAAAGTCTGACAACCAGGCTTACCACGGGGTATCGCATTACTGGGTTGTGGAGGTCAGACAGGCAGTGTCTCCATGTAAAATACAGATATTCAGCTGCATCAGGGTGTAAAAAAAAACCACAGACATAATATTTCAACTTCAGATAGACTGTTCCGCCAGATTTACTAACTCAGTATGGTATACATCAGAATACCATGTAATATAGAAAAGTCAATCCATCATTCGCCGTGTAATAAATCAGTCATAACGTCCTAATGTTTATGATTTTCTTTCAGACCAGTATCGTTATGGAAATATTATAAGACTGCTCCACTACTCACACAATACAGTTTATGTTTATACTATGAGCTATTAATAACATGCTCTTGTAATATTTTCTTACGTTATACCATACAAGCTTGAATAAAATGCTTTCGTTTTCAATCCTATCACAAAAAAAATAAAGAAAAATTCGTTTATTGGCATTAAACAAAAAACTGCTATAAAAAACTTGAATAAAACGGCTTAGTCCCACCTCATCCCCCTTCCCAACTCATCCCCTATGCGTTTGAGCAATGCTTGTAATGACAAAAGGGCCTCAGCTCAGCGTTATGTCAGATGACAAGAGAAGGTACCACCGCACGCTGATTTTCAGCTGCATTTACGAGTGCACTCGGTCAATTAACACATAGCACATTTTGTCCGTTTTAATAAATAATAACAATTATTAACGGTTCAAAAAGGAACAGCGCAAAAGTGTGGAAAATAGACTTTAACGGATGGATGTATTTGGACGGGAGACCTGGAGTAACATTATAATATACACGTAGTTTCTCTAGGTTACGAGAGAAACCTAGAGCTACAGGCAACAGTTGTAACAGTTTCCTATGGCTCGTAAGCCGAGAAGAGTGCCTAAATAAGAGAATTAACCGGAGGTTCAAGAATACTGGTAAGTAAGTAAGGCCACTTACGAGTATTATGTCTTGGAAAATATCGTATTCCTTTCTGGGCGAGGCAGGTTCGAACGCTAAACAAACGAAATAAAAACACAACAGAACCATGACTCTTTTAAATCGATACAAAGTTCAAAAAAATCCATGAAAAATAAAAATGTTTTCTCAAACATGCTTGGAAATTCGAGCATTATTTTGACTATCTTCTTCGAGATAAATCGAAAATGCTGTACTGGTGAAATACGTGCGAGCACCCGGCCGGCAATGTTTGGATGAAAATCCATATCTGTCGTGTTTATCGCGGCCGAATAAATTACTATGAAACTCATATCTGTCGTGATATTTAAAAATGGAACGTACTTTTCACTTCTACACACATGGCTTCGCCAAAGAGTTAACTTATCAAAGATTTTTTTTTTTCGGTTTGGCTTGCAAATAGAGCTGTTTAAATGAAAGAAGAAACAAATGAACGCATCGGCAGCGCGTGAAAAATTTTCGTTATTTGTCATTGATTCTGGAATTAATAATTAATTCTACTTTTCCGCACATTATTTGAGAAAAGTCAAGCCTTGGCCGCAACTAGGCATTGATAGACTCACGTATGTGTGCCTCGGCTTCGTCTCGGTAAACATTTTCACGACCGTCCACCGTAATAGTACATTACAGTCGTGGCCTGCAACAGGGACATTGATGACTATATATGGAAAGACTGGGTGTTTGGGACTTCAACTTCACAAAAACTACATAAAACTTTTCCTCAACTGTTTTCTCTCAAACCGAACCACGGAATCCTTCTCAATACTATTAATTGAGAGCTCCTCAGTTTGAGCGATTGCACTGCGTGTAAATATAACCGGGTATGTGTCTGTCTGTCTGTGCCGTTTATTTTGGTCTGGCACGGAATCATCCTGAGATGTAGCAGATTGGCTGGCATAGAATTAAACATTTGATTTCATCTAACTGTCGGTTTTGTTTGCGTTGACTTTTTGCGATGTTGAGTTTATATACTTATGAGCTTGGGACTTATTGAAAAGCGATTGGCAGATGGGTGGATGTTTTTTTCTCGATTAGTAAATTCTGAAAAACAAAATGAATCTGTTTTGTAAGTTTTTTGGTCATGGTAGGTTTAGTGGTTCCGATTTGGTATTTAGACATCTCAATCAAAATGTGTATTTATGCTATAAAAAAAACTTGACAAAATCAATAAACTGAGTACACCATGAAACTAGAATGGTAGGAAACTAAACGTGACTGACAATAAAATTCAGCTATCACCTCAAAATTCCATGAAGTTCCAATTGAATGCAACTATTTAAACTGAAGCTATAATGGTCCTATTACGCGCACAAATACCATTTATGATGAAATGATACACCAAACGGATGGGAGAGCAATAAATTGCGCGTTAACACAGAATTGCTCGAAAACAAATAATCTGTGCATGCGCTTCGTATTTCCGTAACATCACCAATCATTTCCATTGTGGTCCTTATAAAGGAGGATGCACATTGAACTTTTTTCATTAAATGACGCCTTGCATAATCTCTTAGCGAATTACTTATTATCTTTAAGTCACACAGTTTCTGAATAAAAAGCATAATAAGCCTAGTGTTCTGCTGAGAGGGAGTGGGCCGTAATCCACCACATGGATACATATTCAATTTAAGTGACTGTTACTGTTCATCCCACTGCTGGGCAGATGCTTCTCCTCATGTCATCCAATGCTTGCGATCCAGTGCTACTGTGGACATTTGAATAAGTTTAAATAAGTTGCTTGTAAACTAATCTGACTTTGAAATTAATAACGAGTTTTGATCGCAAATTGTAGATTAAATAAATTCGACTTCTTCATTTTATTTTTTATTCTCAATGTCATTTTTCACTTCCAAAAAGGTTTTAATAAGAACAATGTTATCAGAAATTGCATTATTATGTTTTTTTTTTTGCCTTATGCCTACGTCATCCACATTGAATCAAATCAATCATGACCATGAACAATTTGCCTGTTTGACCATAATCAGACCATAACGTTCGTTTAACATCACTGCTGGGACACAGGCCTCCTCTCCATGAGAGTGAGGGGAGGGGAGGATCATAATCCACCACGCCCAGTACGGGTTGGTAGATGTCACCATGACGTCGAAATTTTCGTCCTAGGACCATGCCCGTTTCCTCAGAATGTTTTCCTTTACCGTTTCGAGAGCAGTAGTGATGAAATAAATTATAAAAAGTTATGAGCTTGTTTAGGTTCGACAGTCAGGGCCGTTGATTTACGTGTTTGTATGCTACCAATTGTCTTCCAAATGCATCGCCTCAAAGGACCAATATACACACTTCGTAACAGTAACAAATGACGCGGGTTGCAATATTTCTGCCTTTACAAATCCGAGCAGACGGAAAATAAACCAATGAGAGTGCTATCTATCAGTCCTCGTTCAGGAGAGCTACATACAAGAGTGAGAGTGTTGTTGTATGGCTAGGAGGGTGAGTGGAATTCATAGCTTTATTTTTAACTAGCTTCTGAAAATTCTTTTTTCAACATAAAATTTATATCCTTTGACACTCGGAAATATTGTAGCTTAAGATTACGGAAATAATTTTTGGACTAGGGTCAGTAGTTCCGAAGATTACCCCCGATATACAAACTCACAAGTTTTACCTTTTTATAATATTAGTAGATATAGATAGATTTTTCCACATTATGTATTTACCTGGTTATGTAGTGATAAAGAATTCTCTTTTATTTGGTATCTGAAAAGTAATCATAATGTTCAGAACTTCTATTTTTTTATTTATATTTTATATTTTTTATTTATATTTTTGAGCTTATAAAAATAGATTTTTTCTAATCTGTTTTTCAGAAATGTTGCTTAATGCAGAGATTTTTATACAAAAGCTTCGATTTTAAGTAATCTACGAGTTGTTTCAAAGAATTATTATGAACTGCCTCGTTAGTCTAGCGTTCGCAAGCGCCTCTACTGAGTATGAGGTCCTGGTTTCGATTCCCTGATCGATTATTGCTTTTTTCCATCTGCAATTTCTCAGTACCTTGCAGCCCGGAGTCTGGATTTGTGCCCGATTGATGGCAATAGGGTCGCCCCCTATTACATGGAACTTAAATATAACTGGCGAAATATGGGCGTACTATACCTAGGTACACCTCTCCCTAACCCTTCGGCGAATACAGGCGTTATGTTATTATAAACAGAAAGAGACTCAATAGCATTTCTGTTCCGACAAACCAATGATAATTAAACCCTTTCATACATCAGAAGTCTCTAAAAATAAATAAAACAATAAAGCTTATTCTCAACCGATGACTGGAACACTAATCCCGCCCCCCCAAAACGAAATACAACGAGAATGCTAAACATCCCAAAAAGTGTCATTCCCGCCGGTGAGAGATGCCCTTTATAAGCGAAAAACAATGTCTTTACAAATACCTATGTCGACGGGCAACCATAAATTAAATCCAAGACGTTTGACGGTACAACACTTTTATTTTCGTTATGTTGGTATTCAGGTTGGTACCAATTTAGAATACTGTTCTAATGTATTTATTGATTTATTGGTCACAGTCTCCGCAGTTTTGTGCAGTGCGACCAGTGTATATTGGGAGTGAATGGTGGCGCTAGTTGTTAAAGTAAAAGGAATAACGAATACCTACAAATAAAATGTTACTTAAATAGTTTTAGAGAAAATTGCCTGTGACAGACACACGGACACCGAAGTAATTCTATAATCAGTGTTGCCATTTTTGGCTCGGAATATTTGAATTATCGCAAATCATAGAGAAATAGTTCCTAATTTCGTCACCGGTCAAAATATACTGGTCGCACTGTAGTGTTTTAACCTATTGTGAAAAATAGGGTAATGGTTTACAAGATTGATGGTTATAGAGTGATGCAATGTAAAAATTTTATTTCGTGTCAGCGGAAGTATGGTTCCCCATTCATCGACTGTTGCTTTTATTTTTAATCGATGTTTATACATATTAGCTGCTGCAATTTTCTGATAGTTTTGAGATATTTCTGTCTTTGAATATAATGTAACGATAGTTCAATCAATCTGCCTAGCTGGGGCCTAGGTCTACTAATTTATAAACGTTACAATGGTCTCACAATGGTCAGTTTATGACAGATTTGCCATACAAAAACTGTCAAAAACTCACCATTGAGAGACCATTGTAACGTTTATAAATTAGTAGACTTAGGCCCCTGGTCACACCACTAAGGCTAACACTGCTGTTGCGTTAACATAACATCACGCTTATTTTCCCCGAAGGGTAAGGCAGAGGTGAAGGTACTTATAGTACACCCACATTTCGCCAATTGTTCAAGTTCCATGTAATAGTTGGCGATTCTATTGCCATTTCCACAAATAGACTCCGGGCTGCTACTGAGAAATTCATAATAGAAAAACCCAATAACACTTTGCTTGACCCGGGAATCGAACCCAGGACTTCATGCATATAAGTTTATCACGATATAACGAAATTTCTCGTTCAAACTCATCTAATATGTTCAATTACGGGAATTTCATCATTCTTCATCATTCATCCAGAAGATGTCATAGCATACGCCTTTATTCTTCAAAAGGATGGGTTTTGGTGTTTACCACCCGTTACAATAGTCCCATGTGAAAGGGCAGGGAGGGATGTAGAGGGTTGTGGTGGTCAGAGGCAGTCGCTCCATGTAAAATACTGGTATTCAGCGGCATCCAGCTAGACGGGAAGCATACACCAACATAGCACCAACATGGGCAATTTTTTTAATTTTATCATGCACGTCTTTCTACATTGTTCACGTAATTTCACCATGAATGATGTAACCATTTTTTGTAACAATTTTTTGATTTAAAAGATGGTCCGTGGAGTTTCTTGGCCGTTCTTCTCCATAGGATAGGTACCTACTACGCTTTGGAATGGGCAACTAGCTTCATATTTTCTGACTGACGTCCTTGACAATTCAAAATTGCCTATAAATGGTTTAATTGAAATAAGTGCTTTAAGTTTGAGTTTGATAGTTGGGAAAAGGCTAGGCAGATTAATTGTCCAGTAACTACATGCATTGAGAAAATATTACCTTGCAAGTGCTATTATAATTCATCACAAACGCGCCAAAGGATAACAAGTATGAATAATTACGGAATCAATTCAACTAGTTTATCAATATCCCTAGAAATTACTTTAACTACCGTATGATAAAACGATATATTCACAATATTTACGCCATCATATTTTACGGGGACCGGCAGTTATTTAGCCACAGATTACCATAATAACTCACATACTACAGTGTCCGGCATAATGCTGGAAGGACCATGATTTTATCTTGGTCCTTTGAGGCGACGCTTTTTGCAATGATTAATGTCAAGAATATGAAACTATGATAGAATATGTCACATTCAGGATAGATAGAAAACACACATACATACATAAACTCACGCCTTCTTCCCATGGCGGTAGGTAGAAACTACAGAACGCCACCTGATACAATGCTGTTGCTTCGTTTACGTTCATGCATCTGGTCATATTCGTAGGCCGTTTGCGAGTACTTATGTACCTGACCTTTCTATTGGCAATAAAGTCTTTATTAATAATTATGTCCTTCCCTGGGCGTCCCCTCCCGGTGTTTCTACTCACATCTGCCTTGTAAATAACTTTTGAGGTGCGGAACAATGCGCAAAACCTGCACAGGAACAATATTTATCCTTCCTTAGGATTAGAACTCCAACCGAAAATGGGACCAAGATAGCAGTAATGAAATCCACGGGGGGAACGAGGAGTTTCTTGCGCGTTCTTCTCTATAGGAACCTACTACGCTTTGGAATGGGCAACTAGCTTCATATTTCTGACAGATCGACTCCTTAACAATTCCAAAGTGCTTGTAATTGGTTTATAAAATAATTAATAATAAATAAATGCCTTGATTTTAAGTTTTGTATCCAAAGACCATTCTTTTATGTAGTTCCACATTATGTACACCGCGTGCCAAGATAAGGTGGTCACTCTCTAATTGAACGGAGTGTACCGGGAAATAGCTTGCGGGTAAACGGGCGTGCAAGTAATTCAATTACCAGTAATAAATAATACATTTTGAATATTTTTATGACAGTTTTATCGGTTTTCGATAAATTATAGTATTTTTTTAAGGTTTTATTGATAAAAATGTACTTTCTCTAAAAAAGAGGGATATTTTTGTTTATTTTGCCCTGAAGGGAAAGTAAATAGTTATTATGATTTGGTTTACAACAAGGGTTTTTTTAGCCACATAGAACTCGACTCTATTATCATTTGGGATCAGAACTTCATCTGGTTAGAACACAATATGGTTTAAAAATCTGCTGAGAATAATATCGACAAAATATTTTCATTCTGCCTAGCGTTTTCCCAACTATGTTGGGGTCGGCTTCCAGTGTAACCGGATGTACTATTTTACATGGAGCGAGAGTCTATCGGACCTCTACAACCCAGTTACAGGGTAACATGATAACCCTTGGCAAGACTGGTTGTCAGACTATTGTGCTTCTAACTAATACTCGTGACAATCGTTGTCAAAGATCTACGAATGACAGCCTACCGAGACACGAGAATAATATTGATGGATGTGTGGAAACTAATATATTTCCAATTAAAATGTTCTACCTAACTGCAATTAAGTTGCAAATATTTCTATTCAAGTGTTTAGCGTGTAAGTCTACCTACAAATAAGACGTGAAATTAAACCCAGCTGGTAGTAAAATTAAATCGTATTTCTCCGTCTCCTAAGTAATAACTTATTTATTACTATAGCAACCGTTACCCAGTCGTTAATAATAAATGATAATGTTGCCGATTCCCTTGTTCACAAACTAAACTAAATTTAAGTTCAGTGCATCTTTTTCTTTGTATTTCAATAAGAATAGGACAGAAGATACATTTTAGTTTAGTCCTGTCAAATTAATTAGTGCCTGACGTTAATTGACGTAGGAGGATTTCAAAATAAGCTTTGAATTAGCATAGGACTCTAAATTGCAATAATATTAAGGAGTATACGCGTATAGAACGCGTAAGTCAGTACGCGGCCTAAAGCCGCAAACTAAGTACCCTGCCTACGCCAGTAAGAGTTAGCGAGATATTATTAAAGATTTCACTGAAGAAAGTTGTGTAGCTAGTTCTACCGACGTTATTATTGCCAATATGGCCGCATTATAAGCTATTATGATTTAGCTTGAGATATGTTTGTGGTTTTGCTTGGCTAAATTAACCTAAGGCTGGCAAAATTAACCTTACAATATTTACTGTTGTTTAAAAAAAAAAAAAATGTTTTCGTTTTTTATTTATAAAATGTCTTAATGAGTTCTAGGTTGCTAATACTATAATACCTAAGAAGTAGTGCAAGCAATGGTGGGTCAGTACGTAACGGCACCGATTTATGACTTGTAGGTCGTGGTTTCGAACCCAGCCAGGCGCATTACTTTGTGTAAATAATTTCATCACCACTGCTCTCAAAACAGTGAAAGAAAACATCGTGAGGAAACCTGCATGTCCTAGAAACTAAAATTCAAAGATGTGACATTTTTTAAACCGCACTGGGTCCGCGATTACAGCCCACTCCCTCTTGAAGAGAGGAGGATCGTGAGCCGGCAGTGGGAAAATTATGGGCTGATTATGTTGTTATGCTATGCTACGTAGTTAGTAGAGATTACCTCGCGTTTACATCAAACATAATATACAAAATTTGTATAAAACTTATACAAAATGTCAAAGAGCCAAACATAATAGTCCTCCTGACCAACGCAGATATCTACGCAGAAGATATATTAGATGAGTAGAAAAAAATAGTTAACAGTAATGAAACAACGTCAATACATGTACGATGCATTTTATATTTATGTCGCAGATTGATTGTCGAATCCGCTGTTTTACAAAACCGCTAGTTGTTTCACAAAATAGCTCCGTTATGTATAACAGCTGAACAACATTCGGCAGGATTTCCATTGCGCTACGTTTAGCAAAACCGCTACCCACCACGTTTAGATGTAATGCAGAATGTCTTATCTGCAGTCACAATAAGCATTTGGTGTGGCTTCTTAAGCCGAATTGGTCGGAGTAAATAACCCAGGGCACCATATACAATTGGTTTAGGTTAGGTTAGAACTGTGACCTACTCTGCGCGAGAGCCGAGGAAGCGAAGCAAAGCGGTGCGTGAATGCAAAACGTTTATGTTTAAGTTCAGTAACTATGAAAAACCGCTAAACGTCGATTAGCTATTTTAGATAACAGAGCTGTTTTGTAAAACAACTAGAGGTTTTGTATACGGATTCCACAATCCATCTGCGACATATACACGACACTAGACTTGTTAAAAACAAGTATGACAACTTGTATAATATGGGGTAATATGGGGATAGTATGGATATAATAAGTGTCTATGTTGCTTATCAGCTTATCACAAGGATGTTTTAGCCAAAATCTACCGAAATAATAATAACAATATATAGAGCACTGCTCTTCTGAGTCAAGACCTTAGCTTCCCTGCATTAATAGTGCTTAGACTAACACCTCGAGTTTTAACCAAAAAGGTAAATATTTGGAAAAACAGCTGCCATATTTTACACAACACTGAAACGAATAATAAGCAATGTAACTGTACATTTCATATCAGTAGCAGATTTAACATTTTTTTTAAATGAAGATCAAAGAAACGATGGGTGGACTGTGTGGAAGATAATAATGGCCACAGAATAGATAATAGTACTAACGGCTAAAAAGGGGGTAAATATCGAAATGACGACTAATAGAGAAGTATGGAAGAAAAAGACATGTTGCGCCGACCCCAAATATATTGGGAAGAGCAAGACAACAAAAAAGTTGTTTTAAAAATTATCTTATTTAAAGAAAAGAAAAGAAAAGAAAAGAAAAGAAAAGAAAAGAAAAGAAAGGAAAAGAAAAGTAAAGAAAGAAAATACATTTATTTAACACAGACTAAAAAGCACATAATATAATATACAGCAGATAAAAAGATAAAGTCTAAAGTACGATGTTAGAAATTAGCAGGTACACAGTTTCACAGTTTTTAAGATGACTTTTTATAATGATAGGTTTTAAATTTCGTCATTTTATAATTGAGCTAAAATAAGATTGCTTTGTTTCAACATTCTTTGTTTACTTGTGATCATTTAAAGGGATGACTCAAGCACTAAATTGAATTAGAACGAATTTAATATGAAGGGGTTTTGTTCTAAAAGGGTGTTGCCGTGCTTAAATGTATTTTATTACTTACACGTGTTTCAGAGTTTATTGTGTTGTATAATTTAATTTACTTTGGTAAAGCGTTTGTTTGTATTTTTAGACTTACTTACCTAATTCGAAAATTAAGCATCGTTTTACGCTGCGACTCTTAACATTGTCTAGTCCATTTAAAAAGCTAATTTAGTAGGTACCCCATATTATGGTATTTATTGAGCTGTAACAATAACAATTCAATAATATCATCATAACCATTGTTGATTCAATATTTATTTTCTTATTATTGACAATTTCTTAAATTTTCTAAAATACGAGTATCTATATTTGAGTTCACAAGTTAGCGATATTTTATATATTCATACAGTAATATTGCCAAATTAATCAAAACAGCGAAATATTTGACAGCTATTTGCGACGTTGCCCACTTTCAGAATGCACGCTCTTGAGCTGTTGGACCCGGCTGTCATTCGTAGACCTTTGACAGATGTTACGGGTAGCCTAGAATTCTGACATCCAGTCTTACCAAGGGGATCCCATGCATATTACCCAGTAACTGGGTTGTGAAGGTCAGATAGACAGTCACTCCATGTAAAATACTCATATTTAGCTGCATCCGGTTAAACTGGAAGCTGACCCCAACATAGTTGGGACAAGGCTAGGCAGATTGATTGATCTATAACCTATTTTTTATTCACCCTATGTGCAGCAGCCGTGACCAAATCTGACTTAGCATAAATCTACGCTGTCTAAAACACAATAAAACAAATCACAAATAATTTAATGCACTAATAACTGTAACTAAATCTACCAAACATAATCTGAAAGCCGTGAAGTCACGAATTCTATCCCGGACTTACGACTTATCCGACAAATCAATAATGTCAACGATTAATCCAACGACAATCTATCAATAAATCAATTACGATGTCCGACATTGCCGGGAGCTAACACCATTTATATTTATAGATAAGCTTTACTAATAAGTTCGTATTACATACATAACATCACGCCTGTATTCCCCGAAGGGATAGGCAAAGGCGCACCCATAATACACCCACATTTCGTCAGTTATGTTTAAGTCCCATGTAATAGGACTTCCAGACTCTGGGCTGCTACTGAGAAATTCCAGATGGAAAAACCCAATAACACTTTGCCCGCCCTGGGAATCGTGGGTTCGATTATCGATAGATCGCTATAGACAAATCTTTTGGATGAATAACAAAATTAGCACCAGAACCTTCAATAGTCACGCTCAAATCCTAGTCATCGGACCTGCCAAAGTATAAATCTTCAGTAATCTCAGCCACAGCCGCGGGCGAAAACTATTTATTTACAGATAATATGACATGTTTATGTGAGGAATAATCAACAGAGTTTATGATGAAAAGCAAGCAGGATGTGGCCGCCATCAGGATTGTATCGGGCTGATGGACCGCTAATAAATATATAGCTGGCTAATTGGCAAAGGAGGATGAAGCTGAAGATGCAAATATCTTGGGTTACATTACTTTACATTATCCTCAGTTACATTTAATTTCTCTCATCTTAAAAGTTCTTATAAATTTTCGCTAATTTGCATCTATGCCATAGCATGTTGCCATACATTTTAATCTTTTTCCTCATATTATATTTTAAGCAAGATATGAAGATTCTAAGACCAAATCGTATAATCTCTTTCAATTAGATCAAACAGTTTTGATAATTACCCCCCCCCCCCCCCCCCACACACACACACATAAATAGGTTTTTTTTTGTTTAGTAGGAGATGCCAATCATGAATTTCCTCCAGCGCGTGGACTTAAACAAGTTTATTAAAATACTAGCTGCTGCCCGCGGCTTCGCCCGCGTGAGTGTCGGAAATTACCCCATACATCCCCATGGGTTTTAAGTATAAATATTGAGTTTCGAGTTAATCGGACAGCGCGTTAAAATTCTTCCATACAAACACTGACACCCCCCAATCCCCCTTTAGGGGGTAATTTAGACGAAGGAGGAGGCGGAGCGCGTGAGGGAGAGGCAAAGTTCGCGCCCTCACGCGCCTAGCCGCCGTAGGAGACGCCCTGGGCGTCGGGACTCCTTGGAGGATTCCCGGCCACCGTAGGCGCGGGCTTGCGGGCGGTGAGCAATGGGTAGCTCGCCCCCGATAAGGACCAGGGGTCGACGGCGCGTCGTGTTCCACGCGCGCCTCAAAGAGATGTCAGCAAAACTGACGGGGTCCGCTAGGACCGTTGCCCGCCGGGGTTGCGCGTAGTCCTAAGGGGAAACCGTGGGCCCTGGCATGGCAAGGGAAGGAACACGGGTGGGTTTTAGTCAGTAAAAGTCTGACACGCCCTCCCGCTCCTCCCAGAGTGGGAGAAGTCATTGGATGATTTCCCACCCAAAAAAAAAAAAAGAAAAAAAAAAAAAAAAAAAAAAAAGGGGGTAATTTAGAAAAACATTTATAATTTATTTAGATAACTATTCGTGCGAAGTTTCGTGTTTATTACCTCAAGGAATAAGATTTTTCATACAAACTGTCATCCCTTATTTTACCCCCATAGGGGTTGAATTTCGAAAAATCCTGATACACGTTATTCTTAATTTTTGGGTTTAAGTATAAATATTGAGTTTCGAGTTAATCGGACAGCGCGTTAAAATTCTTCCATACAAACTTTGACACCCCCCAACCGTAGGATAGGATACTTTTCCGGGATAAAAAGTACCCAGTGTGGTGCCCAGGATATTAAAGAATAATTATACCAAGTTTCATCGTAATCGAACCGGTAGTTTTTGCGTGATACTTGAACAAACAGACAGACAGACAGACAGACAGACAGACAGACAGACAGACAAAAAAAAATTTAATCACACTTTTGGGTTCGGTGTCGGTCTAGTAACACCCCCTGCCATTTATTTTTTTGATATTTTCAATGTACAGAATTTTCACTTCTACAGATTTATTATAAGTATAGATGAAGTTGCATATTCTCAGAAACATTACATTTGACATAACTCTATGCAAACCTATAAAATTAACAATTTTTGAGGAAACATAAACTAAATAGCCAGCTCTTGTCCAATATCTTATTACGCGACCCGTATTACCATACATGAAAATATAAAATTCTACAAGAACTAGCTAACCACATATTTCTGAGCTCTGCAATTAGCTTGCAATCACTCATTAAAATCTAGCATAGACGTGTTACAAAACTTTTAATATGACGCCTTTTATGGCTTTAATGATAGATGTAGATAGCCAGTGTAACTTAGGCCTTATAATGGCGCTGCTTACATAGAAAACTGTCAACCATCCGTCAAATTCGATACGTTTTGAATATAGTTCCATATTTTGCCGTCTGTCAAAATTTACTGGGCTCTTTGAATTCTTATTAAGGACTTATCCTTGGTCCCATATTTTGAAAATCACGTGTTGCTGTGATAAACGCAAAGTCAGTTTTTTTTTTGCAAATTAAAGTTTAATTAGTAAACTATCTACTTATATTGTCAGTAAATTTTAATCACAAAGTAGTGTTTCAATCTGTTTAACAATTTTCCTTGAGCTTACATTGTACAGTGTCGCTTACAAAAGTTGTCAAGTTTTTCATTTTTATTTACGAGCGACTCGCCCCTGGTTCGCACAGTTTTTACGACTTGACAAAACATGAAGATTTCTTTATTACATCTAAGTTGAATATAAATGTATTTTAAACATAAACCTTACTTATAAAATAAATTCAATGATGGTGAGAACAGCATCAAAATCCGTTGCGCAGTTACGAAGAACAACGCGACCACAAAACAACACACAAAAGCGACTACAACTGGTTCTGCCTAGCCTTTTCCCAATCATGTTGGGGTCGGCTTCCATTCTAACCGGATGCAGCTGAATACCAGTATTTTACATGAAGCGACTGCCTATCTGACCTCCACAACCCAGTAACTGGGTAATACGATACCCCTTGGTAAGACTGGTTGTCAGACTTTCGGGCTTCTGACGACTCGTAACGAGTGTCTAAGATCCACGAATGACAGCCGGGACCAACGGCTTAACGTGCTTTCCGAAGCTCGGTATGTAAAGATGGTCACCCATCCACGGACCAACCCCGGCAAGCGCAGCTTAACCTGATGGATCGACCCGTGCGGCTGTTATTACTTAGCCACGAGCTCCTCAAAAGCGACTTCAGCTAAATAATAGTATAGATTTAGCACTACGAAACAATAAAATCGTTGATTTATTAAGCTCTCGAATTCCAAGAAGGCGAAAGTCTAGTTAATGAACCCTCAAAATAATTTCGAAATAATAATATTTACTTCATTTAATTCATTTAATTCAAATCTATATAATCTTGTTCTCAGACATTCAGACGCGCATTATTCGTGACCTAACCAGCAAATATACTTATCTAGACAATAAATACTAAGATTATGTTCAGTATAACTGACTTTGACATCATTGCACACATTCCTGATTTAGCATAGAACATGAAATTCAGAATTATTGGGTAATTTTGAATCTATTGTTGGTGATTGACAACCTATTCTAATGGTAATTCATAATATTGCTGTTTTCGGCGTGTAGCTGGTAGTTTTATCGATAAATCAAGTTTTAAGCAAGTTTTCAGACACTAACTCTATTCTTCTTGTCTGTTTATATGTGTGGGCATAAATGTTTTTTTTTTTTTTGTGATTTTATTAAACTCAAAAACTACCTCCCGACCCGATTTAAAAAATTCTTTCACCAGTAGGATGCTGTAACACTGAGTAACATAGGCTATAATTTATAAAAATATCACGCGCGTAAAGCCTCTGGCGTAAGCTAGTAGACGATCATGTAATTTTTTTGACGTTACAAAGCCTATATAGGTACATAATTATGTTCTTAGTCCGGATAAAATTAAAAGGCGAACGGAATTTGTATGAGATTATTAGCCAGAAATATTAAGCAAAAATTTTCAGTTCAAAATCGGTTTAGCCGTTTGGGAGCTACGAGGGAACAAAAGATACACATATACACACGTTAAACTTATAACACCCCTCCGTTTCCGTCGGGGGTTAATAAGGATCAAGACAAGACATTTCAAATTCCCTCATTACATATACCGTTCAATGAGGTAGGTCTGTGTTCAACATGCACAAAGTTATGTTGCACAATCCAACCCGATATAAATTTCAAAATCCACGGTCGTAATATAGCTCCTTTTATGGAAGTGACATAGCTACCAGGATCTAAGGGCTTGCCTTGGGCCTAAAATGTCACAACACAGCCCTATCGGTGACGTACAGTCGGTGAGACAAACATGTACTAGCCATGATTAGCATTTAAGTAGCAAGCACGATTTTGTAGTCATTTGTAGTCGTGTAGTAAGTAGGAATTGTCGGTATTTAGTAATATTTAACCTTCTTAGGTGAAGTTTAGGAGGTATCGAAGCAGTTAATTAGGGATTTACGTGTGATAATTTGAATGTGAGATAAGAATCTGACATTTACGAAAAATAAATTTAGTTAATTGCGTAATAAAATCTAGCTCTTGGATTCTCTTTCGTTAATTAGACAGGTATTACGTATGTGTGGAAAATCAGACAGTCAACTCACAAATAGGTGTGAAGATAATAATTATTGTCTTTTTGTTTTCTTTTATTTATAAATGGTACCTATACGTAAATCTATACGTGCTTGGTTAATGTTATGACTTTCATACAATTCCTAAATAACGTCTGTTGCGAATTGATGATCTTACAGTAGTGAATCGCATGATATCAGGTCCAGTTGAAAACATTTTTGCTGAACTGGGCCCTTTTGGCGCAGCCGTGAGGCACACTCCCCTGCCAATTTTCTTACTTCATACTTTACCCCCTTTTATTTGTTATCTTTTTATCTACTATATGTTGTATTGTGTGCCTTTTAGTCTGTGTTAAATAAATGTATTTTCTTTCGTTCTTTTTTCATGAAAAATCTTCACGACAAAATAAAAAAAATTGCGGATTATTTTATAACACTTAGACTACGTCAATGGTTGTTTTAACTCTAACTGTATGTATGTTTATTTGATACCTACCTCGGACAGCCTAAACTCCTGAACAGATTTAACTAAATGACCATTCCTATGATTTCAGACGTGAATCTTCTCCTGTCTCGAACTAAACGACATAGCTCTCAGTCGTGGGCAAATATTACTACTGTGGCGGCAACTAGATCGCCACACGCGAGCTTCGCGTCATACTGACGTCACGCGAAATCCTGCATCGCGCAAGCAGAGTTTACTGCGCGATCAACATATATATAACTTCCCTACATCATTCGTTGGGCAGTTGCCCACCAGACACGACACCTGTCTGGTCGGAAGATCTCCCCTTTCCTATAGAGAATGAGTGAACTTAACACCCTGTTCCTCATACGTCTAAAGTTGCCCTAGGGTACCTACTCTAGACAGAGTAATTACGAGCTCGTAATAATAATCATCTACCTTTATATATATTATTTTTTATATACATTTATTAATTACCTAATTCTAGCTAACTTTACACCCCGTTCCTCTAAACTACCTAGGCAACAATGTTATTTTTAGTATTGTTATACAAGAATGATCTTTTTGTGCATAATTTCCCCTAAATTGAATTACCATCTCTGGTCCCAATATTATTTAGCCAACTGACTCGTGTATAATAAATGAAGGGCACCAATCGATGCTGTAAAGGATCAAATGTAAGCTCATTACCCCGTATCTTAAACCCCTTGTCACATAGATACAGCAGATATCGACGTAACCGCACAGTTCTGTTTACATTGATGCTAAAATATCACAGCCTTGGTTCAGTATAGGGGTCTACAATATATTGAATGGGTAAAGATAAGGATGTCACGTAGACCATCACTTAGAGGACTGAGGCAACCCATTTTCTAGGACTTTATTGTAGCGAGGAACAGGGTTTTTGGGGACACAATTTTCATTCATAACTGACGAAGGAATTGAATTGGCGTTCGTTGATTTTTTATTTTGGTGGTGGTAAAGAAAATACGAATTACGATGAATTGAAAATTAAATTCATCGTGTAAGGTATCAAATGAACTATCTTTAAAACAGAATGTTTTCATAAATGTCACGGACTTTTAACTTGGTTGTCATATTTCTAAAAGCCTAAAAAAAACCTGTACGTTGAATGAAGTTGTGGCGGCACCTACACCGCCACATACGAACTACGCATCAAAGACCTGACGTCACAAATCCTACATCGCGGTATAAGAGTTTACCGAGCGATTAACATTTATAAGACTATCCGACATTGATGTCGGATAGTCTTATAAATGTTAATCGCTCCTTGGGCAATTGCTCGCCAGACACAACACCCGTCTGGTCGGAGGATCCTCCCTTTTCTATAGAGGATGAGTGAACTTTACACCCTGTTCCTCATACCCCTAAAAAGTAAAGAAATTCCATCATGTGATAATTTTTAAGAAATATTTACAACAAAGTTAAAAAAGCATGGAACACTAAAATGCGCAAGTTGGACTTACACTTGACCGGTTTTTAAATCCAAATAGCAATATAAAGCATATAAAATGGTGTTCAAATCAAAAGTGTTGTTACTTTAACACTTGTATCAGTGTGATTATCAATTAGCAAACCAGTTTTAGTACTATCTCTACAGCAGGTGAATTGATTAATTTAATTTACATTTAATTAATTCAATTGATTAGTATAACGCCGGATTGATTACAAATGCATCGGGGACTACATGATAAAATGAAGATTAAGTTTTACGATTTAGAATTAAATACCAATTTCGGTTTTAGGAATATTCGGATTTGGTATGTATCTATCAAGTCTATAAATATTCTATTACTTAGTATATTTCATTTTATAATTATTCATCGTTTTATATCATAAAATGTAAATTAACACAGAAACACGTGCATATGACCACGTTGGCGGTTACAAGTGATCAGTTTGCGAATACCTTGAAGGTCTGTGCACTTGCCACAATCACTAGCGATAATAATATTGCCGAATTGTGTCGCTGCAGCTAGTTAAAGTAACGTTGGGACAGCCACAAAATACAATGTAAAGTTGTACCAGGATCGTTTGGCGCGTGGCAAAAATCGGAACTAACGCTGCCATCTTGATTTTTCTATAGAATTACACAAACCAACAATCATCGCTCCCCTGTCAATGTCATTCAAGCGCCACATGATCTTTGTAGCACTGTAGTTGCAGTCTTGAAGCAATTTGTTTCCGGCCAGCAACATTTTTGTAGCCGAGTTTTGGTTATGATTGTGGCTCGTCTAAACAGACACAGTATGTTCGACAATCGAGAACAGTAAAGTCACAAGGAACATTGGAGAATGGTGTTAATATCTGTAATCCAGGTGGTCTGAATAAATACATAGTGTTCTGATAATCACTATTGTTGTTGGAGACTTGAGTGGGAGAAAAATGATTATGTATCGGTGTACCGTTTAGTTCAACGAAGTTTGTGAGAGCAATATCGAGACTATTGATAGACTTAAGTAGTATACGGAACAATATGAATAAATTGTGTATACTACCAGGGAAGCATGACACGAAGGGAGGAGGCCTATACAGCGTGTATCAGAAATAAAAATCAATCTGCCTAGCCTTTTCCCAACTATGTTGGGATCGACTTCCAGTCTAACCGCATGCAGTTAAATACATTTTACATGGAGCGAACGCCTATCTGACCTTCATAACCCAGTAACTGGGTAATACGATACCCTTTGGTAAACTTGATTGTCAGACTTTCCAGCTTCTGACGAACTGTAACGACTGGATTGTGAATGTTTTACATTTATAAGACTATCCGACATTGATGTCGGATAGTCTTATAAATGTTAATCGCTCCTTGGGCAATTGCTCGCCAGACACAACACCCGTCTGGTCGGAGGATCCTCCCTTTTCTATAGAGGATGAGTGAACTTTACACCCTGTTCCTCATACCCCTAAAAAGTAAAGAAATTCCATCATGTGATAATTTTTAAGAAATATTTACAACAAAGTTAAAAAAGCATGGAACACTAAAATGCGCAAGTTGGACTTACACTTGACCGGTTTTTAAATCCAAATAGCAATATAAAGCATATAAAATGGTGTTCAAATCAAAAGTGTTGTTACTTTAACACTTGTATCAGTGTGATTATCAATTAGCAAACCAGTTTTAGTACTATCTCTACAGCAGGTGAATTGATTAATTTAATTTACATTTAATTAATTCAATTGATTAGTATAACGCCGGATTGATTACAAATGCATCGGGGACTACATGATAAAATGAAGATTAAGTTTTACGATTTAGAATTAAATACCAATTTCGGTTTTAGGAATATTCGGATTTGGTATGTATCTATCAAGTCTATAAATATTCTATTACTTAGTATATTTCATTTTATAATTATTCATCGTTTTATATCATAAAATGTAAATTGTATTGTTGTGTACTTACTAGCTTTAACCCGTGAAATTTCGCGGTTTTTTTTTAGACTTTTATTTGGGTCTTTAGGTCATTACTCTTTAGGTCATGAGCTTAAGAATATCAAAAAATATTTGGCCTAAGTCTTACGGGGGAGGCGTCAAAATAGATTCGCTGTTACATTCTGTAATAGATATTATATTATTATGTCACTGACAGCCTAAAATGTGTCTCCTTTCCTTCAGTTCATTCAAACATTCACAATCCAGTCGTTACAGTTCGTCAGAAGCTGGAAAGTCTGACAATCAAGTTTACCAAAGGGTATCGTATTACCCAGTTACTGGGTTATGAAGGTCAGATAGGCGTTCGCTCCATGTAAAATGTATTTAACTGCATGCGGTTAGACTGGAAGTCGATCCCAACATAGTTGGGAAAAGGCTAGGCAGATTGATTTTTATTTCTGATACACGCTGTATAGGCCTCCTCCCTTCGTGTCATGCTTCCCTGGTAGTATACACAATTTATTCATATTGTTCCGTATACTACTTAAGTCTATCAATAGTCTCGATATTGCTCTCACAAACTTCGTTGAACTAAACGGTACACCGATACATAATCATTTTTCTCCCACTCAAGTCTCCAACAACAATAGTGATTATCAGAACACTATGTATTTATTCAGACCACCTGGATTACAGATATTAACACCATTCTCCAATGTTCCTTGTGACTTTACTGTTCTCGATTGTCGAACATACTGTGTCTGTTTAGACGAGCCACAATCATAACCAAAACTCGGCTACAAAAATGTTGCTGGCCGGAAACAAATTGCTTCAAGACTGCAACTACAGTGCTACAAAGATCATGTGGCGCTTGAATGACATTGACAGGGGAGCGATGATTGTTGGTTTGTGTAATTCTATAGAAAAATCAAGATGGCAGCGTTAGTTCCGATTTTTGCCACGCGCCAAACGATCCTGGTACAACTTTACATTGTATTTTGTGGCTGTCCCAACGTTACTTTAACTAGCTGCAGCGACACAATTCGGCAATATTATTATCGCTAGTGATTGTGGCAAGTGCACAGACCTTCAAGGTATTCGCAAACTGATCACTTGTAACCGCCAACGTGGTCATATGCACGTGTTTCTGTGGCAGTAAATCAATTTTCTTTCTTTCGTCCATACTCTTTTGGCACCTTGACGCCGTCTGCTCACGTGTCAACCGTTTTTGAAAAAAAAAGTGACTGTTGCTGGCAACTTGTGGCGATCACGAGTGGTCCGTCTATGGAGAGCTTTCGTTTGAATTTTAGTGCTCGCCTGTACTCAGCGCCGATAGCTATGGTTTATGTGCGACGTGACAAATCGTTGCGCGATCACAGCGCCAATTACTGGCAACATTATGAAAGTACAGTTGCTCGCAAAAATCACGGTGTGAATTTTTGAAGGACATTCGGTGTGGTATTTTTGATTTCTATATTTTTGTAGTTATGGGATGTGGTACTTTTTGTTTATAAAACAGGCTGTAAATTGCTTTTTTTTATTTACTTTTAAAATTAAATTTTTCGCGTTAGTTAGTAATAGTGAGAAAGAGCATTGATTTTACCTCAGAAATCGGAAAAATCAAAGAGAAAATGATTCCTTTGAACAGATCCAAAGCAATAACAATTATTACCGGAACACTAACGCACCCACACACCAAAATAAAACACCTACAAATCCAAGATTTTCACATAACATCGCAAAGCATTGGAAAAAATAAGTTCCAAGAATCGAATAGAGTGGTCAGCGAATAAAATTAGATCATTACTTTCAAAACCGTTTCTTACCGGGTAACACTAAACAGATTGGGTGTAAACCGTATCTCTTAAACAGTCGACCGTGTTCACGGATAGCGAAATGCCCCGTTTATTTATCTTTCGCTGCCAATTTATTGCTATTTACTCCGGCTAGAGATAGGGACGTTAATTGAAATCGATTCCGACGTGGTATTGATTTCGGAATCGATTACTAGAGTTCATATCAATCAGATGTCTCTTTGTGAACTTTAGTATCATTAAATCGATCATTGCATCAATTTATATTGTGGTTAGCAATTGCAATTCAACAAACAAGTAAGTAGCAATCATTCCAATTGATGCATAATTGCATAGAATATTAGAGGTTCAAAAAAAGAGACGTATTCATTATAATTAGAGTGTTAAATAATATTTTTAGGAAAGCAAAATGGCAATTATTTGAGGGTCGATTAAATACATCATGACAAAAACAAACCCTAAAAATAAGTAACAAATCCTACATCTCAATTCTAAACATAATTATGCAAGGAATTGAATCACATTCCTCGCCGCCGTCTCAAATCGATTTTCTAATCCGTCTCCCGAATCGATTCCTTATGTCACTGGTGTCCCGTCTCTAAAGCGAGAATATTTTGTTACCCGACTGTACATTAACCGTTCAACTTTAAATATTAGGTGCGGACAACGTAATTGTTGGGTAAAATGTGTTCTGTGTTTGTGTTCCCCATGATTTAAAGCCCAAACTGATTTATTATGAAAACACTGTTTCGCGAACGATGTACGAATGAAACACACAACAAAACGTAATATTATGTGCAACTGTGTAAAAGTGTGTGTGTCAGTAAGTGGGGGTGTGTGTGTTCGAGGGTTGTTGTGTTGGTAGCAAATATTGGAGAATGGGAGGTTATTGACTCGTAAAAAGAATGTCATACGTTTACTTGTATTTCTGGGAATGAGGCCGATGTGTAGCAGCTGATTGTGATTGCGTAAATTATTGTTCCAGTACAGTAAGAGAGAACTGTGAGTTACATTTAATTAATAGAAAACTCCTGTATTTATAACTGATTTACTAATGCATGAACTGTTGCTGGCTAGACACGCGTTGTTGAATTTTGTCAACATCTGCGTCATACAAATTCCAGAGCATTTTTTTCACTGCAATTTTTAGGTTATTTTAAGATAAGCTGCAAAATACAGAACAATTTTTTATACTCCTCAATTGATTCGTTTACACTACAGGCACTAATCGTAGATACATCATACATGAACAATTTTGTATGTTTATCAATACCCGGAAGAATTACGACCACACAAACTTTTCATATGGGGCTCGAATCACAGACCACCAATTGTTCGCCAATCGACCTGTCTGTTTTGATGTATCATGCAATTTCGTTTGACCTGTCAAGGATCTTATCCTTGTTATAGTAAGTAGTAAAGAGTGCCCAATATATCTTGACACTTTATAGTCGTCAGCAAAAGCAACCAGCCCACACGGTGAGAGGCTAGTTCTAGTTCTAGGCTACTAGTTCTCTTTGGTTTGCAATGATCTAAATACACTGGTCTTTTTTCTACCAAGTATTACGTAAGTTTAAGTACAACCAAATCTCAGCCGGCTACTTTATACCAATGAACATTGATTGTCGAGTTCGTTGGCATCTGTCAGCTTGTCAACCGAAATTGTGATCAATAATGTTGCCAGTTGTAAAATGTGGGGAAGTGGGAGAAACGGGTCAGAATTGATGGCAATTTTATTGTTTGTTGCGTAACGGTTCCAGTGAAGTTTCCTGTGAAATATGGGTCACGGGTTTCTTCCCGTTATTATGTAAAAGTAAAAAGACCTGGACGATATTTAGCATTATTTTTGGGCAGGAATAACGTTTTGTTGCGAACACGAGGGTATTTGTAGCTATTTCCAAATATTCATGCATAATCAAGCAGTATATTTTTTTTATTTAACTTCCATATATATAATTACATTCCTTATTTTATGTATACTAATTTAACTAGCAAACTATGTACATGAATATAGAAAAAGGGGAGGAGAAAGAATCATAGGGCATCGAAGCATTCGTCCGCGTCGCTGTCAACAGGAAAGGCCCAGAAGGCTGGCATAATTAATTATTAATTAACCGTGCTTTTGTATGCTGTGTTATGTCTTTTGTGTGAATCAAATAAACGATCTATCTATCCATGTATGCTAAAAAATAATTATTATTAATCAACTGCGACCCTTTTAATTTGCAGTGCAAACTCTTAGCAAGCTTGTAAGTAACCTATTATACTTATAAGTACTTAATTTACAAACAAATAAGTCGTACATTTCCTTGTTTGTGGAACACTTAAACAATTATTTCTAAAACGTATGTTCGTTTGTTTGCGCCGGCCAAACTCGGAAATGGGTAAACCTTTACTAATGATCGTTTGCAAGCTTTTAGAAACTAAGAATGTACGGGCAAATAGATGGAAGGTTTTAGCGTCTGTAAACCAAAGTTTTCTTTACAGGGTAAGTAGAATTCTAAGCGAATTTTGTGGTAAGTGAACAAACATAAATATTTGATTATTTGAATACTTTACTGTTTGTTGTATGTATGTACTACAAACCATTTACTTACGATAGACGAGACAAAGAGTACAACATAAAAGTCTACCAGAGCCCTATATCACAAAATTTTACAAGTCTACAATAGGTACCACAATATTGTTAAAAAAAAATGCGTATCCCAGATATTAAAAAAAATATATAACTATAAGGTGCTATAAAAATATCTGCCACGGCTTTAATGAGAGGTAGTATTGTGTTTAAAGATAACAATAGTGAAGTAATTTCGTACCCCGGCACAGTTAAATCAATTTGAGAAAATAAAGTAGTTAAATAAACATTGACTCTACTCTGCATAACGTGGTTCACAAATTACGCGCGAAGTGCACTTCGTCAATGAAAACAACTGCTATCTCTTTCCATGTGTTCTGTGAATGAAAACTGAAATCAGCTGACTAGTTCGCCACTTGCAAATTTATACGTACAATTTTTTGTATGAAAAAAAATATGACACATGATCAATAATTTATCTTTACTATTGTAATCTATAAACACAATACTATCTCCCATTGCAGCCGTGGCAGATATTTTTATAGCACCTTATATTTAAAAGTTTTTTTTATTTTTTATTAATTATCATAGTTTCCGTAACAATTGTGTTTAGAGCTTTGTGGTACACGCACTTGTAAGATTTACTATTACGTTAATATGTTGCTTGTAGAATAATCTGACATAAAAACATAATGATAGCATGTGAGGTACCTATCTTCGTGATTTTTTTTCTATCGTATCAAATTAGTTGTACCTATTATGTTTCTAACACACTATATTACTAGCATATATCCCGAAGAATATCATTTTTTTTTTGTTTACGGCAGAGGATCAAAATCTTTTACACATTATAAACCTTGCTTTTATGTCCTGTAGTCCCCTTACCCAACCTTTTCGAATAAAAAGCGCTACTAAACCTATTAAAAAGTTCAATAATGTACAATTCTCCACGGCAGGGGTACGCCGGACAGGCACGATCAGCAATCGATGTGTTTTTTCACTCCTGCATTATTACCATTGTATGGTTTGGCCTTTTTGTAAGCGGTTGTAATGTAAGTACTAATTCGATTTTGTTTACGAATGTACAGCGATTGAGTCGCGCTCGATATGTGGAGCAGAAGAATGGGCTACCTACGTCTAAGTAGATATATTATGCATGAACTATATACAGGATGACTTTGAAAACATGCTACAAAATTTAAGGGAGTGTTCTACCCATCAATATGAACAACTTTTACTATTATGAACAAAACGAATTCGAAAAAAAAAATCGTCCTTCCTTTAATAAAGGTATAGGTACCCGATTGGACCATTTTGTATAAGAAGGTCGATTTTTTTTTTGCGAATTCATAATTTGTCCCATAGTAAAAGTTGTTCATATTGATGAGTAGAACACCCCCTTAAATTTTGTTGCATGTTTTTAAAGTCAGCCTGTATATACAGCATGTATCAGAATGGTGTGCAGTATATTGGAGACGGAGGGATTACTCAAGTTCTTTTAATCAAGTTAAAAAAAACACGTTGTATACGCTTCGAATGTATTTTTATTGACAAATAAACGTTTTTATTTTATTTTTATATCCTTTATTTCATGAAATACATATATTTTACATTTTTAAATATTGGAATATAAAAATTATAAAAACATTTAAAAATATAAAAAATAGTAGCCCACCGGTACCGGGAACAGGGTATTATATTTATTATATTATTATAATTATTTAAAAGACCATCAAACTGAACAAATTTCTCAATGGGACCAACATCATAATCGCGCCTGATATATTGGCATTTGCCCATTGACCATTGATGGTAAAATCTATCTGGTATCTTCAGTAGACGTTTCGACACAAAAAATGATGAAGTTACTAGACATTTTTCTCCGAACTAGTAACCTTAGATAATCTATGACCAACAGGATATATCATTAACCTTAATTATGTCGTTAAACTTGAGTTAGATATGACTGATAAGCTCATTTCTTGACGCACTTTGCCAAAAAATGCAACCCAAGACTACACTAACGAGGCATACCTTGATAAAAATCTGATAAGGTGATGATGTCACGTTTCCACCTTGTGAACCCGGTTTAATAAGAGCTAACTAATTCCGGGGGGAAGACCTACAGAAGATCACGTGGAAGACCTGGTTAAGACTCGCACAGACCAGGGAAGCAAGGCACAAAAGGGAGGAGGCCTAATACTTAGTCGTGGGTAGAAAAGAAAGTAGAAATTAGTTTATTGTCCAGGTAATACAGTAAGCAAGTTTACAGGAAGAGGTTTACTTTGAGGTTGAAGAGGTTTGAGGGTGGAACAAAGGTACCAATGATAACGATGAATTCCGAAATGTCGTATAAAAATGTCCATAATAGTTACAGTTTATTTTAAAGGAGATTCCAAAAATGATCTTGCTAACATATTAATCAAAATGGTCCTCATATGGCCTGACCAAGATTATATCTGGACTTTAAAAGAGACTGCGACCTATGAGTTTGTTTCGGCCTTTCTTCTCAGAGTAGTCAGTTATGAAACGCCGACCGCATCTAGCTTATTTTTAATATTTTTTAATGACGTGTAAAAGTGGTTCTAATATCCTATTTACACAATAAACGGTTTCATTTCATTAAACTAAGGATCAGCGCCAACAAACAATTACTGTAAGTAATTTTGCACAAGCGTGGCGTACTTCTGTGCAGAATATGAACTCTTTCTCTGCCTTGTGTTCTTGAACGACACGACTTGTCGACAGTTTGGTTTCACGAAAGGAAGGTCGACGACTGACGCTGGAGTAAAACTCATCAGTCACATTTTGGAATCCTGGGAGAAGTCCCAGGATGCAATTGGCATATTCTGTGACCTCTCAAAAGCGTTTGACTGCGTTGACCACAACACACTGATCTGTAAATTACACCACTACGGAATTCGTGGACAGGCTGCTGATCTTGTTCTTTCTTATTTATCAAACAGGCAGCAAAAAGTAAGCGTAAACGGGGTGACTTCCTCGGGGTCTCTAGTAAAGATGGGCGTGCCCCAAGGTTCGATTCTTGGCCCTTTCCTATTTCTAGTTTATATTAATGACCTTCCCTACATGATGGCTAACTTATCGGATATAATTCTATTCGCTGATGACACGTCTCTTATTTTTAAAATAGATAGAAAAGATACGGATGTCTTACATGTCAACGATAGTTTGGCAGTTCTTTCTAAATGGTTCGCAGCTAATAATGTTTTACTTAATGCGAACAAAACTAAATGTCTTAAGTTCTCTTTACCAAATGTACCCCAAGTAGGTCTAAACTTAAAACTTGATGGCAAAAAACTAGATGCAATTGCAGAAACTGTGTTTCTAGGAATTACTCTAGATTCTAAATTGCAATGGGGTGCCCACATTAGAGCTCTTTCAGGTAGATTAAGTTCAGCTGCATTTGCAGTAAGAAAAATAAGGCAGTTGACTGATGTAGCCACAGCTAGGTTAGTATACTTTGCTTATTTCCACAGTATTATGTCTTATGGCGTTCTGCTGTGGGGATCGGCAGCTGATGTAGACTCAATTTTTATATTACAAAAGAGAGCAATCCGCGCGATCTATAGAATGGGTCCTCGTGAGTCCCTTAGAAACAAATTCAAAGAAGTTGATGTACTAACTCTGCCTTCTCTTTATATCTTAGAAAGTATTTTGTATGTTCGCAAAAACTTAGGACTTTTCAAAATTAGAAGTGATTTCCATAATATAAATACACGTAGTAAACATGAAATTGTGATACCTAAATTTAGATTAACTAAAACTAGCAAGTCATTCCTTATAAACAGTATTCGCTTTTATAACAAGTTGCCAAAGTCGGTTACAGAACTTAACGATGGAAAGTTCAAAACCCACATAAAACGTGTCCTTATCAAAAAAGCATATTACAAGATTAAAGACTACGTTGATGACAAGGAAGTTTGGCAATAATTCCTTCTGCACATGTGGCCTCCCTGGTACCTCATTAACGGCATAATTATGTAAATGTCTATTAACTGCTCCCAAATTACGATATGTATTTTATTTTACTTTTTTATTTAGGTACTACTTGACATGTAGTTTCATTATTTGACATTATATGCCTACAATTCAAATTTCATTTTAAAGTAGGGTTCTCATTCGGATTGGTTAAAGTTGTAGTGACAACCATTTGGGTTAAATTGGTTTTTATTATTTTATTCGACCTTTATATAGATTCCTTTATATTTTGTGAATGTGAGAACGTTGTAGGCACAACAGACTGTCGATTTGCAGACTATTTTCTATTTTTTTAAGTATCTTGTTGACAGGCCTACGCTGTCCTCGCATACCTATTCAAACTGTACATTTTTTAAAGCATTGTAAAACCCATTTATTTTTAAAAGAGTAACCGTGGAGTTTCTTGCCGGCTCTTCTCCATAGGAAACGACCAATTGGAACCGTGCACCTAGATTCTGACGTTTCATAAGTGCCCATGTAGGTTTATGTGAAATAAAATATTTTGATTTTGATTTTGATTTTGATTTTGAACATGGGTTACACTTCCCGGAACCTTGTTTCTTACATCCTATCTCAAACTTCTAAAACATTACTACCACATACCTAATAAACTAAGGCTGGCAATCCAACTGGCCTGCTGATCGCTGACTGTGAACCCTCCATCGTGCGTCTTGTTGTCTTGCATCGACGCTATTGCTGGCGACATGTAGCCCTTGCTGAGGCCTGCTGCAAACGGACCGAGGGAGACGGCCAGAGCTGCCAGGATCTGAGGAAAAGAGAGATGGATATAGTTTTGTCGGTGGGTTTACGAAAACAAAAGATGATCGGCATTTGTTTTTCACCTATGAGAGGTGTGGAAACATGACGGATGGCTTTTTAACGGTTTTTCTTAACAATAGCGAGAGCCAGTTATGGCATTATGTGGTTCTAAATTTATTCCAAAATTAATGTGACAAATTGCCAAGATGGTCGTGGGAATAAGCAGGCTTCAGATCATTGGCAAATCCAGGTTGAATCAGATTAAGTCTGATGATAACACTGTCATTAAACCAATCAATAAGTTAACCGCAACTCACAGCTGGGTACTTTTTAATGAGCTGGTAAAGCCGGAACTGCCCAACTGATGACCTGATGGAAATTGGGGTAATTCCGCTTAAAATCATGTGTAACACTATGGGGGTATATAACTACTAAAGGACTAGCCGTACCAATGGCCTTTCTGTCTATCTTAATTTTCAGTATCCACTTACGCTTTTTTCCTATGGGGCTAGGCAAAAACTACAGAAGACACTTGCTGCTATTCTTATATACTTCTAACTTTTGCCAGACTTAGACCATGTTCTTCAATTACTTATTTGCTTTACCCACGATAGCATAGGTATAGCTGTTGGAAGAATGGCGGTCGTCTACTTCATTTCAATTCATTTCATATACTTACAAAATTTTCGGGTTTTTACCCGACTACGGCGAAGCAAAAAGGAGGGTTATGATTTTGACCGGTATGTATGTATGTATGTATGTATGTATGTATGTATGTATGTATGTATGTTCATTTGTTCCCTCATAACTTCTAATCTACTCAACATATTTTGACAAATGGGGTATCGTTGGAAGCGTCTCGCTTGTCCGATGGTTATAGGCTATGTGACGTCACATTAAATTGAATATGGCGCCCTCTAGAGGACAAAAAGTCATGAACTAAAAAAAAAAGATTTTTTTATGATGCCATGTTGGGTATCAAATGAAAGGGCTTAATTAGCACATTTCAAATATATATATATTATTACCCCAAAATAATTTAAATAAAAATAAAAGTATAAAAACTAAAACCCAACTACGGCAAAAAAGTCAACTAAAAAGGTATAAACAAGTCATCTCAGACAGACAAATTAAAAATCCGGAGTCACACGTAATCTATTCGATTTATCCCCTAACAAGTGTGACTCCGGTCTTGTCTGTCTGAGATGACTTGTTTATACCTTTTTAGTTGACTTTTTTGCCGTAGTTGGGTTTTAGTTTTTATACTTTTTGGATATAATATGTGAACAGCCTTCAGAGAACTCTTTTCATAACACTGATTGATGTTCGATTCGGCATGGAAGAGTATCGAACGGTTGTGAATAGGTATGCTGGTCTTACATGCGCACTGGTTGAGGTATTACGCACCTGACCTTACCGAAAATCTAGAAACACTAAATAGAAGCTAAGCTCGTAAATAAGTTGCAGAATTGAACAGTGACAAAGTGTAAAGATCAGCTGTTCGAGCAGTAAACTACGAACTACTAAACACTTACAACATCGTCGAAGGAACGCCACATGTCGCGTTTACACGTCGCGTTTAAAGATCACTCTTAGGAACACGCAGTAAACGTCACGTTAACCTACTTCACATAGATATATCGTCTCGTTGGTCAGGCAAGTTTCTGACTAATGATTCGTAAGACCTAGGTCCAATTCAAGGGTTGGGCAAAAGATTATCTACATCTATACTAATACTAATACAAGAACTAATATAATATTGAAAAAGAGGTAAAATTTGTTTGTTTGTAAGTTTGTACGTAGGGGGTAATCTGCGGACGTACCAGTCGGATTTGAAAAATTCTTTTTGCACTGGATACATCGATCACTAATAAAGAACATTGGATAGTCCAATTCTTGAGGAATGTTATAGGCTATGTAACATCTCTCATATCTCGCTACGACCCTTAGGAGTTGAGCAAAAAGAAAGTCAGAAAGAACGCTAAGCGTAACGAAGTTAAAGCGCGGTTGGGCGATGGGATGCGACATGCAATTAGCATCTATCTGAGATACATTATAATTGCCACGAACTGCAACAGACTGCTTGAAAAGTGAGCTTGTTTTGAACTTTTTTTTTATTTTTAAAAGCCTCTGCGTCATCAACCATTGCGTTCACAATTAAGTCACAGTTATAATGATTTAATTTCTCGCTATGACACACTTGATCTAATATCCCAACCGTCCAATTATTAAAAAGCCGTCCATCATTAATTTAAATCGGAACACAAACAATTTAATAATAACATGCATTAGAGACCACCTCGGAGATAGCCGACACTTTCGAAATAATGTAACTGTAACATTTAATGTTATAGATTGATTCTAATAGACGTGTATTAGACACTACGGTGTATAATTTGGTGTTCCCAATATCTGGGACATTTTATAAGTACAAATTAGTTGAAGAAACAGGTTATTTGGAAGAACGGCTGTCCGTAACTTTTATCTCACGAAGCGACGCGCGCTTTACTTGTGGTAACCAAGTGTAAAAACACGCTATGAATGTGTGCGTGGAGACGAGTAGCGTCAGGACATAACACACGCACACTTCTGAGCGTAGTAAGTACCAATGGAGAAGAACGGTTGATGTTCGACTCGGCATGGAAGCGAATGAATTGATTGTGAACTGCTGTTTAAAGGTAAAAGGGGCTCCATTAGTGAAGACACTAAAGTACGCGACACACAACATTTAATTTCAGTCAGCCCCGCTTCTAACCTTGGTGACAGTCTACCGACACCACGGCATAAAGTATTCTTGTACAGCTCGTGCCAATTCCGAAGAAAAGGTTACAACGATGACAGACAAGGATGTATACTCCTCTTGAATTGTGAGTAAAGTTATGTCTGGAGTTTGCGTCAAAGAAATTCTCGAAGACTTAGCTGTTGTTTAATTGTGGTACGCGTAAACATAATAAAAAATAATTTCTACGGTATTATGATACGATACTATACAAAAGAGAGCTATAGAGATAGATAGAGAGAATAGATATAGAGGAGCTCGTGGCTAAGTAATAACAGCTGCACGGGTCGATCCATCAGGTTAAGCTACGCTTGCCAGGGTTGGTCCGTGGATGGGTGACCATCTTTATATGTGCCTCGGCACATAAGCACGTTAAGCCGTTGGTCCCGGCTGTCATTCGTGGATCTTTGAGTCGTTACGGGTCTGACAACCAATCTTACCAATAATGGAAGTCAGATAGGCAGTCGCTCCATGTAAAATACTGGTATTGAGCTGCATCCGGTTAGACTGGAAGCCGACCCCAACATAGTTGGGAATAGGCTAGGCAAATTGATTGACTCTCCAGCCCATTTCTTTTAAATCGAGTCGAAACGGATAGTAGATAGTCTACATTAATGTCTTCTAGGTTTAGGATTTTCTTCGCAAAGATTTATTGCACTTAATTAAGTTAAGTGCGAAACAGTGGTCAAAAACGGCTTCCTACGCTGAGGATATTAGAGGTTTTTGCAAAGCATGATTTATCCTGGAGAAGATGTTCTATGGTTTTGAGAGAACTATAGGATTTGATTTATTTTATTTTATTATTTCCCTGACTTTACAATGCAAAATACCATGTCGGGCGCACCTTAGGCCGTGGATAAGTATAGGCCAGTCAGTAATGTTGACTAACCTTACTGACTGGCCTTTACTTATCCACGGCATTAGCTATTCTCATAAACACGAGGTTAAAGGGGACACCAACGAAAGAAAGGGCCGTTCTAAGGATTTCAATAATATATTTATTTTCCTTTTCTCTATTGGAAAGTGTGTTTTAACTATTACGTAAGACGTGTGATGGGGTTACAGGTCGACATGACTTTATTTTACCATTCCCGGCACACACGAGATATATTTCCCATGTAATTTTACATCGTATAGATACATCAGCGCCACGGGAACATGGCTGGAAGTGTTGAGCACGTACGCAGGATCGATCGCCGTTTGGAGCACCATGTGTGAATGGTTCGCTAGCGATGTGCTCGATAACTAGATATCGATAAACAACGTTTTCAATCAATATTTTGTTGGGGGTTGTAATCGGTCAATTTCGAGCTCACTGGATGAATGGTACTCTAGTGATGAGTGTGACGTTAATTGCGTTCGATAACTAGATATCGATAGACAACGTTTTTAATCAATATTTTGTGGGTGGTTGTACCTAATCGGTCAATTTCGAGCTGTCTGTATGAATGGTGTGCTAGTGATGTGCGAGAGGTTGATTGCATCGATATCCAGGGATGGATTTTACGTGATTGGTTATTTTTAGCAATCTGGCAGTATGATGTGGCACATAAGTGGCGGGATAATGACATGTACGTAAATATAGGAATTTCAGGACTATTTATGGCAATTCAATTAAGAATTATAATATTTGTATGACATTATACCTATTTTAAAGAAGCTGTAGTAATTGTTAATAAAAATTCTACGGCGACTAAAGTAACCAAAATATAATTTATACAAAATATTGTAAAAAAAACTTCAAACTCAAATAGTACCTATCTATCCTTTAGAGGTAGGCGCCGCGAAATAAACAATTCTCATTCATGGTTTAAAAAATAGTTTTCTGGTTCAAGAATTTTACGTTTTAAAATCGATAAATATTTTGAATTGCATCCACAACGGGTCACCTTGTTTCGACATCCCCAACCCATATTCTATTTTCGACTGATAATAACCATCGACCTCGATATACATCCCGGGACAACCCTAGTTACTCTATCAGAAAGCGTCCGCCAGACTCCTAACATTTGGACGGGTCAATGACCGACACACTGCCATACATTCTACTCCCCTCATACAAACATAACTAAACAGCTGCAACAGCCAAAAACCAACCTTGTGCTACCGAAAATAAGAGTTGTTTAAAGTGGAAGATGATCATTGGTGTTGACAAATTTAATTCCACTTTTCTGTCAAGGGAGATTGATCTTTGTTTCTACGGAAATAGGGGTGACATAATAATGTTTTGTATGGCAACTAAAATGATGGCCGAGTTAATGTCACTGAAATTGACGGATTATGAAACAAGTTCGAATGTGTATAATTTTATTAAAATTGATTATTATTTTTCATAAATTAATTTGTGTGGCTCTAGTAATTAAGTCGCTCGGTTTGATTTATTGTTATTATTAAATAAGATGGGAAGTTATTTAGAGTTCCGGATTTGAAAATAGAGTTGAATAATTTATGTGAAAGTTTGTATGAGAGCTAGTGATGCACCTGCCGTTTTATGATTGAGACGGCCATTTTTGAATCTGACCGTTTCGTTAATTTATGGTATATGGTTAAACAGTATATTGTGACCATTTATATTATTGCCTATTTAGTTATTTAAATAACTCACGAACGAATACATAACGTCAGTTAATATCTAATCAAGAAAACGAAGCTTTAATTTTCTTTTGCACAAAGCTCACTGTGTTGCAACTTTCTCATTTTAAACAAGTAACCAAAAACTGACAATAAATTTTAATGACAGCTGTCAACTGTTTTTAGAACGGCACACTTATCTCTAGAATCTCGTCTACTCTACGTGTCATGGCGGCGCTGCCTGCCAAGAGAAGACGTCAAAAAGCTGTCAAATGGAGTGCATTTCATTTTAGTTCTCTATTTCGCCACACGCACAGATAACAGATAAGATGTTTTAACAATTATTCTGTAAAGGAATTATATTTCTTTTTTGTTTAATTCAGTCCCGTGTCCCCTATTTTTTCATTGCTAGGGGGTGAGATTTCTCTGCAGCTGACTGTACATTGGGTTCATCTATATGAATCGAAAGAATTTTGTTAAAAAAAGTCAAAACTGTTGTCAAAAAGACTCAAGTTTTTTTTTGACTTTTGTCCTTTTTTGTTAAAAAAAAGTAGTTCTCGTATGATGATGCACACTATCTTTTCCAACTCACATACGACATTGGCAGAATGGTTTACATCGGCTTGCCATTTAATAAAAATAAAATAGAATAGAAGTGTGTCGTCAATACAAAGAAGATTGAGTTGTTGTTATTATCGGAAACAGAGAAACATCTTAAAAAACTGACCCTTTACGAGCGAGAGTTGTGTAATTATAAGCGAGAGCGATTTCAGTGAGTTTCTTTTTCGTATTTTTACTTTTACTGCGTATGTTATTCTCTTCGGAAACTCGTGTCTGAATTTCAAGCAAAGAAAGTTCGATTTTTCTCCTTCCGTGGGTGTCATAGATATACACGATAACAGATAAAAATTACACGTTGGAAATCTACAGTTTAATAAACATCAAGAAACTATGATTATCTGAGATGACAATTTATCAAACAGTCTCACACATAATGTTTCATTCGAAGACTCATAAATGAGACCGACCGATCAACGGACACAATTTATTATAATGTTTTCACATGCCTCTAAAACTACGGAACCAAAACATAGCAATTGTCATCATCGACATCATTTCATTCTCGAGAGAATCGCGACGGATCCACGCTTCTACTTCGAGTGATCTCCACGTCGCGACTCGTAACGGAATCGCCGCGTTTCCGATATCTTTGGCTCTCAAAACAAGTGAGCACCACGTTCTGCGGCAAGAGCGCGGCGGTACGATCACGTTTCGCTCGAACTCAACCACTAGTCGCATCGTCGCGATTTTCTCGCTCGTAGAAACGGCGTGGAAACGGTGCGCAACCGTGGCAAAATATACACAGCTTTATGGTGGATATCTCATAAGGTTTCCGATCGGTTGCGCAACCAACTATAAATTTTTGACAGTGCGACCTTGCGCCACCATGGTGTCCTAGTGAGATATGGGCCTAGGTCGTTAGTCAGTTGGTCTAGATCATTGTTATCGAAGGAGTCCTCTACCTCGAAATGCTGTTCATAAATCCGAAACTCGATTTTTACATCGTTTATATCAAATAGATCTGGTTTTAATTTATTAATTGTGTCATTATCTGCGCAAAATCTACGTGCATGCTGTGCTTTTCTATAAGTAATGAGGCGCTTAGACTTAATAAGTTTGCAAAGTATTTTTTTTTTTTAACCACAACGCGGTAGCTCTTGGCCTGAATCTCACCTGATGGTAAGTGATGATTAGGCCGAAGGTGGAGGCGAGCTTCACCCGGAATCCTCAACCACAGAGGAACTGGCTATCTTACCTCTAACTGCCGGAACACAACAATGCTGTTAACATTGTTGTTATAGCGACATGGTATGGGCGCATATGGTCAAAAGCGCGAAAGGACAAATGGGTTGCAATTGTCAAAAGAGCAGAATGTCAAAAGCTTAGAACGTCAAAGGCGCACATAGTCAAAAGCGCAGAATGTCAAAAGAGCATAAAGTCAAAAGCTCAGAATGTCAAAAGAGCATAAAGTCAAAAGCTCAGAATGTCAAAAGAGCACATTGCCCCCACTGGGAATCGAACCCGGGACCTCTGGGTCTGAGACAGGTGGTCTAACCACTAGACCACAGAGGCGATTGGTATAAATTATAAACTAATAGTGTACTCATTGTTGAAGAGAATAATAATAAATAAATAATAGACAACCGTTATTCTTTCGATAATTATTTGCCGTGGGGGGCATCAGGTAACAGAAAATGTGTAATTTTCGACGTGAGAACCTGTCGAATGGTTGTGAATCTATGCAGGAAAAGTTACGGTGATATCACCAACAACACAATATTCTTTTGTTGTACATACCTGTCTCCTATAACTATTTCTTCCATCGTTGTTCCGCATCATCATAATCCTGGTCTCAGGAGTAATGTTCGTCATTTTATCACTACGCAGCCCCTTTTCACACATATGTACACTGTTTTTGAGCACTATTTGTAAATAAACACTTTTTGTTCACTGTTGGTGATGTTGGAGGTTACGTCGAGTGCGGGATCATTGTGTGAGTTAACTTTGAATCTGGAACAAAAATAAAGATGGCGTTAGATTTGGCTGTTGGTGAGAGTTTGATATTTTTTTACGTCCTGATAAGTAGGTACATGTATGGCTCGTGAATCCTTCCTTATCCTGAGGTCACGTATCTTCCCTACCATTACCGCGCCACCCGGCCTACTCCATGATCCTTGCTGTAGCCTCATGAAACATGAGGCTCCAGAGGCTAGTGCAAATCATTCAATATTGGGGTTCACTCGATTTATTGAGTCTGGTTAAACCACGCTGAGATCGGTGCATTTCATTCATTCATTCATTCTGATATAGTAAGCCCCGTTCACCAAGACGCTCCCCACTCTTCTTTCTAATCGCTTACACCACATTAACCGCATTTCGGAAGAGGAAAGAGGATTATTATGTGTGTGCCAAATTCCCAACTACGAAATTTCCTTTAAGTCAGGAACTACATAGTTACCAACTATAAAAAATACCTAAATAATGAAGTTCAGTATCAGAGAAATTATTTGAGCGAAAAAGATTTTAGAAAAGAAAATTGGACACGTTAAGGAAATCCGCAATGCGCTATCTACCGAACTAAAAGGGAAAATTCTTCAAAGTTTTGAACAGAAATGCACATGTCGTGAAAACAAGAGAAAATTACTATTTCTTCAACGAGAAAAAAACAACAAAAACAGTTTCTACAAAAACAATGCTTAAAACGAATGACAATCAGCACCTTTGAACCAACCCCCAATCTGACACAGAATCACTACAAAACCATCAAAATGGTTGACAAATCAATCTCTTACTTACATTGAATTACGAATGAAAATTACACAAGCTCGCCCATTGCCGGCTCACACATTACTACATATACTGACTACTAATTGTCCACTCAAACATACATACATACATACATACATCCATAGAGATGCATCTATAATCTGTATATGAGGAATCTGCCATCACATAGTCATTGTCCTATGTGAGCGAGAAAGGCGATAAGTGATGCTGTGCTATGGAAATAAAAAAGCACGTTTGCCAATTGCCTTTTTGTTTTTACAAAAAGGCAATTTCTCAAACGTGATTTTTTTGTATGAAAAATCTGCTAAGTAAACTACAGTAAATCTATCCGAGAATATACGTAGATATATTCTCGTCAAACTGCTATGCAGTTTTCCAGAATTTTATGCTTTATGTATGTTATTAATATTAAAGATTTTAATTATTATTTTTCTATAAGTCGAAAAAACCGTTCACGTTTTTTTAATCATCTCATATAAACCTAGTTCTTATCTAGAAATGGTGAAAAAAGTCCGGAATAATCTAGCTTAGTACCTACGTCAAAATATTGTTTAACTGCAATGATTCACCAATTCCCATCGCGTCATCGTATTCACCTCTCACACAGGACATCGCATCATAGACACGCGTAACACCATCCACACTGACCGAGATGACGCCCAACTATTGATTAACGATCAAAACAATTATTAACAATGGCTCACTACGGTGGCAGTCACATAAAGAATGTCTCAATATTTTTATTGAGGCGGATTTTGTTTATGGTAGTTAGAAAGGCAGGTGGATGTCGTGTTTTAAAGATCTGGGTAACTGCAACTTTAGGATGGGAACGCATAGTGGAACGCACGGCACGCATAGTGAGGAAGTTCCTCTCTCTAGAACCCTGACCATCGACACCTTGGACCCAGTTCCTCATGCCGATGGGATACTATTTTTTTAAATGTTGAATGTTTTTTTTAATACTTTTTATAAAAATAGAGGTACCTACATAATATTAGTAAATTATAATATTCTATTAATATACATATATATATTATATAAATATATATATTATATTAATAATATAATATTGTATTACTAACCTTGCTGTCTCTGGGTCTCGAGATTAGCCTCGTCACTACGTGGTGATTAAAAACCACATAAGAGAGAATAAGAAAAGACTTGTAGGTCTTCCTATGCAGAGTTAATCAGAAACACAGAAACATTTAGATACTATCGACAGTAACATAGCGTTGCCGTTGGTTTGTTCAATAAGTTAGTTTTAGGACCCTGTCATCTTTTACATTCTGTCAGTTTTGAGGCAAATGCCAACATATTCTAATCCTAGTTTACTTAAGTTAGGCAAGAGGCAAGAAGTGTCGTGTCAAAGGACATTTAGCATTATTACGAGACGCCTGTAAACAAGTCGTAAAAGCTAACCGACTGAAAACTAATTGTTTGTTTGACATATTGGCCAGCCTTGGCCAACTTAAATGTATATTGTCTTCTGTTGAATGTTACTCTTATGTTTACAAATGCAAAATTAACAAACTGGTTAGTAGATATCTTATTCGCGATTTCCTGACTTGGGTTTTATGTAAGTTAAAGCTTGTGCCCAAAACAACAACTTAATGATCTCCTAAAACAGGGTTTCCTCCTCCGTACCCTGTTGCTGTGCCCCACAGGGTCCATAATGATCTAAATTATATAATTACCACTTATGTACACATTATGGTAAAGCAATAAAGCTATTCAGTATTGAGTATTATTGGTTATTAAGCATTAAGTCTCTGGTTGCCATTTATAAAATATTGTGTTATAAATGTTGTGTTTTTTTAAACAATTTTTGGTCCAATAGGAACAAACTAAAAATTGTTTTAAGCATTTTTTACAGTATGCTTATTACATTCTTTCATTATCTGTAAATATTATAAATTAAATTCGCTTTTCGTGACCGCGTTGTTCTTCTAAACTACTTTTTACCATGATTTAGAGAATTTATTCCGTAAGGTTAATGTGTATAAAACATTAATATTAAACTTAGATACCTATAATAAAAACATCTTGATCCGCTGTTTATCACTTTCCTTTACAAAACTACAACTAACATTTTCAACAGCATAAACAGGGTGGTCCACAAACATAATAACTCATGTCAAACACCCTTTACTGAAACTTCCTTTCAACTCCAAATTACAATGAAACACATACAGGAAATCAAATAAAACATTAGTGAACGGATATATTTTAATTATTTACACAATTACAAATAAACGAGGTGTTCATCGGGCAGAACAACAAACATTCGTCTAGAAGCCGGATGACGCTGAATGAAACCAAAACGGACCGGAATCGTATAGTGTAAACAGTTGCTTTAGCTAATGTGTTAATGTGGGTGGTTTAATGAAGGATCGTAGATATGGTAGATAATTTTCGGATTTAATTGTATTTTTGATGGCACAAACTCCCGAATAACTTGTGCGTTTTTGATGGAACAAATTTTCGAATAACTTGTTAGACGTCAAAGTTATACGATAAACAACCATACCACAGATTATGTGATAGAAGAATAAAAAAATGCCGAACTGTTGCGTACACGTTATATTCATTTATTAATTTATTTATAGTTAATTAAAACGATACAATACCAATTACATTAATTAACATAGCATAGAAACAATGTGTTGACAATAATTACGTTGCATATTAGGTAATTTAATTTAAAACTAACACTTACACATACTTTTTCTCACAGACACCAGACATATATTTATACGAAAAGCTCATGCTTTCGAGACACCTCTACAATTCCATTAAAAAGTTGTTGACAAGAATCGTCACATAACTAAAAATAGCACTGATTACTGGCACAAATTCTAAATCTAAGAACAGGAAAACAAAAATAGATAATATAAAGACTTTTCAGTTCATACACAAATACTTTTGCTAGACGGAACTGCAAAATGAGGCTAACATCTTAAAACAAGAACATAATGATTTGCAGCCAAAGCCAAAATCCCATAAATCCAAATTCAAATTCAAAGCCAAATTCTATTATAAAGAGGTAAAATTTGTGAGTTTGTATGTAGGGGGTAATCGTCGGAACCACTGATCCCATTTCGAAAATGATTTCATAAATGGGAAGCTACAGTATTACCGAGTGTATATTTTTTGTTAAAACAAGAAATTTCATAGTCCGAAATAAAATAACACCAAAAATTCTTTACTTTTTGTTACAACCGTAATATTTACTGGTTATTTATGAATTGAGGGTAGATTCTCATATCCCACGCTATGTTTAAATTTGGAATGTCTGCTTTTAGCAACACATCTTTATCAGAATGAACGTTTTCTTTGCTTGCTTACAAAATATGCTGGTTGATAAGCCAATTCGTTATTCTCTTTTTCATTTCTATTTCTGATGAAAGTAATATCTGGTTCTTACTATACAAGAACAACATAATATTTTTTTATAATAGAAACAAGAGCAAACAAAAATAATATCATTTTAGGGCTTCCAAATTACTTCTTTTGGCATTTAAAGTGCTACTTAGTCTCATATTGGGATCGATTTTTGTGTTTCCATCATACAGATATTTTATATTTAATGCAAATCTCCAGATATCTTTCTAAAATGATGTTCTTTCACTAGGTTTAGAATAAGAACGGATATCCCTTCAGCTTTCAGTTAATCTCAAGGCAACACAGATCTTATGAACCGGGTCAATGACAAACCAACAGATATTACTCTACCAAGGCTGAGATGAATGCCAAACATTGCCATTATAAATCTATCTCTAAATAAACCGTCTATCAATGACCGGATATTTATATAAAAGAAGTTTTATATAAATATCATACAACACCGTGCATTAAATTAGCTGCCATCAGAAACTTATCTTTAGCATCTTTTGAAACTGTTCCAATAACTATAACATACGTAACCAAACGTAATTCAACTTACGACTCGTTACTTGATTGACATTTTGTGTAAGGAGGCTGGGCTATATGCTTATAATACGTATAAGTTATTATTTTGGTGGAGAGAAGACGTCATTACATTACAGATAATCGCCACGACCTGTGATCCCGGGGTTAAGCAGATGTCCTAACAAACACCTACATATCTTCGATGACAGAATTAGGTCACATTTGACAAGTGGCAATTAATCCTATCGCCATTTATTGGGGTGAATTCGATGTTATTTAATTTTCTGTTAACAAACTTTAAAATATTAATATTTAATGCAGCTAGATTTTTAATTTGTTGCATCCAAACCTAACCCAATGGTCATCCAAAATTGAAAAATGGCAATGTTTTTGAGTCAACAAAATATGAACAACTATAACGCCAGCGAGACGAAGAAGATCCAAAATGATAGTTTCTTACCAGAATATTAGTAATAATCGAGCAAAATATAGAATTAGAGAAAACAATGCACAACTAAAATGAGATAAAAATAACTGGAACGAATTTATTTAAACAAACAATAATATTCTGGACTAGATTTGCAGTTATATGCGTAGTGTTGACATGTTATTCTATTTCAGACATCGCACGATTTGCGACGGTAAATCTCGACGCACCGGGTCACCTAGGTACAGCAATAAAAATATCCTAGACGATGATAATAGAGGTAACGAGACCTACATAACAATAAAACAAGATGATGTGGGAGTTGCAGATAATAGTAAACTATATATTGTGATCATTGTGAATATTAATTTGTTTAATGAAAAAAGTATGGCTATTACTATTCCTATCTTAGAGATCAACTGATGATTCATTATTATTATTATAGTTATTAATCTCAAACGTAATTCCTTCAAGATATACTTTGGCTGTGATAATTATTATTTTACTTGATTCAAACAAGAGTGTTATATTTTATGCATTTACTTTTCTCTTCCGTTTATCATTATTCGTAGTCTCTTTTCAAGTTTATTCTGCACCATTTGCGTAATACCTATACGATCAATCACAATCTGAATCGTTTTGAAATAGATTGCTAATCCATTGCTTCTTAAGTTCGAAAAAATAAATCTGTTCAAGTACGTAAATAACGCAATGAATGTTGTTGAACTGTCAAAATGGAACAAGTTAGTCTGAATCGTTTACAAAAATGTGTTACGGAATAAGATAGCAGATCTTGTCCAATCTTTCATCAACCGATTCTTTACCTTCTAGGCTTTTATTTATTACCATGTTTCCTGCATGTTATTCGTTACCAATGCGTGTATGTATCACTAATTACGTAAGTTAACTATCAGTAAACTAGCGAAGTACTCGCACAAGGTACTTTATGACTACATCTCAACGTTCAATGTTATCATATTTACGACCGCCAGCTAATTACAGACTATATTGATTTGGAATTATTGCTCACTCTGTTATTATGTTAATTTTGTCGTTATGTTGAAGGTTTGAGGAATCTTTATTATGATTTTCATGTGATATTGTATCGGCTTATTGCTGACTCGCACGAATTTACTCGCCCAAAATGGGCGAATCAACACTTAATTATTTTTTTCTAGCCCTACGCTAGCAATTTTGAATTTTTAAGCAGTAAAGTTACATAACTTTATTGCATAAAATTCAAATGTAAATGGTAGTAATTGGTAGTAGTGAAAGTAAATACTTATTTCAGGAGTGGTCGATGCGCCCACTGCGATAAATTGACTTATTGAGAATCGCCTGAAGATAACATGATATTTTTTTAAAGTGCCGATTCGCCCGTTTCGTGCAAGTAAATTCGTGCGAGTCACCTTAAGCCATATTTTCGGGCCTTGAAGTAACGGAATCAGAAAATTATATGATATTGAACTTTAGTAAATCAAGGCTGTTACATAAATATAGCTATGATATGAACATTGACTAAGGTATTAAATCGGAAGGTGAGGATTATGCACATGGTGAAATACATCGAGAAGAGTACTCCCCAGCAGTGAGTGGAAGTAGTGAAAAATATGGTTGAACAAAAAGAAACAAGAAATATGAAGAAAGTAATTCTTTATTAGCTTGTTTTTGGCTTTCCGGGGCACGGAGGAGTCACGGTATGTTAAGATGGTCACCCATCCAGTGACAAACCCCGGCAAGCGTAGCTTATTAATTTTGTCATATTAGTTGTTCGATGTTAAGACTGATATTTCATTCAGCTGCATAAAGTAATCCTGGGTAGAAGACTTTGAACATAAGGAAAATAAATATTATAAGTAACATACCTAAACTAAGTTAGCATAACTAAACAAATAAAGAAACTATAAATAAATAATATAAAGTAAAAGGAATGAAAAACATTGACACAAGCACGTGTAAAAACAATTAAATCATAATTAAGAGGGTGCATCCTAAAAGTTGGCAACGTCGTAAATAGCTGTCAAATATTTACCTGTTTCGATTAATTTGGAAATAATACTGTATGGAAATAAGAAATGTGGCTAATCAATTGACTAGAATATTAATAATGAATTGCAATTATAACATTGAATTTGATGTTGTACCCGTTTTAGGTGAAAAAAAGGCATTTGGAAAGTTACCAAATACTTTTTTTACATCTAAAACTAACTATTCGGTGTTACGATATTAATTATTGCATTTCATAATCAATATTCTAGTTCGCTAGTTAGCCACATTTTTTATTTCCATACAGAAATATTATCAAATTAATCAAAACAGCGAAATATTTGACATCTATTTGCGACGTTGCCAACTTTCAGAATAAACCCTCTTAAGAACTGTTGTGTCAACAAGTATAGGTATTTTTAGTTTTAATGGCGTCATTTGAAGAATTAGACACGTGCGTTGGTGGTGTAATGGTCAGCATAGTTGCCTTCCAAGCAGTTGATCCGGGTTCGATTCCCGGCCTACGCATTATACTTCTTGCATTTTTCCTGTATAATTTCAGAAATCTGCAAAGTATTTCAGGTTAGAAACCGCCACTCAAAAAGAAAAATTACAAAATGACTGACTATCTGTTTTTTATATACTTTTGTTTTTGTTGTTTCTATGATTGAGTTTACTTTAGCTTTTGATATTACTTTTTAGGGTTCCGTAGTCAACAAGGCACCCTTATAGTTTCGCCATTTCCATCTGCCTGTCAGTCTGTCCCCGGCTTAGCGCAGAGACTGTTAGTACTAGAAAGGTGTAATTGGCATGAGTATACATATTAATGACGCTGACAAAGTGGTAAAATAAAATCATGAAAAATATTTTTTTTAGGGTACCTCCCCTACACGTAAAGTGGGGATATCTTTTTCGTCTATCCCATAGTGTGGGGTATCTTTGTAAAGGTCGTTAAAAAATAATGAGTTTGTTAAATATTAAGCTTTAAAGTGCTAATTTTTGTTAGAGTCAAGTGTCCCCCCCCCTGCCAGCTAAATGGTATAAGTTCTGGATATGTGGAAAAAATCACAGCAGTAGTGTTTATAACGAAATTAAAAGGAAAACTATCTAAGTAGTATAGCTAAGTAGATTCTACTAGTTAATGAGTAATTATCGACCAACTTACATTTGCAGTTGCAATAACATGTATGGGAGAACATGTTTTTCAACTACAATGTTAAGTTTGTTCTTGGGATACATTCATCCCAGCTACGGAACCCTTCATTGTGCGTGGTCCGACACGCATTGGCCGGTTTTTTTATCTTTCTTTTCTTTGAAAAATAAAACAATAAAAGTGATTCCGGAAATGCATAAAATGAGCACAAGCTCGAAAAGTCGAGTGACTCGTGACCCAAAAATGTCGATCCCAATCATTTCAATGAAGAGTATTACTTAACGTTAGTGGAACGACACTCTGTCTAGCAGAATAATTGTACCTAAAGCAATTTTATAACAACCAATCACTGCATACAGTACATAACTGTTTCAAATTAAATTTCATAAATCTTTATTTACTTTTATTTACACGAGCATTTTTTCTACTTAATAAAAATCTTGAAATGAACTTACTTTTGTTTTTGCACACTTCTGTTACGTAGCAAAAGTGTCGTGACGGTCAAAGTGGACACTTTTTTCGGTAAGTGTATAGAGTATTATGTACGTTATGAAACTTCGTTCAAATTAAAAAAATCAAATTCAAAATGTTTATTGCTCAACACAGTACATCATACATTTCTAGATGTCAAGTGAATGCGCCCGTCCACTGTGTTGCACCAATTCAGGCATGCAAAATTATTATCATGAAAATATCGGTATTCTTAAATTATCTTATTAAATTATCGTTTCAAAAGAATCGTTCAAATCTATCAGTGTTTGATCTAAACTAAAGCTTTTAACAACGCTATTTTTAAGTTAAGTGAACGGTTACCGACCGTTGCCCAATAATTACTATAAAAACAAAATGGTTAGACTATTTCACTTTAAATGAGACGCGAGCGCAGCGATAGTTTTACGGAAATCATCAAAATGAGTTGAAATTTATTTCCATTTTATGTTTTGAACACTCGGTGATTTTTTACGACATCGGACTGTGTGTCCATTGGCACTCACGATACGAGAAATATGAAGAAACGTATGACATACCGAGACAATACCGAAGAAAACTTTATTTTCTTCAAGTTTAACGGTGAACAACTTAACAACAACAACAAATAATTGACTATTTTATTGAACTAAAGATATTAACAAGGCAGATGTGAATGGAAACGCCGGTAGGGGGACGCCCTAGAAGGACATAATTATACACCTTATTGGTGAAGTTCTTCAAAAAGGTCAGGTGCGTAGTACTCGCAACCGGCGTGCGTGTATGACCTGAGGCCTTAGTGTAAGCTTGCAAGTGAGCAAACGTAACTATCGCGTTTGCGTTAGGATTTTTATTCTTACCTTTATATTCTTAGCATTATGAACTATCAGTCAAATCTTAACGCAAACGTGATAGTTACGTTTACTCATTTGCAAACTTACACTAAGGCCTCTGATGTATGAACGTAAACGAAGCAAAAGGAGTATGTGGTTTCTTTCTATAGAAAGAAAACAACAAGAGCATAAAACGAATAAAAATAAATTATCACTATAAACCCTATCACAAAGATTGCTTCTTCCATTGATTGAAAGAAACATTGACGGATGGGACGGCACTAAACAAAAGGTAATAAGTCACTTTTGCAGAGTTCACGCCGCAAATTGTACAACAATGCTTCATCAACTACAAATGCATTACTTTCTGTTCTTTATTACTATTGACATTTGTTTTCTTTGCGTTCTAACATTTATTCATTGTTTATTTAAAGAAACTGGGTATTTTTCAAATAGATGACATAGCTTTCCATGAACGTAACAGGTTATATTCCACTTTTTCATCGGTAGAATCGTTGTCAACACGTGATAGAATCATGAACACCCCAGATTAAACGTAGAATATTGACGATGAATCATGGCCGCTCTGACCATAGGCTCTTCGAACTTTCATGCATGTTGTCTCACTCATACTCGTCTCATGTCACCATTTGTTACTAAAAAATGTTATTGCGAAGCCTTCTGCGCAAACTTCGGGCCAGCCATGAATCCATGATCATCGGCCGTATTCTATGACATATATACACATGTGACATTTTCAAATACCGTGGTCACGTGATTTAAAAATGTGATGTTTCTGAATTGTTCGTCTTTACTGCACATCATCACCATTATCTTGTTGTATAATGTTATGGGGTTTGTGCAGGTTTGAATCATGACCAATTAGATTTGATTGATTATCCTTTTGTCTAAGGTCATTTGCTTCAAGCGTGTTAATGTCTAGAAGATCATTCGCCTTTAGCATGGTAGTGTCCAGTTCAAAGCGGAAAACTTATTAATATCTTCGTAATTATCCCCTTCCATTTTTTAATTTACGATCCGTTTTATTCTTGACGTTATATCACGCGACATCCACCAATCCGCACTGGGTCCGCCTGGTGGATTACGGCCAGCTCCTTCTTCTTCAGCCCGTGTCCCATCAGTGGAATCATTATTAAAAGCCTGTGATGTCCCACTGAAGGACAAATTCCTACCTACTCTCTTTCCACTTTCATTTAAAGCTGCTGCGGACCAGTTCTTGTTGAAGGAGTCTAGCTCCTCCCGCCCCATCGCGCTCTCTCTCTCTCTCATCTCAATATAAGCCAATTATGTTTTGACGTATGTCAATGGAAACGCTCCGGAACAGTTAAAGTTCCATGTGTATAAAGTTAATTAAAAGCCGTTTTATTGCAGATGCCACTACGAGTTATAATGCGGAAGTGTCCCTCCACAAGTCATTACGATTACACAGATAAGTATCATGTTTAAAGTTTAATGATTTTCTAATCTCACCGTGGTTGGAAAGTGGTTGGTTAGAAATTGAATCGTTCTGCCTTAAATTACTTATTGAAATCAGTTATAAAATCGTCTTTTGATGTTTTTTTTTTTGTATTTTTATCTACGGACGCTTTTATCATGCACGTCTTTCTACATTGTTCTAACATGAATGATGTAACCAATTTTTGATTTAAAAGAGTGTCCGTGGAGTTTCTTGCCCGTTCTTCTCCATAGGTACCTACTACTATTATATTTATATTCAGTGTCTTGAAAATTGGTGATACTGAAATGTAGAAACTGGTAGCTAATATTTGCCGACGACAATTAGCGAAACTAGCGTTTTTAGTTTTAGTTATGTTTAGATATTGATCTAAACATAACTAAAAATAAAAAAGATTAGAGTTTTTTTTACCGTTGCTAGTGTTGTTAATAGAAGTATGAGTTCAGAAAATCTGTTTTTTTTTGTTTTATGGCATTTAGATATGGACACCCATCACGTCTGTGAAGTTTACCCAAAAAAAACATTTTTTTATATTTCGTGGCGATACGAGTATGACTATGAGGCTAATACCTTCAAGCCCTTGAGCTATGATGAAATTAAGGTAAGTCTGATAACTTCCTCTTTGACAAATCATAGTTAAGGTCATTGGAAGGTCCGTGTTAACGAAGTGGAAGATAACGGATATGATTTTCAAGACAAACGACAATCTATAATAGTACCCGTATATCATTATAACATTAGCCCTCACTTCAATTCACATAATCATAACATCACATAACGACTTGCCTTCCCGAAGGGTTAGGCTGAGGTGTATCTATAGTAGGTAAACCCACATTTTGCCAGTTATGTTTAAGTCCCATGTAAAAGCGGGCGACCCTACTGCGATCGACCGGGCCCAAATCCAGACTCCAAGCTGCTACTGATAAAATTCTAATAAAAAAACCCAGTCAAACTTTGCCCGAACTCGGCATGGACCCCAGGACCTCATGCTAGACCAACGAGGCAAAACCAGAACTATGAAGATTATTATTAAGAAACTAAACAAAGATAAAAATAACAGTTCAAATCATCCATTAAAGTTGGAAACTCCGAAACACGGTGACAAAGCTTTTGTCAGAACTTTGGTGACAGAGACGGACTGACAGGATGACGCTAATAAGTCTCCAACGGTTTCAGAACTTCACAAATAGTATACTTAACTTGCTAAAAGCGAGAGAAAATATCGTATTTTTGGTTTAAATAACGGAAAACAAAACAAATGAATGCGTTCAAATGTGAGCATACGTCTTTTTTTTTTATCCTTTGATCGTGGGTTTTAAAAATTGTGTTGGTAAAGTAGATTTAACTCAATCAATCTGCCTAGCCTTTTCCCAACTATATTGGGGTCAGCTTCCAGTCTAACCGTATACAGCTGAACACAATTTTACAAGGAGTTACTGTCTATCTGACCTCCACATCCACAACCCTGTTACTGGATAACACGGTACCCTTGGTAAGACTGGTTGTCAGAATTTTGAGCTTCTGACTACCCGTAACGATTGCCATAGATCTACGAGACAGCCGGGACCAACAGCTTAACGTGCTTTCCGAGGCACAGAGCGGTCTCGATGTGTAATGATGGTCAGACCGACCGCGTCAGGAGCATCTTAAACTTCGAACGACCCACACCCTAATTTCATAATACATGATCAATCACAATCTGAATAATTTTGAAACAGATTGCTAACCCATTCTGAATAAGTTGGAAAAAAATCGGCTCAACAACGTAAATAACGCAATGAATGTTGTTGAACTGTCAAAATGAAACAGATTGGTCTTAATCGTTTACGAAGATGTTTTACACAATTAGATAGCTGTTCATTGAGCCACGAACCTCTGGTAGTGGATTTAACTGTAACTACAAGAACCTTATACACAATGCAAAAAAGTGCCAATATGAAGATTTTAAAAATAATGTAGAAACATCTAAACATAATGTAATTACAAACAGCAGGTAATAACTGGGGTTTCTTTGATTTATTCCACACCAAGTTCAAGTATAATAGTAATTATGTTTACAAATTACCGTCGAGGACGGACGTGGTTGGATTACTTGACAACCTGTCAATTAAGTGAGAAGATTATTACGTAATCTATGATAATAATGTTAAGGTCATTAGTAAATTAGTCATCAGCGGTAATAAAGATCAACCAGTGGATCTTGAGCCTCGGCTAAATAGGAAACCCGTTCATTGTGGGGACAGCATCATTCTGCTTAGTCTTTTCCCAATCATGTTGGGGTCGGCTTCCAGTCTAACCGGATGCAGCTGAATACCAGTATTTCACATGGAGCGACTGCCTATCTGACCTCCACACCCCAGTAACTGTTTAATACGATACCCTTTGGTAAGACTGGTTGTCAGACTTTCGGGATTCTGACGACTCGTAACGACTGTCAAAGATCCACGAATGACAGCGAGGATCGACGGCTTAACGTGCTTTCCGAAGCATGGAGGAGTCTCGGTATGTAGATATGGTCACCCATCCACGGACCAACCCCGGCAAGCGCAGCTTAACCTGATGGATCGACCCGTGCGGCTGTTATTACTTAGCCACGAGCTCCTCATTGTGGGGACAGCAAAGGAGTGGAAATCCTTGTTCTGTGTTTGATTTATTTTCAGGGGGGTGCATCTTCAGCTCCACGAAGCGAGCTCGATCATTTTGCACTTCACCTCGGATATGGTACGTTATTTTTGTTCATTCATACAAGGAGTAGCTTTGTCGACCTATACCGAAAAGCTTAACAATTCTATCTCGCCTCAAATGGGATAGGTTTTATTTTGTAAATTCATAGAGAGAGACAGAGTACTAACTGTGTCCATTTATACAAAGAGATAGAGTAGGATGCAAGGGCGGATTAGATTTTCGGAAATAGGAGTTTGGTACTTTGTCGACTAATGCACACAGAAGCTTTAGAATTGAGAGATAGCAGAATGAAATGATTGCGAATTTTAGAATCTCGCCTCGAATAGGTTAAGTTTTCTATTATAGGCGTTTTCGTATATTTCTTTAGTACTGAATGTTTTTACACCTATATTATATCTTTAAAGCAGGCAGGTGTAAGTGCACCCTCTAGCACCCCGCTACCGGCGCCCATGGCTATAACCTAGTACTCCACAAGTCTCGAGAGAATAGGTTATTTCTAGACAAGCGTGCACCATTATTCACCGCAAAAATAAACAATTGAATATAGGTGAATTTGATGTATTCATTCATGCTTTAAGAGTAAGACAAGACCCTTTGGTCTACGTAGTCCAAACATCGTTTCTTTCAAACAATGGATGGACTGTGTGAAAGATGATATGGCTAGAAAGGAGGTGACTACCGAGATGACGACTAATAGAGACGTGTGACAGAAGAAGACAGGAGAATGTGATGATCAAAAACAATTGAATGTTATACAATGTGGACACGACACTACAACAATAAATGAAAACACTGGCATTATAAATGCGGAGCATTTAGGAACTATCAACTAAATCCTAACATTGAAACATTAAAAAAGTGTTTTTTTCTAACAAACTAAATAGCTATACTCCATTTACAATAGCATTAGACAGAAGTTAAAAAAGGTTCTTTTTAAGGTACACTTTCTAACAAAAGTACAATAAACTTGTTACAGTTACGATTGAGGCCAAATTTATTAAAATATATTTATATACCAGCTGTCACACTTTATTGTTATCATTTGCAATATTCATCTTAAGAAATTATGTGGCTTTTTTTAGTTATTTAATTTCATTCCGATTTTAAAATTACAGTGTCAATGCTTAAAACCTAAAAGAAGCAGGGTTGAACAATACCAGGAACGTTTTTCGTTTCACTATAATTCTACCAAATCTGAAATGTCACCTAATCCCTTCATAAGCTGTGACAGCCGGGATTTTCTAATTTTACCGGTTTATGTCGTCTGTGAAATTGACGTAAATGTTCTGAGATTGTCATCTCACTAATGTCATTCACTTGTAAATGCTACACCTTGTTTTTTGTTATTGCCGAATATTCGTGATTTAGTTGTTATTTGTTACTGTTTTTCCATTGTTATTGTTTTGTTATCGTTAATAGTGAAAAACACTATTAACGATAACAAACAAAACAAAAATTGGTTGTTTTGTTACATTTTGTTGTGCTATGGTATGCTATCCCGGTGCGGGCCCGAGTGGCTTACAACATAATTTCAGTGTGTGACCGAAGTGTGTCAACGGTGACAAAAACGTGGTCCAAAAGTTGACCACGAAGATATAATAATGTCTCCAAAGAAAAAGAGAATGAAGCAAACTCCACTTCGTGCTGTAGAAAAGCAAACAGTAATCATTATTTTTAAGGAATTTAAGGAGTCCTGGCCTGCAGGTACTCCTTGCTATAAGACCGAGATGATAAAGAAAACCGCAGAAGTTGCCGGTAAGAATCATTCATATAATTATTACTATAAAAATATTTGAAAGTAAGCAACGTGCATTGTGATTAAACATATTTTCTTATTTATAGGCGTATCTCGGGCTACTGTATACAACATACTAAAAGAGTATGACACAGAAGGTCGTCTGCATCTCTCCACCGCCAACGGCAGCACATGAAACATGATGATTATGATCACATGACCTTAAGTGGAATACGGAGGAAAATTAATTCCTTCTTCTTCATTATCGAGATGCCCACCTTGGATAAGATATTGGAAGCAGTAAATAGTAATGACTATCTGCCTGATTTTGAGAGAAGCAGTCTGTATAAAATAATAAAAAACACAATAAAGTTCATATATATTAAACGGAGCAGAAAAAGTGCACTAATCAACAGGCAGGAGATTGTCCTATGGAGACTTAAATATCTCCATGAAATAAAAACGCTAAGGAATGAAGGAAGAAAAATATATTATTTAGATGAGACTTGGCTAAATGAAGGTACAGTGATTCTAATATTTCTTAACAGTTTTTTATGCACCAAAGTGCAACATATTTCATGAATTTGATTTGTGAATATTGTATTTAAATTAATAACCATTTATCTTACATACAGGTCACACGAAAAGTTTTGTATGGCAAGACACCACTATTATGTCCTCAAAAGAAGCACATCGGGAAGGTCTATCCACCGGTTTAAAGAACCCAACGGGAAAAGGAAGGCGGCTTATCATTGGTCATATTTGTATGTACTTGATTTACTTGAATTTGCTTTTAATATATTTTGTTGACTGTCCTCACCGTTTGTTAATACAAATGAATACCCATTAATTTGCCATTGACTATTAATTAAGTAATGTTATTGTATTTGGAATTAACACATGCAAAGCGAACTAAAAGTTATAAATGTGGTTGTTACTTTATTATAGAATATAACCTTTGTCCTAAAGTTAAATTATACAGGGTGTACGGAAAAATTTACTTGTATTAATTTTATTTTACAGGATCAACTGAAGGATTTTTACCGGATGCTGCATTAATATTTGATGCAAAGAAAGGTGATGGAGATTACCACTCAGTTTTGTGTTGCTCATGCAATTAAAGAGGAGGAAAAGTTTTTGCCAACTCAATGGCATAATGGATTTATTATTAACATCGGTGAAACTTCTTCATCTTCATCATCTGATGACAGTGACTAAATTAAATGATGAAGAGGAAGAAGTTTCACCGACGTATTGTGTGTTGTAAGTTGTTATTAAATAAAGTTAGTAAAATGTCTTTTATTTCCTTTAATCTTAATTAAATCTAAATCATGGTGTGATAATTCGTGATCACGAATCATCGTGTGAGGTTGTTTCATGTTGTAATTTTGTATTAAGTGATGAAGATATTATTCATTTAAAAGGACCTTTTTATTTCGTTTATTTAAAGTATTTAGTACCTACTTATAAAGTATAAAGTTTTAACTTAACTTTGAAATAAAATGTTTTGCACTTCTGCTTCTACGAGCCTCTTTTTTCTAATGCTATAATAAATGGAGTATAGTAGTAATGGACCGATTGTGGGTTTTGGCAATCTTTGATAAGCTATAGTGACTAAACTATTGGAGATATTTTATTGAATTTTCGTATGCAGACTGAGACCGTCATTAGATATACGCAGTTTTATTTATTGTTGTAATGTCATCTCCACCTTGTATATTATGGTGTTACGTCGATATTTGCGTGTAAAAAAAGCAAGTGTGTCATCATGAAAGATCAAGTGATACTGGGTACCAAATTTGCAAAAGGTGCAATTACATAATGACGTATGACATAATGAACGTGCAAAAATCGAAAATCTGTATGTTGCGCTTTACCAGCACCTATTGTTGAAGGAAAATCTTGTGATTTTTAGGAATATCATATCGTAGGAAAGTTATAATTTGGTAGGTACTGAATATTGCAGCATGCAATCAGTAGTGTATTGAAACTAAATTCGTCAAATTGCGCTGATTCCGAAAATTAAGGATTGTCGAAACATGGAACGCACTAATCGAATCCAATTGGGATTCACTCACTATTGCGTTCGCTCTACGTTCATGACACGATGTTGCAACACACGAAACACCGCTCGTTACATTACAAGTTCTACTCGTACCACCACGTACTGAGTAATTGCATCTATCTCCCCACTAAATCAAAAAGGGGCGTGGCTTAAACACTTCATATAATGAGTTCTACCTAGCGAAGTCTTAAAAAAGGCGATTGAGCGCCAATATCTCAAAAAAAAAACACGTATTTTTCTTTATTTTTCCCGCGAACGCGTTTTTAACGAACCCGGTCTGCGTGGTTATTATGTGTAATAACCATTCAAATTACCCTGTATCGACAGGTTACATCTTTATAAGGAGCTTTTTATAGTTCGCGTGAAAATGAGAAACAAATAAAAAGGATTTTTTTAATTTCTTATCTTCTTTCTTTTTAGCCATTATGTTGGGGTCGGCTTCCAGTCTAACCGGACGCAGCTGAATACTAGTATTTTACATGAAGCGACTGCCTATCTGACCTCTCAGCGACTGGGTAATACGATACCCCTTGGTAAGACTGGTTGTCAGACTTTCGGGCTTCTGACGACCCGTAACGACTGTCAGCGATCCATGAATGACAGCCAAGACCAACGGCTTAACGTGCTAACCGAGGCACGAAGGAGTCTCGGTATGTAAAGATTGCCACCCATCCACGGTCCAACCCCGGCAAGCGTAGCTTAACCTGATGCATCTGTGATGAACTTAATATAGCTTAGATAATATGTACCTACTTTCTAAGGTTATTTTGGACCTGAGGAAACTTCGTGAGGAAACCTGGACTCAGTAAATATAAGACTGAAATCGCACACACGTCTTGGGCAAGCGTAGTGATATGCCCGTGCCCCTTCTCTGCCTGCCTCTTCTCTGAATGAGAAGACGCCTTTGCCCTGCAGTGGAACAATAATCGGCTTGTATTATTATATAGTGTGGAGGTTATAGTAACCTCCACACTATATAATAATCGTGTCGTCCCCGTCTCGCATCATAAAAAGCTGCTTGCATTTTTAATCGTGCTCATTACGTCAGTCCATCATCGTCGTTGCTCAGTCATGAACCGTGACACTGTCAAAGGATCGCGATATTGATACCCCGCACAACGCATGTAATTTCATACGCCCAAGGGAATTTCAAGTTGAATTTTTGCAGGTTATTTTTAATTTTAATTTCTGGTTTACTGGTCAGTTATGTGGTTTTTAAGAGGAAATTGGCAGGTATTTAAGGTTTTTTTGTTGAGTATTAAATTGCAAAGCCATGTTAGTACTTAAAACAAATAAGTAATTATGATTAAATAAACTAAATCAAACCTACATCTTCTTGGTATTATTAAATATTATTAAAATAGCAACGAAATGGACAGTCACATAAAAAAACGATTATCCTTTCATAATCAGCCTGTAATGTGGTCTGCTGGGATACAAGCGACTTCTCTTTTATATGGAGTGGGCAACGCGGGCCCAGTACGGGATGGTGGAAGTCATGCCTTCGAATTTTTTGGTTATCCCTTACCAATCCAAACTCAATAAATACAAATTAGAGTCCATAAAAACTTTTACCCAGAAGTACCTCTAATACTTCGCCAAACTGAATAATATTTAATACAAAAACCATGAGTCGACATCAGTTACTAACGGCCATCCGTAAGTTATATTAACGAATGAATAAAACAGCGCATAATCTTACGCGTGGGTAATAATATCCTATGTTAACTACGCGTCGTAACTATTTGCACTTCACAATGTATGGTATGCTATCCCGGTGCGGGCCCGAGTGGCTTACAACATAATTTCAGTGTGTGACCGAAGTGTGTCAACGGTGACAAAAACGTGGTCCAAAAGTTGACCACGAAGATATAATAATGTCTCCAAAGAAAAAGAGAATGAAGCAAACTCCACTTCGTGCTGTAGAAAAGCAAACAGTAATCATTATTTTTAAGGAATTTAAGGAGTCCTGGCCTGCAGGTACTCCTTGCTATAAGACCGAGATGATAAAGAAAACCGCAGAAGTTGCCGGTAAGAATCATTCATATAATTATTACTATAAAAATATTTGAAAGTAAGCAACGTGCATTGTGATTAAACATATTTTCTTATTTATAGGCGTATCTCGGGCTACTGTATACAACATACTAAAAGAGTATGACACAGAAGGTCGTCTGCATCTCTCCACCGCCAACGGCAGCACATGAAACATGATGATTATGATCACATGACCTTAAGTGGAATACGGAGGAAAATTAATTCCTTCTTCTTCATTATCGAGATGCCCACCTTGGATAAGATATTGGAAGCAGTAAATAGTAATGACTATCTGCCTGATTTTGAGAGAAGCAGTCTGTATAAAATAATAAAAAACACAATAAAGTTCATATATATTAAACGGAGCAGAAAAAGTGCACTAATCAACAGGCAGGAGATTGTCCTATGGAGACTTAAATATCTCCATGAAATAAAAACGCTAAGGAATGAAGGAAGAAAAATATATTATTTAGATGAGACTTGGCTAAATGAAGGTACAGTGATTCTAATATTTCTTAACAGTTTTTTATGCACCAAAGTGCAACATATTTCATGAATTTGATTTGTGAATATTGTATTTAAATTAATAACCATTTATCTTACATACAGGTCACACGAAAAGTTTTGTATGGCAAGACACCACTATTATGTCCTCAAAAGAAGCACATCGGGAAGGTCTATCCACCGGTTTAAAGAACCCAACGGGAAAAGGAAGGCGGCTTATCATTGGTCATATTTGTATGTACTTGATTTACTTGAATTTGCTTTTAATATATTTTGTTGACTGTCCTCACCGTTTGTTAATACAAATGAATACCCATTAATTTGCCATTGACTATTAATTAAGTAATGTTATTGTATTTGGAATTAACACATGCAAAGCGAACTAAAAGTTATAAATGTGGTTGTTACTTTATTATAGAATATAACCTTTGTCCTAAAGTTAAATTATACAGGGTGTACGGAAAAATTTACTTGTATTAATTTTATTTTACAGGATCAACTGAAGGATTTTTACCGGATGCTGCATTAATATTTGATGCAAAGAAAGGTGATGGAGATTACCACTCAGTTTTGTGTTGCTCATGCAATTAAAGAGGAGGAAAAGTTTTTGCCAACTCAATGGCATAATGGATTTATTATTAACATCGGTGAAACTTCTTCATCTTCATCATCTGATGACAGTGACTAAATTAAATGATGAAGAGGAAGAAGTTTCACCGACGTATTGTGTGTTGTAAGTTGTTATTAAATAAAGTTAGTAAAATGTCTTTTATTTCCTTTAATCTTAATTAAATCTAAATCATGGTGTGATAATTCGTGATCACGAATCATCGTGTGAGGTTGTTTCATGTTGTAATTTTGTATTAAGTGATGAAGATATTATTCATTTAAAAGGACCTTTTTATTTCGTTTATTTAAAGTATTTAGTACCTACTTATAAAGTATAAAGTTTTAACTTAACTTTGAAATAAAATGTTTTGCACTTCTGCTTCTACGAGCCTCTTTTTTCTAATGCTATAATAAATGGAGTATAGTAGTAATGGACCGATTGTGGGTTTTGGCAATCTTTGATAAGCTATAGTGACTAAACTATTGGAGATATTTTATTGAATTTTCGTATGCAGACTGAGACCGTCATTAGATATACGCAGTTTTATTTATTGTTGTAATGTCATCTCCACCTTGTATATTATGGTGTTACGTCGATATTTGCGTGTAAAAAAAGCAAGTGTGTCATCATGAAAGATCAAGTGATACTGGGTAAGTACCAAATTTGCAAAAGGTGCAATTACATAATGACGTATGACATAATGAACGTGCAAAAATCGAAAATCTGTATGTTGCGCTTTACCAGCACCTATTGTTGAAGGAAAATCTTGTGATTTTTAGGAATATCATATCGTAGGAAAGTTATAATTTGGTAGGTACTGAATATTGCAGCATGCAATCAGTAGTGTATTGAAACTAAATTCGTCAAATTGCGCTGATTCCGAAAATTAAGGATTGTCGAAACATGGAACGCACTAATCGAATCCAATTGGGATTCACTCACTATTGCGTTCGCTCTACGTTCATGACACGATGTTGCAACACACGAAACACCGCTCGTTACATTACAAGTTCTACTCGTACCACCACGTACTGAGTAATTGCATCTATCTCCCCACTAAATCAAAAAGGGGCGTGGCTTAAACACTTCATATAATGAGTTCTACCTAGCGAAGTCTTAAAAAAGGCGATTGAGCGCCAATATCTCAAAAAAAAAACACGTATTTTTCTTTATTTTTCCCGCGAACGCGTTTTTAACGAACCCGGTCTGCGTGGTTATTATGTGTAATAACCATTCAAATTACCCTGTATCGACAGGTTACATCTTTATAAGGAGCTTTTTATAGTTCGCGTGAAAATGAGAAACAAATAAAAAGGATTTTTTTAATTTCTTATCTTCTTTCTTTTTAGCCATTATGTTGGGGTCGGCTTCCAGTCTAACCGGACGCAGCTGAATACTAGTATTTTACATGAAGCGACTGCCTATCTGACCTCTCAGCGACTGGGTAATACGATACCCCTTGGTAAGACTGGTTGTCAGACTTTCGGGCTTCTGACGACCCGTAACGACTGTCAGCGATCCATGAATGACAGCCAAGACCAACGGCTTAACGTGCTAACCGAGGCACGAAGGAGTCTCGGTATGTAAAGATTGCCACCCATCCACGGTCCAACCCCGGCAAGCGTAGCTTAACCTGATGCATCTGTGATGAACTTAATATAGCTTAGATAATATGTACCTACTTTCTAAGGTTATTTTGGACCTGAGGAAACTTCGTGAGGAAACCTGGACTCAGTAAATATAAGACTGAAATCGCACACACGTCTTGGGCAAGCGTAGTGATATGCCCGTGCCCCTTCTCTGCCTGCCTCTTCTCTGAATGAGAAGACGCCTTTGCCCTGCAGTGGAACAATAATCGGCTTGTATTATTATATAGTGTGGAGGTTATAGTAACCTCCACACTATATAATAATCGTGTCGTCCCCGTCTCGCATCATAAAAAGCTGCTTGCATTTTTAATCGTGCTCATTACGTCAGTCCATCATCGTCGTTGCTCAGTCATGAACCGTGACACTGTCAAAGGATCGCGATATTGATACCCCGCACAACGCATGTAATTTCATACGCCCAAGGGAATTTCAAGTTGAATTTTTGCAGGTTATTTTTAATTTTAATTTCTGGTTTACTGGTCAGTTATGTGGTTTTTAAGAGGAAATTGGCAGGTATTTAAGGTTTTTTTGTTGAGTATTAAATTGCAAAGCCATGTTAGTACTTAAAACAAATAAGTAATTATGATTAAATAAACTAAATCAAACCTACATCTTCTTGGTATTATTAAATATTATTAAAATAGCAACGAAATGGACAGTCACATAAAAAAACGATTATCCTTTCATAATCAGCCTGTAATGTGGTCTGCTGGGATACAAGCGACTTCTCTTTTATATGGAGTGGGCAACGCGGGCCCAGTACGGGATGGTGGAAGTCATGCCTTCGAATTTTTTGGTTATCCCTTACCAATCCAAACTCAATAAATACAAATTAGAGTCCATAAAAACTTTTACCCAGAAGTACCTCTAATACTTCGCCAAACTGAATAATATTTAATACAAAAACCATGAGTCGACATCAGTTACTAACGGCCATCCGTAAGTTATATTAACGAATGAATAAAACAGCGCATAATCTTACGCGTGGGTAATAATATCCTATGTTAACTACGCGTCGTAACTATTTGCACTTCACAAGATATTCCTGTAAGATAGTTTTAACTGTTCCGACTAATTTTCTGCTCATTTCGAATCTGATTTGTTGGCTACTTTAGATTTTGCCGCCTCTTGCTTATATTATGATAGCCAACTGGAATTATTACATTCGAGTATATAACGTGTTTTTTTTTTAATATCCATAACTCTAGGGTTATATTCTATACGCGAAAATAATACAAAAAGTCCTTGAATATGTGGTCCAAAAATGCTTAGTTTCGAAGACATATTATCATCAATCATAACTAAATTTCTAATCAAATTACGATATGTATTTTATTTTACTTTTTTATTTAGGTACTACTTGACATGTAGTTTCATTATTTGACATTATATGTGATGTCCAAATCCGAAAATCAAGTGTAGGATGCGCTGATGCAACCACATTCCTCTAACAACTTTGACCCACAAACTTAGAGATGAAATTAAAATACAGACAGCCTAGAATTTTCAAAAGTCAAAATTGCCTTAAATTCTCGCAACGTCCAATTCGCAATTTGTCCAAATCGCAAATTGTCCAATTAGCAAATGGTCCAGTTCGCAAATTGACCAATTCAAATTACAGTCGTTAATTAGTTATAGATATCCTTTTAAGGTATTTTAACTAATTTAATCCACCATCATCCAACCTTTCTTCAAACCCTACACTAATCCACGATATAAATAAATTACACATCAAAACACAACATGATCGTATATTTACACTAAACCCACGTTTATAGTACCCGGGTAAACCATGGTATTAAAATTACTCCGGTCAAATAACCCAGCTGCCTAATCCTATAATTTGCAGCTTCCATACCACGTTTCATTGCCATACATGACAGGCTTTTAAACAGACAGACGTACAAACATGACATTCACATAAACATGTAGAGGTTATGGCCAGAACACAGAGGAATGAGCAAATGGAGGAATACCGAGGCGAGAGTCATTTGTTTAGAACGTTTATGGTCCTTTCATACAGACAACATTATGTTGTTTGCGACGACAATATTTCATTACATACAAATAGGTAGGTATAAGGTATTACTGCATGGGTTTTAACATTCTGATGCTTTCAATTTTTTCTGGACTGCAATGGATTATTTTTTGTCTTAGTTTTACCAAAAAATACTTTAGTTCTAAAAAGATTACGGTTATATTCGCGCTTTTAGATGCACAGACACAATTATATTCACACACCTTACTGATTGGCTGAGTGATTGGTATGATTAGTCCCTTTACTTCATTATTTCAGCCGAAAGACGTTGGACATAGGCCTCCCCCAAGTACCGCCACTTCGATCGGTTCTGTGCTTTTCGCATCCAGCGGATTCCTGCCGTCTTCACAAGGTCATCGGTCTATATGGGAGACCTACCAACGCTACGTATTCCAATACGCGGTCACCACTCGAGAACCTTTCGGCCCATCGGCCATTTGTTCTGCGAGCAATATACCTTGCCTACTGCCACTTATGTTTGGTAATTCTTCGGGCTAGGTCGGTTACCTTGTTTCTCCATTTACTAATTCAACTGTAATCCGATTCAATGTCAGGGTTTTACGAGGGTTATAGTTAAAGTTATAGCAGAAATACAGCTCAAGTTGTTCGCTTAACGACTTGTCAATTTAACCGAAGATATTATTGATATTACAATAAAATCCTCGCGGGTAATAATCATATTTATTAAATTACATTTCTTACAGGATCGTGCTGAGATGATCTGCAAAACTTGTTTTTAACTGCAAGGCGTTATGGTTATGATCTATAAATGTGAGATGAAGTTTCAGAAATACAGAATGTTTGTAAATCATTATCCTGTCCTTATCTCCATTTATTTGGAGTCAGCGCAACATGTCTTTTTCTCCCACACTTCTCTATTAGTCGTCATCTCGGTAGTCACCCCCTTTCTAACCATTATCGTCTTTCCCACAGACCCACAGTCCACCCATCGGTTCATTGACATTTTATATTTTAAAATAAAAATATAAATCCATTTATTCTATTAATTTCGGCATCTTCATGTAAAGCACTAGGGTGCTATCTGTACTTAGTTGTGACAGATTGAGCGGCTGGTAATCAGATTGTGCTAACTGCATTGCTGGAGTCGCGCGGTGCATGTTATCAAGTGCCCTGGCCGACGGGGGGGACTGGTGCCAGATTAATACTAAAGACACCAATATTGGGTGCCTGGGTGTTACAGTTGTAGGTTATAAGACAGGAGAGACTTTTAAAGTGTGGTTTGTGTGTGTAATTGGCGGTTGTGACTAGTCCATGTTTCGGTGTTAAACTCTGTCAGAACATCGAAATCATAACTTGAAGAATTACTAGTTATTAAAATATTATGTTACGGAAATTATCATAATATCTTTTTTCTTACGTGAAAGGGCTTAAAGGCGTTCTTATTTTTCTTACAGAAAAGGTAAACGATTTCCAACTAAATATAAAACAAATCATTAACACATAAAGACACCTTATAAAGTGAGTTAAACAAATGAAAGCTTTAACTACCATGTAACCACAGCAGTAGATTTTGCTTATCAAATACCCCAATAAGGAAATCTGATAGATTATATGTACTTAGGTAAATCACTACAAGCAAATTTTCCGTCATCGAGCTACTTTCCGGCCGTCTACCGCCGATTCTAGCAAGAGTACGCACTTTCTAGAACCCGGGTGAATATCAAATAGGCTATTACTACTAGTACTATTTTAAACTTCCCCACCTCATTCGGTGAAAGTATATACTTAGGCTTCGAATGTTATGAGGTACTTCAACCTCGACAAGAGTATCGATATAAGATCAAATTCACGATTCCTGGAAGGCTTTTGATTGGTAGTTGCGATTGATATGTATAATTTGATTGCTTCCATTTTGGTGTCATTAAAGAGATTTATTTACGTGGAAAATATAATCAACAACATTCTTGTGTCTGCTACAGTGGGGTCGCTAATCTTTTTAGGGCGTGATTTTTTTTATTGTTGTTCATTGAATTGGTCTTTGGAAAGGCATATATAGATATGCTTATGGACCATAATATACTGTTTCCGATAAGAGTCTCCCCTCTCTTATTTGCGGAAGGGTGATAACAGCCACAACAGCCTCGTTGGTCTAGTGGTCGCAAGCGCTACTGCTGAGCATGAGGTCCTGGGTTCGATTCCCAGGTCGGGTAAAGTGTTATTGGATTTTTCTGTCTGGAATTTCTTAAGATCAGCCCGGAGTATACATTTGTGCCCGGTTGATGGCAATAGGCCGCCCCCTATTACTTGGGACTTAACATAACTGGCGAAATGTGGGTGTACTATAAGTACACCTCTCACCAACCCTTCTGGGAAACAAGGCGTGATGTTATGGTGAGAACATAGCGTTGTTGCGCTCCATGGGAGAATCTTATGTCCAGGAATGTTTGAGTTGTATCTAAACTAATAAAAAGTAAATTTTGTTTGTTTGTAAGTTTGCATGTAGGGGGTAATCTCCGAAACTACCAGTCGGATTTGAAAAATTCTTTTTGCATTTGGTGGCCCAATTCATGAGGAAGGTTATAGGCTGTAACATTACACTACGAAGCTTAGGAGCCGAGCCAAACGAAAAAAAGTCAGAAAGAACGCTAAGCGAAAACGAAGTAATAGCGCGGGCAGGCGATGGGATGCGACGCGGTGGGCCGGGGGTCGAAATTTCACGCGGACGATGTTGCGGGCAGAAGCTAGTTTAGATATATAGACCTTAGCCCTTTCCTTGCGTCTTATAAATACAGTTCGCACGGTATCTAGTGACTGCAGATAAGGACAACCTTCAGGCGTTGGGTATCAGACACCGCGACGACTGGCAGCGTCTTTGAAACCTAATCCGTTAACAGCGTAAGCGTTGTGTTTGATACCAAGGTTGAAACGTATTGTGGGAGTAAACTTAAGGGTAATTTCCAACGGCTCGCATCGCATCGGATCGGAAAGGATCCTTTCCGATCCGATGCAATTGGGTATTAAAATAACTGACAAAATGTGAATAATCGGCCTATTTCCCATTTCTATGAAACATGCTTTCTCTCTCTGTGAGATGGAGTTGACTCCACCACGTGGGACCGATGTGCTGGTTGGTCGATGTCACATGACCTCGAATTTTGGGTTTTCTCACGACGTTTTTATTCAACGTCTTGAGAGCCGTAGTAATGAAATAAGTTGCAGAAAGTAAAGGCTTCCATAAACAGGCGCGACGCGACAGCGCGAAGAAAACTTCACGGTTGTACAATTACCGGTGTCGCGTCGCGTGACAAGTCGCGCCAGTGTGTACGCGCCTTATAACACATGAGTGCAGTGGTGTCGGGAAATACGGACATGATATTTATGAATGAATCTTTTGAATGAAAAAACCGGTAGCAATTTTGTCTTTTGCCCAAATCGTGACCATTTAATTTTCTGCTTTGACTTTACTATTAGCGACAAACTAAAATTCCTTTGCATGTCAAACGAAAATGTAAATAAAATAGTATTTTATTATCAAATATTGGAAACCCCGTTACGAATTTACGATATATACCTTTGCGGTTTTTTGCATCATGATAAACAAATGAATAATAGTCATAGAAATTCCCGTCTTAGGCGACAATTTGGGATAATCGTACGTATGCTGGTATAAATAAAGGTCTATTTTGGTTATATGTATAAAATCACGATTTATTTACCGGACGTTCTTGCACTGGCTTAACAATTAGAGTCAAAGCGTGTCCAAATAGTTCTTGAAACCGCATTTATCATCTGTTTATACTTCCTGACTACGATAAATGGGCAATATCTTCTTTTTGCTTTTGCTTAGCTATAGATAGGGTCTTATCTATAGCTAAGCACGAGCTATTTAAGAAAAAACTAAAAACGGCATGAGCTCTAGGTCATCCGTTCTTAGGGTTCCGTACCCAAAGGGTACCAAATGAAACCGTATTTCTTACCCTCCGCTGTCCCTCCGCCTGCCTGTCAGCGGCATCTCATGAACTGTAATAGTTAGACAGCTGATATTTTCACAGATTGTGTATTTTTATTGCTGCTACAACAAGTAAAAAAAGTATAAAAAATAAAATTAAGTTATTTAAGACACGTGTTTTTTTCGGCGTTTTTATGCTAAATATTCTATGGTGATACGGAACCCTTCGTGTGCGATTCCGACTCACACTAGGCCGTTTTTTTTATACCTATTAGCCAGTCAGAAAGTTGGTGACGGAATTGACTGCTTATTAGGGTTCGCCGGACGGAAAATACAAACAGCTGTATTGTGTGAACGATATTTTAATTAGAATGCGGGTCGCACATCATTATCTACGTCTATTATTGAATTCTTTCTCTATCATGTCAATGGAATATTTTATCAGCCCGGGCTGCCAGGGTCGCGGGAATCTGCCAGGTTCGCGGGAATGTCCGAAAGGGTTCCGTGGCCCCTGGCAACACACAGGCAACTGAAGGAAAACGCCCAGAGCGGAGAAGTTATTTGATAATTTCCCACCCAAAATTAAGTCGCCCGGTAGTCAAAAAGTCCCCAAAGACAGTGGTTTCGTCAGTTTTCATCAGCTCCACCCAAATGCAACTTTTGCGCAGACCATGGCTCATGGGTTGTCGTAACTAACACATTGTCATCTCAGTCATCATGTCTGCAAAACCACGCATACCTCCGAAGCACTTCAGACCAGTTTGCGACCGCGGCTGTCACCGCAACGGGTTGCGTTTCTTACGGTATTTCCGATCGCATGTTTATATGATACGGCGATTTAGGGTTGCATGTGTTCAAATTTGTTGGTTATGGTTTACCGCACGTCAATGTTAACAGTTTGACCTTGAAAGCTATTTCGTAGCAGTAAGTTCAGTTCGGAAGGCAGATGGACTCTTTGAATCGCTGGAAAGGCCCAGACGGAAAGAGAAGTGGCAGACCAGCAGAACTTTGGTAAGTCGAGATAGAGGAATTCGTCAGAAAATCATGGCTGAGATGAAAGCATGAAAGCTAAAAACAGAAAAAGTTGCTGGGATTCTGCGTTTTATGCTTTACCTGAGACGAAGTGGCGCAACAAACTCCACAGCAACAGTATCATGATTTGATACCCGATTATTTAGGATTTCATTGGAAATCGGTGAAATCGGAGAAAAGCTACTTTCAGACTTACAATGCACAGTTTTAAAATAATGACTACTGGGTCTAATTGTGACTAGTCTTTTCACTTCACTATGAGTGTCAGCTATTGTTTTGAAACTCTCAATGCACAAAAGGAATACTTTCACCTATTGCTTATAGCAATCATGCATTTCTGTAAGAATATCACCGTGAAAACATAGAAAAGTGAACTGTCAATAGTGTTAATTCCTAGCATCATTCATTCTGCCTAGCCTTTTCCCAATCATGTCCCGGATGCAGCTTAATACCAGTATTTTACATGGAGCGACTACCTATCTGACCTCCACAACCCAGTAACTAGGTAATACGATACCCCTTGGTAAGACTGGTTGTCAGACTTTCGGGCTTCTGACGACTCGTAACGACTGTCAAAGATCCACGAATGACAGCCGGGACCAACGGCTTTACTTGCTTTCCGAAGCACGGAGGAGTCTTGGTATGTAAAGATGGTCACCCATCCACGGACCAACCCCGGCAAGCGCAGCTTAACCTGATGGATCGACCCGTATGGCTGTTATTACTTAGCCACGAGCTCCTCTCATCATCGCATCGTGGAATGTCAGCTCACTTCACCTAACCCACCACCTTTCACGGTGGAATTTTAACAGAATTGATCGGTTGAAGTCTACTCTATCTACTGTCTGTACGAGGTATGAATTAGCTAATTATGATAGATCATATTCAAAGGTCGCTCTTTTCTGGCTCCTGATAGTACTGCTGTAGTTGCTGTCAGAATGTAGGTATGCGAATCTTGGAAAAAGCCTTGTTTTCAAGAAGCTTTTCATTAAGAGAAGCAACGCCACAGATGTTTCGCGAAACAATGTTTGCCTTAATATGTAACGCTTACCTTACCTATTTGGAGATTTGGGAACTAAAAACGCAAACATATTTATTATTGGTAGCGTCATTGCAAAGCTTACATCCAGCTATTGGAAAACTTTCTGTAACCAACCCATTTAGTGGTAATATTGACGCTATTTCACCTCGATAACTATTTGTTAATAACAAAAGTACAGCAGTTGATTGGATGTTTTTTTTTTTATCACTCTGTGCCCTCTCGTGATTGGTCAACGAGGAGTAAATAGTTTTTTTTTTTATTAAACTTTACCCACACTCCACACTAGGAATTTCTCCAGTATCGTGGGTGCGTTTACAAACATTTAAACTGACATACACAAACAGCCAGACCCGGAACAACTAAATGTAGGTCATACAAATATTTGTTCCGTGCGGGAATCGAACCCGCGACACGCAGCGCAGCAGTCAATCGCTTAACCACTACGCCAACCGTGCCGTCAAAATAGTATATTAGTAATAGTAGGTAGATTGTAATATATTCTGTGAAGGTCAGCTCACTTCAACTGACTTCACCTAAGTTTTCACGCTGAGATTCTTACAGATAAGACCGTCAGCTGTTGCCATGTCTCTTAACTTAGTGTGACTTCACTCCTAATAAAATAGCTACGGTTGATTGATGGCTTTATTTTCTGTTTTGATTTATGTACTGCAAATCAAATGGTTTTTTTGTTTTACGTCTGATACATAAAATAAATGGATTTCGATCGTATATATTGAGATTTATTGTGAACTAGCGTTTGTTAGCGGCTGTCCTTGCATTTCAGATTTTGGATTTTTAGGCGTCATTAGCTTTTGGAACCGAGTGTTGCTATGGTCCAGTTTTTAAGGGAAAACCTTCATGCCTCGGAAAGCACGTTAAGCCGTTGGTTCCGGCTGTTATTCGTGGATCTTTGACAGTCGTCGTTGACGAGTCGTCAGAAGCCCGGAAGCTGACAAACAGTCCTACCAAGGGGTAACGTATTACCCAGTTACTGGGTTGTGGACATCAGATAGGCAGTCGCTCCATGTAAAATACTGGTATCCAGCTGCATCTGGTTAAACTGGAAGCCGAAACCTACATAGTTGGGAAAAGTCTACGCAGATTGAGATATACAATATTATATACTATTTACATAATATAATTATACGCTACCAGACTTATGTACATAATTATGTCTTACTATAAGTAAGTATAAACAATTCCTATTTTCTGATGTAGGTATTATTAACTTCTATAAAACCATAACAATTTGTTCAAACAAGTAAATCAAATAAAGATATAAATAATATTGAAATCGATATGTTTTACGATCACAATGCTCTGGCCTACGCAAGTACCACCTGGCCTGTTTATTGTCACATGTTCCAAACGCGATCAATTTCATAACGCTTTTATAAAACATTGACTTTTGTATTTTCTATACTTGAAATTCAATGTGGTACTTAACATCTAAGGATAAATCTTGAAATAGGATAAGATACATACTTGATATAAATGCAACCGTCTTTATGATCGTAATTTATATTTCTAATCTTCATTTAATAATTATATAACTTACTAACTAATAATACAATTTATCACATTATACACCCAGTGTTTTTCCTCCTATGGTTGATCTATGGTGTGCCCAACAGGGTCCATAATTGTGACTGATATAATTATTTCCCTACCAACTATATGCGTTATGGTACCCAATAAAGTACTGAGAATGATTGATTGATGATTTTGATATAGTCAAAATCGAATAGTCATTTATTCAAACTAGACTGAGAATCAACCCGTTTTGAACGTCATAATTACATAAGACAGTCCCCCAAAACGCCCGGCCGTCACCACTTCCTAGTGCTTTAGCTGGGAAGAAAAAGTGGCGCAACAAACACCCCCTGGGGGTACATTATTTGCCTAATCCCTAATTCCTAAATCTTTGCTTCAAAGATAAGTCATATGAAATCAGAGCCAGAGTGTTGCCATTAACACCGACCACTCGTCGCTAAAAAAACAAATTAAAAGGAAACGTTTTCTTCGAAACGAACGTCTATAAAACGCTATTTTCTTCAATTCGAGGAAAGTGACCGTCATAACAGAGATGAATCTCAGAATACAATGTTGTGCTGTCTTTGAGAAGGGCCTGATGAGTTGGTTTTATTATAATTAGGAGCGATTCATTGCTTGAAGTGCATATTGCAATTGAGAGCAATGTATTCTACTACTAGCTTCAGCACGCGATTTCGTACGCGTGAAGTGGCTTGATTTAACATTAAATATATCCAATGCCACTCGGCAATACTGTAGCTTCCCATTAGTGAAACGATATAATTATGATGATATGTCGCTTGGAACTATAATTACGCGTTCAACGAATCTATACATATCTATCTTCTATATACTTATAATAAATCTGTAGAAGTGAAAATTCTGTACATTGAAAATATCAAAAAAATAAATGGCAGGGGGTGTTACTAGACCGACACCGAACCCAAAAGTGTGATTAAATTTTTTTTTGTCTGTCTGTCTGTCTGTCTGTCTGTCTGTCTGTCTGTCTGTTTGTTCAAGTATCACGCAAAAACTACCGGTTCGATTACGATGAAACTTGGTATAATTATTCTTTAATATCCTGGGCACCACACTGGGTACTTTTTATCCCGGAAAAGTATCCTATCCTACGGTTGGGGGGTGTCAAAGTTTGTATGGAAGAATTTTAACGCGCTGTCCGATTAACTCGAAACTCAATATTTATACTTAAACCCAAAAATTAAGAATAACGTGTATCAGGATTTTTCGAAATTCAACCCCTAAGGGGGTAAAATAAGGGATGAAAGCATTCCTAGAGGTAATAAACACGAAACTTCGCACGAATAGTTATCTAAATAAATTATAAAGTTTGTAGTTTTTTGTTTTTCTAAATTACCCTTTTTTTTTTTTTCCTTTTTTTTTTTTTGGTGGGAAATCATCCAATGACTTCTCCCGCTCTGGGCGGAGCGGGAGGGCGTCTCAGACTTTTACTGACTAAAACCCACCCGTGTTCCTTCCCTTGCCATGCCAGGGGCCACCGTTTCCCCTTAGGACTACCCGCAACCCCGGCGGGCAACGGTCCTAGTGGACCCCGTCAGTTTTGCTGACATCTCTTTGAGACGCGCGTGGAACACGACGCGACGTCGACCCGGGCCTGGTCCTTATCGGGGGCGAGCTACCCATTGCTCACCGCCCGCAAGCCCGCGCCTACGGTGGCCGGGAATCCTCCAAGGAGTCCCGACGCCCAGGGCGTCTCCTACGGCGGCTAGGCGCGTGAGGGCGCGAACTTTGCCTCTCCCTCACGCGCACCGCCTCCTCCTTCGTCTAAATTACCCCCTAAAGGGGGATTGGGGGGTGTCAGTGTTTGTATGGAAGAATTTTAACGCGCTGTCCGATTAACTCGAAACTCAATATTTATACTTAAAACCCATGGGGATGTATGGGGTAATTTCCGACACTCACGCGGGCGAAGCCGCGGGCAGCAGCTAGTATTGCATAAAGACATTCGCTAAGAGGAAAAAGTGTCTCCTTATCAGTCACAAAAAGCCCTACAATTAGATAAGCTTTAATTCCTTTAAATGTATGTGTAACAGTGAACTGTAGTATAGATCTGCACCCTGATTGCGTAATTCACGATCAATCACTGCTTTGATTGCTAATCCATAGCTTAACAACGTAAATAACGCAATGAATGTTGTTGAACTGTCAAAATGTAACAGATTAGTCTTAATCGTTTACGAAAATGTGTTACGCAATGCTAAGTTATGATGTTTATTAACAGGCAGCTAATGGGGATTTTGTTGCGCCACTTCTTCTTCCCAGCTAAAGCACTAGGAAGTGGTAAAGGGTGGGCGTTTTGAGCGACTGTTTTATGTAATTTTGACGTTCAATAGTGCAGATTGTGACCTAATTTGACTAAATTTCAATTTCAATGTCAAATAGCCTTTATTAGCAATCTTAAAAAAAAAAAAAAATACAATAGGTTTAGACATCAGAGCTCTCCAGACTGCTTTGCTCTTTTCTTTTCTCCCCCAGGCTTTTCCATAGCTCACGATCGTGAGCTTTTCTCCTCCATGTCCCTCCCGCAGTAGTTCTCAAATTTCTTCCCATCTTTGCAACATGTCCACACAACATAGAAAGGAGCATGCTAAATATAAAGAAAAAAGTAAATCTTAATCCGACTAAATTACATTTTTTAAAGAGCTCAGAACTTGAGTCCTACTCCGAAAGTTTTCCCCTAAAACGTTTTTTTATAAGAAAACGAATGTTTCCAAATCCCTTTGTTTCTCATACTTCTGTCTATATCTCCCCACATCTCGCTCAATCATTAATTGCTTCGCCGAAGCTTCGTCTGGTTTGAGCGTGGTTTTTGTAATATTCTGTGGCAATTAGGAACTAATTAGGCTTTGTTTATCATTAACTAGTGTTCACCCGCGGCTGTGCTCAGGTAGACGGTTTGATTAATTTTTTAAGAGAATTTAAGAAAAGTGTAGGATGTTAGGTTTGGCCTGTCTGCCTGTGTGCGTTTTTTAAGAAGAGGTTCGCATGTCTGTCTTTTATTCTAAATATTATGTTGAAGGATGATTCATCTGGAATAATATCCATCAAAGAATTCTGTCGATATCTTTGAAATTGTAGTTAAGTACTCTTATTATTCGTCAACGGGGGTTCTCCAATTTATCTAGTAAACAATTTATTACCTCTAATGGTTCCAAGGTTAATTAATTTGTTTCAATTTTTTTTTTTTGTGTATAAATAATTGAATATACCTCAGGAAGAAAATTGCTTAGAACCTATAAGAAAAGGATGTTGAGATTTTGGATAACATAACATAACATCACACCTGTAATCCCCGAATTGTTAGGTTAGGCAGAGTTTAAACGAGTAGCACTTTCCTGTCGACAGAGCCAACTTCAGCTGTCGACAGAGGCAACTGCACCTGCCGCTATTGGTCGGGGTTTACCGTCGACACGTGGGCAGCAAAAGCCGACCAACGGCGACAGTTACAGTTCAGCGCAGCGCGCGCGCTGCCTTGTCAGTCGACTTCAAACAAGCCGAGCGTTCACGCGTTAAAATAACGTCAATGCTGACGACATGGTGGACAGCAGACAGCGTGTCGAATACTGCAGCAGTTGCTTTTGTCGACAGTAGCAGTTGCTTTTGTCGACAGTAGCAGTTGCCTCTGTCAACAGGTGAAGTTGGCTCTGTCGACAGCTGAAGTTGGCTCTGTCGACAGCTGAAGTTGGCTCTGTCGACAGCCGAAGTTGGCTCTGTCGACAGCAAAGTGCTGCTCGTCTGTTTGACGACTTAGAGCAGAGGTGTGCCTATAGATTTTCAGTTAAAAACAAGTATTCCTGTAGGAAAAGGACGACAGAACTAATTTTGGATTTTGTTTGCCTTAGAAAGTACTTCATACGGGCTAACTGATATTGACAAACTCCTAAACACAAGATTATGTAAGTAAGCAATGTTGGTATGGACGTAACTATCTAATCGCGGGTGTATCGAACTTATATCTATGTAGTTTAACGAAATAGATAGTAAGTTTGGTGTATTGTGTCTCTGATTTGATGAGCACGAGTATTTCATGTTTATTTCTATTTTATGAAATTTTATGTAACGCGTTATCCTTCTGGATTTATTAGAACACAAAATTAATACGTTACAAATTGTGATTTTAGTATGATGATAGTAGTTAATTGATTCAGGCGTGACTTGGCGGAAATCCATTATCCATATTCAGGGTGGTAGGGAAATCGACGCGAAAATGGTTACCACGTATTCAGTGCACTATTCTGAGCCCCCCTTTATATAATTTTTTCATCGGTTATTGAAAATTAAACTTTCCCATACATTTTATCCGGGCAGAAGCTAATTTAGTTATAATTTTCTCCACAAAAAGTACTTAAGCCTTGTTTCTTATAACTTGAACTCAAGCAAATCCTGTAACTCCAGTGTACTGTCAAAAACACAATACGTTTTGCAAAGAGATTTACTGATTTACGAAACATGAGTAAAATTTACCTACAAATTATACAATTAAATAAATAAATATGTACAAAACTCTGTAAGCAACCATATTTAATTAAATGTCAGCATGTAATTACTTTTGCTTGCTTCGTTGATAACGCAAGACTGGTGGCGCCGCGTAGCGGGTTCCCAAGGCGTTACATGTTTTTACAATTAACAATATGTATGTGTGCTAAGGTTTGTCTGTATGTAGGATATTTCGATGAAAAATATCTATTATCAGTGGTTTAGGTACCATTTATGGCGTGTACGAAGCCCGAAATGAGTTTTTTTTTACAAATACTAATTAGGATTTCGTTCAGTTTTTTTATTCTTACTTACTACTTTCTTTGACGCTTTCTTACGCCCGGGGGGAGGGAAGCTCCAGAGAGACATATCTTTAAAGTTATAACTTTGTAACTTTAACCCAATATTTTCAAACCCTGGAAAATTTAAAATTAAACTAATTGAAATGACTAAGCTTAAAGCACATTTCCAGTAGTTTTATCCTAAAAGTGCACCATTTCAGTTCAAATAAATTATTTTAAAATAGGCTCGCCCCCTATTACATGGGACTTAAACATAACTAGCGGAATGCGGGTGTACTATAGGTACACATCTCCCCAACCCTTCGGGGAATACACGCGTGATGTTTTGTTATGTTATGTAAAAAAATCATTTGCAGAAACAATGTCAAGAATACTTTTTTTAATAAAAAATACAGTTGTGAGCACAAGTGTCCGCGCAGTGTTCCACAATGTGTGCTCAAGATAAAACCTGCGCGGACAAATAGTGACAGACAAACATTGAAACGCATCTGTGCGCGATTGTACAATGACAATACCTCGTCTATGTGCTTAAGTGTACAAAGGAAGAAGCTTCGGTTTTCGATTTTTAGGTGTTGAGAATTTTGTTAAAATATTTATATTGGAATGCATAAACATAAGCATAATCAGCCTACAATATTCCCACTGATGGGACACAAGCGTCCTCTCAATGAGCCCTCTCAGTGGGCTGTACTGTATCTACCACGCGGGCCCAGTGTGGATTGGTAGAGGTCATATTTCTTCGAATTTTTGGTTCTAGAACATGCCGGTTTCCTCTCTATGTTTTCCTACACCGAATCGAACCCAGGACCTCATGTAGGTATAATTATAATAAACATGTTATTTTCTACACCTCTGCCTCCTCTTCGGGAAATATCGGTGATTTTATGTTTATGATCTACAAATTATCTTCCAACATGAAATGCTAATAGCTTGAATATTCCTCAACATTTTCCTCTAAACTTAAATATTATAATACTAGTATTATAATATTGTAAGTTGTAAACTATCACTTCTCTATCGTGATATCTGCCTTCTTATCTACAATACTAGATAATATGTTAATGTTAAAGTGTTATCGTCTGACATCGACGTCGGTGTAGTATCAACAATCTTACACCCACGTTTAAAGGGTAGGCAGGGAGATAGCTTCATCGATTCAGTGGAACTAAACATTCGAGATTATTAACTTAGAGAAATATAAGAAATAAAATGAGATCTTTGTGGCTAACTACTACATACATACATACATAAACTCACGCCTTGTTTCCATGGGGGTAGGCAGAAACTATAGAACGCCACCTTCTACGATCCTTACATAATCCTTTTGCCTCGTTAACATTCATATCTGATCATACGAAAAAGACCATAATTTTTTGGTTGCTTTTTGTTTTTTGTAGATATCTATAATTTACTGTATAACGCAGACACATCGCAGACAGCATTGAGGAAAACTATAATGATGATGTTACCGTACATTTGAAGATCAAAAGATTGCCTTGACTAGCAACATATTTAAATCTGGCATTTACAAGCAGCTCTTGCCATAAATCTTTCCGAAAAATAATAATTCTTTCTTTCTTTGTCGGGAGTTATTTCCTCATCTCTGCATTTAACTGTAGCAATAAAAAAAAATCGGTTTCAGTTAGAACAAGACGTAGTGATACACGTACATAATAAACTCACGCCTTTTTCCCATGGGGCAGAATGCCTACCAGAAAAGGAAACCTACAATACTAACATATTTCTTTTGCTTCTTCCGCGTCCTCTCCGTCTGTCCAATGTCTGGTAAACTGTTATTAGGTACATACTTTATTTTCTGATGCATTTTTGTTACAGGCGATTATTTTGTTATCTGGTAGGGGTGAAATTATGTGGAGTTGTTGACTATTTTGAACGACTTGCTACCGACTTGAACACAATATATTCGAACACAGTCAACTAAAAAGGTATAAACAAGTCATCACAGACAGACAAATTAAAAATCCGGAGTCACACTAAGCCCTAACACGTGTGACTCCGGGTTTTTAATTTGTCTGTCTGTGATGACTGTATATACCTTTTTAGTCGACTTTTTTGCCGTAGTAGGGTTTTAGTTTTTATTACCTACTTTTAATTTTCTCCATTTAATGTTTCCCAGAAGAAATCAAGAAGTATGTATACCTTAAACATCAATATTTATTGTCTTAATGCTTCAAGTAAACATTGAGTACTCTTGCGGTTTTAGAAATCACGACCTGGGAAAACTATTAATAACAATATTTACTTAAAATATTATACTAATTATACCATCGTCACCGAGGCAGGTAAGATACGCTGACGTGACGATTTAGACTCATTCTTAACTGATTAGCCGGAGTAGGAATAGAGTTTAAAAAATGGATAAATATGAACAATAAGATGTTTTTTTTTTTGATCGAAGACACAATTATTTACTGACAAATGCTGGCACTGACCGCCCCTGAAGGCGTACCAGTATCGCGACAGTGATATCGCGATGATATCGCATATATCTATCTGAATAGGTCTTTAATAGGTATGTTAGTTGTTACTAAGAAAAGCCAACAGGTCGATGAGGTACTTTCGCGGAAAGGTCACTCATTTCAATGCTACTAAAATACGGCCGTTGTAACTTGGCAGATCTGAACATAGGCACTACGAACTTTCGCGCACGTTCTCTCACTCACACTCGCCTCATATCACCATTTGGTTCCTAAAAAAAGATACTGCGCAGCCCTCTGCGCGAAATTCGGAACTGCCAAGTTATATCGGCCGTATTGTTTTGGGGGACTGTCTTATGTAATTTTGACGTTCGAAAAGTGGTGATTCTCAGACTAGTTTGAATAAATGACTTTTGATTTAGAATAACATTTCAGTGACGTCATTTGCCGGTAAATTGCGGACGCTATATAGCTGCCACCGCTCTTCTAGGAAACCGTAGCTTTATTGACAATACCAGGTGACGCTGACGGTGAATCAATGAAAGTCTAATTTGATACAAAGTGAACGATCAAGGGCGAAAGAACTTTAATATTTAAAAAGCTATCCTAAAGGTTTATTTTAACATCAAACGGACCAATACAGACATGAAGTGCATGCCTACAAAGTAAGGCTCAATAAATTAATATGGTGTTCATACGTTGGTCGTATACGTGCACCGTTATACGATTACTATTGAGTTACCGAACTCCACTCTGCAAGCCACTTTAAGTGCGTCTCCTTTGTTGTACGGCTTTTAGACTGAAGGCCAATTATTGTCGTACTTAAAAAACGTTTACATTCAAGTCGCAATCTGTCAAACTTGTCAAAAACAATAGTTTAGTATATGATGGTAAATTGATTGTATTTTTTACAGATTGCGAATGAGATTAGAATGCGACGTTCTATACGGTAACTGCCCTTCTGGTATAGCTGTTTATGCTGTGATTTCTTTTTAGGGTACGGTGGCCTTAGTTTAAGTTTGCAAGAGCGTAAACGTAACTAAATCGTTTGCGTTAAAATTTGACTGATAGATCATAATGCTAAGAATATAAGGGTGAGAATAAAAATCTTAACTCAAACGTGATAGTTACGTTTACTCACTTGCAAACTTACACTAAGGCCTCTGACCACCAATCAACTTTCGCATAAACATAAGCAGCACCACCTTTATCCAAATTTATTTGGTCTAAACGCAACATAATCACAGTATTTATTTCAACCCCATTCTAGTCTACACCAATATTAAAAAGAGAAAATATACCTATATTTCTATTTTTGATTGTAAAGAAATAACTCAAAAACGACTGGACCGATTTTAAAAATTCTTTCACCATTAGAATGCAATATTATCACTGAGTAACATCATATAGGGTATCACGCGGGCGAAACCGCTGGCGGAAACTAATATTATACAGTGTGATTCTTCATAATGTGCACATATCGAAATGGGGGAATCTATGCTTAATTTTATCGACGGAAAAAAAAAAAAAATCTTAATACATTTTTTTCCATTTTTTTTATTTAAAAAAATTCGTCTTATTCAATTTTTTTTACAAATATTGTAAAAATTGATTTAAAAAAAGAGATTTTTGGACGAAATACCTGTTTATTTTCAATTGAGGGTTTTTTGGTTTTAATTGGGAGGGGTTTTTCCCACAATTTTCATTTTATAAGAACACTTAATTACTACCAATCATTAGGTATGGAGTTTGTTTCATCGCGATAGATCATTTAAAAGTTACACCGTTTTTTTACATTGGGGTAAAAAATACAAAACAAATAAAAATAGTTTTTTTTTAATATTTTTTCCTTTTGTCAAATTAAGCATAGAATCCCTCATTTCGATATGTGCACATTATGAAGAATCACACTTCAGCCATCGTGCATCGGTTCCTTAGTCAGGACCTAGTTAATTTAAAGATACAGAGACTTCATAAAAGTTGGTTAGCCTACAGTTTTTGAAGTCCATAAAATCATAAGTGCACTCGTCAACGAATCAATAAATAAATAAAATCAAATAACACTTAAATTAAATTGAATGCATAGGCCTTTATTTGCATAAGTGCAGCAAACAATGAAAGAAAGTGAGCGCCAAACAATAAACCCTTCTCTTTGACACACAACGCTTGAAAACCGTACCGTGGAACAATGGACACACACACCGTGTCAAGTGTCAGTAACAAGGCATGCTTTCTTCAGAGCACAGACTACATTATAACCCACAAACACCACACAACATCAACCGTATAGCTTAGTCTTTAAGGTTGGTTTTAGCAATAACAGGATATAGATACCTTTGATTTTGAACCACTTGAAAATACGTTCAACTTTTGTATGAACGATATTATGTTATTTCGGGATTGTACGATGTTTAAAATAGGGATAAGCAGGAGTGTAGGGTATCATAACATTACAGGTTGTATTAGTAAGATTATCGTTGTAGACGCCTACACAACTTTGTAACAGGTTTTATTAAGGAATATTATGTTAGACGATTTTATTAGCTGGTTTTTGGATATCTTTGGAATTAAAGCAATGTCGTACAAGGTGTAACTGATACATCTACTGATATAACCTACATGGAGTTTTAGTCTGGTATTGATGCTGGATAACAAGCAATAAGGATACGACATACGACTCTATTAATATTATGGAAAATGTCAAACTTATTTATAACTAGCTGCGCCCCGCGGTTTCACCCGCATAAGTCACGATACCGTTGGAATATCAGGATAAAAAGTATCAAAACCAAAATATTAAAATCAAAAAAAAAAAACACATAAACCTACATGGGCACTTATGAAACGTCAGAAGCTAGGTGCACGGTTCCAATTGGTCGTTTCCTATGGAGAAGAGCTGGCAAGAAACTCCACGGTTACTCTTTTAAAAATAAATGGGTTTTACAATGCTTTCAAAAATGTACAGTTTGAATAGGTATGAGAGGACAGTGTCCTACAATATATCAACATCCTATGACAATATCCTGTGACCTAACCCAGGTCATGGTCTACCCAGGTGTCAAATCTCATCCAAATTCCTTCAGCCGTTTTTGCTTACGACCTCCAGTTCCATACATTACTGCGAAATTACTCAGTAACTGTAGCTAACAGTCGATCGATGATAATTAGTTCTCGTTTTAACGTTACTGACATTCAACCTTTGCTGCCGACACCGTTACGTTTAACGGGATGAGGTATTATGGTTTTTGTCGGTGGTAAGTAGTAGCTTTGCCTTTTATGTCGGTTTTAATTCTGGACCAAACAGTTGCTTTTGTGCCTTTTATTTTATCCTAATTTTAGCCAAAACTTCTCAAAAAAATAAGAATTAGAGATATTTAGTGTGAGAGCCAGAGAGAGTTATAATATTTCTTCTCTCTCAGGTAACGAAAAGTGGCTTAACGTGACGCGTCCTTGAACTTTCACTCTCAATTCTCATCCAATTATCGAATCGCCTTCTTAAAAAAATACAACTTGAGTTCAAGCAGGGTCTCCCTTATACACTTGCCATTTAATTTAAAAAAATACAAGACCTGTTCAAAAACAGCAAAAAGCCAACGTCACGCGGTGTTCCCAGGCGGTCACCCATCCAAGTACTGACCGCGCCCGATGTTGCTTAACTTCGGTGATCGGACGAGAACCGGTGTATTCAACGTAGTATGGACGTTGGCGATGCTTAGAGAGAAATAGTTGATCTGTATCGTAATGATAACGGCTAATTTATCAGTAATTAATGTTTTAAAATACGAATTATATTATTATCACTTTGGGTGGATTCTACCAAACAAGAATAAATTTTATCCGCGGAATAAGATTTACTCCGACAGTCTTCATATGGAGAAACTGTCAAAAATTCAAAATTTTTTCGGAAGAGAAGGCTTACTCCGCGGATAAAAATTCCTGTTTGGTCAAATCCGCCCTTTATAATAAAATTATATCTATCGTTATTTCTCCGGAAAAAGTTTATTCTGTACATATGTATTTACATGAATATAATATGTATCTATATAGGAATTTATTCTTTATCAAGTGGTTTTCGTCTCTGCATCACCCTCTGGTAGAAAATGCCTCAGGCATTAAATCCGCCTTTGTACAGTTTTTTTTTTTTAACTTGTGCATAAAGTTTTAATAAATAAATAAGAATAAGTTTCCATCTCAATATCAAATACATTGGTACGTAACAAACTAAAGGTGAGTGACCTGCGTATAGTTTATGTAACAACACGGATAGTCAAATTTTTTGCTATAATTATCTTTTGTTGCGTTGTATTCTAAGAACTGTGAATACAATAAAGATTTTTAATGGCGTGGTTCTTTCCCGTTCCATTAGCTGTTTGTTAATCGAGAAATTAGTATTTAGTAATAATAACACCAGACTATTATGGTTCCAGTGGGGGCAAAGGCCTCTGCTCAAACAGAGGAGGCACGAGCATTGATCACCACGCTTGCTCAAGTCGGGTTGGCGATTTCCAACCATTTTTTTTTCATACTATTTACATTTTGCAATGCAAAAAGAATGACGTCATTTAACGATACGGATCAACTATTTCAGCTCTCTCATCGCCAACGTCCATACTACGTTGAATACACCGGTTCTCGTCCGATCACCGAAGTTAAGCAACATCGGGCGCGGTCAGTACTTGGATGGGTGACCGCCTGGGAACACCGCGTGACGTTGGCTTTTTTATTTTTACAAGTTTTTTTGTTTTGGACCTGTCTCAAAACAAGCAATTTACGACTAATAATGAGAAATATTTAACGGATCGCCTAAAAACTTATTTGACCTTCTATTTTTTTTTTGATAATTGTTTTTTTTATCTTTAATCCCACCGTTTTCATAATTATTATGTTTGTATATAACTGTGACTTGTCCGGGTAGTTTGGAGGCCTGGAGAGCTGTAATGTAACACAGGTATTCCTAGTGCAGGCTCCAGTCTTCACAACATCATGTATTTCTGTATGACACATTATGTATTGTACGTGTTTTTCATTATGTGGTGGAGAAAATAAACGTTTATTTTATTTTATTCTTATTATAATGAGGAACGCTTTTTTATTTTATTAATCTTAAAAAATTTGACTTCTAATGTTAACTAATGTTAACATTATTTGTAATAATTTAGTTTATTTTTTTACTTTCTGGCTTTTTCCCACAGTTGGTAACTAAGCTAGGGTACCCCGACCAAATGGGTTAGGTAAGGTTAGAACTGTGACCAACCGCTACATTAAAGCTTTGTCGCAGTTACTTGGCTATTTAGTATTTCTAAGAACCTAAAATAATAATTATTTGAAGGTTCACAAAAAGAAGCGCAATCATTATAACATTAGAGTGTTCAATAATATTTTTAGCAATGCAAAATGGAAATATGAAGGGTTTACAAAAAGAGGCGCAATCATTATAATATTAGAGTGTTCAATAATATTTTTAGGAGTGCAAAATGCGAATTATCAGTGGTTCGATTGAACACAAACTTTAGTTAATTCCATAGAAATAACAAGACATACAATTATTTACAGTACAATTCTCGCGAATAAACTAATGATTGATGATTAGCAATAATTCCTCACTTTCTATAATTGTTTGGAAACACGATTACTATTTGATAGTCGGTGCTAATGATGGTAGATTATTTTAACTGCGAAATTTTTCGCTGAAATTATACGCTTCGACGACTTGATTTTTTTCAGTCATGCATTATTGAAGAATGATTATTCGGTAACAAGATTCTTTCGAATAAAATAGGGCACCCCTTTTTCTGGCCATGAATGAAGAAAAAAGTCAAGAAAATTGATAGCAGGTAAATTCATTCTTAAGATGTAACCGCAAACTGTGGTCACCAATCCCTTAGCCAAGCTCGGTGATATACCTAAAACAATCCCTGATAATCATAATCATATATTATATAAAAGACCCAGGATATAAAATAAAATATATCCCATGTTTTTTTTTTTGTTTATGATCGGTCGACCCCTTCGCTTTACCTCATTTGCCTTTGGACTACTACGTTTGAGACACCCTGTATATCTTATAAACACAAATAAATACACCTGTCGTAATGTCTCAGGCCTCTGAACAACAACTGATTTGATTGGATGAATAAAACGTATCCATTATTATTAACATGAATTATGTCATAGTAGGTAGTAGTAGAAGATATTCATTGCTGAGTTTCGATTTGAATAATGCATTTAAATATAGCCTCCACTAGCGGCGATATTTAATGTACGCTGCGTTGGACAGTCAGCTCCGCTACCACATTACTAACTGGCTTATATTTTTATTTAATATTTATTCGGAAAAAACTTAGCAAAAAAAAATGACTAAGACAAAAAAAAAACAATAAGTTTTACCACGGCTGGATATGGTGTGTTCAAAAATGTTTGATGTAAGTGTAAACAAACTCTGTTAAGGTTAAATTCTTGCACACTCACTCACTAAAGGGAATTAGTAACAAATTCATTTGAATTTAAAAGATTTCAACTTGATATCTCACCACTTTTTTCAACAATTATTGTTCAAAAAAAATTGTTTTGAATAAATTGTTATTAAAAAATCATCGACGAAAACCTGAGGTTATAAAATTAACTCAATTTTAAAACGAAAAATATTTTAAAGGCGATTTAAAATTATAAATTCGGGTTTAAGTATTGAAATAATCAAATCAAAGCATTCAATTTGTTAGTGGCACTATAATTGCCAAAAAATATTACATCCACCTTTGTGGATAGAACCTGTGGCTGTGGATGTAATTTTTTTTAAAACACATTTTTTTTTCAAAAAAAGAAGAACGCGGGTTACCGTTGCGGATCCTCCATAATTGTTTACATTATCCTCAGATACTTTTGGAACAGGCTTTAATTCGTGCTGAAGAAGATTAACTTACGTATTATGTAGAATGTTACCTATGTAATAGCGTGTAAAGTAATTGGTTTCCGCAATCTTGAAAGCGAAAGTCTCCTTGTAATATGTGCAACTGTTTTCGAGATGCGCTTTCAAAAAGATTTATGTTGAAATATTGATTGATTTGCAACTTTGTAAGCGCATTTCAGAGCTGTTGGAAATCAATCAGTTTAATGCCTATGTCTAATGACGTTTTGCTTATTTGGAAAGCTTTAATTAAGTTTAACTACTTTGTTGCAAGCTAAGCAAATCTAACAATAATTTCTAGAGACTGCCGCACAGAGTTGTATTTCTCAATCATGGTGAGGACACTTTCTTCTTAGAAGTTAGTTCGATATATAAATATTTGTTGGCAATTTTTTTTTTTTTTTATCTGTATAATTTATCAAGTATCGAAAACGTATCAAATTCGATAAATATTTCCAATAGCATCTTCCTAGTTTGGTATTTAAATGAATAAAAAACAAACACAATAGAATTTCATAACGTACACGTATTTTTTTTAATTTCATCGTAAATCGATGTTTTTTTTTCGATTTATCGAAATCGATACCATTGTTTTTTTTTACTTTTTGACACTTCTTGCATCCCTAACAAGACCCAGGAGTTGGGACCCATAAAACCTATGTCAGATAACATAATTATCATAGTATTAGCTAGCAAAAGAAGTATTACGTATAGATCTATACCAACAGTTCCTTCTGCCAAGAAAATGTCAATTAAATACAAACTTAATTAAAACAAGCAAATTCTTACGACATGACCCACAGCAAACTATGAGCGCCACATAAAACCGGAAACATACCTGCAATAAGAAAAACAATAATTAAAAATCATTACTAATAATTAGTGCAGGAAAATTTTCCTGAACCTACCGCAATTATAGTAAAGTAGGTAGTTTCGATGTAGGTAAGGAAACTGGTCATACCGCAAGCTTACCGCAGTCAGCAGTAAAGGTATTATTTATTTATTTATACCGGTATTGACGCGTGCCATAAATTGCCAGTGATGTGTAATGACTGGATGTGGTTTGACTTTGAAGTCTCGTGACTAAGTACTGGTGGCGCTACGCACTTTTAAAAGACCCACATACATAAACACACGCCTTGTTCCTACTGGGGTATGCAGTAACTACAGAGGCCTTAATGTAAGATTGCAAATGAGTAAACGTAACTATCGTGTTTGCGTTAAGATTTTTATTCTCACCTTTATATTATTAGCATTATGATCTATTAGTCAAATCTTAACGCAAACGCGATAATTGCGTTTACTCACTTGCAAACTTACAGCTAGGATCCTTACATACTCCATTGCTTCGCTTACGTTCATACTGATCTTTCACACACGCTGGTGGCTAGAACCGAAAGGAAACAGGGCAAAATTCGATCTAACACCATATCTGCTGCCCAATTTCACCGGTCCTTTGGAACGTAGAAGATTTTTGTTTACGGTCGAACGGCTCGAGGGCCATTCAATTTGGGCCATTCAGACTAAATACCTAGATCATTATTACAGATTTATAGATTTTTATTTGACTACACGGTTGGCGCAATGGTTCAGCGATTGACTGCTGCTCTGCTTGTCGCGGGTTCGATTTCCGCACGGATCAAATATTTGTATGACCTACAAGTAGTTGTTCCGGGTCTGGTCGTTTGTGTATGTGAGTTTAAATGTTTGTAAACTCACCCACAAACAGGAGAAATTCCTAGTATGGGGCAAAGTTAAAAAAAAAAAAGATATATATAAAAGCAAAATATTTTCTTTTACAACCTATCTAGTTCCTCTACCTCTTGGTATAGAAAGCTCGGTACGCGTGGGGGAATACTAGTTACTACGCGAATTTGTTACAAGTACCTACTGCACACACATGATAGTTTTTTTTTATAACTGGCAATACAGGTCATGCGCATGGACGTGATTGATGCGGATATCTGCGGGTTTTTCGGATATCGGTGCGGATATTTATTAGAGGTTATTTTTTTCGAAAAAGTTTTTTTTTTAACTGTGATTTTAATTTGTCTGTAAATTATACAGGACCAGTAAATGTATACTTAGCTTATTTTCTTTTTACAACAAAAATAAATTCCTAATCCCTATCCCGCAAAGAATAGTTTTCATGAGAGGATATCATTTTCATAATGTATTTAAATGAAAGCAATCAGCAGAATCGATTGATCCATTAGTGAGAACCAGAACAAAATGGATCCAGTAATTCCTGAGATATACCCAAACAAATAGACAGACACGACGGGGGACCTTGTTTTATAGAATCTAGTGATTCTGAACCTATTTCCATTAAACAGGTTCTGGTACCACAAAGTTTACGCTCTATAAATATTGTTTTGAAGTATTAGTTTATGGTACGTTTATTTATAAAACATAAATTGTGCTGTTCTGGTCCTCCTACGCGATCAAAGCTGGAAGTGCAATCGACATTCCAGTTCAATTCTCGGCTATTATATTTTTATTGTGGCCTACTTGTAATAAAAATATGTTATGAAATTATTAAAGACATTTTATTTGGCATTTCGGTTTCCTAAAAATGTTATTGATCACCTTCAAAATCATTACATTGAGAGTGATCAGTGACCATCGCGCCTCTCTTTGTTAACCTCAAATAATTCCTTTTTTGGGGTCCTTAAAATTTTAAATGGCCAAGTAACTGCGATCAACTTGGACGTAGCGCTCGCTGGCCGCAGCCGCGACACGAAAGGTGCATCATTAGGAGCGCAAAAAGTTTTTAGAGGATCATTAATTTAAAAAGCGTCCTTCATTATAAGGTCAGTAAGTTTTCAAAGGATCAATTGAATATCTTTCTCATTTTTTTTATGCCCGCGAAATTTTATATTTTTTTATTCTTTATATATATATTTTTTTCGTATTCTTTATGGCACCTCCTTAGGACATGAGCTGACCGAATAACAAAAAAAAAATTGGCATAGATCTTAGGAGGAGGCGTGAAAATTGATTCACTGTTACAATATATTATTAGATTCTGAAATAATAAGCCTTTCTTCCGATACGCAAATAAATTATAAAGAACTGCTCACGAATTTAGCCGTAAAAACTGGCCAAACAACTCACTTTCAAAATTAAATCTCAAAGGGAAAAATTATGATTAATAAATGTAAATTTCATAAATGATTATAAAATTAAATTAATGGTCATCGTGAGGGCAAAACACAATCCAATAGAAAATCAGAAAGTCGCTTCTCATTCATAAGTTTACGACACTTTCATTCTTAATGCTGCACAATCATTCATTCACTCGTTCACTTAAAAGATAACGATGTCGCAAGAGCTGTCGGTGATTTTAATATAAAGTAAATCTTTATTCTAACTTATATGGCCTTGCAACGAAGATACTTTCTCTGTCTAATTGAATATTTACCGCATACATTGCTAAGTATTCATAGAGGAGAGAAAATTATAATAATAATGCACAGTTCATTACAATATTATTGAGACAACTCCATTTTAAAGTTTTGCCCACAACTTTGAACACTTGTATTCTAAAAAACTTCAATGTGACATTGCATTTTATTGAACACATGACACATATGATGAACATTGAAGTTTTCTACGTTTTATTATACGCCGTCAACTCAAGTAAACATTGGAAATTTCGGTTATTTGGATTTTTCGGATACTTATTCCGCTCACTGTCACATCACTATTACTACTGTCTAAACTTGAGATTGTACCCGTATGGTCAAGGAGGTCAGGTTTCCTAACAATAACTCCTTATTTACTGCTAAAACTGTGCTTTATGTAATATTTTGTTTATTACATAGCTTATAATATTGAAGGCCTACGCCCATAGACTCTCAGAGTCTTTGAGATAAATGCTCTTAATAAGGAATCTGTTTGACGTAAGTTTATTAAACAAACAAACCACTTATTTAAAAATAAACATAAAATAAGACAGCTGAAGTATCACACATAATGACGTCTATCCGCCATATTGGATTTTATCTGACGTCATCATGACTTAGATCCTTGTTCAAATCAAGATCCAACATCTCATTTGTTGAAATGTTTCAGTATAGTTTAGACTGTATGAGGTTACAAACTATATACTCGTTAATTCTCGTTTCACTTCGTTTACGTTCATATATCTGAGGCCTTAGTGTAAGTTTGCAAGTGATTAAACGTAACTATCGCGTTTGCGTTAAGATTTGACTGATAGATCATAATGCTAAGAATATAAAGTTGAGAATAAAAATCTTAACGCAAACGCGATAGTTACGTTTACTCACTTGCAAACTTACACTAAAGCCTCGTCATACACGCACGCGGGTTGCGAGTACTACGCACCTGACCTTTCTGAAGAACATCACCAATAAGGTCACTATATATCCTCCTAGGGCGTCCCCTCCCGTATCCACTCACATCTACATTGTAAATACCTTTTGTTAGTCGCCTTTCTTTTAGTTACCTCGAATGAGTCACAATCTGAATGCGTTTGAAGGATATTGCTAATCCATTGCTATATAAGTTCGAAAAATTTGTCCGCTCAACAACGTTAATAACGCAATGAATGTTGTTGAACTGTCATAATGAAAACCATTGCTACTGTTAGTGTGTTACACAATTACCAGGCAGGTAATGAATAACTGTCTGTCAACAGGGAATTTAATTGTTTTCGTCCCGTTTCAAGATTGAATGCAACATAAAGTGACGACAGGACTAGTGTGTCATTTAGATCGTCAAACTAAGAATTTTAGAAATGCAAGATAGACCTCTACGCCATCAAACATTTCTACAATTGTAAGCAAAGTCCAATAACGGGAAAGTAAATTATCATAATCAGTAGGTTTACAGGGAAATAACTCGAAAACCCTGTTCCCCATTCCCTTTACTATGTGGTAAAGATACTATTGTCAACACACTTGCTCGTAAAGTGGCTCTTATTGAACCGCTTTTAGGTTCATCATGATTTTTACTTTATATTACCACACTAGTGCGGTAATGTGCGCTTTAATCTCATCAAAGAGACTTCATGCCTTTTTATGCATATTAAATAAAATATGATAAATTAATATTATATTTCATCAAATGATGTATTTTACACTACATATTAACCATAATTTGCGTATTCCGAACATTATTTTGTGTTTATAATTTTTTTTACAGGCTGTTTAGCGATTTTGCCAGTGCGCGCATCGCTAGCGCTTTCTTTGTATGGTTAATTATTATCAAAAATACGAGATCTAAATTATTGTCACCAACCAACGTTGGAAAGTTTTTAAAAGAAGCTCCGGACAGTCAGACTTTCATGGCAACAAAGGTCAATTGAACTTTATAAATCTAAATTTATTCTTATCTCTTGAATTACTTTATTGTAGCATAAGTTCTTACAACAATTTTCCTCGCAAGTATTGGAAAACGTCGTAAAAAACGCGTGTACATTGATCATTACACACTCGGCTTCCTTATCGCAGTCGCCTACGGCTCGCGCAAATAATACCGCCTCTAGTGTAATGACCAACATAGCACACTAGTATCATAATGTACTAATAAGTCTTCGAAGCAACTGCATATCAATGTCTTACATGGAGCGACTGTCATTTGTTTTAGTTTCTACGTACAGTTTCCACATTATTATTCAATGCATTTTCTATGAGTCAGTCTGTAAAGCATCCAATGTATATCCACGAAAATCTGTCATATTTACCAGTATTTGACATTAAAGTGTCAAAAATCAGTCTGTATTTGGACAACCGTTATTGTATAACAGTTCACTGCCTTCTTAGGAAATCAAAGTATTGATAACGGTGTAAACTAAAACCAGCTGTATCCATAATCCGTTAGGTAATCACCAATATCCAAGGCCAAATACCACGATATGGCAAATACTTTCTTTTCGGTAACAATGAACTTGAACCAAGTTTGCAAAAAAGCCAAAAAGAAACCCGTTTTGAAAAAAATGCCAAACATTTTTTAAGACAATATAATAACACTAATTAGTGAGAGTCCAGGTAGTTTCTTAGAAATGAACACACAGGCGGACAGACAATGCTTTTGTGTCCGTTTGTTAACAAAATTCGGATAACATTCTTAAAATACTAAAGTGGAATTTTAGATTCTCCTAGAATAAATATCTATTTTTTTTTTACAACTGGAAAAAAAACTTAGCCGCAAAGTTTATCTATAATCTATTTATTAAATACATAGTATGGTCACGGCTAGTTTCACGTAAAATTAATTAGCTTGTATGTTTTGCGGTTTTATTAGCAAAAATTGACATCCAGCAAATAAAAGTTTTTGTGTTTGTCATGCCCACAAAAGTCACCGGCACAAAGTCAAATGCACAAAAATCAGATGTTCTCAAACATGCTTGGAAATTCGAGCATTATTTTGAGAAACTTCTTCGAGATGAATCGAAATTGCTGTACTGGTTAAAAACAAATGACTATGCGGTCAGCAATGTTACTATGAAATTCCATGTCCTGTGTAGCGGCGAAATAAATTACTATGAAAACTCATATCTGTCGTGTTATTTAAAAGTCGGTCGACTGTTCACGTGACCAGAGCTGACCTATTTTTAGGCCAAAGACCAGCTTTGCCATCCAACGTGGCAATACTGACAGCATTTCGGGCACTTTTCTTTGACAGCAACGCGGACGAATTGTTCGATGCCCACAGAGCTCTTCCCCTTTAAAAAATAATAATTAAACACACGGCTGCATGACATAACAAGGTAAACATTTCCAGTATAGGCCGATGTCGCATTGTATAAGATTTCCGCACAGTGAGAGGTAAGCTTATACTGGAAATGTATAGCTTGATATAAGCCGTACATAATAAATATTTTTTAATGTTAGAGACAATATATAAGTATTCATATTAAATACAATATACAAGTATTGTATTTAAGATGACCAGTTATTGTTTGAAGTTTTGAAATAACAAATAAAATCTGTTTAATATTCTTAAAACGCATAAGGCATTTTACGAATATTAAGCAGATTTTATTTGTTAGTGTTACGGTTATGCTATTCCTAAAAGCGACAATTTAAACGAATGAGTTTCAGTAACATCTTGTTCGAAGCCTGCATAACTGATAGGCCACACAATCGCCACACGACACATCACCCATTCACTACACTTGTAGAATACTGGCTATTGCCTACAATAGGGCCACCATACGACAGCTATGTTAAAGGACTGTCTCAAATCCGTAAAAGGCAAAAGTATTGGTCTTAAAACTGGAAGTAGACCCAACATAAAACTCAAACTCAAAGCATTTATTTCAATTGAATCGATTGCAGGCATTTTTAAATTGTCAAGGGGTCGGTCAGTCAGAAAGATGAACCTAGTTGCCCATTCCAAAGCGTAGTAGATACCTTTGGAGAAAAATGGGCAAGAAACTCCACGGACACATGGTACGCAACAATATCCAGGTAGCTGTCGGAATACTGTTAAAATGAATACCTACTAAGAAATTGTACCTACTAAATCTTTTAAAGATCAATCAAAAGGATTACAATATTTCCAAATTGTGAGTCATACCTGATTTTTTGCCCTCGTTAACGCCAATCAATGGCGTAATGGCGCAAAACATTGTAGAGCATCTGATCGTCTAGCAGGGGAATCCCTTTAAAGTTTGGTGCACAATGACTTTATGGACTTTAACATCCGTTAACACGTATAATATAGTGAAGAATATTAGTCACTGTATCCACACAACATAACATCACGCCTGTATTCCCCGAAGGGTTAGGCAGAGGTGTACCTATAGTACACCCACATTTCGCCAGCATAAGTCCCATGTTAGGGGCCAATCTATTGCCATCAACCAATACCGGGTTTCCACCAATTCAGGGTACAATTCCGGACTCCGGGCTGATACTGAGAAATTCCAGATTTCCAAACTATTCCCTCTTTATTCCCCCAACCGCCTGGTCTTCCTAGCCGTACGTATCAGTAATGCTGACCGGGCGTGCTACGTGCTTGTCCGTGGTTTAGATAACTGCTTGTCACCGCTGCAGCGCTGCAGCTACTGCGTGTGTACTGTGTAGCTGCATATTATTGTGCGTATTGTAGAAATGGAATGGGGCTGTTTCAGACTGTTGTGTAATGGGTGTGTTTATTTTGTAATACTGGTCGATTATGCCATCAGCTGGGATTGCTTACGTCATCATTCTTCCTTTAACTGCACAGCGATGAAGCTAATCCTAGCAAATTTTACTGGAACTAAGTTTTTGGCACTTCCCAGGAAAAGCGCAATTAAAATTAACGCAACCACAAAACTGACCATAGACAGTTTTGTGGTTGACTTAAAGATTGGGTGCTGATGCCGAAGTCTGGTCTGTTGCTATAGTACTATTTCCTATTTGTTATGAGGAGCTCATGGCTTAGTAATAAACAGCCGCGGGTCGATCCATCAGACTACACTTGCCGGGGTTGCTCCGTGGATGGGCGATCATATTTACATATCGAGACTCCTCCGTGCCTCGGAAAACATGTTAAAGCCTTTGGGTTATCAGAAGCCCGAAACTCTGACAAACAGTCTTACCAAGGGCTATTGTTTTACCTAGTTACTAGATTGTGGAGATCAGATAGGCAGTCGCTCCATGTAAAATACTGGTATTCAGCTGCATCCGGTTAGACTGGAGGCCTACCCCAACATAGTTGGGAAAAGGCTGGGCAGATTGATTGTTATGGTGTACAATAAAGAGTGTTCTATCTTCCAAATCTACATATAATAACATCATCGATGATTCCGTTCGTTTTCCGAAGAACAAAGTAAGAAGTATTGTTTTATATTCCAAGTACTTTATCATAACAAACAAATATAAGGATAAAGATTGGTAGGTACTTGGTTCTAGGAAGTAATGCCTTGAGTCGGCGAACTGTTGTGCACCATTAGTGATGTCATGTGTACCGTTGATCACGTATCTTTGCCTATAGGTAGTATTGGTTCCTTTTACCTCGGAAACCCCTTCGACATAGTTTTGAATAATTCGTTTCCTGATTAATTTCTTGCATGTTAAGATGAAGATGTGCTGCAGTAACGTCCTTCTATACTCCCATGGTCACCGATCTGTTTTCTAAGACCGGAGAATATGGCATGTTTGTAAAAAAATAAAATTTGGTACCTCTATCCTCTATGTTCTTTCGAGGTTCTTTCTTACTTCTCTCAATGATATGGTTTTAAAAAAATTACCCCCCTACGGCGTAGCAAAATGGAGAGTTATAATTTTGACCGGTATGTATGTATGTTCATCTGTTCCCTCATACCTTCTAAACTACTTATCATCATTTTAACAAATGAATTATTGTTGGGAGCGTCTTCGAAATCCGGAGTCTTACGTCATCTGTTCGATTTATGCCCTAACACATGTGTGTCTCCAGATTTTTAATTTATCGGTCTGCGATGTCTTGTTTATACCTTTTTAGTTGACTTTTTTGTCGTTTTTTTCAACGACTAGAATAGGCGATGTACAATCCTGCTGATCCCGTATTTAAGCTGATTATATCACTACACTGGCTCATCACCACACCAAGCCTACTGTGCAGGTCCCACCTCACTTTCAACTGTTTCCCACTTTCCCGCCATTCGTGGTAAACTGACAGTTGACATTAGTGACAGCGACCTCACTGCTGACGTTCATGAGATAGTGTTTACATATCTAGTAAATAGATACACTACAGGTGAATCTGTCAATACAATACAAACGGTCTTATATCTGTCAGAATAGATGGCCTTATTGCTCCCTTTAAAATTCTCTCTTCAACATTAGTATCGTAGTTCACATTCTATCCCTTGGGCGTTCGCCCTTCAAATAGTTCAGATGCTTGGCAGTGCTAATCTCACAGACACACCCCCAGTACATTGATATCAGTTACCCAATGCGATGAATCATCCTCTGTCTATCATTAACTATTTAAGTAACGTTGGCTTAACTCCGCGTTGAAAATAGAAACGAAATGTGCCAGTTGACCGACTGGTCGAATATAAATGTGTTATGTAATTAATGCTTGCAATAATTGCACGCGTAAATATATTCATTAAAGGTTTGTTAAGATAATTATTATTCATTGATTTTATTTGCTAAATTAAACTAGAGACATGGATCTGAGACCTCAGTATCTATGTAGAACGACTGTTGAACAGAATATCGACTTAAAACTAGATTTAGTGGTGCGCACATGTTTGACCAGAACGTGGACGAGGCAAAAGCAGTATAGGGATCTGGTGATGAGTAATTTCTGCCCATCCTAAAGGCAGAATGGTGTGAGTTTATATAGTTAGATTAGAGTTTTTATAACCTTTTACTGACAAGTGGACCTGGAAAGAGATGGAGAAGCTTCGATCCGTTAAACTAGTTCACAATGTTTTATTTAATTATTATCCAATATTCTGCCTTCTCTAACTAAGATCAATTAGGTCAGACAATATCAATTTTATCAACTTGTAAGCAAAAGACCAGTCAGCGACAAAACCAGAGCTCTTATTTTCTTTAATCGTTCACTCGTGATTCACACAAATGATAAGGACGCTATGTCTGTATGTATGCTTGTCTGCTCAGACGGCTGGGCGTCTATTTCCATGCTCGCTCGCGCCGCTTGCGCAAGCCGCGACAGTTGCACACTCAAGCGCATTCGTTCACGCTCGCTACGCTTTAGAGGTAAGCAGAGCTTGAAAGGTCAGATACCAGAGCTGTAGGAGGTAAAATAAAATAAGTCAATAAGATAATTTTGTTGGGGATTTTCCTTGTGACTAAAAGTTTATCGAACTCTTCATTCTTCTTGGTATTAAATATAGGAGTTAATTTATTAGCTAATAGAGACCAACTTACTAAAAAATACAACAATCATCAATATTGTTCCTCATATCAAGTGAAAATAATAAAGTTTTAACTAAAAATGTAATGAATTAATCTATGTTACTATAAATTATGTCAGTAACAGAAATTGATTAATTAAATTCATTCAAACTAAGAAGGTAGGTACTTTAATATTATGCCCAAACAGTAAATACAAGAAAGCATAAAATCCTTCCAAAATTAACAACTTAATCAACGTTTTTAGATCATTATTTTACTTCAATCAAAACTCGAACCTTCACACAATATATTACTATCTAATTACTCCTAGTCGACCAATCACGAGAGGGCACAGAGTGATCAAATAAACAGAGACCCAATCAACTGCTGTACTGTGTTGTTATTAACCAAAGACTATTTAGCTTATTAACAAACCGTTATCAACGTGCAATCGCGTCAATCTTACCACTAAATAGATTGGTTACAGAAGTTTAATAATAGCTGGATGTAAGCTTTGCAATGAGGCAACCAAAAATAAAAACATTTATGCGTTCTTAGTTCCCAAATCTCCAAATATGTAAGGTAAGCATTACATATTAAGGCAAAAATTTGTTTAGCGAGGCATCTATAGCGATGCTTCTCTTAACGAAAATCTTCTTAAAAACAAGGCTTTTTCCAAGATTTACATACATTCTGATAGCAACTACAGCAGTACAACCATCAGGAGTCAGGTAAGAGCGACCTTTGAATATGATCTACCATAATTTGCTAATTCAGATCTCGTACAAGACAGTAGGCAGAGTAGACTTTACTCACTACCTTTGATAGTGGAATATAGTATTTTTATTTAACTAATTCCACCATGGTTCGTCCTTGTTCAAAGTGACTAGTGTCTAGACGACTTTTCAATATACATAAATGAAAATGCTCTTTGCCTAGCGCACACCACTTCTGGGGTCCCGTCAGAAGTGAGTCTTCTGTTGCTAAACTACTCAATGACATTGGTTAATTGCCTCGTTAGAGCTAACCAGCTCATGCGATTAGCATAATATGGTGCGTGGTACCTACCTGTAGTGTGCGTACTGATAATTATGACGTTACCATGCATGGGAACATATTCGGGTTACCCTGAGAGATGCAGTTATGTTTACGCATTGGAGGAATATTTTATAACAATACATTTTATAAGAATTGTAGTGCTATTCAAAGTAATTTTGCGTAAAAATCACCGAAACTTCATTCATCTAGAAATTGCAGCCCAAAATAAAATAGAATAAACCTGTATCGTTAAAAGTCTCACCAAATGTACTATTTAATTACATATCTCCATCACTTGTGATAAGGGATCAATCGTCAACAACTAGCCAATAACTTCAAAAACAAATTTAAAAAAAAACTCCCTTCTACACTTCTAGAAGCACCCTGTATACACGTGAGAATCAATCAATCTGCCTAGTCTTTTCCCAACTATGTTGGCGTCGGCTTCCAGTCTACCCGGATGCAGCAGAATACCAGTATGTTACATGGAGCGACTGCCTAACTGACCTCCACAACCCAGGTACTAACACGATGCCCCTTGGTAAGACTAGTTGTCAGACTTTTGGGCTTCTGACTACCCGTAAAGACTTTCAAAGATTTAACTAAGAAAGCCGGGACCAACTTACGGCTCAACGTGCTTTTCGAGGCACGTATACGCGTAAGAATACTATACTTAACATACGATCGAATAAAGGAAAGGCTCGTGCAGATGGCGCGATGCGACGCGACGGCGCGGCGCGACACCGGTAATTGTTCTACCGTGAAGTTTTCATAGAAATTGCTCCGCCGAGTCGCGTCGCGTCTGTCTGCGGGAGCCTTAATGATCCCATAGATCTCAATTATGGTTAAACTAGAACACCAAAGAAACTAAAGTAAACCCTATCATGCCGCACGATTGCATAACACTACCATTGTTAACTAAAACTGCCATACTAAAAAGATCACAACATTCCTCTGAGAGATCACAGCAAAACATCTTCCATAATAATTGACTTTTACAACTGGCCAGAGATAAAACGCAGCTGATATTGCCTTTGACGTGTACACAGTGGCCCACTTTTGACATAACTTGAAAGATCATCCGTCTTTGTTATTGAAATCCATAGAGTTTATGAGGGCTTCCAAACTTTTGTGTGAAGTGTTGGCCGCAATTTGTTCAACATTGGATGCTGGCGTTCTCTTCGACTGTTAGATTTCGTATTCGTAGTAAAATATTGTTCTGCAATAAAGCCTATTTACACGATGCAAGTTTTTTGCCTGGGACATACAACAAAATTGAACTGTGCAACTTTTATTGTTGCTTCAATTTATCGCATGCCACCCCCAATTAAACAATTAAATTGCACCGTGTAAATCAGGCCTATGATTGAATTTATATAAAATAAATAGAATCGCTCATAAAACGCATGGCCACAGTGCACTTGACAGGGGATTTGACAACGAATGAAACCGAAACCGGTTTTCAGTAACCGGTTTCTTGAATAATCAAAGACTGGCTTTAATCGATATTTAACACATTTTAATGAACCTTTCCTAAATTAATGCAATAGGAACTTCAAATTCACTGCCATTCAAACGTTTCATTGGCATCAGATTCCATCTTATCTGTAATATCCTACATTCATCATCACCATCATCGACTGATTGGTGACTCGCACGAATTTACTCGCCCGAAACGGGCGAATCGAGACTTTCAATTTTTTTTGTTCTTGATGCGATTGGCACGAAGTTAATTTATTTACAGGCGAATCGATTTCTGAAGTTCTCGATTCGCTTACAATTAAATTAACTTCATGCGAATCGTCTCAAGAAAAAAATAATTAATTAAAAGTGTCGATTCGCCCTTTTCGGGCAAGCCTTTCCTTTATTCGATCGAAATAATCTTAAGTATAGTAATTTTACGTGTATACGTGCTTCGGAAAGCACGTTAAGCAGTGTGTAAGATCGACCCTTAATGATTTCTATCTACAAACATTGCTGTTCATAATCTCCGTTTAAAACTGAGTAGTGAAACAAAAACTAGAGTTACCTACAACAACAGTTAACAGCTGCTTATCTGTTTAACAAACAGTTAAAGTTAACTGCAGATAAGATAACGGGGACAAGTTTTATGACTTGCAAGCCTGACACTGATTTTTCACTTCCGAAAGAGGTTCCTAAGTTTGTATGAAGATTTTCTATAACGAAGTCTTTTTGAATACAAAAAAAAACAATATAACTTGTACAGTCAGCTGCAGAGAAATCTCACCCCCTAGCAATGAAAAAATAGGGGCTAGGGGGTGAGATTTCTCTGCAGCTGACTGTACAATACTAACTTAAGATGCAGTGACAAAAATTGAAAAGAGTATGCTTAGATGGTTTGGTCATGTTGAGAGGATGAATGAACGGCGACTAACAAAATGTATTTACAAGGCAAGTGTGAGTGGAGACGCCGGGAGGGGACGCTCTAGGAGCACATATAGTGACCTTATTGGTGATCATCTTCAGAAAGGTCAAGTGCGTAGTACTCACAACTAGTCATACCCAGGGGTAGGTATCATATTACCCAGTAACTGGGTTGTGGAGGTCAGACAGGCAATCGCTTCATGTAAAGTTCTGGTATTCAGCTGCATCTTGTTAGACTGGAAGCCGACCCTAACATAGTTGGGAAAAGGCTAGGCAGATTGATTGACATACTTTATAACGGCTAGGAACTTTTACGCTTAATAAAAGGAAATCATGACAGGCACGAACGAAATACAAATATAAGGTGATCAGAAAACAACAAAAAGTTATTTTTGGGAACAAAAAATCATGTTAACGTTCCCAAGTTTATAATGTTTATATTGAAGCCATTTTGAGGTAAGCAGGAGTCATTAAATAGGTTAATAGTACCTTGTAGCGATATAAAAGAGAAGTTAAATTAAAATATACACTGCTTTTACGTTATACTTTTTTGTGAGTAAAAATAAACTTTGATGAAAAATCCATTGATTTTCAATTGTTTTTAGAAGTTTCATCATCATCTGCCTAATCATCATCTGCCTGCCTGTGTTGGGGTCAGCTTTCAGACTTACCAGATGCAGCTGAGTATCAGTATTTTACATGGGTAAAATATAAAAACGGTTATACACACACAGGCGATGCGCGCCCTTTGACGGCACATGTAAGATAGAGGTATTTTTTATTGCAGTACCCGGTATTTTTAAAGGTTACCTTACAACCAGTAAACCACCAGTAAATACCTTTAAAATTATAAATGTTGTAACCGAAAAAATACCTGTATTGATCATACCGGTTTCGGTCCCTGCCCGGAACGACTGTCTAAGATCTACGAAAGACGGCCGGAACAAGGGCTTGCCGCGTTTAGTGACGGCCGGAACACGGGCTTGCCGCGTTTAGTGACGGCCGGAACACGGGCTTGCCGCGTTTAGTGACGGCCGGAACACGGGCTTGCCGCGTTTAGTGACGGCCGGAACACGGGCTTGCCGCGTTTAAAGACGGCCGGAACAAGAGCTTGCCGCGTTTAGTGACGGCCGGAACACGGGCTTGCCGCGTTTAAAGACGGCCGGAACAAGAGCTTGCCGCGTTTAAAGACGGCCGGAACAAGGGCTTTCACATCTCCAGTGTGTAGTTCGAGTACGTGTCTTTAGTTATGATTATTCGATTGACTTTCTTTGTAGTTTAGTACTTACCTACATTAGGACCCGAGACCAATGTCTGTTTCACGATTTGATAGTTTATTATCACTAGCCTAGCTACCTCGATTTATTTATTGATAATTTCTATCACGATCTTCCAATTCAAACACGGCTGTTAAAGCAAGTAACTTAGAACTCAAATAATAATTACAAAAAATGCTTTCTCCATTAAAATTTAAAACACAGTGCTCCAATCTCAAAAAAATGGGGACAAAAAATGAGACAACATCGGAAACAGAGATAAAATAATGTAACATAATATTTTAGTGGCGCGCACGACATCAACATCTAACAAAACTATTACCTTGATTTTTTTCTTTAATTTAATGACAACTAAATTCTAGGGAAGGACCACCTACGAAGTTTAAACTTTTTATACCCTGTAAATTAAAAATGTTTACCATCAGAATTCAACTTTATAGCGTCGAGTAAAAGGTTGGTTTTAGATTGTGTGCCCTGAACGTAATAAAGCCATTTTTTCGAATGTTTTGGATGCATCTATATTATAAAGAAATAATGCAGTCACTCCTTTAAATGGACCTTTAATTTTGACAGACACCATAAAGTCAAATTTACTTTTACTGCTCCAAAACCAATTTCCAAACAAAAAAGAACTTTAACTCGATAAGAATACGGGTGTGCATATGAAAAAGTGAACCGCAAATCGAAGTTTGTGGATGTTTTCTCCTGATGATGTGTGGTCTGTAGGTTTTTTGTTTATAAATTTGGATTTTTGATTGAGTCTACGGTGTAATTAAGTTATTCTGTGAGTTATGGAGATGTATTTTTAGATACAATCATAAAATTTTTGTGTAAACATTTACTTGGATGGTTGATTGCCTAAATATTTTCAAATTGATGAGCAAATAAACGCAATTAAACACTTCACACGACGCTCTATACTGGGTTTTTCTTATAGACTTAATGATTTTGTTATTGTTCCTATAGTAATAAGTAAAAACTTAAACACACACACAGAATTTACTTTTTCAATTATTATCTGCTAAAAAATTGATCACGCGAGCGTCATTACTTCGCCAAAAAACAATATTTATTTTATAATTTTTCCTCAACCTTTTTCCAAGATAACTCACATTTCGACCCACTGTGTCGAAACTTGACCTGCTAAATGTAAATGAGGGAATAGTCCCATTGGTCACGATCTCTCTACTCGTTTCTAATTTTGACTAACAATAAAACCTCATCCATCTCAATCTTGCAAATCATCATGTTTGAGTACTTTATTTAGAATGCTTTCAACGATTTTTTCGTACTTATGACGGACTAACGATGATTCTGTTCTTTATATTAGTATATACTTGAATCATCTACAAAGTGTACGTAATAAATAAATAAGCAAAGAAATATTTTGTTTGCAACAATGACGCAACCTGCTGATTTAGTAAATCCTACTTAAAATACAATAGACTTAGATATATTTAGTCCCTGCGTCCAGCGCTCGGCGTGGCAACACGTCGTGTTCGGGTTCGTGACAAGTCAATCGTCATCCAGAGGGTGCCTCGTTGAGTGGTGAAACACGTGTCGATTTCTTACGGGGTTTTTAATTACTCTTTATGAATTGTTTAGCGGAATAGGATACTAAATATATCTACGTCTCTTGTATTTTATAATGGATTTCCGCCAAGTCACGCCTGAATCAATCAAAAATCCTACTTAGGGCTGATTTCACCAATGAAACTGAACGCGATCAGCAAATCTAAAACGAGTTCAAGAGCTGTCAGTGTCGACATTCCATAGAAAATAACAACACTGACAGCCCTTAAACTTGGTTTATGTGCTGATCGCGTTCAGTTGCGTCGGTGAAATTAGCACTTAGTCAAGATGACGAGCTAATGCATGTAACAGGGAGTAAACACTTTTGTCATAAAACGGGCACAAACCCAGACTAAGGGCTATTACTGGCAAATGCCTTATGGAAATATTGAATAACACTGCCCAACCTGGGGATAAAACCAGGGACTACACGAACAGCGACCGCTCTTGGGACCACTAGAACAACGAGGCAATCGACTACCTAACAATATAGTAGACAAATGATTTCTAAAAAAAAGTTGTGTGAGATGTGAATCCACGCAGTTGGCGAGTTCTATACATATAAAGTGTGTTAGACCGGTTATACACAACCCCATAACGTGTGTTTAATGATGGCAATAACTGTGTGTACTGGCCTATAAACCTAGACCTAACCTGGATCCTGTACCTACGCCTAAAAGTCTAAAATAAGCCGACGTTTAGTACCAGGGGAACATAAAACTACGAGGTGTTAGGAACTTGGAATACTGACATGACAAAGGATTCTAGTTTCTAGGTACAGTCCGTCCGAAGAAAGAATGCGCTCGTAACTCCTGTCAGTTGGATAATTTCTAATACCAGTCGCCGTCAGATATATAGACATGGTGACCAAATAGTCCTGCACAACTTAAAATATCAATAAGTTCCATACACAAGAAGTTACCATTAATATCTGAACATTCATTAATTCATTAATATCTGAGCAGATGCTTGTCAATAATTTCTATACACACAACTAACCAAAAATGTCGGCTAAACTTGTCTGTCTGCGTAGAAACATTTGACGTTCTTACCTAGACCGTAGATACATTTGACGATGTAAGTAATAGTATTCAGATAGGTATATTTATTTTATTGCTTAAGATACAAAAGTCCTAATTTTTTACCAATAACGGTTCGTAAAGCCTCGAGTAGACTGGCGCGAGACGACGGCGCAACGCGACTCTAACAACACAATTTCTAAGAAAACTTCACGGTAGAACAATTACCGGTGTCGCGTCGCGCCCGTCTGCACGAAGCTTAAATTATATGAATAGACCATTAGGCGATTAAAACTATAATTACTCGTATAGGGTTCTATTCATCCACGTTTGAGAAAAGCTCAATTTTCATCTAAACAAACATTTTCAGACACTTCTTTATAACCAATAAAAACCCTAACAAAATATCTGAAACTTCTCAATCGTACTAAAATTCTTAATTAGTTCAGAACTTAATTAAAACCTTAAACAAACTAATACAAAGTTGCCGAAATTAATTAAAATACAAAAATATTCACGGCCACGTCTGCCTCTTAGTTAAAAGTTAATTTTGTTAGTCAAACACTGTTTAACGACGGTTAACAGCCAAGTTAACTGAGCAAACATGTTTAGAACTAAGTTTAATTTAAGACGCGGTTTGACGCTCGACGAAGTGATTTCTTTTACTGAAATAAATCATGAAGACATCGTATGTCAGCGTATTAAAGTTCACTTGATTTGTAATATCCTCCATGGTTCAGTAGGCAGGCAAGAGGTTTTCCTTGATTGAATAGTGTTTAATCTCTCATTTTTACCCGACTACGGCGAAGCCAAAATTAGGGTTATGATTTTGACCGGTGTTTAATTATGTATGTAAGTATTACGTAAGTAGTATCTGTTCCCCCATAACTTCTAAACGACTTATCATAATTTGACAAATGAGGTATCGTTGGAAGCGTCTTGGTTGTACGCTGGTTATAGGCTATGTGACGTCACATTAAATAGAAGATGGCGCCATCTAAAAAAAAACCCGCTCTGTAGTGCGCTGGGTGACCTTAAATGTCATGTAATGTTTTCAAATTATTGTGCTATTTCCATGGAACAGAATTGACGTCTTTAACACAAACCTCACACAAAAAACCTGCCTCAGCTTTACTTAAATAAATTAATTGTTAGTTTTGCACCAAAGCGTTTTATCTTCATACCAACTGAACCCCGAGTAAAACAAGTTTCCGATCTCCTCATCGCGTTAACTGTAACATCTCAATCTTACGCGTCAGTCCGTCTGTCATCGATTTCAGGCGTGTTCTCCGTAACTGTAGCGAATTGATGTCGGATTATGAGAACTTTTTCTGCTTTTTTGCGACACCTGAGTCAGTGAGTTGAAAGTTTTTTGTAGGATTGTGATTCGTGCAATTTGTATTGTACTTTGTTTTTACTATAACTATTATCAAACTTTGGACTTTGTCAATAGTGTTTGATCAAGCGTATGAGTGGAATTTTTTGTCAACTTAATTCAACGAAATATAAACTTTACTTATCATATTATTGCCGTAACAAAATTTGAAGAACGAAATAACTTACAATGCTTGAGCAGTGGTTGAAATATTAGCTAGTCAGCGAAGTATTAACAGAGTTAATACCCTGAGTCCTGAGTGTGCCGGCACTCGTAGAGATAGCAGCGAACAACCCCATCAGCATCATCCAAACCCCATCATTTTTTTACACGAGCAGCCTGTGGGTCTCCTACACTCAGTCAGTACAACGCCTTGCGTGTGCAGTCTAACCGGATGCAGCTTAATACCAGTATTTTACATAGAGCCACTGCCTATCTGACCTCCACAATTCAGTAACGATACCCCTTGGTATGACTGCTTGTCAGACTTTCGGGCTTCTGACGGTGTAACGACTGTCAAAGATCCACGAATGACAGCCGGGACCAACGGCTTAACGTGCTTTCCAAGGCAGAGAGGAGTCTCGGTATGTAAAGATGGTCACCCATCCAGGCCAACCCCGTCAAGCGTAGCTTAACCTGATGGATCGTCCCGTGTGGTTGTTATTACTTAGCCACGAGCTCCTTGATGCACCCCACTCTACCAATGAAAACAGGACACTTTAGTACAAAGCTATCCCACGACCGAGTCATTATCATTGCCTCCAAGTATCGGCTATAAAATCAACGGACCGTACAAGCTTATCGTGGAGCAAGTTGTAAAAACAAATGAAGCCTACATTACTTCTCTTATTTATAAACTTGCTGTATAATGTTTTTACTGTTTGCTGACGGTCGCTAGGGTCCAGGAGCGACGCGACACCGCGCACCGGTGAAACAACTCCCTTTAAGTCTCCATATAAATTATTACACCGTAGTAGCGTGAAGCCTGTCTGCGGGAACCTTAACTGAGACCGTTCCTGATGTAGCAGCGCAGTGCGGGAGGGTGTGGTGTCATGAAGTAAGAGCTCAGTGATTCATCAACTTGTTATAACTGTCACCCCTCCCGCATGATATAAACAATATTCTTCACCATCACCGGCAACGTTACCGTCACCATCACCATCACCATCACCATCATCATCATCATCATCATCACCATCACCATCACCATCACCATCATAATCATCATCATCTCTAGCACCGCGCGCGCTTCCCCGGCCTCCTGTTACACACATCCGTCGCTTTTCACGAAATCACTCCCACAGATTGCAGGAAAATGAGAGGAAAGATGTTACACATCAATAATATTAGGAACTATCGTGGACACCCATATCTGATCATCGTAAGGACTATTTCTGCTTGCAGCGCTCGGCCGCTATAGAATCGCTTACCTACCTACGTTCATCAAGCAATACTCCCTAGTCCTCAAACAGTAAGCCCCTCTATTTACAGAGTACATTATAAACAAGAGGTTAAGTGCTAACGATAAGCTCGTATCAACTAATGTTATTACGAATATTATGGCTCTATTGTGATTTTCTAACTCATTATGGTATAACTTTTGCTATACAGTTATGACTTTTATTTTTATGACTGTAATTTGATTTAATGTTTGATTTTTAATTTAATTATGAAATTTATTTAAAGTTTAAAATGATCGTATTGAAAATGTGACATTGTACTGAATACTTTAATTTTATGACTTTTGTATAATTTTATAGTATTTTCAATGTTCTGTGTGAATAGCTTTTTTAATAGTTTTTTATCAAGATACCTTTTGGTAAAACTGGTTGTCAGACTTTTAGGCTTCTGACTACCTGTGACAACGGTCTATTAATTATACTTAATTTTTTTGCGAATTATTTGTCGTACGTACCTATACATTTTTATGTATTCAAATCACAAATCTCATTGACAGTTGTTTGAATTGGTTAAAATGACACTGTAAATGCAACTGTCAATTTCATAAATAATTAATTTCCCTCAAACAGGACGTTAAGGTACAGTCACCAACAAAAGTCGATTAACTCTTCAGTTTTTTTAATCTTATTTATTGAGCAAAATATTTTAATTTTAATTGGAACAGAAGTAAAATTTAACGAATATTGTCTCAAAGCTATTATATGAAAAAATAAAAAGCAGTTTATCGAACCATTTTATGGAAATTGTGATGTTTTGTAAAAGGAACAGTGTTAATGGACTTGCGTTGCTGACCGTACTAATACTAGGTATACAATGTAAACTAAGGTTTTAATTTACGAACTAATGGCAAATAAATGATTACTTACTTACTTACTTACTTAATGGCATAGTAAATACTCTCACACTAGACCTGCAGTACTCGACCAATGTAAACAGGGCTCAATAGGTAAGCTCTAACATTGTTTACCAATTAATTAGTAATTAAGCACTTAATTAATGTTTTTATTCATCGTTAAACATTAGCACTTTGTTGTTTTGGTAAACAAATTAGCGTTCCTAAATAAGCAAATGACGTTGAAAACATTTTTTTACTAAGACTTCGTTTAGGCTCGTTTGGTACTTAACTGTTAAATGGAGGACGAATAAAAAAAATAAAAAAAAATACAATAAAATGAATTTATGATTCAACAAACAAATTACCAGAGTAATGAGACGATGTCGAACCGTCTGCCGGAATAAAATTATTTGGAGCTCCTAAGAATAAGCCATAATGGGTACCATATTATAATGGCTGCTCGTTCCTGCCGAGAACAACATCAAAGTTCAACATTAAGGTCAAAACTACAACAGAGAGAGATAATTAAACACAGACAATACATAAAAGTTAAGTTAAAAACCCAAGAGAAGAGGTAGAATGACCTCTGCTCTTATAAAATGTACTCGTTGGTGTAGTGGTCGCAAGCGCTACTGCTGAGCATGAGGTCCTGGGTTCGCTTTCCCGGTCGGGCAAAATTTTATTGGTTTTTGTCCATCTGGCAGTTTTCAGTAGTAGCCAGGAGTCTGGATTTGTGGACGGTTGATGGTAATAGGTTCGTCCCCTATAGCATGGGACTTAGACATAACTGGCTAAATGTGGGTTTACTAAAGGTACACCTCTGCCTAATCCTATATACGGGGAATACAGGCGTCATGTTATGTTATGTATTCGTATAAAACAGCAAACAGGCGCGACGCGACTTTAATGATACAATTTCTGAGAAAACTTCACGGTAGAACAATTACAGGAGTCGCGCGACAATTCGAGCCAGTATGCACGAGCCTTTAGACATGTCGCCATCTTGTAATTGTGAAGAATTTGTCGTTTAGCACTAACTCCAGTCGAATGAAATTTTACGCAAAAAGCGATCGTAACTGTCACATATGGAGTCCCCCAAGGCAGCGTGCTGGGACCTACGCTTTTCCAGATCTACATTAATGACTTATGCACGCTGCCTTTACATAAATCACAAATCTTCACTTATGCTGATGACACCGCGATTGTGGTCTATGGTAATACTTGGAGCGAGGTAAAGAATATTGCAGAGCAGTCCTTAAAAACTGTTATGAACTGGTTGCTAATCAACCTACTTACCCTAAACGTGGCCAAAACAAACTTCATTCCCTTCTTTATGAATTATAGGAACAAGGCTCCACCAGAATTTTTAATCACGGCACACGCGTGCTCTGATCTCAGTTCTTGCTCATGTTCGACGCTTACCCGTGTTAATCATACGAAGTACCTGGGTGTATTGATTGATGACGGACTGAGGTGGTACAACCAAATAGATAACACGGCTTCGAGAGTCAGAAGACTTATCTATATTTTTAAATCTCTGAGACATTGCGCAGACATTAATATCCTAAAAATGGTTTATCTAGCACTCTGTCAGTCCGTTATCACCTACTGTCTCCCGGTATGGGGAGGGGCCGCTAAAACCAAGTTTATTGTAGTGGAGCGAGCACAGAGAGCTGTCCTGAAGGTTATGCTTGGAAGACCATACAGATTCCCTACTACTAAATTATATGCAGACTGCAAATTACTTACTGTGAGGCAGCTCTTTGTCCTTCGTGCCACTCTCAGAATGCATAAATATACTCCCCCATCAGGTCCTACTAAGCGCAAAGCAAAAAATGTATGCCCGACAGTAAGCCACAAAACTGCATTCGCTAGGCGCCAGCTGTACGTTCTAGGTACAATAATTTATAGGAATATACATAAAGCCATTCAATTAGCTGGGCTAAACAACCACGAAGTTAAGATTAAAGTACAAAGTTGGCTGCAGGATCAAGACTACGCTCGAACAGAGGAACTATTGCACCACCAGCAGTAGGCCTGTAACCTGTTGTTCTGGTGTTTGCAATTTTTCTCTTCATTTTGGAACATAATTATCAGCAGCACATATACACTACATAATCTTAAACATTTAAACACCGTCACGCAAACGCTAAATACTACTAAACACACTCTTACTTACACACCCTCACATACATCCCTCATTCTAAATACACATCCTTACTCTAACATACACACACATATACACTTTTAAGAAGTCGTCTTCAATATCCTTAGTACCTTCATAGTTATAGCTTATAGTTACTTTTACTTTTTAATTTTATATACTTACTTTGTGACTGCTTTTGTAATGTTGGAACACAACATAAAAGGTTTCTAGTATCACAGTGACAGCAGAACACTGACTCCTAAGTCACAGGATCACCTAGTTTAGGAGGCAGGGTTTAAACTATAAGTATGACCTTTAACCAAGTTATGTATCCTAGTTTTAAGCAATGTCTAAGGTTTTTTGTAACAATAAAGATTTTTTTTTTTTTTTTTTTTTTTTTTTTTTTTTATTTTTTTTTTTTTTTTTTTTTACTGTTAAGTCACGCTAATAGGGAGTTATGGGGTTCCAGACTGTCTGGCACAAAACGCGCTACTAACTAACTTACTAACTATACTTACTTGGGTTTTTTTTAACTAACTATACCTACTCCATTTATTATAACATAAGACTAAAAACGGTTATCACCCTTTCGTTATTTCGATATAAACTTTTAAGAAACTCCCATATTTCCATTTACATTAAAAATATAAGTGCAGTAATTTCAACAATATTACACAATAACTGTCGTTATTTAGTAAAAAATACCTTTTTTTTTTTCTAATGCTATAATAAATTAATGGAATATAACTAACTTACTTACTAACTATATTTATCTTTTTAACTAACTAACTTACATGTGATTTTTAACTTTGAAAAAAAAATAAACAGCACTTTAAAAAAAAAATGCTTTTCTGATACCCATATCATCATCTGCATAGTCTTTTAACATCTCTGTCGGGGTCGGCTTCCAGTCAAGCCGGATGCAGCTGAATACCAGTATTTTTAGCAGACTTCAAAAAAAGGAGGAGGTTCTCAGTCCGTAGGAGCCTACTCCTCCCCCTCCCCCTGAACTCCTCAACCCAGTTACTGGGTAATACGATACCTCTTGGTGATACCCCTGTCGGGCATTAGAAACCTGAACCCTGATTAAACCTGTATGTTACTGATAAAAACTAAATAAAGCCTATGGCTGTTAAAACCACACGTCAAATAAATAAAGTAAAACATGAGTAATATCGTTCAGTGTTATTAGTTACAACGTGGGAACTATACTACATTGTAACTCTTCAGTCTGCGGTTTACACGAACATAATAAAACTCTATTTGTTTTTATAATGACCACACAATGTAGAAACAATGAATACATCAGAATCTTGTCGCGTATTGTAAGTGAGATCTATACTCAAAGTTTTTCCCGTGTGCCATAAATGCTTTAGTGCTAGGGAGTCCAAATTTCAACTTTCATTAAAACTGGTTAGAATTCAATTTTGAATAATTCTCTGCATAAGGTTTTGACAAATGAAATGATAATACGATTACGCAAAAACAAATATTACGTAATAACTATTCAATAAGGTTTATTCTACAATGCCAATATCAAAATATATATTTAATTTTTGAACTAAGAACCGCTATCTATCAACAAACAAATGCACTTCTAACTGTGAACGCCGTCGCCGTTGCCATGGTTACAGAAACGGGTCATCACTTACTAATTGCTTGAAATTGAAAGAACAAACTGTCGTGGGCGCCATTCGTTTTACTTAATTAGAAGATACCGATACGAGGCTAGAAAGTTGAGTGCGCGCACCATCAGTCTACGCGCGACTGGTAGCGCTAGCGTGCTTAATTCTATACTGTAATATTTAAAATATTAAATCTACATTAATAATTCAATCTTAATATTATTGATTTAATCTTAAGTAATATTATTAATTTAATCTTAATATTATTAATTTAATCTAATATAATTATTTTAATATGTTTAATTAATTAATTAAATTATTCTATATTGACCTTACATAAACGACAGAATGGCGCGGCGGCATACGATTAGTTCCAATTTCAGCCGCGCGCAGACTTATATTGCACGCAGTCTAGTTTCTTATATTTATATACTCACAGTTGACACTTAGTGTTAGATTGTTGCCTCATAAACCTACATACACGTTATTATTTTATCACGCTTTCCCATAGTGTAAACACTGAATATTATTTATGGCACGAAATGTTATTGGAACCTAATTCCATTGTGGTTACACAGAATAATTAGTAACAAAATATTATTTAAAACATGCCAAACTTCGAAAGAGAAAAAGCTTCAGCCCTTTCGTAACATAAATATCTACAGGATGGCTTTTTGAGACGGGGCTGTAAGGGTTTTTTGATCCTTATAATAAACAGGATCTATAGGCATCAAAGATTTTTTTTGGGATTATTCCCCGTTTTCTTACTGAGTGTACCTACAGTTTAATCAAAATCTGTGAATGCAGATCAAAATGTCTAAAAAAGTTAAGGAGAGTCTCCTAAGACCGTTTTCCTGCCATAACAGTTAGGCAGGCACAGGTCGATTCAAACTTAATGGCGGCTCGGAAGTTAGCTACTCGCTGCGCAGTACCCCACCCCTCACCCCCGCTGACACACGAAATTGTTACTGCGCAGCGACTCGCCTCATGTTCCGAGCGGCCATTAAGTTTGAATCGAAATGTACCTGCCCTTAGTGCCTTGGGAATATTTTAGAGCTCTATCTCGGTAAAAATATATCGTAACCTAAGCACTTACTCCCTAGAGTAATATAAAATGCAAGATTGTAACGTTATGGCCTTGTTTGTGCAACATAATGTACATGGAAAAAGAAGGAATAAAAAGGAATGCTTGGAATCGCCTTGCGGCGCCAGAGGTAACCGCAATACGTGAACTATACTAGGATATAAAAGCTCAGTATTCCATAAAAATTCAAGTGAGAATTGCATCTTTATACCTGTCGGTCTTATCTATAAAATCTCACCCTAAAAATATTACTGAAGCGAGATTGAAGTGAGCTGTCATTCCACCTGATGCTTGGGATTGAAGTGAGCTTTCAATGGTGCTTATTACGTGCCGCCGCCTGGTGGCGCACGTGGGACTTACTGTAGCCATGACGTGGCAGCCAGCCCAGGCTGGCTGCCACGGCATGGCTACAGTATGAAACGTCACAATGGTGTCATAATGGTTAGTTTTTGTCAGTTTTTGTATGGCATATCTGTCAAAAACTAACCATTATGACGTTTATAAATTAGTAGACTTAGTCCCCTGTACTCTCCGCGCCATCAAGCTAGAAGTTTGAAAAAGGAGAAACACATTTCATCCAACATCGCAATGGCGGACTTATCGCCAAATCAGAATTACATTCACAATATGAAATATAATAATGCCCTATGCCTCTAATAATGTCCATTATTTCCGAAGAAATAAATACACAGACCAGAATAGTAGTCATATTGACAGCTCACTTCAAACCTAAGTTTTGACGGTAAGATTTATACAGAATAGATCGGCTGGATTTTTATATTCAGTCTAACAAATTTTAATACTACATATCGTTTTCAAATCCAGTAATGAAACATGGTGTCGTTGTTTTTAAAAACAAACAGGAAAACATTTTTCATTGTTTAGTGACTTTGATAGTACATTTACAAGCGTTTACGCTTTGACTAACAATCGGATGTAAATGACAACACGCGTTTTTATTAAAAACACGGCACAACCGCGCGTCAAACCCGTCTGAAAGGGCACTACCAGATCCTTGACGCTCGCTTCAATTTGATTGGTGGAAGCTGTCCCAATCGTTAATAGATGACGCCGTTCCACAGCTCTTTACGATTGGATAATTGTTCCGATTGGAGTCTAAAGAAATTAGAATGCTACCATCGTTAAGTCGCTCGGTAATTATTGTGTTGTAAAACTCGTCTGGTGTAGGTTTTATGGTTTTAATTTAAGTGTTGTTTTAACATCAGTTAGGTGCCTCAGTTAAGTCAAAATCTTTAACAGACACAGGTGTATAGGAACAGAAAGATTTGTTCTGTTCTGTTCTATCTGTTCTGACTATTATTAACAGCGATGTCAAATTTTACTATCGTAAAGTTATTCCGATCAAGAAATTGTATTTGAAATTATACCTTTATTTATTTAACCATTAAACACATATAAACAGAGAAAAAGATAGGAACAGAAAAACACGTACAAAGGCAATACTTTTTTCTAAAGAAATTACTTCCAGCATACCTGCGACCTTTCGTTCAATTCCCTGGTTGGGCAAAGCGTTAGTGGGTTTTTCTATTTCTATATGGAATTTCTCAGTAACAGCCCGGAGTCTGGTATTGTGCCCGGTTGATAGCAATAGGCTCCTATTACATGGGACTTAAACATAACTGGCGAGGGTGTGTTATACGTAAACCTCTGCCCAACCCTTCGGGGAAACAAGGCGTGATGTTATATTTATATATTCCTTATCTAGAATTATCGACATGATGTTTGAGAGCTCATACAGTGATTAGGTATATAAAATATTAGCCACTCAGCAGAGTAGTAGCGTTGTCCCCCCCCCCCCCCCCCTTTGTAGTGTTTTCAATGTACCTTACATTTAAGTATCATCACTCAGATATCATTGTACCTAATTATCTACATAAAATCACGCCTGTATTCCCCGAAGGGTTAGGCAGAGGCGTACTTAATAGTACACCCACATTTCGTCAGCTATATGTTTAAGTTCCATGTAATAGGGGGCGAGCCTATTGCTATCAACCGGGCACAGATCCAGACTCCGGGCTGCTACTGAGAAATTCCAGATAGAAAATCCCAATAACACTTTGCCCGACCTGGGATTCGAACCCAGGACCTTATGCTCAGCAGTAGCGCTTGTGACCACTAGACCAAAGAGGCGGTTACCTTGTTATGATAAATTAATGATTTTTTCAAGCTTGATGGCATAATGTATATTGCACAACAATGAAGTTATGCCACACTTATTATTAAAAGCGTAATGGATCCAATTAATTGAATAAAACTACTCTGTATCGGCGATATAATTAAAATATCATCACACTCGCCGCACGATTCGTTCCCCTAGATTGATTCTCACCACAACACCGTATAAAATAATGATACGAGCAATTATTATACTTACTTAATTTAAGTATTAATAATTGCATTTTTTAATAAAGTATTATGAAATCAATGTTCTTATAGTATTTTTAATGTCTTTCTTTACACCAACTCGTAATGCATGCAGGAGTAATTTCGCGACCAATCTCAGCGAGACCAGCCTTCGGCACGGGAGATACAGGTATAATCCTAGATATCCTAGTACGAGTACCAAAGCACTCCTTTGACACCTAAGTGCACATTGCATAAGACCAAATTTTTTTGAACGAGATTTACTGTACCATTTTTCTAGTAATAAAGTTTTTTTTTATCGACATACACTCTCTCACTTGATACTAATTCAAGCCAGTCCACGTGACGTAAGCAGTTCCCCAGCTATAAGGCCGCGTATTGACATGGCGAGCGTGTCTCAAAAGTTAAGTCCGTATTAGTATGTGGCATCAACTTGCAGTACACATGTACAGTTACACAAACTGTTGTACTGCAGTTTGTGAGCGCTGTAGAGGCTAGGAGAGCAGCGGGTGACTTGGGACCGGTAGACAACTTTTTAAGTAATTATCATTTCTATAGCATTTAAAATATCATGGCATCATTAGCGCAATGATGAGCCTTCATTTCCTAGCAGAATAATGAACGTTGAACTCAAACTGGGCATACTTTTGAAACACAAGTGGGCAATTTATTCAATTTTTTTTTTATTTCAATAGTACGGATCAAAAGTCTTTTGGCACAATTTTTTGAATATTGAACATCCGCGGTGCAGTTAAGATCTTCATAATAACATCATAACATTACGCCTGTATTCCCCGAAGGGATGGGCAGAGGTGTACCTATAGTACACCCACATGTCGCCAGTTATGCTTAAATCCCATGTAATAGTAGGCGAGTCTATTGCCATCAACCGGGCACAAATCCAGACTCCGGACTGCTACTGAGAAATCGTGGTATATAAATTTAGTTTTTTAACGAGCTAATCTTCTAGATGCTTCTTCATATCGTAACAAAAACAGCAGCCCATCCTTCCCTAACAAAAACCCCACCTTACTTTCACCATTAGTGAAACACAACATAAACGATTTTCTCCGCTGTTTTCAAAGCCTTCCATAGAAATACTAGTTTAAAGTACACAATAACATTCATGGTCAAAACAATATTGTGCATAATGTGACCCTTTGTGTCCCGCATAGGGTCACAAAGTCATCCGTACAATAGGACCCACGGTGGTAACGGTAGTGTCAACTATAGCTTACTACCTTTTTGGGAGAAACTGGTATCAGTTGGTAGGTGAATTTGTTATTCGGCTTAGAATGTCTATACATGGTGGAAATGTTAAAGATATGATAAATAAATAAAAAACGTTTCACAGAATTACTTGTAGATAAATGTTATTATTCTGTACAGGACTTCTTAAATGATAATTTTTTGTAATATCTATACTTTGTATTAGATTTGCATGCTTTTTAACGCAGAATGTACATGGATCCAATTATATAATTTAACAACTTATTTTTATGTACCTACATTTTAAGCAAATAAAGAGCTATTCTATTCTAACATCACGCCTTGTTTCCCCGAAGGGTTAGGCAGAGGTGTAACCATAGTTAGGTATACCTACATTTCACCATTTTTTTAATAATAATAAAATTAAATTAAATTCATTTAGTTCAGATCCTTGACCCTTATTTAGATACTAAAACAAAACACAATGTTTTCAATTTTGTAAGTGTCACAATTTTGAATTAAATAAGTGGTTGAGCGATTAATAAATAAATAAAGTTAATTTTAAATGACGTAAAAATATGAGTAACAGATAAATGTCAGATCAAATCAATTAATGTCAAAAGCACACAGCAAAATCAAAATTAATAAAAAAAAAATATAAGTAAATAAAGAATGATAGGTTGGAATGGTAACTTCAGGATTGTTGCATATTAGTGGCAGTAGCCCAAAAGTCAAAACTATGACAGCAAATGAGAGGTCGTGAGTTCGATCTACCTACACCTGTTACGCTATTGACGCGAAGCACTGTCAAACTCAAACTCACGGAGCTGTGTAAGAGAAACTATCTCTTTGTCAAAGAGACTTAGAAGAAGAGAAAGAGGAAACCCAGGTTTTATCAAAATTCCGGTATCACTAGATAGGTACCGGAATTTTGAAAAAACTTGGGTTTGCTTAGAACTTTGCTCAAATAATCCAATGCTAACTTTTGCGCCATAAAGAGCCCCGTGCCTTATAAATAATCCCATGTTGATAAAGCTATATAATTTATAATAGTGCAAAATAATCTCTTATCGGCTCGTAATAGTCCACTATTAAACAAAGGCTTTATGACCGCAGAATGAAAGTTAGGTTACATTGTAATCTGGTGTATTGTAATTTGCTCAATGATGTTCCAGACTGTTGTACTATCAGGGATACCTATTAATAATTGTCTAGCAGATTTAAAATCAAAATCAAAATATTTTATTTCACATAAACCTACATGGGCACTTATGAAACGTCAGAAGCTAGGTGCACGGTTCCAATTGTTCATTTCCTATGGAGAAGAGTCGGCAAGAAACTCCACGGTCACTCTTTTAAAAATAAATAGGTTTTACAATGTTTTCAAAAATGTACAGTTTGAATAGGTATGAGAGGACAGCAGTAGGCCTGTCAACATTAAGACACCATGTAAATCGGACTTTTTATAACCATCTTATAAGACTGATGAAGGATAGGAGCTCGTGGCAAAGTAAACAGCCGCACGAGTCAATCCATCAGGTTAAGCTACGCTTGCTGGGGTTGGTTCGTAGATGGGTGACGATCTTTACATATCGAAACTCCTCCGTGGCTTCGAAAGCACGCAAATAAGCAAATAAATGTTTTATTTTTAATTTTTAAAAGGAGTGAAATGGTGTTCTTTTCTGTAACAACACGATATTACGGTACCCATGATATAAAACCACGCTTTCCCCGTATCAAGCTAAGCACAAGAGTAAACAACACATGTATGATATTTACCTGACATGTGTGTGACAATAATGTTGATAGATGACATCTGCCTGGACAGCCGTGAACGTAAGTTACGAAGAAATAAGAACAAATGATAATGTGACGCAGAACATTGAGCTTATTTTCTCATGTACGAGTTGATCGAAATAGACTTAGGCCATTTTCTGATGTGTCTGTACAGCAGCGGTGCGACATCAGCATGCTCGGTATACGCGGTACCGAAAGCTTACCGACCGCTTACCGATCGCCTATATTTCAATTGAGCCTTTCTGATTAGCTCGGTATGTGTCGCACTCCCGCACATACCGACCTAATCAGGAAGGCCTAGAATGTTGCCTTAAAAAATATGAAATAAAAATCTTTTTTTTTTTTAATCCATGAAATTTTGCGAGTTATAGCTACCTATAATGCATCAGCAAACTTTTGTTCCACCACCCATAACGCTAAAATCGCTTAAAAACATGTCATGATTGGCTTCAGAAGATTTGATAATGACAACATTATTAGCTCCTGAAAACTTCTATGGTATAGGCATTGCAGTACAGGTTAAATATAACAACGATCATAATATAAAGCCAGGGGAGAGTATTTCCACACAAAGAATTTCTGACAGAACCACCTACAATCACTACCAGTTACGTCTCCTGGGAATCAAACTCAAGACCTCACACTGACCAGCCTCGACGATCATGATCATCGCTCATCGATCATTCCGACACTGCATCTGATATTATGCTAATAGCCCGCCACTGTCCGCGATCAATCATTGGACGTAGGTAATGATCAGTTTTTGTGATCAAATCATTATGGAGGATCATCATCAAATGTTGAAGTATTTTGATTAGTTGGTACAGTCATTATTGTGGACGATTTTGAGGAATACTGCTTGATTTAAAAAACAAAGTTTAAATTGGTAGAAAAACTTTTTAAAAAACCCGTTAATGAAACCCTGGGTTCATGAGAAAATTCGATGAATTGAGCCAAAAAAGTTGTATATAGTAAAAACGAATCTTAAGATTAAAAATATGAGTTTTAACGTAAAACATTCAAATAAAATATTTACATAATATACAGGGTGGCATATCGTGGGGATATAGACACGCAACCTAAAAAAAACTTGAGCCGGTTATAAAAATAAACTTGCGTTCTATACTTTTGACCGTAGGTATTTCACTTTTGTAGGAAACAGCTGTTTATTTTATAACCTACAAAAAAATTCAACGGCGGGGGTCCAGAATCATATACCATGGTAACAGGTTATGCGTCGATGCCACCCTGTATAAGTTAACAGAATAAACATAAAAGTGAAACAATCATAAGGCATACAAAAAAATTGTCTACATTGTTGTCAACAGGAAAAGAAAAACCATTTTTCCTTAAAATTCTTTAAAAAAATCTCTGCTTCGACAGACATAACTTCCTCTTTCAGAAGTTACCAAGAGATGATAACACGTAAACACAGCTACAATAAAAACAAAAGAATGTTAACCCAAAGAAACAAATCACAATCAAATAGTCATTGGCTCTGTTAATTGGCTATTGGCTATAATAAGCCATTCATTGCTTACATGCAGGCCACTATACATTTTACTGCGGGGCGATAAGAACTCGATATTTTCCTCTTGTTACAACCGTACTAGGAAATTATTCCTTGTTTGAGATGAGATTTCAAGGTAATTGAGATGCAATAAAAATGCCTACATTTCACGAGTTGCAATAAATACTGAAATGTACTGTCGACCGCAAGTGAATGGCTTTGACTTTGAAGCGGGTAGCCTTCGCCGCGAAACCGCAGTATTTCAATTCAACTAACTCGAGTCTTGTACCGCTAGTCGAATGTCGTCATGTTCCGCTACTGCTGAGGAGTTTGTTGCGCCACTTCTTCTTCCCAGCTAAAGCACTAGGAAGTGGTGAAGAGCGGGCGTTTTGGGGCAGCATAGTTTGAATATATGACTTGCGGGCTCTGAGCTCGACTAGCGTAGATCTACTTTTTGAGTCGATGGTAAATTGTTAAACAAGTTGGGTCCAGTAAGTGGCCACTCCAATCGCGGCATCAGTGGCGTTTTTTAGGTCCTCAGAAGTCCAAGTTTACTACTGGCGTAGTACGGATTTTCAAAGGAATACCAGAACAACTTAAACTGGTAAAACCAGAACCAAAATCATTTTTATCGCCGCATGAGCCATTGTCACAATTTAAGATGTAGATCGTCCCGATGTGAGAGAACACTGAAGGTACTTTTAGTACCAATGAAAATGCAGGGCAAAAGATTCTAGAAACGAGCATTGGTGTTGGCTTTTGATGTGATAACTAACAGACTAATAAATTAATTAATAAAAATAAAATTCATTTAATTAAGGCAAAACCCGTTGGCCATTTTTACCCGACTACGGCGAAGCAAAAAGGAGGGTTATGATTTTGACCGGTATGTATGTATGTATGTATGTATGTATGTATGTATGTATGTATGTATGTTCATTTGTTCCCTCATAACTTCTAAACTACTCAACATAATTGGACAAATGGGGTATCGATGGAAGCGTCTCGGTCGTCCGATGGTTATAGGCTATGTGACGTCACATTAAATTGAATATGGCGCCCTCTAGAGGACAAAAAGTCATGAACTAAAAAAAAAGATTTTTTAATGGTGTCATGTTGGGTATCAAATGAAAGGGCTTAATGAGCACATTTCAAAAATATATATATTATAACCCCAAAATAATTTAAATAAAAATAAAAGTAATAAAAACTAAAACCCAACTACGGCAAAAGTCAACTAAAAAGGTATAAACAAGTCATCACAGACAGACTAATTAAAAATCCGGAGTCACACGTAATCTATCCGACTTATCCCCTAACACGTGTGACTCCGGATTTTTAATTAGTCTGTCTGTGATGACTTGTTTATACCTTTTTAGTTGACTTTTGCCGTAGTTGGGTTTTAGTTTTTATTATCATACATATAAAATTTCACAGAATTTTATTTAATGTACTGTTCAAATTGCTACAAGCCAAGCTTTTAATAAAAACCTGTTACCTAAGATATAAGCCTATAAATTTGGCTAGCAACCAGAAGTAGATTAGAAAACACGAGCTTAAACACAGCGCATAATCAAGTCTGAACAAAAATAAAGTCGTGAACAAACAGCGCAACGTAAACACGAACAAAACCACAATGTTTAGATTAATCTTACGCATAAACGTCACACCACGCCTGTAATCCCCAAGGGGTTAGGCAGAGGCTACCAAACATTTTGTCAGTTATGTTTAAGTCCCATGTAACTGGGGGCGAGCCAATTGCCAACCAGACACAAATTCAGACTCCGGTCCAACAGGAATTTCTCAGTAGCAACTGAGAAATTCCTGTTGGAAAAACTTAATAACACTTTGCCCGACCCGAGAATCGAACCCAGGACCTCTTGCTCAGCAGTAGTATTTGCGACTTATAGACCAACGGGACAATAAAGAAGAAAATTAAACCGTGAACTCCCAGCACAACGCTAAGCGCAAACAAAGCCGCAATGTTTTGACTAATCAGTGACTAGGAAACGACGCCACTTTTCATAACACGTAAAGTTTACGTTCCAACGATTATAATTACGTACATTTACGTTCTGGTGTTACGGTTTTTACAATGAGGTATGTCAACATTGTTTTGGAAAATGTTTGAGTTCTCATGCTAGAGCGCATGCATGTTATAACATTAAAGGTAGAAGTTTTTCTTCAGCTGAAATAATGAGAAGTTTCTCTGAATGACAAATACACTGTTGTTTATTCTATTGACATCATCCACAATTACAGAAGATTCAGACTATTATTGCATACGTTACCATTCATTGCCAATAGTTTTCCATTAATTGGTAAAAGAAACGATTCGTTTTTGTTTATAGGAACCGAGAATAAATAGATAGGTAATTAAATAAACTCAATTCAATTACAAGAAGAATATTAAGGGCAGTGTCAGAAAACTCTAAAATATACATAAACTCACGCCTTCTTCTCTCTCTTCTTCTCAAAAATATACTTTATGTATTGTATCATACCAGAATTCCCGTGAAATTTCGCATATTTTTTTTCGCTTTTTTATTCATATTCTATAGGCACCTCTTTAAGTCACGAGCTGTCCGAATATCAAAACATATTTGGCCTAAGTCATAAGGGGCAGGCGTGAAAATTGATTCGCTGTTACAATGTATATTAGATATACATGGAGATGTCATGCCAGTCATTTAACAATTTATTCTGTTTGGTAGGTCAGTAGGCTAGGCGAATAATGAATATCGCAGGAGCACTCAAAATAATGCTCTGGCAAGCAATAAAATCCTGATTAACTCGTCACCGATCATAAACAAAATGTTATTAATGCACTACAGTTCTGCATAAGAAATAGATTGCAATACTCAGATTGGAATGCATTAACCTAATTTCTAAAACAGTTTTACAACAAATGATGACAAATAACTCATGTTTTCAATTCAAACCAGGTTGGAATTCTAAACACTGTCGAAGAACTAAACTGGCGCATGTTTCTTCATTAAGGACTTGTTTGGACTGACCACTTAAAGTGGGTGCTTAGTTGCGCATAAGGACCACATTTTGCAACAGGCTCGTAACCTTTGTGGCTAAAATAATAACAGCTGTACTTGTCGATCGAAGGTTAAGCTACACTTACCGCGGTTGATTCGTGGATGGGTGACCATCCATTACATATCGAGATCCCTCCTTGCCTCGGAAAGATCATTAAGCTGTTCTTACCGGCTCTGTCATTAGTAGATCTTTCGACATTCGTTACGGGGAGTCAGAATCCCAAAAGTCTGACAACCAGTCTTACCAAGGGGTATCGTGTAACCCAGTAACTGGGTTGTGTGTGGAGGTTAGATAGGCAGTGGCTCCATGTATACAATACTGGTATTCATGCTCCCGCAGACAGGCGCGACACCGCTAATTGTTCTACCGTGAAGTTTTCATAGCAATTGTTCCGCCAGAGTCGCGTCGCCCCTGTCTGCGGGAGCCATTATGAATTTATGACAACAAGAATTTGCAGTGAAGATATGTAGGTACGTGGTTCTGCTCGCTCTCTTTTTGCAGTTCTTGTGGTGCTCGATCCTGATGCTATCTATTACTTCTTCACTTCTAGCTCAATCTTATTTTTATACATTTCAGGTGATATCGGTTTCAAACCACATCAAACAAACAAAGATGACAATAAAATTAAAATTTTAATAATGATGCCTAAGGACATCGCGACATGCCTAAGGATACCGCGGCGTCGTTGTCGTTGAAATTTCAATTTTATTGTCATACACATAAGTTATACCTTGCCATGCCGTGCCTCCAATGTGCGCCGAGCCTTATGCGTACCGAAATGTGAGAATTTTTGCTGTTATCGATGGTTAAAAGCAATAATTGGTTCTTTTCAACAGTATTTTGTTCAAGATTTTTACTCATGTTAAGTACATATAATATTTACAAGAAGTCTGAACAAACCAACGAACAGAGGGTTACCAAACGACAAACGTTAAGAAACTGTAATGCAAATATGATTTCGCAATGCGCTTGCGCAGGGTTAGTAGACGAACAATAAGACTTCCGCACTCCTTATCTATGCTCCGAGGTGATAGTGGGGATAAAATACGTGCCTTTGACTCCAATAAATCATAGGTACATTAATACAGTATTAAGTTATACATATGTTTGCAAATAAATGAATTTTATTGTTATAATTTTTTATATGCGGTAAATGGCTAGATTTCATTGTAAAATAACACATTATACCATCAACGCTACTGCTGAGCATGAGGCCCTAGGTTTGATTCCCAGGTCGAGCAAAGTGTTATTGGGTTTTTCTATCAGGAATTTCTCAAGAGCAGCCGGAAGTCTGAAATTGTGCCCGGTTAATCGCAATAGGTTCACCACGTACATGGGATTTAAACATAACTGGCGAAATGTTGGTGTACCTAGTATTGGTACACCTCTGTCTAACCCTTGGGGGATAACAGGCGTGATGATATGATATGTATGAAATGCTCAAGTCGACAACGCTACGTACTGACTGACAATATAATATTTTTAGCCCAGCATAATTAAGCTGTTCTTGACTTAAATACGCAAACAAATATTTACATGGCCTAGAACTAGGCAACTAGGTATTTGTGCATATGCATGTAAATTTCTTTTAGTAAACGCATCCTCAATTGAGGAGCAAGGATCGAAGAGAATGTGACCAATGAGTTTGTTGTTGTTTTCAATTAGAGTTTACCACGCGATCAACATATATTAGACTATCCGACATCAATCGTTGGGCAGTTGCCCGCCAGACACAACACCTGTCAGGTCGGAGGATCCTCCCTTTTCTATAGAAGATGAGTGAACTTTACACCCTGTTCCTCATACCTCTAAAATTTATTTTAACCCACCATATTGGATGTCAACACCATCAACAGTAGTGTCATCTATCTATCTATTTAGCCCGTAAAGTCCCACAGCTGGGCAAACGCCTCCCTTTACCTTACCCACACACGTCTGTCCACTGGCATTGCGAGCCAGTCCTTAGGAGTCAAGTTTGTCTGTCCATCTACGTTTTTGGCATTAGAACCTTATGTAAAAAAAACTGCCTATAATTACGTTGTAATTAAGAACTATTAATAACTCATCAGCAATTATCTTGATAATGATAACACGTATTACAAAGATAACGTACTAAATATACAAGCTAATTATCTATGTAGGTACTTTACCTCAGTACGTGACGGTAAACAATGACAAACTTCTTAACTTTCCATTATTTTAACGTTAAAAAGAGATTCCAGCAGTAGGTAAAAAGAAAGAAAGAAAAATGCGTTTATTGGAAAAATACACCTTACAAACTAAAAAAAAAAACAGAAAATAATGAAGAAGAAGAAGGCCTATAATCAGCAGTGGATCGAACAAGGCTGACAACGAAGATGTAGCAGTAGGTAGAGGAAGACTGATGGCAAAATAAGTCGTAGCCCTAAATATTATCGGGAAGACCACACAATCTGAATCGTTTCGAAACAGATTGCCAATCCATTGCTTCATAAGTTCGAAAAAAAATCTGCTTAAAAACGTAAATAACGCAATGAATGTTGTTGAACTGGGAAAATGAAAAAGATAAGTCTTAATCGTTTACGCAATTGGATAGCTGGACTGGACATTATGAGCACAAACCGAGAAAAATGGCGTGAAAAGGAGGAAACATAGGTACTCTGGATGATCATGATGTTAGAACAAATCACATAACGTTTGAATTTGTGCGATAAATTACAATATTATTGTTGGGTTGAATTAGACAGCCATCTCTATGACTATTATACTTAGAGGATATCATATTATAGAATAGGATATAGGGTTTAATAATGACATCATTATGATATCATATATCTGATCTGAAGAAAATGTTAGCATATAATAAGGCTGATATGATTATCAGTCGATATACATACGCTACTGAACTTGATACTTCTATTATAGCACTGGATAAAATAAACCGGTGACAAACGCGCCAAGCGCAAGATAGGTATGGTAGGTGAATGAGAATAATGAAATTATAAGGGCACACGACGGCACTGCTATAGGAAGTCTTGACAGAATCCATCACAGGAAGGAACGGAATGACGATAGTCACTCCTGGAATTCAAACAACATTAAAGCTCATAAATCACTGAGTTTCATTCATCCCCCTTTTTATCCTTACATTGAAACCAGAGGGGCAGAGATATAACAACTACATAGGATTAATTACTAATTAGCTCAAAGAGCACGCATTGACGTCACATTTTAAGCAGAAGCTACAGCGATATAAACAGAACCTAGCATGCCTGTGGTTTTCCGGTAAGTATCCTTTATTCTATTATTGAGACAAAATAATGGCGTTGTAATGTTCCGCGCTTTCGTAATTATTATTACGACCAAGAAGAAAAGACTAAATCGCTGTCACAATGACACACGTCATGTCCAATAACCTGTCACAAACTTAACGCTTGTTGGGTTAAGATCGAAAAAATTTGCAAGTATCATAGGAGTTCACAGGAGGCTGATTTTGATGATTATGACCAAGGGTTTCGACCAGCATATAAGAAAGCTGTTGTTAGTAAGTTAGATCAAGACCTTGCAGAAAGCAGTTCTCCTGGACACCTTGTATTGGTAGGAGGGTCTTCTGTCCTGAGGACTTACTAGAGAAGAAAAGAAGTAGGTAGCCCTTAATAACCAGCCGTGGTCGCCGTCAAAAGCTCAAACTATTCTTGTCAAATAAACAATCATAAACATGACATACAGAGAAACGATGGATGGACTGTGTGAAAGATGATATATGGGTCGAAAGGGGATGACTACCGAGATGATGACTAATAGAGAGGCATGGACGAAAAACGACATTGCGCCGAACCCAAATAAATGGGATTGGGGCAAGAGAATGATGATGATGAGACAATGCTATACAAACAACACCAGAAAAAACAAAACCAAAGAAAGCAAATTCTTGTTTGTATTTTTCTAAAGTGTCCTACAGAAGGATTTCTCCCACATCGCGGGTGCGTTTACCGACACAGATCTCACATGCACAAATATACAACCGGCACAACTATCACTACTGTCAGTAGGCTAAACTAATATTTGTGACGAGAAAGGATTGTTGTTTGTTTATGGTTGATATCACTATGACAGGAGGAATACTATGAGCAATCCTCAGAGTTATTAAAGATCATATATCGGCAATATGGGTAAATAATAATTGGTTTCAGACTACGGCATTGGCTATTCTCATAAAGTTTGTGACGTTATGAAAGAAGAAATAGCAGTAAGTATACTAAAAGTATAAAATTACGTTCACAATTATTGAAGTAAACAACTTGACCTTTCAGAAAACCAGAACTCAAGTTATCGATTTTACCCAATTACAGGGAGAGCAGAAGTAGACTAATGTTATAAACGCCCTTTCTTTTCACTCTACATTTAAATGTCAAAAGGGTTAGTAAACCGCACGTATTTCATCTAGAGCTTCTAAATCTGTATTATCTTCTATAATTTACTCTAAGACAATAGAATGATTTTGATAATTTCATCATTCGAGTTGTTATTGATAGCAAAAACAGTTATAGATTAAGTTCCTCTAACAACCTAAAAAATTGTGAATGTATCTGAATTTAAATTCCTTTGCATCATTACTAAACAAAAACATGTAAATAATCAACAATTGAGCAAAAAAGATAAAAAACACATACATTAGCTATAATTTTTTTCCCTCTAACTAAGTTGTTTTATTTATCTCAGTAAAATGGGAATATAATATATTCCCATTTTACTGAGTGTCTCATTTTAATAATATTATTATTAAAATGAGATACTGACCATATTTAAACAGATTAATTTCGAACAAATTAATTATCCTCGTATAGCATTTTAATTATTAAGGTGGATGCTCCAAGGTAGCCCGCGAAATTCAAATTTTCTTACGTATTTTGTAATTCGCAGGTCATTGTCAGGTTGTATGTAATAAGCTACCGGAAACTTTAAAATCCCTACCAAATGACTCAATTTTCTCGAAACTGTTGAAATCTCTGTTAATAAAGAAAGGCTACTATACCATTGACGAATATAAAACTGACAAATTGTGAATCGATTGACTTTGTAATAATAATGCTTGACGTAAATGTGAAATAATAAATGACTTTACTATAATTATTATGCTTACCTATATGACAGAAATGAATAAACGAATTAATAATAATGATATTTAATCGAAATAAAATGTAATAATTAATGTAATGTATTGTAATAATTAGAATTAATATTATCTTATGTAATGTAATCATTTGATAAGAAACATTTGCAGTCCCCTTACAGGGTGCATGTCTCAATACCGTGTCATGAAATTTTAATGCATGCCTACTAACCAGTGTTTTACATGTCAGCAAATAAATAAATATGTTGATTAAAATTTGACTCGCGACCAAAACAAATATGCTTTACAGAATTATCATCATTAGAATCAGCAACACAACTTCTTAAGTACGAATAATTCTCAAATGTCACGATTTCATGAAATAGTCATTCAATAGGATTATATATTATGAACTTAGAGAGTTGTATTGATGATTTGTGTGACTATAATTCTATAGTTAAATAACTGATACGGCCGCGAATCATATTAAGATCAACATACAGCCTGAAACTGACCTGAAAATTGCAAAAAACGTAAGAAAATTTGAATTTCGCGGGCTACCTTGGAGCATCCACCTTAATATAAATTATTATTGATATTACTGGAAACGATGACGATAAACTTAATCACTACGACGATAATAAAAAAAATATACAAACAGGTACCTGCAGTTTAAGAAGACAGTAATCTCAAAACAAATTGAAACAATAGATATGATGTAACAGAACTGACAAATGAATGATTCAATATCAGTGTGAGAACAATTATGCTTAAACAAACAGCCGACCTAGATACAGGATCAAATTGTCCGTGCATATCAAATGCGGCAGTAAATCAAAATGTAACGTAATAAGACGTTAACGATGAAACATTCTTGAGGGAATAGAATAGATAGAGTGAATCGTTGAACACCTTTCTATCTATTTTGATGAGACAGAATGAGGCAAATTCCGGATTAAATCCAAAAACATTTTATTACTTTTGAATAATCTTAAGCTTAAAGCTCAAGCTCGTAGCTGTGTTTTGGTGATTCATCTATGAAGCGTTTAAAATAATTAATGGTAATACAATAACAATAACATTCAAAACAAGGTGTTTATAAAAAATGTATAATTGAACAATGGTCAAGGATTTTATAAACTTATCTATTTCTCGAAGGCTATTATTTTATTTATCAGGCTACGCGGAAGAATTCGTAGAAAAATGCGGTCTAATAATAAGGCTGACGAATACTATTATTAGCTTAATAATAAAGCCTCTGACGTTAAAAGCAAATTTCTTTTGTTTAGAATAACAAAGAAATTACACGATTAGTAAAAATTCAGAGAAACCATAACATGTTTTATCGATTATCATCGGTTTACAAGAGCGCCTAATATTAACTCAAGTGTTGCAGAGTATAAAACATTTATCATACACTTGACACTAATACGAATTATACAAACAATCTGCCCGATACGATCGCAGATAACAACGATTGATTTGAAGTGAAACAACATAAATCATCGAGGAATGTAAATTTCATAACAAATGATCCGATGAATAGCAACTTTTACTTCCTATGGAATTGCACAAACGCATGAATCACTACGTATATGAATAAGACTAAAAAAGATAAATTCAATATGTTAAATGCAAAGATCACTATTGCATTGCCTAAGACAAGTTAAAGTCCCAACAGAATGCACAAAACCATAAAATTCACATTCCACGGTAAACATTAAAAGAACTTTTACAACCATTTTACTATTCACTGCACTTTAATTAGAAGACTGATAAAACTAGAAAATAAACAATGCAGATGAAAGTGTTGATACAAACGAGAATAAAAAAGACCGTGCCTAAACAATGGGACTCATTGAAACGCATCGTGTGTAAGAATTTCAAAATCTACTCACCATGCATGTCAGCATCAACACAATGGACCACGAAACACTTGCACATAAACACACAAATATTTAAAAATAATAATTTTATAACTTTTCAAAACACAGGACCTAAAATATTCCCTAGAGGGACACCACAAGTTAATAATTCGAAAATCGTATTTCGTTCGCAACGTGCGCGCGAGTCGATAGGCGCGTGCGTTTCAATAACGGTCCGCTTTCAACACTGGTCGCCGACTTACTGAGTACGCTCTGCGCAAGCGGCGCTGTTTACTATAAACCCCATGCACAAGATTATCAAAAGTTTTCAATGAATTTTCGCCTCTATCGTTGTAAGCGAAAGGTAAATTTTGGGTCGTATACTGTCACTCTTATCCGTCCGACGCAAGTATTTGTCATTTTGTATGAATGAAAAAATAAACAGTACGGATAGAGCTTTCTGTATGCGTTCGTTTCGTTTTATATCATAACATTCATAACCTTAATTAATGTTTATATCGCTTACATTTACAGTCCTTGGCTCGTTTGAGTCTCGTATGACATTATGATTCATTTCACTATTCACTTTACTCTTGGATTACTTTTATTTTGTCCAGTTCATCATGATTATGTTAGTAATGTTTCTGGGAACGTATCTAGTAGGTATATAAAATTATGTTTCTTGTTACTATTTGGATATTTGTGGCATGTGTCCAAATGAAATGTAATGAGCTCTATTTAAAAATGTCTCATTTCATTGTGAACTTTATTGCTGTGTAATTAAAATAAATTTTGTTTGTATCCATGAGATGTTAGAATGAGATGTACCTACGACAATAAACAAAGTTTAAAAATATTTTAAGACATTAGTTCATTGTACCTTTATTTTCCTGTTGATTAAAATAAAACTCACGCCATTGACCTACTAATTAAGCAAATATTTATTTCCGATATTCCTGGTATTACATGATAGAAATATTAAATTCATTTTTTTTTATAGTTTCAAAGTCGTCACCCATATGGATATGTACAAAGATTGAAGCATTTTGTACACTCATTAATTACCTACTACTACATCCATAATATGACTCTGTTAATGTACATAACTGGGTGGAACTGTAAAATAAAAACAGTTGGTCTCATTATAGACCTCACAAATACTAAAGCGTGGGTCTCCCTTCGCTAATAACCAATTATTATTATTATACTTAGTTGTTAGGAGCCCGGCAACAACGGGGATTATCATGCTAAAAGGAGACTAATGACCTGAGAGTGAGAAGTCGTGGAAATTGTTTAACAAATCAATTTGGAAACAAATGTATTTTATCTATGATATCTTCCCACTTAGAAAGTTATGGATGTAAACAATTTGCTCCCATTCTTGAATCCACGTTGTTTTAGGGCAAATATATCAATCTCGATTGTGCTCTTTATCTTAATCCTAGATCAGCGAGATATATTGGTGTATTTGGATAGCTCATTAATAATACTATCCGATTTTGTTATTTTGAGTTCAAAAACACAATTTTGTTATTTTAAAAGGCGCCAAGCCACTCATTCATGATTTAGTTCACCAAGGACTTTAAACCACAAATAAATACAAAATATTATGACTATTGAATATGTTTTGAGCTTTTATTATTATTCTTATGGATGACGTTTTAATCTAAAATAGTCTGAACGAGTTCAATTTAACTTACATCCTTTGCTTCTATACCTTAGTCATCATCGTACAGTATGGTCACTTCTACAAATATACATATTACTGGCTTATCTATTGCAGACGCTAGTAATGGTCAACGTATAGTCCTGGTAAGTGTCAGGGTATCAACCTATATCGACTAGTACATTAAAATCATTAAGCTCTCGTTTAAAGCCAATAAAATTGTTTTTCGAAGTATTTGTGACAAGACACTTGTCAAGTAGTTAGTAGAATCTTGAACTAAATTGAATTAGATAAGAAAAGAGATAAAACAATTGGTGACACAAGTCGTATTAACGTAAACGATGTTGGAGCTGACTATGTTCAATCAAATTGTGTAACTGATCTGCCGGTCGCTAAAGAAAATGAACTACTAGGAGTCAATAAAAGCATTGCAGGTCGAGCGTTCAGTAAAAATTTCGTCAGATACAACAAAGGAAATGAATAACAGAGACTAGATCGAAACAGCGAAATAGGTCGTATATATTTTTTATCTTGTTGAGGTTTGAATTAAATGTCTTAAACCTAGTGCTTTTTCATAAGATAAGAGAAATCAAGCTTATATTTCCATATCAGTAAAAAGTTTGAGTACGTGTGCCTTACTTTATTCCGGAAATCAATGAAAAGCAGTCTTTGATTAAAATAATCATTGTCCCATGTAAGTAGTAAAAGGCAATACCTTGGCCCTTACAAAGGTTTTCCTTGGAACGTTACAATACTTACAATTAACGACCTCCTTGGCAATACTATTGTAACCTGTTACCTCTGGTACTGCACTTGCTAAGGCGCCATTGCAATCGTATCCGATATCGTTATTGGTGCACGTGGCTTCGATCAACTACGCATGTAAATTGTTTTCGTACATGCATTCCCTTGATCCCAAGCTTAGTGACCGGTTGCAACATTATTATCATCGTCACTGATGGTTGTATGCTCCTTCCACAAATAATCCAACTAACTTGGGTAAGGTTTATGGTCATCAAGTTCTTCTAACTGAACAGACAGTTGAGCTGCTGGGGAGTTACTTTCCAGCTGAAGGGAAGTGGTGAAGGGTGGCCGTTTTGGGAGACTATCTGATGTAATTTTGACTTTCAAAAAGTACTGATTCTCTGCCAGGTTTGAATTTATAAATGAGTTTTGATTTTGATTTTGGTCACCATATACCTGAAACAATAAAAAAATGTTTTTTTTTTTTAAATATGTTCATTAAAAAGTGGTACTAAGGCATATTATAAAGACGATGATGAGGTTATTTCACCAAATTGACGACTGTACATAAAACCAACTCCTCAACTCATGATAATTTTTAAAAAATCAAGTAATTATTTATGTAATTAATCAGAAAAAATCTTGTCAGATTTAAACACTTGTTAACACAACTATTAAAACAAATTCTCAGGTGAAAGGTTAACAAGAATATCAGTTATATACATTAATCTTTAGTATCAGTTATTGTTTTAATTAGAACACTGTGGACATGTAACATAATGATCACTATCTTGAACACCTCACATACCTCATCTTTAATAGATGATTTAAGTGCGGTTTTATTATCTCATTATCATCTCGACATCATCATTATTCTGATGGCTATCTTTATTTGCTTGCATTAGTTTCTTTGCATTTTCCTTGTTCTTATCAATGGATTCTTCTGATGGGGAAACAACACCAATAATTATCATTCTTATTAACGCTGTTAATATTTTTGTGAAGACTACAATTTCAGTTAGTAAATATTTGAACTGATAAACAGCAAGACGTAGATAATGACAAAAAAAAAGTCAAACTTTTTGTTATAACTTCCTTGTTATTTGTTTGCAAGCTAAAATATAATAAAAATAAAATTGAAGTGTCTGTTTGTAATGTCAAAATAACAGTTTTAAAGTGCATATTAAGTACGGTATTTATAACAAATACCGTACTTAATATGCACTATTATACATTATTTTTGTCGGTCTGTCTGTAATCTATCAAATGGCTGGACCGATTTTGACGGGACTTGCACAGGCTGATGTTATAAGGAGTAACTAATGCTACTTTAAGCCGCGGACAGCAGCTAGCCCTAACTAGTCTGACGCATCTCCATCATTATAGCAGCCTTAAATAGTCCACGAATGAACAAGCCGATTGTGTGCCCGGTTGAAGGCTCACCCCCTGTTAAATGGGACTTAATATAACCGGCGAAATGTGGATGTGCTATAGGTGTATCTCTGCCCTAACCTACGGGGAATTCAGGCGTGAAGTTATTACGAGCCCTAAAATGTTAAGACATAAACAGAATAAAGCCAATCGGTGTCTTCCAAAAAATAAAGGTAACTTGGTAAATCCCCTGACCATAAGGCTGGTCAAACACGTTGTATACATAAAGATATGTCCTTTTACACCAGAGACGATACAACCCGTCACCGACTAGGAATGTATTTGAAGAGAAAGGGAAGAATTCTAGCAATTTTCCCCGCTAACCATTTCTATAGGCTTTTTCATTTCAAACACGGCTCGTCCCTTTCCATTCCTGTCTTTATCCCGTTACAAAACCGTAAGAAATGCACATCTTTTCTACACAATGTCAAAAACTTCAGGAATCTCATTGAATTGGAAACGAAGAATGATTCAAAAGCTATAAGGAAATGAGCAGACGATATCATTTCTAATTCCCATGACGTAGAGCTCAAATTCCTTTTTTGATTGACCTTTGGAGCATGGAGTAATGCACTTTAATGATATAACGTCATCGTATGCCAAAGGATCTGAATTTGGACTCTCCGTTTATGGAAATAACGTTTTAAATTAAGCGTTGATATGAATCAGTGCGGTGAGGTGCCCTATAGTCGGAAACGATTCGGAAGTGAGTAATACTAAGTCACCTGTATTAATTATATCCTCGTGCTTGTATCATCTTAACATATCATTTCGAGTGTAATCCCCGAAGGGTAAGGCACAGGTGTATCTAATATCTATAGTAGGTATAAATACACCCACATTTCGCTAGTTATGTTTAACTCCCATGTAATGAAGGACGAGCGACGATACACAAACTATATAAACATTAAGAGCTAATATAACGTGGTAATGATTGAGTTCATCCCATGGATCTTCAACAGGCGCCATAACACCATCTCCATAAACGAACATAGTTTAGTAGTAGTTCAGTAGGTAGGTACTCCCGCCCGGATACAAATATGAAAGTGTGGCGGCATCTAAAACGCCTAACAAATCCTGCATCGGGCAATTAGAGTTTACCGCGCGATCAACATATATAAGACTATCCGACATCAATCGTTGGGCCTTTACCCGCCAGACACAACACCCGTCTGGTCGGAGGATCCTCCCTGTTCCATAGGGGATGAGTGAACTTCACCCCCACCAGATAGAGTAGATAAAACGGTAAACGGTAGAGTAGATGAGTAGATAGATAAAACTCAAGTTGAACAATCTTGCTGGTATATCGCCACTTGCATTTTTCGACCCATATGACCCGGATTATTAAAAGTAGGGCAACCTCTGAAATTTAGCAACATCTACATCTACGAGAGATTACCTTGACGATAAAGAATGAATAATCGGAAATACTTCCATACTTATTTCATTGGGTAAAATGTACCCACGCCACTTCTGTTAATAGCATAGTCAGAGTTCTTGCTTTTAACCTAGGCGAGCGTCAAATGACGTTTTTATAAAAACTCCTTTTGAGGTGACGTCGCATATCATCGCCCGCCCGCGCTATTACTTCGTTTTCGCTAAGCTTTCTGACTGTTTTTATTTTTATTTTTGTTCGGCTCCTAAGGGTCGTAGCATGATTTTACATAACCTATACCTCAAGAATTAGGCTATTGGAAAAAGTTTTATTTTGAATCCGGCTGCTGGTTTCAGAGATCTTCAGAACTCTTCAGCTTTATTATTTTAGTAGGTACAGATAGAACAAGAAATTTATGGAAACCATGCAGGATGAACGAAGCGAAACGAGGAATGTCCGGTAAAGGCTCACCTTGGAAACTAGACTACAGAGAAAACTAACTTAACTACTTAATACTAGTACTGCCATATCAAATAGTACTGCATTCTGTTGACAAAAAACTGTTTCCGCTTTTAACAGAGCTATGTTCGAACATGGAAGAAGTATTTTTAAATAAAAAGAAAGATTATAGTCATGCGTCATTAAGAGCATTGACCTATTGGGACTAGGTCTAGCAATGTGACTTTTTAAGCTGAGATCTGCAAAGATCAAAATGAAGATGATGATGATCTGAATGTCGCTGGCTATAAGAGTAGGGGAAGACCAAAGAAACGATGGATGGATTATGTGAAAGATGATATGGCTAGAAAGGGGGTGACTACCGAGATGACGACTAATAGAGGTATGGAAAAGGACATGTTCCGCCGACCCCAAATTAATTGGGATAAGGGCAGGAGAATGATGATTTGTATCATCAATATAAGATAGTATTATAAGGTGAGATTGAATCAGCGAAAACGACGATAGAAACGTCTAAAATGTACTGCATTGACATAAGGTATTCTACATAGGTCTGGGGGTATTCGGTAGTCGTTGTATAATTAGGACTGCGATTTTTTTTTTGTAATTTTATATTGTATGTTGAAATGTGGAACTAAACGAATTCATTTGATTCTAGAACACGTTTTTAGCCTGTTACCACGAAAACTAGGACTTTTGGTATAAAATCTTCAACACGCAGAATATTCTTACCTAATCTATGCCAATAATGCTGTTTACCGAAAAATCCACCGTATTATTCACAGTTTACTTGCATCCATCAAATCAAACACTACAAGGATACGACCGACGTTTTCCAGAACTACTTTCTTTTTAGAACACAATAGTTGAATGAATGAACATCCTCGTAAACAAAATTGACAGTACTTATGCTCAGATCAATGTCAACAGTCAATCATAGAGTTGGTAAGCACTCGACGTACTTGATGTGAAGTGTGGATGAGTAACGACTTTCTCAGACACGTTACAGGTCAAGAGTGGATGCTTGTCCCATCTAGCGTGTGCCAGTTGGAGTCCGTTTGCTTCGTAGATTCTGGGAAGGCGCAAGGGACAATGTTCTGATTTTAGTAGGTACGGTGAGATTTGAGTATGCCTGTGTCTTGATAATTGGACATAGCTTTAGAGATAGTGAGCCGTCTTTTGTCTTTAAGGAATTTTAGAGGTATGAGGAACAGGGTATAAAGTCCACTCATCCTCTATAGAAAAGGGAGGACCCTCCGACCAGACGGGTGTCGTGTCTGGCGGGCAACTGCCCAACGATTGATGTCGGGAAGTCTAATATATGTTGATCGTACGGTAAACTCTAATTGCGCGATACAGGATTATGTGTGACGTTAGGTCTTTGTTCACATGTGACGTTGTACGTGCTGCCACAGATTTTTTAGGAACTTCTCCGTTTACCCAGATTTCCATAGTCTTCATCAGTGCCATGTCATCAATTTGAAGTCTTTTTGTATAACGACTTTACGTCCGCGAGTAAAGCAATGTTTGGTGGATTCTGACATAAATGATATTATTCCAAGCCATGAATAAAAGGATTCCAAGTTCAACGTGGAAAAAACATAGACCTCATTCTCGACACAATCATTAACACTACGAGAAGAGATGATCCTGCAAATAGTTCACAGAAAACCTAATTACCGAAGGATTAATCTCCAATCTTTTATACGTGCGACGCTAACTTTCCTCACTAGTTTTACGACTAAGCCCTATAATTGAAATCATAAGGACAGGTTCAAACTCATTTAGTTCTTCTTGTACTGCACTAATAAGACATTTTATTGTTCCAGTTTCAGTCAAGTCAGGGCTGCCAACTTCTTTACTTATGGATCAATATTTTTGACTAGTTTTTTTCTTCGATTTAACCATTTCGATTAGATCATAATTGGTGAAATGTAGGTGTACTATACGTCCACGTCTACCTAACCCCTCGGGAATTATAGTTTTATGCTATGTCATGTTAACTATGTACTGATCTGTCTTTTTTTTTTAACTTCTCCCGGTCTAGGCGGAGCGTACGGGCGTGTCAGATTCTTGCTGACTAAAACCCACCCGTGCTCCTTCAGTTAGGTACCTCTGTGTTGCCAGGGGCCAAGGTATCCCTTTCGGACTTTCCCACGACCCTGGCAGGCATCGGCTCTAGCGGGTACTGATTTGCCTATGATCTGAATTTTATATTTGTCACACCTATGATATTTGGTCCTTTCTTAAGTGTATGTACTTTTTCTCCTAGAATCATGAAGTCATAAGCTCATATGTATAATCTAATCAATCGTGCTGCATCATCGACCACATTGTCCGCCAATATCGGTCTACATTGTGGGTAACCGCAAGATTATCCTAAAATTATAAGCTTTAGCGTACCCTCATGGGAAAAAGGCGTGAGTTTATGTATGTTTTGTATGGTTTAGAATGTCTAAACTACATCAAACCGTTAACGAGAAAAAAGTCTGGGACACCAAAAAATTAACAAAAGCAAGATTATCAAATTCGGCGAAAAAGTTGGTCGCCACACTGAAAACACCTGGAAGAGCTATAGGTCGATGAAAACCCTTATGCCTTAGACAAATTAAAAATCTGGAGTACACGTAATCTGTTCGATTTCTGCCCTAACACATGTGACTCCGGATATTTAATTTATCTGTCTGTGATGTCTTGTTTATACCTTTTTATTTGACTTTTTTGTTGTACTTGTGTTTTAGTTTTTATAACTTTAATTTTTTAAATTATACAATCCCCATGGACTTGGACAACCTTGTTCACACATGTTCGCCGGCGCCGCCAACCGATCAGTAATAAATGCGTTAATTTCTATTCGTTCAAAGAAAACGTAAAGTTCGAGCCAAGTTCTTGACATAACAGTTTCATTCGCTGATAAGGGTGGAGACTTTAATGGGTCACTACTGCCAAGTTTATCGTGTGAAATTAATTCTTGTTAGTAAGGCAAGGTTTTGAGTTATGAATCTGTACCCTTTTTGATATTCTTTTTGTTCTAGAGATACCTCTAAAGCTATGGTTTCCTGAAGAGCAGTGGTCGCCACATAACAGCCACAATGACGGCTGTAATGAAAATGAAGACAGTCTATGTGGCAACCACCGCTTTTTCTAAGAAACCGTAGCTTAACCAAAGAGGTCGTTACTATAAACTTAAGGGCTATGTGATAACTGCAACTCTGCTAACCTTCGCAATATATTTTCCTAATGAAGATTCATAAGGATACGTCTGCATTTATCTTAGTAATCTAGAAAAGGACCGTTCCGATGCAAAAAAGCCTCTAACAAAACTCTTAGTAAGCTTTATACTAAGATCCGCTATACTATTACCATTATAATATATCCACTTTTTTTTTCAAACTTGGCTCACGCACTGCCGTATGTCCTGCCATACAGGTTCGGTAACATCTTTAGATTGAAACCTATATGATTACACATTTTCACTTAACAGCTAAGTAGAGCTGCGAGCGTTCGAGAAAAACAACTAGTGTTTTTATCAAGCCTTCTTAAATTCTCGTGTCTCCACGAAATAATGTCTAGCGTGGCGCAGCTTCTAGATTGTTCTACAAACCGTGTGAAAAGAACAAGGCAACACGTCGTGTTCGGATTCGCTACAAGTCAATCGTCACCCTGCTATCTGCTATATAATTGCGTAAAACGTTTTCGTAAACGATTCCGACTAATCTGTTTCATTTTGACAGTTCAACAACATTCATTGCGTTTATTATTGTAATTTATTAGCCAGATGGTACAAAGGATTCTGTGATCTACTTAAGGGTGAGCTACAGACCATAAAAGTGAACAACTTTCTCCATGAGACCAACATCGCAATCGCGAAAAAATTATCAACTATCCCATACAAAACTTCAATACCTGCTGGAGCCAAATGTATGGAATCAACTGATTATTTTAACTCACTGTAGATATAATCCTTACATTCCTTAACTATTTTATTTCTTTCTCGACAATTTATATCCCCACCTTATCACATCAAGCTATAAAAAAAACAGCTCTTAATATTATAATCTCACTGTCACTATCTGACAGTAACTTTATCCGAGACGAGGACCTTTTAACATTCTCCACTTATCTGGCGGTTTTACAAACTGCCTGGTGACGCTTTGACGGCAAAGTGTAGATAAATTTTAGGGTCACTTGGAAACGCGGGACTCGCGATATCTTTATGCGGGTAGCTTTAAAAGTTTTGCTAAGTGGGTAGCGGGAATGGCCAGTGAATGTTGGTCTATGGTGGATTAAGATTGTTTTTTTTTTAATGTATTGAATTTGACGTCTTGTTGGTTTTTTGTATACAACCACACCACAACGGCATTACGTGGACGGGCGCTTATTTGTATGGAAATGAAAAATCTGTTCACACGGACCTACCAAAGACCGTCAAAATCAACCACATGGTAGATACCGGCCACACCAAGGCAACTTCGCAGCTACAATGGAACCAATACATTGTGTCAACGTGACGACATTGCCACAGCAGGAGTCGATCTGTCTGCCTGCAAACACTAGCCACAACGTTACCACGACGCAACTGCAAGAAGCTGCAGCGACACTATACACACGTAACCATTGCTTGCCCACATTTTGTCGCGATGTGGTGTGGTTGTGGTAGGTACGTGTGTTCGGGCCCTTAGGAAGTGGTTTGAAATGTCAAGATGTTCTGCTTAAGTGGACAAATAGTTTAAAATTAATAGATTATAGAGTGATATATTATTGATAGTTTATTTCTTTTACAATATATCTATTTACACTATGTAACGTATTTACCTACTAAATTAAATGACTATAATGATGCTATTGAATTAAACAGTGATATTTTGTTGATTGTGAATGTTCACGAATTCAATCAATAGATTTTACTAAAGAAGTATAACCATAAAATAATGTAGCGTACAAGGTTTGTAATGTTCTGGGATCAACCAGAAGCACGTCTACACTTCTGTGTCTTTGCGTGTCTCAGGGAAGTAAAGTCAATTACCTTATAATTTGCGACAACATTAATTAATGAGAAAAGAAAGTCAACAATTCCTTCCGTATCAAACCAGAGACAATAACAAAGCTACCTACACCCCGGAACATGAGGCGAGTCGCTGCGCAGTAACGAATTCATGTGTCAGCGGGGGTGAGGGGTGGTGGGTGCAGCGAGTAACGCACCTCCGAGCCGCCATTACGTTTCAATCGAACTGTACCTAGGATGCAAAAACTGTGCACTGTACAAAACTATAACACATTTAAGATTTTGTAACAAATCTTATGATCTAGAAACGTAACGCACATATCTGATAATAAAACATTCACCTACTGACCATGACGACAACATAACATATTTAGCGGAGTTCCAAGACTAAGATAAATTAACTGAGCCGACATCTGCGGTACACTACTCAACGGAGAGAAAAATAATAGGCGTCATAATTATTAAAAATGATGGTAGGTACAGTTCGATTCAAACTTAATGGCGGCTCGGAACATGAGGCGAGTCTCTGCGCAGTAACAATTGTATGTGTCAGCGGGGGTGAGGGGTGGGGTACTGCGCAGCGAGTAGCTAACTTCCGAGGCGCCACTAAGTTTGAATCGAACTGTACTATTAATAATATTGAATACGGAATGACCACCCATACCCATGACACCCATCCATACCATGACATCGGAAAATTTCTGCCTTGAAAACGGTTTTCTTTGCAAAATAATTATATTTGGGTCTTGACCGGTGTAGGAAAAAATGTATTCAAAGGCCCTGTCAGTGGAGTGTTACCACACCTCATAACACCATGCCTGTTATTCTCGAAGGGCTAGGCAGAGGTGTACTCTAAGTATACCCACATTTCACCAGTTATGTTTAAGTCCCAATAGAGGGCGAGCCTATTGCCATCAACCGGGCACAAATCCAGGCTCCAGGCTGCTTCTGAGAAATTTCTGGTGTCCGAAATCCAATAACACTTTGCCCGACCCAGGAATCGAACCCACGAATTCATGCTCAGCCGCCGTTTGCGACTACTATGGACCAACGCGCAGTCCACCACCATAGTCTATATCTGCAACCCAGTTTGCTGTGTTTTATTTTGTAAACCACCATTCAGTCTCATGAGCCTTTATAAGTTTGACTCTAGATGACGGGCGTGCGAGGAGCTCGTGGCTAAGTAATTACAGCCGCACAGGTCGATCCATCAGGTTAAGCTGCGCTTGCCGAGGTTGGCCCATGGATGGGTGACCATCTTTACATACCAAGACTCCTCCGTGCTTCGGAAAGCACGTTAAGCCGGTGGTCACGGCTGTCATTCGTGGATCTTTGACAGTCGTTACGAGTCGTCAGAAGCCCGAAAGTCTGACAACCAGTCTTACCAAGGGGTATCGTATTACACAGTTACTGGGTTGTGTAGGTCAGATAGGCAGTCGCTCCATGTAAAATACTGGTATTCAGCTGCATTCGGTTAGACTGGAAGCCGACCCCAACATGATTGGGAAAAGGCTAGGCAGAATGAAAAAATGATCTAGGTGACGGGCGTAGAATATTTGAAAAACATATAGCACTCGAGTTTTTGTGTCAATTCTTTATCATTGACGTGAGCTATTCGCTGCACTTCAAGCAAAGGTTACCGCTAAACATCAAATAAGCCATGAACCATCTACCAGATACTGCAGTTTCGTCACATCTCATAAAAATGCAGGTAAACCTCAAGTCACCTCACAAGTAATAAAATAATTAACAGAAAACATCTAAAAAAGGTTTGCGAAAGACATCGGCTGCCTTCAAAGCGTTGCCTAGAACCCACAGTTAAACATACGTTAGTTAAAACCTTTTTACTACACCATGCCGTAACCTATGAAGAAAGTACTTTATGGTGTTACAAGTTGTAAAAATATCTTTGATGTTAAACGTTTTGCAATGTGAATATTTTGTGTTACGTTGGTGTTCTTTAATTTATTTGTTCATTGAGTCACGGTTTATTTTATAGTTTTGTTATTTTATGCAATGTATGGCATAACGCCACTTAGGTAGCATTATTAGCCTATAATGTTCCCACTGGAAAAATCCAATAACAATTTGCCCGACCCGGGAATCGAACCCAGGACCTCATGCTCAGCAGTAACATTTGCGACTACTATAGACCAACGAGACAGCAGCTGTACACTGCCATAGTCTTTATATATCTGCAACCACGTCACTTTGCTGTGTTTTGGTTTGTAAACTACCGTACAGTCTCATGAGCCATGAGCCGACCTGAGAATCGAACCCATCTACCTCATGCTCTGTAGTAGAGCTTGCAACCACTAGAACAACGAGGAAGTTAAAACTATATTTTTTAATTCATTTATAGTGGATGGTTTGTAGCTGTTCGGAGGAGCTCGTAGCTAAGTAATAACAGCCGCAAGGGTCGAACCATCAGGTTAAGCTACGCTTGCCGAGGTTGGTCCGTGGATGGGTGACCATCTTTACATATCGAGACTCCTCCGTGCCTCGGAAAGCACGTTAAGCCGTATTGGTCCGACTGTCATTTATGGATCTTTGAGAGTCGTTAATGGTCGTCAGAAGCCTGAAAGTCTGACAACCCAGTCTTACCGGAGGGTATCGTATTACCCGGATACTGGGGTGTTGGAGGTCAGAGAGGCAGTCGCTCCATGTAAAATACTGGTATTCAGCTGCATTCGGTTAGACTGGAAGCCGACCCCAAAATAGTTGGGAAAAGGCTAGGCAGATCGATTTGTTGCAGTTCCCAGTTTAAAGAAATGTGCTTTCTAAAATTTTACGATGCCAAATGTTGAAACCCGTTATAATAGTATGGTTAAATAATAAAAAATCCTATACTTTCTTCCCGTTATGGACCAACTTTCAATAAATATGACCGCTAACTGTATTTTTTTATTGTTTTCATTTTTGTTAACTTTTTATAAAACGAACAGTTTTTTACCGTTTCATTGATGTTATGTCACCAATTCGGATATTGAATTAAAAAAAAAATACATTCTCTTTCTTTTTCGAGTACAAAAATTGAAAGACATCGTACAATATTACCATTTTATCACAGGATATAGCTTTTTTGGAGCCCCCTGTATTGTAAAGTATATTAATCGTATTGTACCTATTTGTAACCAATTTATCAACATAAAAATCCTGTTATCTAATTGCGTAACACATTTTCGTAAACGATTAAGACTAATCTGTTTCATTCTGACAGTTCAACAACATTCATTGCGTTATTTACGTTGTTTTTTTTCGAACTTATGAAGCAATGGTTTAACAATCTGTTTCAAAACGATTCAGATTGTGATTGATCGTGTATAACGAAATTAGGGTGCTGATTCCCGGTCAAAAAAAAACTATGTCCTTTGGGTTTTCTTAAAAAATCCATAGTTACCTACTATTATTAAAAAGAGTTTTTAAGTAGGGGGTAATCTTCGGAACGAGTAATCCGATTCAAAAAATCGCTTCACTAATGGGACGGTACAGCGTTGCCGAGGAAGATATATGATACAGATATATTTTATGTTAAGGGGAATGCGCCAAGGTAGCAAGGTAGCGAAACTCAAATTTTCTTACGTTTTTTGCAATTTGCAGGTCAGCATCAGGTTTCAGGCTGTATGTTGATTCAAATATGATTCGCCACCGTAACAAAAATGGCTTTACAGATTTATAATCATTAGAATTAGCAATACAACTCTTTAAGTTAGAATAATCCTCATACGTCATGATTTTATGAAATTGTCACTCAATAGGATTATATGAACTTAGAGAGTTGTATTCATATAATAATATTATGATTATAGTTCTATAATAAATATTTTATAAATGTCCGTGAATCATATTTAGATCAAGTCGCGGGCAGAAGCTATATGGCATAAAGAAATCACTTTATATTTTGATATCTCTTAAAATTACCCTTTTATTTCTAAAACCCCCTAAAAGATTGCAAAACAGGAAAACGATAAACTAAGACGCCACATGTGACTTTAAATAAATATCATTCCCTTGCAATCAACATAATTCCTTACTTCCGTTACGTAAGGAACCCTAAATTCCCACAAAAACCACTCGTACGGAACCACTAGTTCTTGAGAAAATATTACATGTCTTGTTGATTTTAGGGGAGATAATGCAATAGACATTGTACCTTGTTGCAACGTGTACAAAGATTATTTTCACTTGAATGTGTTCCAGGAAATGCGTTTCAAGTTTGATAAAGGATTTTTCATTTTATGACTCCGACTATAAGGTATAAATCACATTGAAATGCAGTTATTCAATAATTTCTGGGTTTACACCTGTCACGTCAATTTGAAATTACACACTCATTTACATATTTTATTTATCGAAAATGTGATCATTTCCTAAATAAATGACTATCGCGTTCACATTGCATGACGAGTTTCTTGAAAGGAGAATCAGCAGAGAGCAAGCAGGGAGTCTCTTGGAATGATGTGACGAAGTGCTGAGTGAATCGAGTCAAAACTCTGGTGGTGTTGTTGTTTGAAGTATAAGTTGAGAAAAACTGTTTGTGTTTTGTTTTATCGTGTTCAGATATTTAAACCCATGACATCTAAGAAGATTCAAAAAAAATTGACGTCACGACCTGCGGTTGCCCAAAAAACTACTCGAATTTTTGTAATTTTTGTTTTGTTTAGATATCGATACCCATTAGGGATGGGCCGAACATGGGCTTCACCGAATACAAACATTCGGCCGAATGTTCAGTAAAACTATTACCGAACCGCATATTCGGCCGAATATTCGGCATAATTGATTCCCTTACGTGAACAGCCGCTCGATTCTTTAAAAATCTCAACGTGAAAACTGAGGTGAAGTGAGCTTAAAGTGAGCTGTCATTCGATCCTAATACTAGAGATTGACACTATTGAAATCTCACTTCACTTATGTTTTCACCGTGAGATTTTTTTACAGAATAGCACTACAGTATATAGGTCTGAACTTGTTCACGAAAAACATATTTTTGTTTGTATAGGAGTAAGTAATAGATTGATCTCTCAATGAGTAGGTACCTATAAAAAATGTTGTAAGTATCTGTTTATTTTCAATAAATAATTTTCACTAAACTAAGTAGAAACTAGAAATATGATTCATAATCTGCTAAAATGTTGTAATTTAATCATGCAACTATTCCTTGCTACAAATATTGATAAAAACAAAAAACTTGCTTATTTCTTACAATAAACCTGATTTTAATACATTATTTTATTAGAAAGTTATCACTGATGCCCTAAACAACTGCATACTTATGTTTTGTTTTTAATAACCAACTATTTATCTACTGTTATTGGAAATAAACCTACAGCGTCGACAAAAACATAAAGCTGCTCTGTGAATTACTTACCTAATAAAAATAACACATTTAACTCTCAACTCATGTTAAATCATACACGGCTCAATATAGTAAAAACGTTGAGTACCACTTTGCCGAACATTCGGCGATACAGCCGAATATTCGGCCGAATACGAATATTCGGTAAACCTGTCGAATATGCAATATAAAACGGATATTCCACCCATCCCTAATACCCATCAAGTCTGTGAAGATTCGCTACCTAATTTAATTTGAGCCTGTATTATGTGCCTTAACCTAGGTTAAATAAAATTTTCTTTCTTTATCTATGACTCATAATAATTTTGCCCAAGATGAAAGAGTAGGTAGGTACGCTAATGAAACCGCCACGGTCAATTTAATCAATCCCATGAGTACACGCTGTGACACACGATGATCGTTTGGTATTTTATGCTACAATTCAGACACGATTCTCTAAAACAATATGATTCACTCACGTTACTTGTCCCTTAAGGTTCATTAGAAAACTAGCATCAGCTATCTAATTGCGTAAAACGTTTTCGTAAACGATTCCGATGAATTTGTTTCATTTTGACAGTTCAATTGTTTGTTTATTTTTATAGTCTGTGTCAAATAAATGGATTTTCTTTTTCTTTCTTTTTCTTTCATTGCGTTTGTTTTTGTATTTACGTTGTTGAGCAGATTTTTTTTCCAACTTATGAAGCAATGGATTAGCAATTTGTTTCAAACCGATACAAAGTGTGATAGATCGTGTATTACGCAATTAGGGTGCTGACTGCATTCGTGTTAAACATTATTTTCACTTTTTATTTTGTTTTTTAACTTCCGACTTCCAAAAAGGAGAAGGTTCTATGTTTGTAGCGTATGTATGTTTACCGATTTCTCCGTCAATTGTGAACCGATTTTGAAAATATTTTTTTTGTTTGAAAGGGTATGCTCTCGAGGTGGTCCCATATAATTTTGATTAACTTTGCCTGGGTACTTTTTAAGTTATCTTCAATAATACGTATTTTTGCCACTTAGTCTACGTGGATGATGTTGTAACATATTCCTGTCACTGTTATTTACATAGCAGGTCGTGATATTCGAATTTGTGGGGGTAGGTACCACAACTCATTTATTCATTCTGCCTAGCCCCAAGTCCCAATCAGTTTGGGGTCGGCCACAACTAATTAGTGAAAAATAAACCAACCGACTTCCAAAAAAAAACACTAATTATTTTTTTTCATTGTAGCATTTCGTTTTTAACAAAAATAATAACAACCGACTTCCAAAAAAAAACACTGCAAAGTGAAAAATAACTTTAATTTCGGAAGTCGGTAGCAAAAAACGAAAATTCAAAACAAAAGACACCGACTTCCGAAATTAAAGTTATTTTTCACGTTGTAGTTTTTTTTTTTGGAAGTCGGTTGTTGTATTTGTGTTTCACGAACTGTGTCAAAATAAACGTTATTCTACACTCAAATGACACAAAAAACTTAGTTATAACAAGTATTGTGTGTCTCACGGCTGCGCCAAATAGGTAGGTTAATAAATACATAAGTAAATAAAGTTCATAAGGGTTTGATATTATTTTATCGAAACATGCATTCATGAATATAGCCTGAACAAGAGAATACCTAGTAGGTACTTCTTGAAAAATAAAACCATGCATTTCGCAGCCGCTGATTCGCTCTATGCATTTAATTACTAGAAGAGTAAGTTCTTTAGCTTAGCTTATTATCTAGATACTACTTAAAATATACTTACCAACGTGCTGAAAATACTTTTGATCCGAAAGTAGGTGTTCCCATTACATAAATACAGTTATTTGTACAATACCATACCTAGTTACTTTTACAAAACGATGAAAAACCTATTGAGATCGCGCCATTGTGACGTCAGAGCTCATCAAAACCGGTTGATAGGCGCGTTAGAAATTTAGCGCCTATTTCGCATAACATAGCAGATGCGTCGGTGGTGTAATGGTCAGCATAGTTGCCTTCCAAGCAGTTGATCCGGGTTCGATTCCCGGCCGACGCACACTTTTGCTTCTTTTTGGTATGTTTTTTTTCATAGATTGTTCGGTAAGTATCGTCAGTCAAGCAGATCAGAAAAAAAACAAAATGTCAATAAAATATACGTTTTTATCATTCACAATTAATTAACCTAACCTAGAAGGGAAGGCGCTGGTATCTATGATACAATGATTTTTTGTGTCTACCAACGATACTTTATTTTTGTTATGTTCGTTTTTTTACTTGGAAAATTGTTTTTTTAAACCTTGAATATGAACGGGTTAAGCCTTACTAATATTATAAACACTTTCACGCTAAAACGGCTGAACGGATTTCGATGAAATTTGGCATATAGGTAGACCATGACCTGGGTTAAGACATAGAATTTTTATCCAGATATTCCCACAGGATCGAAACTGATGGGGGTGAAACCGCGGGGCAAAGCAAGTTGTGAATAAAAAATATAAAAAATTGCTATAACCTTGAAAATTGGCAGTTTTAATAAATGTTCTAAGTACCTACTTATATTCCATTCCATTCCATAGTTACTTATATATTCCATTCATCCTTGCATAACCTATGATAAGTATCATATTTCCCAACTATTCATTAAAACAAAGAGTTATAGGAATAATAGAATAACACTCAGTAACTGAACACTAAACACATCAGTTCTCAAAACAATACATAACAGGCGGCTTACACAAAGTAATTATTATTCAGACATTTATTTATAGTTAACGCCGAGGCGGAAATATCAGGTTCTATATTGTATTACTAATATCATAATTATTTATTTGCTAAGTCATTATTTTACTTCTAATGCTCGTATGAACGATGCTAATGATTTTATTTTCTGTAAAAAGGTTTGTACAAACACTTTCACATGACAATAATATTTTAAGAACTAGATGAGGTCGGCATTTCCTATCTGACTACTCTGAGAAGAAAGGCCGAAACAAACTCAGAGGTCACAGTCTCTTTTAAAGTCCAGACGTAATAGGTCAAATTTTAATCTTGTTGTAGCTTAGTATTCAATTCTTTATTGCATTTCATATGTATTACATAGACCATTTTCATTCTGCCTAGCCTTTTCCCAATCATGTTGGGGTCGGCTTCCAGTCTAACCGGATGCAGCTGAATACCAGTATTTTACATGGAGCGATTGCCTATCTGACCTCCACGACCCAGTAACTGGGTAATACGATACCCCTTGGTATGACTGGTTGTCAGACTTTCGGGCTTCTGACGACTCGTAACGACTGTCAAAGATCCACGAATGACAGCCGGGACCAACGGCTTAACGTGCCTTCCGAAGCACGGAGGAGTCTCGGTATGTAAAGATGGTCACCCATCCACGGACCAACCCCGGCAAGCGCACCTTAACCTGATGGATCGACCCGTGCGGCTGTTATTACTTAGCCACGAGCTCCTCTGTATTACATAGACCAATTGATTGAATTTTTATTTGTTTTTTTTAAAGTTTGTGTGGTCGTTCATCGAATGTGCGACAATTTATCTCAATTAGACACCGTTATTTCTTAGAGAAAAGATAAAGACACCTCTTTTGGTTGAGGAAAACGGTGATTTAAATTAAATCACTAGCTTTATGCTTATAATAAAGCTATAAATTGACTATTTGCCGAACGCGGTGACTATTGGAAATATTCGCATTTATCACAGATCTTTATTGTTTTTTTTTACGTAGGCAAGTGTTACAAAATTGAAAAAAAAAACCCTTCTGCAACTAAAAGGTTTAGAACAAGGTCACTTTTCAAGCAGTGCGCTGCAATTCGTGACAGTTATACTTATTTGTTATTTGTTGCAGTCGGGTATTTTTAACATATTTTTTTCAACGTTTTAAGCTGTTATATTTTAAAAAGCACACAGTCATGGTCGTGGTGGTATCCAGGTACTAAAAACCTAGCCACTGAACGAGACATAATAGAAGTTTATTGTTGTTCTTGTTTAGTGTCCCTTAAAGTGTTAAAGTCCATCCTGCCATTGGGTTGCTTCAAGGGCATAAAAAATCCCACATACAAAGGACATAGATACCTAAGCATGAAAAACATAACCTTGTCTTTGCTGTCGCGCAGTCGGGTGATCTTAGAAAGGATAAAACTTGCTGTAGGTCGTTCATCGAATGTGCGACAATGTATCTCAATAAAATACCGTTATTTCTTAGAGAAAAGATAAAAAAGAAACACCTATTTTGGATGAGGAAAATGGTGACTTAAATTACGTCACTAGCTCTAGTAATACGAGTGATTTACTAAGTGAAAATACCATAGCATTTATTATTATTTAATTAATAATTTTAGCTACTTTTGATACTAACTCAATTTAAAATTCTATAGAGATATTTTTTTTAATTTTGACAAACTGAATAGAATAAGTAATTAGTAATTTAATAGAATATTGTTGCTGCAGTTGGTAATCTATTCTATTCTATTCTAAAAGTATGAAATCAAACTCCCAACTCATTTGTAGTTGGCGCATGATCTATCCATTATTTTCTATGGCCTTCCTCTACTCTTCAAGCCGTAATTTCTTGGTTTGTGAAGAAATCATTCTTCATCATCCTTTTTCCAACTATATTGGGGTCGGCTTCCAGTCTAAGCGGATGCCGCTGAATACCAGTATGTTACATGGAGCGACTGCCAATCTGACCTCCACAACCCAGTTACTGGGTAACACGATAGTCTTTGGTAAGACTGGTTGTCCGACTTTAGGTCATGGTTTGTGAAAAGTCGGTCTAAAATTACTGAAAGTCGGTCTAAAATCGAGAATCATCACTTTGCATCGTCCATACGAGCATATGAAAAAACCATTACCCTCCTTCTGGGGCAGTGGGCTAATAATATCTTGACGCCTCTTTGGTGTAGAGGTCGTAAGCGCTACTGCTGACCAAGAGGTCAAACTGTTATTGGGTTTATGCATCTGGAATGTTTCAGTAACAGCTCAGAATCTGGATTTGTGCCCGGTTGATGGCAATAGGCTCGCCCCCTATTACATTGGACTTACACATAACTGGCGAAATGTGGGTGTAATATAAATACACCTCTGCCTAGCCCTTCGGGGATATAGGCTTGATGTTATGTTATGATGAAAGTCCGTTTTAAATTGAGTGAAACGCATCGTGTAAATCAGGCTTATTAATTAAGGTATATTTTTTAGTTTTGAAATTCGAATGGTACCCTTACCTTATTAAAGCATACTCTATTCTATTCTCAAAACATTTCGTATTTTAGAAAATTCGTATTTAACTACGTTTTATTCATTAGTAAGATTAAGCACACAGGCTGATGTCATCTATCCTCTTGCTTAAAGGCTCGTTCACACCGGCGCGACTTGTCGCGCGACGCGACACCGGCAATTGTTCAATCGTGAAGTTTTATTAGAAACTAGCTGCTGCCCGCAGCTTCGCCCGCGTGAGTGTCGGAAATTACCCCATACATCCCCATGGGTTTTAAGTATAAATATTGAGTTTCGAGTTAATCGGACAGCGCGTTAAAATTCTTCCATACAAACACTGACACCCCCCAATCCCTCTTTAGGGGGTAATTTAGACGAAGGAGGAGGCGGAGCGCGTGAGGGAGAGGCAAAGTTCGCGCCCTCACGCGCCTAGCCGCCGTAGGAGACGCCCTGGGCGTCGGGACTCCTTGGAGGATTCCCGGCCACCGTAGGCGCGGGCTTGCGGGCGGTGAGCAATGGGTAGCTCGCCCCCGATAAGGACCAGGCCCGGGTCGACGGCGCGTCGTGTTCCACGCGCGCATCAAAGAGATGTCAGCAAAACTGACGGGGTCCGCTAGGACCGTTGCCCGCCGGGGTTGCGGGTAGTCCTAAGGGGAAACCGTGGCCCCTGGCATGGCAAGGGAAGGAACACGGGTGGGTTTTAGTCAGTAAAATTCTGACACGCCCTCCCGCTCCGCCCAGAGCGGGAGAAGTCATTGGATGATTTCCCAACCAGAAAAAAAAAAAAGAAAAAAAAAAAGAAGGGGGTAATTTAGAAAAACAAAAAACTACAAACTTTATAATTTATTTAGATAACTATTCGTGCGAAGTTTCGTGTTTATTACCTCAAGGAATAAGATTTTTCATACAAACTTTCATCCCTTATTTTACCCCCTTAGGGGTTGAATTTCGAAAAATCCTGAAACACGTTATTCTTAATTTTTGGGTTTAAGTATAAATATTGAGTTTCGAGTTAATCGGACAGCGCGTTAAAATTCTTCCATACAAACTTTGACACCCCCCAACCGTAGGATAGGATACTTTTCCGGGATAAAAAGTACCCAGTGTGGTGCCCAGGATATTAAAGAATAATTATACCAAGTTTCATCGTAATCGAACCGGTAGTTTTTGCGTGATACTTGAACAAACAGACAGACAGACAGACAGACAGACAGACAGACAGACAGACAAAAAAAAATTTAATCACACTTTTGGGTTCGGTGTCGGTCTAGTAACACCCCCTGCCATTTATTTTTTTGATATTTTCAATGTACAGAATTTTCACTTCTACAGATTTATTATAAGTATAGATTGTATTGTTAAAGTCGCGTCGCGCGACAAGTCGCGCCGGTGTGAACGAGCCTTTATCCTGTGGATGACGTATCATTGGGGATACCCAGTAGTTACAGTCATACAATAGGACAGCCACCCGATGAACTTTAAACGATCTTAAAGATGAACTTATCGTTTGCAACCAGTCTCCGTACACATCCATACATATTACAGAATTATTAATATACTATGACTCAATTCCTGCAAAAAGATAATTTATTGATTCTGGCGTGACTTGACGGAAATCCATTAAAAAATACAATAGACGTAGATATATTTAGTAACTATTCCTAAAGAGTCATAAAAAACATGAAAGAAATCGACACGTTTCACCTCTCAACGTCACTCTGCGTCCGGCACTCGGTGTGGCAACACGTTGCGTTCGGGCTCGCGACAAGTCAATCGTCACCATGAGGATGCCTTGTTGAGAGGTGAAACACGTGTCGATTTCTTAGAGTTTTTTATAACCCTATAGGAATAGTTAAGTGGAAGAGATTACTAAATATATCTACGTCTATTGTATTTCTCAATTCCTTCATTTATGTCTGATAGAAAGATTGGGAATACCTCTGAGTGTACCAATTGTAAATGATTGTTGATTGGTTCATAGTCACAAATTAGATTTGCGCGGGTTGCATTGTGAAGTTCTGAGTCAGCTGATTCAAGGACATTATCAAATAATATCAAATAAGATAAGTTATGAAATCAGCTATTATGTAACACATAGGATTCGTAAACGATGAAGACTAATCTGTTTCATTTTGACAGTTCAACAACATTCATTGCGTTATTTACGTTTTTGAGCAGATTTTTTCTTCTAATAGAAAAGAGCTGATTATCTTCAAACGGCTGAACCGATTTTCTTGAATTGTAGCTAAGAACACTCTCGATCAAGACACCTTTCAAACAAAAAAATAATAATCAAAATCAGTTCAGTGGTTTGGGAGCTATGAGGAAACAGACAGATACACAGATACACACGTTAAACTTATAACACCCCTCTTTTTTGCTCAGCAGTGGGACAGTGTAGGCTAATATAAAATAAAATAAAACGATTACTAGCTAATGATAGGCATGCATTGCAATGCCTTTTTCTTAGTCATAAGTTCATAACATTATTTCATCAGCACAAAACCATATCTATGCTTCCATCAAATCTACATACCTTTAGTCACGTCACAGTATAATAAAGTAACAGAAACCCCGGTTTCGGCCGTCTTCATAAAAAACGGCCGAAACGCAAACGCGATAGTTACGTTTACTCACATGTAAACTTACACTCACATGTGCGGGAGTGCGACACATACCGAGCTAATCAGAAAGGCTCAATTGAAACATAGGCGCTCGGTAAGCGCTCGGTAAGCTTTCGGTACCGCGTATACCGAGCATGCTGAAGTCGCACCGCTGCTGTACCGACAAATCAGAAAAGGGCCTAAGGCCGCTGTACGCAAATGTCTCGACTGCGCGTCAGTTACGCACGGACGCGGATGGTTTATCTACCGAGCAGCCGTAGGTAATTATTTCAAGGTGACTGCCGAGACATAGTACTGTTACTTTGTTAGACTCTGACCTAATCATTGTGACATTATAACATTATACTGTGGTCACATTAACACCCCCTCGGGAGGAAAGACTACACATTATTCTGCTTAATTACATTCCCACGTAGTACATAATAAAGATAAGTGAGAGACATTTTATTATCAGTTATTTGCCTACATACCTACATCAAACAGTATACAGGGTGTTAGGGTAAACACCGTTTTCCTCTTAAGGGGTCATTCTACTCATCATTATGAACAACTTTTACTATGGGACCAAACCTGAAATCGGGAAAAAAAAATCAGCTGTTCCCTACATTTATGTTCGCATAACTCGTCAAAATGTAGGGAACAGCTGATTTTTTTTTCCCGATTTCAGGTTTGGTCCCATAGTAAAAGTTGTTCATAATGATGAGTAGAATGACCCCTTAAGAGGAAAACGGTGTTTACCCTAACACCCTGTATAATGAATGAGTTTACTCTCGGGTTTCCCCAGAACAATTCGTCTTACAACTGTTCTGGAGAAACCCTACACTAATCATTCTCATACCCTTATCCCAATTTATTTGAGGTCGGCGTAACATGCCTTTTTTAACCGACTTCAAAAAAAGGAGGAGTATCTCACTCAGTTCGTCGATGGCATATGTTTTTGGATGGGATATTTACGTTAAGCGGTTGGTCCCGGCTATCATTCATGGTTGTTTAGCAGTTGTTGTGCGTCGTCAGAAGCCCGAAGGTCTGACAACCAGTCTTACCAAGTGGCATCGTACCCAGTTACAGGGTTGTGGCGGTCAGATAGGCTGTCGCTCCATGTAAAGTACTGTTATCCAGCTGCATCCGGTTGGACTTACTGACTGGATCCCAACATAGTTGGGAAAAGGCTAGGAAGATTGATAAAGCAATGGATTAGGAATTTATTAAGAAACCCTTGAATTGTGATTGAAAAATGAGTTCCGTAATCAGGGTGCTGGTCACAAATTGAGCATAATCGTCGAATTTCCGATTTATTCCGGTCGGATCCCCTCATCGGATCCCCTGCTATTCTTTTGTTTTTTATAAGACAGGTAAGTCGATAAAGAGAATAAGGGCGTTTGTGCACTACACGGAATTTTACGGTTCCGGATGTAAAATCTCATACTTATATTTCCGGATCACGTGATATTTACTTGAGAATCGGACTGCCGGACCGTAAAATTCCTTGTAGTGCACAAACGCCCTAAGAGTTGTTCATGTCCGATCGTCCGGGCTTGTCATCACGAAACAATTGACGAACGCAAGTTTGAACAGACTAATGATCCAAGAACATAAACCTCGGGTCAATTGAACCGAGATGACGACTTAATAGAGAATTAAAGAAAACTTTTTTACAAAAAAAAGCAACCAAATTCCAAATAGACAACGATTAAAATAACTTTAATTTCGGAAGTTGGTGGCAAATAACGAAAATACAAAACCAAAGACACCGACTTCCGAAACTAAAGTTATTTTAAAATTTTGTTGTGTTCTGTCGGTTGTTTTTTTGTAAAAAGTTTTTCTGTCTTGATTTTACGGGTTATCGATTTCTAGGACGAATTTTATTGGAAGCATCTGTTCGTTAATCAATTAATTTATGATCGTCGATTAGGTGATAAGATTTTAATGATAAATAAAAAGAACCTAGATCTTCCGGAAGTTAATATGACCTTAGATAATTTCTACGATATTTTAAAGATAAAAAAAAATCCTTAATATTATACGTTTGTATTTTCCTTATCTTCTTTTACTGTATTTGCGTAACACATTCTTGTAAACGAGACTAATTTGTTTAATTTTGACAGTTCAACAACATTCATTGCGTTATTTACGTTGTCGAGCAGTTTTTTTTCGAACTTATTCACCAATGGATAAGCAATCTATTTCAAAAAGATTTAGATTGTGATTTATCTGTCGTCCTAATCTTGGCGTTCAAAAAGTACTGATTCTCAGCCTAATTTGAATAGGTAAATGACCTTTGATTTTAATTAACTTAACACTTATCTATAGACACATGCTGAGCAGTGTATGTCTAATCAAATTTTTCTCACGCAGTATGCCAAGCATCTGATCTATCAATTCCCATATTAGAATGCAAACATTCATAGATTTTGTTAATAAACTAAATACCGGAAGCTGATCAACATACCTCACTTCACCTGTTTAAACTTTACTGTTATTTAAATACCTTTGATTTATCGCTAAATCTTTCACTTTCTCTACCGACAGTTCAAGTAAACTTGGACCCTGTAGAACTTTGTTCTAACTACCATTATAACTTGACCCTTCCATTGATAAACAGTATAGTCCAGACTACGCTGGTATTCCAAAAGAACTTATACAAAACCAACATAATCTGGTCTTAAAGCGAGCGGATCAATGTATACTGGCTAGGCATACTGAAGAGTATGTGTACCCAGTAAAACATGAACCCTGCATTGATTTTATTACGGTGAGTTCATTAGTATGCTATGGTTGGAGTACCATTGTTTGTCGGTGACTTTGTGTGTTCATATAAATAACAACAATAACTTCAACTTAATAAGGAACTTCCTTGTAATAGTGACCACCTTTATTCATAGAACTTAAGTAGCAGTAAAGAAAGAAAGAAGAAAGAAAAATCGTTTATTCTGCACAAACTAAACGCACATTACATAAAACACACATTTACAAAATTAGCCAAAAGCCTCATATTCAACTGCACAAAACAAAATTGACATTGCCTGATGTCAATGGTAAGTAACCCATCGGTTAAGGCACGAAATGGTGATTTCAGTTAAGTATACAATTACACTATAGTTAATTGATTCAAACTCAAACTCAAAGCATTTATTTCAAATAAACCAATTACAGGCACTTTTGAACTGTCAAGGTGATTCAGGTGTGACTTGGTGGAATACTATTATAAAATACAATAGACGTAGATATATTTAGTAACCTTAACCGCTTAACTATTCTTAAGGAGTTTAAAAAAATCCTGAAAGAAATCGACACGTATTTTACCTCTCAACGAAGCATGCAGGCTCAGGATGACAATTGACTTGCCGCGAACCCGAACACAACGTGTTGCCACGTCGATCGCCGGACGCAAAGTGATTCACACAGTTAAGGTGGATGCTCCAAGGTAGCCCGCGAAATTCAAATTTCCTTACGTTTTTTGCAATTTGCAGGTCAGTGTCAGGTTGTATGTTGATTTAAATATGATTCGCGACCGTCACAAATATGGCTTTACAGAATTATAATCATTAGAATCACCAATACAACTGCTTAAGTTAGAGTAATCCTCAAATATCATGATTTCATGAAATAGTCCTTTAATAGGATTATATGAACTTAGAGAATTCAAATTCCGTCGCAAATCATATTTAAATCAACATAGAACCTGACACTGACCCGCAAATTGCAAAAAACGTAAGAAAATTTGAATTTCGCGGGCTACCTTGGAGCATCCACCTTAAGCGGAACAGATTACTAAATATATCTACGGCTATTGTATTTTACAATTGCACTATTAAAGAACCAACTCCTAGAGCAAACATAAACCTAAGCTAAGTTGAAGAGGTTATCAAGAAAAACAGTTGGTACTCTTAACTTAATTAACCAAGTTATATACGTATGTAATGTTATCACAGCTGGGTTTCAAACCTTGGTCTCTGTGAGAGGGACGAGCCCACGCGGACCCAGTAAGGATTGGCGCTGTGGGTATCATATCTCTTTGTGCTGGTACATGTCAGTATCCTCACGAAGTTTTACAACATTACTAAAAATCTATTTAAAAAATTACAGGGAACGAAGTGTGACAAATTTTCTTGAGAAAACAGACAGTATGTGACATCATATTCAATGGAGAGATACTCGAGATAGCCCAGATGTGAAACATATGTGTACTGTCGTAAATTTTAAGTAATTCATGAGTGTCAAGCAAATATTAATCACGAGATTACCACGAAAGACAATGGGAGAACCCCACTTATCATAAAGTATATATATTATATGATCTTATGGTCCAAATAAGGCGAACAGACGTAATGGCTCCGCTGTGTTTTATTTAGACACCAAGCTTGATTTAGCTAAGGGAAGGTCCCTGATAATAACTTTCTGTGGAAAGAACCTACGTCACAGCCTTAATGCTCATCATTTGCTTAAATATGGGCCTTTCAAGAATGTCTAGATAGTACACCGGGATAAAGGAATTTGCCATGTACTATCGTGGACACGCATATCTGAACACCGTAAGGACTATTCCTGCTTGCAGCATTCGGCAGCTTTAGTAACGCTTACATAATACAAAAAAACAAGGGGCGGTAAACTTAAGTCAACATTGGTCATCGTGTGCACGGGATTTTGTTTTCAAAGTTGTTAGATATGGGTGACCGCGTTGGTACATAATATTATTATGTTGTGCTACTTGTTCCCTCGTAGTGGCTCGAAGTATACAAGAATAGCGCATGCTCTGAATTAAAGAAGTCTGTTCAGGGTTCACCTGGAAGTAACACCTGTGACCTGTGGCAACTTTCTCAATGCAGTATGTATGTTTTTTTTTTTGTAATGTATGGTATTTTATAATGGATTTCCGCCAAGTCACACCTGAATCAATTAACTTAGTTAGAACATGTTGACGATCACGATAGATATTGAATCAGGACGTTAACGGACTTTGTTTCAGTTTATTAGAATGCTGAAAAATTTGGGTGGGACAAAGACTCCTATTGCCACGCCTTTACAAACAATTTTAATAACTAACGAACTAAAATAAAACACAGAAGAACGCTTATTTTCATCGTCTTGATCTCTAGATAAAACAACACCCGTGGACAGAGAGCCCCAGTTAATTAGAGCAGTACTAAAATCTGTTAATCAAGATAATATCTACTTAATCACAGGTTATAATAAAAACACTTCAGTGTCAAAACCACACGCAAGGCGTGATAATCACAAGGCAGGCATTATTCTGAGGAACGATAAATAATAGAAAGTAATAACAATTGAAAGTTAACGTAGCAAGACTAATACGACGCCCGTACTTAATATTTACATAATAAAGCCTTTAATTTTTCACGAGAAAGTCAATCTTCACACAGATTGTTTAACGCCGAAAAAAATAGGCAGGGTTCCTTGGGTAAATAGTGAAATACACAACGATGGATATAATGAAAATGCTGAAGTAGTGGAAAAAGATTTAATCAATGAACTGAGTTAGCAGAGAACATACGAGTAAGTAGCAGTCAAGATGGGCTTAATAGTAAAAAAATATTAACACTTAAAATTTGCAGTTCTTTTTAGCATCTGAATCACAATCTGAATCGTTTAGAAACAGATTGCTAATCCATTCATTCATAAGTTCGAAAATATAATCTGCTCAACAACGTAAATAACGCAATGAATGTAGTTGAGCTGTCAAAATGAAACAGAATAGTCTTAATCGTTTACGAAAATGTGGTACGCAATTAGATAGCTGTATCGAAGTCTAAAAAAAAAAAAAGCTTGGAGGAACTTTTCAGTGTCAATCAATTTATAACCACATGCTCGAAAATAGCAACGTGACATTAAATCAAACTATGATCAACAATCTAGTGATAATTTGTGGTCAAACGCCATGTTGATGTCAAATTGTTAATCACTCCATTGTGGTTTACTAAATGCTCTAACAAAACCTTGGAGATTTCAAAACTATCGATTGGTCTATAACACCTATACTTTTCTAAAAATCTTTCTTATTTATAAGGATGTTGCCCAAAATGTTGAAATCGATGACCTTATGACCGGAATTATTCAAAGATTCTAAAGGTAGATTAATGCAAATTGCAATAACACAGCTAATCGAATGATGTCATTGTCACAACTACTTTATTGATAGATAGTCTTAATGTGACTTTTTATCTTTAACTATAATTATATGCTTGAATTGAGGGGAATTACCCAGGTGATGGTCCAACTACCTAGATAGTTAATTGTTTCAAAGGTGACGCGAGTCTGCCTCCGGCTCTTGGCGTGGCAACACGTCGTGTTCGGGTTCACGTCATCCTGAGGATGTCTCGTTGAGACGTGAAACACGTGTCGATTTCTTACGGGGTTTTTTATATATCTACGGCTATTCTATTTCAGTTTATTTCTTAGAGTTGATCACAAGGTTTGTTTGATGATCTTAGATGAGTATAACACTCGGATTTCTCACAATATTTTCCTCTAATGTTAGTCACTTTGGACTAGTAACGTTCGAGTTCGTGAACCAAATCCCTTCACCTTCGGGCTGTCACATTTATAGGCATATCATACTAAACTCAATCAATCTGCCTGCCCTTTACCCCTTTTTGTTGCGGTCGGCTTCCAGTCTAACTGGATGCAGCTATTACACGGACCGACTGCTACCCGACCTCCAGAATCCAGTTGCTGGTTAACACGATACCCCTTGGTAAGACTTTTTGGGCTTCTGACTACCCATAACGACTCAAATCAAATTTCATTTATTCAAAACTAGATATCTAGTCTAGGCTAGGCTGAGCACCAGCATTTTTCGAACGTCAAAATTACATAAGACAGTCCCCCAAAACGCTCGCCCTTCACCACTTTCTAGTGCTTTAGCTGGGGAGAAGTGGTGCAAGAAACTCCCCAGCAAACTGGCCGTCAAAGATCTACGAGCTGAAACCTTAGCGTGCTTTCCGAGGCAGGGCATATCTATACTTATAATAAATCTGTAGAAGTGAAAATTCTGTACATTGAAAATATCAAAAATATAAATGGCAGGGGGTGTTACTAGACCGACACCGAACCCAAAAGTGTGATTAATTTTTTTTTTGTCTGTCTGTCTGTCTGTCTGTCTGTCTGTCTGTCTGTTTGTTCAAGTATCACGCAAAAACTACCGGTTCGATTACGATGAAACTTGGTATAATTATTCTTTAATATCCTGGGCACCACACTGGGTACTTTTTATCCCGGAAAAGTATCCTATCCTACGGTTGGGGGGTGTCAAAGTTTGTATGGAAGAATTTTAACGCGCTATCCGATTAACTCGAAACTCAATATTTATACTTAAACCCAAAAATTAAGAATAACGTGTATCAGGATTTTTCGAAATTCAACCCCTAAGGGGGTAAAATAAGGGATGAAAGTTTGTATGAAAAATCTTATTCCTTGAGGTAATAAACACGAAACTTCGCACGAATAGTTATCTAATTAAATTATAAAGTTTGTAGTTTTTTGTTTTTCTAAATTACCCCCTTTTTTTTTTTTTTTTTGGGTGGGATATCATCCAATGACTTCTCCCGCTCTGGGCGGAGCGGGAGGGCGTGTCAGACTTTTACTGACTAAAACCCACCCGTGTTCCTTCCCTTGCCATGCCAGGGGCCACGGTTTCCCCTTAGGACTACCCGCAACCCCGGCGGGCAACGGTCCTAGCGGACCCCGTCAGTTTTGCTGACATCTCTTTGAGGCGCGCGTGGAACACGACGCGCCGTCGACCCGGGCCTGGTCCTTATCGGGGGCGGCTACCCATTGCTCACCGCCCGCAAGCCCGCGCCTACGGTGGCCGGGAATCCTCCAAGGAGTCCCGACGCCCAGGGCGTCTCCTACGGCGGCTAGGCGCGTGAGGGCGCGAACTTTGCCTCTCCCTCACGCGCTCCGCCTCCTCCTTCGTCTAAATTACCCCCTAAAGGGGGATTGGGGGGTGTCAGTGTTTGTATGGAAGAATTTTAACGCGCTGTCCGATTAACTCGAAACTCAATATTTATACTTAAAACCCATGGGGATGTATGGGGTAATTTCCGACACTCACGCGGGCGAAGCCGCGGGCAGCAGCTAGTACTAAATAAACTACTAAAATACAAGTTAAAATTAAAAATTAAAATAACCCCCGAAACAATTCCAGGTGATGCTGCAGTATCGGTTCAAGGTTACTATGTTCTTCTAATATCATTGAAGTAACAGAATACTCAATTTCGAATCGATCAGACCTGTGGAAGATGCGCACACCCATTCATCAACTAGAAAAGAGCTGATAATCTTCAAATGGCTGAACCGATTTTCTTGAATTGTTGCTAAGAACACTCTCGATCAAGACACCTTTCAAACAAAAAAATAGTAATCAAAATCGGTTCAGCCGTTTGGGAGCTATGAGGGAACAGACGTATAACACCTCTCTTTTTCCGTCGGGGGTTAAAAATTAATTATTTTTGTAAAGAACCCTCATACCTTTTCCTCCCAATTTAAATGAAGACCACACATCGCCCACGTCTCTCTGACAGCGTTTCTTCACACTCGTGATTTAACATAATTCGTTCACTCATTACACGGCTATTCGCTCCCAAATTGTCTGTTATATGCGTCTTAAGGTAATTTGGACCACCTTGAGAGCTTCGCAGTTGAAAATTTGCAAAATGTTCTTTAAAATGATGGACATTTTTTGTTGGGGGGAGTAATTTTTATGTCAGTTTACCATTATGTGGGTTTTGATGTTTATGTCTGTATTACGTTGATTTAAATATTTCTCTTTTATCTTAGAACTGCAGCAGTGATGATATGTTTTAATTTGGTTTATGGATCATGAATTGAAGAACTGACTGCCGCGTTGGTGTGATCATGGCGTCTTGGGTTCAATTCAAGGGTCGGGCAAAGTGTTATTGGGTTTTTCCATTAGGAATTTCTCAGTAGAAGCCCGAAGTCTAGATTCGTGCCCGGTTGATGGCAATAGGCTCGCCCCCTATTACATGAGACTTTAACATAACTGGCGAAAGGTGGGTATGCTGACCTGTATAGGGTACCCCTCTGCCTAACCCTTCGAGATTTACAGGCGTGATGTTATGTTTAAATGAATGAAAGAAATTCATTTGATTGCTTTACGACAGCATGCGTTAGACGATTAGGAGCAACAAAGCCAATGGGGTACATTGCTTCATTGTAAAAACCAAAACGGTTTTTATAAGTAAACAGTTCTGAGCCTGCTCCATCGTTGACAACAATCAGGTCAACCAACCTCGCCTTGATAAAAAAAATCAGCTGTTCCCTACATTTAAGTTCGCATAGCTCTTCAAAATGTAGGGAACAGCAGATTTTTTTTTCGTGATTTCAGGTTCACGACAAAAAAAACTCAAAAAATTCACGTGTTTTAGTATCGGTCACTAATCACCTGTCACCCTATATGTAATGTATAAAAAATAATCTTAGCTATTTTGGTATAGCTCGTGTAGCCACGAATGAAAGTGAGAGAGTGATTTCACCACATCATTTCAATCAGTCTTTACGACGACTTCCTTATTTCTAATCTGACCGCATAAACCTCTAATGATCTTATAAATATACTCTATATATATGTCAAAGACAGGTGTTTATAACACCTCGAGTAGAATTACAAAAAGAACAACAATAACATTATATTCATTGTTGCCATTAACAACAATTGAACTCCCATAGTAACCCGTTACATTTTTTCTGGAATTCCATCGATGTTATCGATTCATAGCTCATCGAGGGCCACAGTTTCTTTGTACCGTATGTATGTCCGTCTATTTGTGTGTATGTTGGTGTGTATTTATGGACACATGGGCCGAAACCTTTCTCGGAAGTCGCGGGTAAAACCCAACCGCTTTTGTTTTTAATTTGTTTCGTCCCATTTCGATTTCTTCCGCATAGATTGGCTCGTGTTGTGATGGTGTTATTTATGAGATCCTTGGGTGGGATAACCCGTGGGTAGATGGATCTATGACCGACAGCTGGGTTCGATTTTCTTTCAATTGCGGAGGTATGTGGAAAGTGTCGTGAAGAAAGTTTTGAGTATGAATGTGGGTGGCTATAAGAGTAGTGGAAGACCAAAGAAACGATGGATGGACTGTGTGAAAGACGATATGTCTAGAAATGCGGTGAATACCAAGATGACGATAAGAATAGAGAAGTATGGAAGAAAAAAACTTGTTGAGCCGACCTCAAATAAATTAGGATATGGGCAGAAAAATGACGATTGCGATAAATTGAATTAACTTACCGTGTCTAATCGTGCTGATTTATGACTGGTTGCTATATATCTCACCAATCTTGCGTGGTGAAATTGAATACCCCAATTACATTTACCAATATCGAAATAGAATGCGAGCAGTGGTCGCTGAGTGGCAACGGCCGCGACTTTCTAGTTGTTTTCGATGGGTTCGAAAACAATCTTTACTTTGTATACATTATTTCATCACCACTGCTCTCAAACGGTAAAGGAAAAAGGAAACATCGTGAGGAAGCAGGCATGTCCTAGAACAAAAAATTCGAAGACATGTGACATCTGTCAATCCGCACTGGACCCGTGTGGTGGATTACGGCCCACTCCGTCTCACAGAGAGGAGGCAGTGGTAACATTATAGGCTGATTATGCTTATGCATGAATAAGAGAGAATGTATTAAAGAAAAGAGATAGGACATAGGAGCTATGACAACTAATATTACTATAGCTTAGCTTATAAGACGAGCCGGTCCATCTCAGTAATTTTTCCGCAGATGCTAGGAATGTACTTAACAGTAATGTTTCATCCCACATTTTGTAAGCCATATGTGTAGATAATTGACGTAATTATTAATTGAATGTGACGTACTCTATCAAGCCCCCCGCTAAGAAACATATAAGCAATCCCACTTCCCACACACGGAAATGTCGAGAGATAAAAACAAAATAAACATATGTGATGAAAGGGACATCGGAACATGTCCATATTTATTCCAAATTCTGCGCGTGAGAGGTTCACACATTAAACTACTGTGGCGGCATCTACATCGCCACATTCGAACTACGCATCAAAGACCAGCACCCTAATTGCGTAGTATACGATCTATCACAATCTGGATCGGTTTGAAACAGATTGCTAATCCATTGCTTCATAAGTTCGAAAAAAAAAAACTGCTCAACTACGTAAATAACGCAATGAATGTTGTTAAACTGTCAAAATGAAACAGATTGGTCGGAATCGTTTACGAAAACGTTTTACGCAATTAGATAGCTGACGTCACAAATCCTGTTTATCGCGCGATTAACATATATAAGACTATCCGACATCAATCCTTGGGCAATTGCCTGCCAGACACAACACCCGTCTGGTCGGAGGATCCTCCCTAATCTATAGAGGGTGAGTGAACTTGTCGATTCAATAATATTTAAAAACCTAGATGAGGTCGATGTTTCGTATACCTACGACTAGTCTGAGAAGAAACACCGAAACAAACTCAGAGGTCACAGTCTCATTTAAAGTCCAGACATATGTAATCTACGGAACAGCGCGAGCGCCACTTGACCATACGGATTTATCGCGTTGCCTTGCTGTAATATTTCATAATATTTCACAGAATACGGTGATCCTTCTGTCCTTTCTCACTTCTCGTCGGTAACGTGACGTCATAAGAAGGCACGCGTCACCTGCTCACGCGCACGTTCGCACGATGTTGTCCGAAGATATATCCGAAGTCACCGCTCGCCCAAATCGATGAGTGGCTCGGCCTTCTTTTTATCTGTCTCAATGATTCCTGTTAACACGCACATGTGTGCATTGAGGACGTTCGCGTTATGAAATACTTTCTGCCCTTGTCATTTCTATATGAATGAATCGAGACGGCGATAGACTATAGGTACATCATTTAATTTATGAATAAGAGGAAGCTCCATTGATACATTTCTATAAAATATTGTAATGAAATGAAATTATTTCTGTAAATAGGTTTATACAAACACTTTTACACGTCAATAATATTTTAAGAACTAGATGAGGTCGGCGTTTCCTATCTGACTACTCTGAGAAGAAAGGCCGAAACAAACTCAGAGGTCACAGTCTCTTTTAAAGTCAAGACATCGTCGCGTGGCGCCTGTCTGCGCGAGCCTTCACGCTTGCAAATGCAATAACATAGGTGTTTCCGGTAGGTATAGAGGTTACTGACCTCCCGAAGGTGATTGAAAACTTTTTACCCGTTTTAAACCACACGTAGTGAGATGGTCAGTTACGTTTGTCTTGTCATTAAGAACAAAGAGTAGGCATAGGTCAATGTACAGGCAGTACAGTTTTTAGGCGCACCTAATTATCAATAAGTAATTATGAACGGAAATTTTAAAACGGAAACTGGAAATTTTATTATTATACTAGCAGCCCGCCCCGGCTTCGCACGGGTACCATAAGCACTAAGTACTTATCTATGGCGTACCTCCCTACCTAAATAACTACCTACCTACTTACATACCTACCTACCCTACCTACTCCTACATACCCTACCTACACCAACTTACAAAAAATATTTCAAAACCAAAATTAGCCAAATCGATCCAGCCGGTCTCGAGTTTTAGTGAGACTAACGAACAGCAATTCATTTTTATTATATAGAAGATTACCGGTATAGAACCGGTCGTGGGTTCTAACCCGGATAAGTACCCGGATGTGGCTTTTTCAATACATATTTACTTTCTGAGTTTATCTTGGACATTAGTGACATCGGTGAAGGAAAACATCGTGAGGAAAGCTTGAGTTCATAGTCAATGTAGATCAAGGCCAATCTGGGCCCATAACCTGTTATATTTAATAATTAAAGACAGTGAAAATAATTTGAACGTTGTTTTACTTTGAGAGATTACCAGAGACTACCACTACTACAGAGTTATGCTTTTTTTTTATTTAACAATAGACAAACTAAATAAGGTCTTGAATTTATAACTACAACAAATATAAGTCTGATATCGCCAACCCATCTTAAGCACACGTGGTGATCTATGCTCGTGTATTACTATAGAAAAATAAAAGGTAACTCATCACCATAACCGTTAATCGCAACGATTGAACTCTGTGAGCTATACCCACATTTCGACCTAGCTTTCGCCAACGTCCATACTACGTTGAATACACCGGTTCTCGTCCGATCACCGAAGTTAAGCAACATCGGGCGCGGTCAGTACTTGGATGGGTGACCGCCTGGGAACACCGCGTGACCTTGGCTTTTTGCTGTTTTTGAACAGGTCTTGTATTTTTTTAAATTAAATGGCAAGTGTATAAGGGAGACCCTGCTTGAACTCAAGTTGTATTTTTTTAAGAAGGCGATTCGATAATTGGATGAGAATTGAGAGTGAAATTTCAAGGACGCGTCACGTTAAGCCACTTTTCGTTACATGAGAGAGAAGAAATATTATAACTCTCTCTGGCTCTCACACAAATATCTCTAATTCTTATTTTTTTGAGAAGTTTTGGCTAAAATTAGGATAAAATAAAAGGCACAAAAGCAACTGTTTGGTCCAGAATTAAAACAGACATAAAAGGCAAAGCTACTACTTACCACCGACAAAAACCATAATACCTCATCCCGTTAAACGTAACGGTGTCGGCAGCAAAGGTTGAATGTCAGTAACGTTAGTCAGTCCTTGTCAGTACTTGGATGGGTGACCGCCTGGGAACACCGCGTGACGTTGGCTTTTTAGTTTGCCAAAATCTTTTTTTTATTTTCGTTGAACCCCGATGTTGACAAAAAAGTCGAAGAAACTTTTTGTTATAGCAATAAAGATATTGAGGTCATAATGTCTCATAATCTATGGTCATAAATTGAATTTTTGGTGATAACTTCGTCGCTGCAATAATTATCTAATGTTTGACAGCTCGCATGACCCCCAAACCAGCCAGCGCCATCTGCTTTGATCTTTTCAGATTACCTGCCATTTCGTAACACCCTCTCTATCAGAATTCGAAGGATTTCGAAATAAATTCGTAATTAGGTAAAGTCCGGCCCGTCGAGAGAATGCATTCTTCACACTGTCAGTTTGATTCTATTTTATTTATAGTTTGATCCTTATTACTACTAGAAAATGTCCAACTGACAGGTGTCAGGAACGCATTCTCTCAACGGCCGGATTGTAATTCTTTCATAATGTTTGAAAATTTCATCTGTTAAACAACGTACTTACCTACATACACTGTTACAAGGTTTTTTTTTTGGCATTTGACCCGGTTTCGACTATTCTGCCAGCGTCTCGTTTAGACAGCTGCTATAGTCATCAAAATGTAATAGGCCCGTATTGACATTTGAGAAAGACCCTAGAATGTAACTTGGGACGAAACTGAAAGAAACAATAAAATAATAATTAATTACATAAAGTGTTTTAAAAGAATACATACATTTTTTTGGCGCGTTAATTATTATGGTTAGAGTCATTCGGGTCAAGAGCACGCACTTTATTTTCTATGGTCTTAAAAAACTATAAAAAACGAGATATCTGTGTTGATTGGTTATAGAATTGGTCGAGAATTTAATATATTTTCATTATTTAAGTAAATTTACGTTCTATACCAATTAGATTTTTTTCTACGTATGTTTAAAGTAACATGTTCCGAATGCGTACTCTTGCCCCGTGACGCGGGTAAAATTACGCAAGCATCAGGGTAAAATTACGCGTGCGGGGTAAACGTACGCATTTAAAGAAATCTAAATAGATAGTGAAATAAAATAAAGATTGGTGATAATCAACATTTATTAAACTTTTAAAAGAATATAATGGTAACTTTTGTACTTATCTGTAACTTAAAATATATTATTGGCCATTGCAAACTCATATGCCAATCGTCGTAAATCACTAATCGTAATACCAAAAAACCTATCGTCCATATCTTGGCAATGAACTGCAAATTCTGCTTCTTGGTCTTTGGTAAATGTAGGTTTAAAACGTCCCAAAGAGGTTGGCACGTGAGTAGACTTCAGCCTCTTTCGCAAAGCACCTTCACTAATACCTACTTCTAGTGCAGCACGTCTCTGACTTTTACCTTCTTGGATTAGTTTTTTTGCGATGTCTATTTGATCATCTGAGATCAGGGCTCGTTGTGGTGCTTTCCTTACTAGTTCCTCGGCATTGTGATGTGTTCTGAAAGAATAAACAACTTTAAAATAACTTTGGATAATTTTATTTACATAAGTATGCAACATGGGTAAAAATACGCGTGCGTACTTTTAACCTCGCACTCTTACCCCAATCAGCAAAAATATTAAATGATCGATCACAATACACAAGTCAATGAATTTAAGAGAATATGATATACTTACATAAATACTACGATAATCGAACTATAGAAATGTAATAAACTTACAGTCTTAGATCCATGCATGTAACTTCAACACACTTTTCCCCGGCGCAAATATTAAAAGATTTTGTTGCGGTTTACGTATTCGGTGACCTGTGGCGACAAGTACATATTTTGCGCGCGCGCAACACGTGGTTCCGATACGGCGTCTCGTCGGTCACTAAGTTCCGTGAACACAAACCTCAGTCCCCCCTCCCCTGTCGGAGATCGGGCTACTGCGAACTCTTGCCCGCTGCGAGCTCTTACCCCGAATGACTCTACTTCACTAGTTACGTCGCGGTGACAAAAATGTCAACCGGCCTATTACATTTTGACGACTTTACAAGGATATATATTTTGGCGCTCGATTGACGTTAGATCATCATTCTCCTGCCCTCATCCCAATTTATTTGAGGTCGGCGCAACATGTCTTTATCTTCCATACATCTCTGTTAGTCGTCATCTCGGTAGTCACCCCCTGTCTAGCCATATCATCTTTCACACAGTCCATCCATCGTTTCTTTGGTCTTCCTCTAGTCTTGTAGCCATCGACATTCATACTAAAAATTTTCCTCACGACATTTTCCTCATTCCTCCGCATCACATACTTATTCTACACACATACCATGCCAACCGATTTCCGCACAACTTTTCAGTCACCGGTGCCACTTTCAGACTTCCTCTTATGTACTCATTTCTTATTCTATCCATTCGTGTAACACCACACATCCCTCTTAGCATTCTCATCTCAGCTGCATGCAATTGCTTTTCATTCATCCCTTTTCTGTAAACGTCTAACGTCGAGTGACGTTAGATCCTAGCTTGAAAAACAAGCCTCGTGTAACCCATGTAGTAGACTATGATCAAAATAGATTATTATTAAACAGGAGGACGCATACTAATCCGGCAGGTTGTAACAACTGGTAAGACCTACTGATCCAGATACAAAGCTAGGGAGATTGATACGCAGTTTGTTTATGCCAAGCGAGAAGAGAAATGGGTCAGCGTGACATTAGGGGCGAGGACCAATGACACGTGCTGGCGCGACAGACTGCGCGAGCGTAACTGTGAGAATTATTGCGCAATGTCATGCTTCACGTTCGTGCAATTTTTGTCTAGAACGCCTTCCCAGCCACCCTCTTTAAGTCGTTCGTCCATCTAGCTGGGGGGTGACCCACACTACGATCGCGTATCGGCGAGCGATGGACGAAGGTGGCTGGGACAGACTGGATGCGGAAGACTGTGGTCAGGATAGGCTTACTGTGAATTCTAAAATAGTTCACTGACAGTTAATTTTAAAATTCTGAATTATATTCAATTCAAGAATTCGCGTGAATTCTCACTTTTAGCTTACTAAAACCTACCTACTTACTTATTGTGTTATGTTTACATTACAAATTGACTTTCAGTAAACATTCACGATATTGTCAGCAATCTAGGCAAACTTGCTGACGGACAAACATAAATATCAGCTAACAACTTCATATTACCAGAACTCGTAGACAAATTGACGCCTTGCATTCATAGTAATATCATATTACAAACAAATGCACGGCCCAACTTCTTAGAATAATGTTTCATTTTTTTGTCAAAATAAGGAAAAAACTGTTTTCTTTTGAAGTTGGAACAGAAAACAACAAAAAATGCAGTCTTGTGATCATTATTGAGTTATGTTTCGCATCTGTTAACGCAACTGATAGCGTTATCTTAGTGGGATGCTACTCCCGAAATAACTTTTTCAACTTGACCTACTAACTAGACAAGAACATGCTGGATATGAATGTTACCTAGAATTACGGCAAGGTTAGTGCAGTGGCTTGGCCTCAGTCACTAATCCCCACACAAAAACATACAGGAAGTCTAAAGATACTTTTGTTTTAGCACCCTAATTGCGAAATACACGATCAATCACAATCTGAATCGTTTTGAAACAGATTGCTAATCTAATTCTTAATTCGAAAAAAAAATCTTCTCAACAACGTAAATATCGCGATGAATGTTGTTAAACTGTCAAAATGAAATACATTAGTCTTAATCGTTTACAAAATTAGTTACGCAAATAAATACTAGGTCTGATTAATTTAAAAAGAGAAATTAATATGTTAAATTAGTATGTATTAATATGTGTGTGGCAGAGCAATTAACAAAAAGTTCTCCCGTATCTTTAATTAATTTCAACAGTTCATCTAAATCAATTTCAGGAGTGTCAGGACTACAGTCCTGAATAGTCCTAACTAATGTCATCTATAAATTCGAAAGTGAGTTTTTATGTTAAGCTTTCACTCTAAATTGGTTGCACGGATGTGGACGAGGGGAGACCATGACCTAGGTTAGGTCATAGGATACTTTTTATCCCAATATTCCCACGAGATCGAGCAGCGTCCAGCTAGTTTTCCATAATGGCAAAGGATTCAAAAGTGTAAAGACGCCGCAATTTGACAATCTTACTTACCTCTAACACTCAATTTCATTAATAGCAAAAACCAGGTTTAGCGAGCTGTCCTCTTAAAATATACCAAATACAAACTCACAGACTACCTCACCACTTATCACATGAGACATTTACCGGCGGCGGCGGTCTCCGCCAATCGAGCCCCATCTGATAGTGTAACGTATGCGCCCCATGTGTCACCGCGCAGTTTTTATGTCAATGCATAGATAACGCTATCGCGACCCTCTCGACACAACCCTAGACATTAGACATCGCTAGTTAGCCTTGGCACACTCTGATGGAAACTTTCTTGTTATCATTCTGAGGGGGAGAATGTTTTAATCTTTAAAAACTTTTGATTCTACTAATTTTGGTATTTAGAACTAGTAGTAGATAACTAAATTAACAAAATGGTGTCCAATGCCATCTCTTTAGGTGATCATTTCATTTTTTACAAGGTCAGCTTTCATCTCAAATTCTTTAAGGAAGATATTAGAGGCTTCCTGCAGCGACAGCTGATGTACTTGCGGTTATCCACAAGTACCTGGTGTACTTACTTTAATAGAAGTAAATTAGTTAATATATCGCAAGTACGCACTGGAATTTGCAGCTATATTTATATAACTATTTATATAACTATTTATATAACACGACGTGTTGCCACACGAGCGACGGACGCAGAGACAATTGCTCTCTGCGTCCGGCGCTCGGTGTGGCAACACGTTATGTTCAGGTTCGCGACAAGTCAATCGTCATCCTGAGGATGCCTCGTTGAGAAGTGAAACAAGTGTCCATTTCTTACAGGGTTTTTTAGAATAGTTAAGCGGAATAGCTTACTAAATATATCTACGACTATTGTATTTTATAATGGATTTCCGCCAAGTCACGCCCGAATCAACTAACTGCTATAATTTTTGGAATTCTGAAGGCATCTAATTATTCCTGGTCGAATATACTCACTTCCCTTGCTCATTTTCTACGAAAATCTCGGCAACTTTGTTCAAAATATCTCAGAACTCAGAAAGACATCAATACCTCCTAATATTCGAGAAGATACAACGCCACGCGTTCAGTCCTTGACGTTCAAATCAATCAGCCGTCGATCAGTCTGCTGATACGTCGACGTGTAGCTTTGTAGCTTCTGAAACTGGGTCGGAAATAATACACGAATATGTTCCACTGGTGTACGTGGCGGTCTGGTATCTAGGTATGTGTGACGCGACGTGCGGCAATGTAGGGTAATTTTACCCCTGTGTTTAGTGGAGGCAGTAACCAGCGAGGTAGTTCCGTAACTCACATACAATGACAATCAATGGCAATGTCTTTCATTTGGACAGTTCAGCAACGTTCATTGCGTTGTTTACGTTGTTGAGCAGACGAATTTTACAAACCTATGAAGCAATGGATTAAGAATTTCCTTCAATACCCTCGGATTGTGATTTAAAGTCAAAATCAATCTGCCTAGCCTTTTCCCAACTATGTGGGGATCGGCTTCCAGTCTAACCGGATGCAGCTGAATACCAGTATTTTACATGGAGCGACTGCCTATCTGACCTCCACACTTCAGTAACTGGGTAATACGATACCCCTTGGTAAGACTATTTGTCAAACTTTGGGGCTTCTGATGACCCGTAACGACTGTCAAAGATCCACGAATGAGAGCCGGGACCAACAAGGTTAGCAAGGCAGACACCTGTATCAAAATTATAGACAGCAGCATAATCTGTGCAGAAACATATATAATATAAGTATAAACATGGAGCTTCTGTTTATTCCATATCGCTCGTACAGTAACATGCATCATTCTTGCACGGAAAACTGTTAATCACTATCGAAGTAGTGCTAAAGCCAAGTTCTCAGAACACGCGCACCGTGCAATATTTTTTTTTTTTTTTTTTTTTTATCCACAACGGGGAAGCTCTTGGCCAGAATCTCACCTGATGGAAAGTGATGATCAGGCCGAAGGTGGAAGCGAGCTTCACCCGGAATCCTCTACCACAGAGGAACTGGCTATCTTATCTCTAACTGCCGGAACACAACAATGCGTTTAACATTGTTGTTATGGCGACAGACTTAGATAAGATGGTGGTAGCTAGCCAGGCGGACTTAAAACAAGCCCTACCACCAACCAAACCGAGCAGAAAATTTTGCCCCCACTGGGAATCGAACCCGGGACCTCTTGGTCTGAGACAGGTGGTCTAACCACTAGACCACAGAGGCGGTTAAATATTCGGATATTTCAGTTAATTATAAAATGTTTTGGGACACTTTTATCACTCTTTATCTTGCGTATTGTCACAAAAGCTCTTGAATTTCAGCACATAAAAAAGACCACGCCTGTAACCCCCGAAGGGTTAGGCAGAGGTGTACCCAATGTTCGTAATGGAAAAAACCAATAACACTTGGTCCGACCTAGGAATTGAACCCAGGACCTCATGCGCAGCAGTAGCAGACGTAGACGATTTTTGTTTACGGACGAATGGCCCGAGAGCCATTCGGTTTGGGCCGTTCAGACTAAATACCCAATTAATACTAAGTAAGCGTGATTTGCACGTACTATATCTTTACTCTAACTGAAAGCTTGTTTTTATTCATAACTCTGCAGTGTGATAGTGTAAAGCTAAAATTATTTCCTAGTTTCTCTTGTAATTACTTGCCGGCTCTTCTTCAAGGACCTTTTAGAACCGTGCACCAATTATGATCCCATTTTCTTTTAGACTCCAATATTAACTTGGCTCACATTTTAACAGTATATTTTTTGGCAGAAAGTTTATTTACATACGTATTTGAGTAACTTTGCCAGCTCGAAACGGAAATGTTCTGCTTACATCTAAATTACGTCAATCATAAATACATATTATTAACTAAATAACTAATTGTTTGTTTTTGGTATTTTCCTGTTGGACGTAACGTTCTAAGGAAATACACAATTGGTAGGTATATTATGATTTCTCTCTAAGAATAGGGATTCTAGTCACTTTCATGTAGTAATCATTGTTTTATTAATAGCCATCAAACTAAGCAGACAGGATTGTGTTACCACCATTAGTACAGAAAATACATAAAGCCTCTTGCATACTGGCGCGACGCGGCTCTAAAGGATGATTTCTACCAAACGGCTCGCATCGCATCTGATCGGAAACGATAGAACGGATTCGGCGACAGCCGATCGCGTCCGGCAGGATGTCCGATCGGGCCCGTACAGTCGCTTGCGAACGTATCCGTTTCTGCGCCTAGTCAAATAGTTTCATTCCTACCATGTTACAGCCGAAAGGATCCGATCAGATACAACATCAGGCGAACGTAGCCGATCGCGCGTTGCACAATACCAAAGTGTGGACATTTGTGTAGCCCGCATTAAAATACTCAAACTGCCAAACTATCATTAACACTAACAGAGAAATAAACGAAAAAAAAAATAAACACTTAGTCCTCACATTCACAATAATTTAAATTACTTTACAAAGTAACCATGTAATTTTGTTGTAATATTCAACAATGTCAATGTGTATAATAATTTAATGAGTTTACACAATAAGTTAGGCTGGTACTGAGAAACTTTTAAATGTAAAAAGTTTCTACTGCTTTGCCTGCTTTCAAAAAAGGGCAGTAGGTACATTACAAAACACATAAAAACATTCAAATGGCTTCTATTATCACGTACTATAAAAGTAGCGTCCATTAAAGGACAGTTAGTCAAAATAACTACAAAGTGACGTGACATAAGTTGGACAGTACAAATATCAAGCTGAAGCCACATTTGGGTGTAGAAAGCTTTCAGTGCGGGCCCAAATTAACGCTAATCACTGGACAAGTTATAAGCGACAGCGAGTTATCAACTGCGCGGGAGTATACCAAGAAATACACATACAAAAACTCATACCCTTTTGCCCACGTCGTCGGTGGGCAAAAACTACACAACGCCATCTGCTACGATCCTGACCTACTCTTTTTTTTGCTTCGTTTACGTTCATACATCTGGTCATACACGCACGCCGGTTGCAAGTACTACGCACCTGACCTCTTAGAAGAGCATCACCAATAAGGTCAGTGTAAGTCCTTCTAGGGAGTGCTCCACACCCAAGAAATAGCAGCAAGTTTGATGTTTTACATAAGAGAGAGAAGGGACGTGCTGTGGACTTTGATTAAATTAATGGTCTCTGGCCACAGTTTGAATTAAAAACAATTTAATTTGAATAAGGTCATGAATATTTTCCAGCAGTAACATATATCCGCCAAACACGCACCGGTCAGTAGATTATCACTATGAATATTGTAGGATATTCAAAATCGAAGCTATCGACATTGCGCGTATGTCGGCAACATACGTGCAATGCCAATGGCTTCAACCTGCCTTCTGAGAGCGGAACACGAACGCGCGAAGTAAACGTTGATTTACAAAAGTGTCCGTGGAGTTTCTTGCCCGTTCTTCTCCATAGGAACCTACTACGCGTAGGATGGGCAACTAGCTTCATCTTTCTGACCGACCTGTGCCTTGACAATTCAAAGTGCCTGTGATTGGTTTATTTGAAATAAATGCTTTGAGTTTGAGTAAATTCAAACGATGTTTGAATTGGAATTACTTGTTTCGCAAACAACATTTTGGACTTTATTCAAACGTAGATAAGGGTGATATCCATGATTTATTCCGGTCGGATCCCCAACAGGTTATAACTTATTGCGCTAGTTCAGGATATATGTACTCTCGATAAAAAAACGATCTAATTTAAATTACTTTTACTTCGCGCGTGCTAGGGCCTCTGATGTAACGTCCGCTCTCGCTACCTCCTATCACCCACACCACATTCCCTCAGTTTGTTTGTATAAGGCCCTTCGTATGACAAATTGCTCCCCCGCCGCGAAAGTTCATAGCCATTGTTTATGTTAGAAAGTTTTTTTTAAACCTTATTTATCTATGGTCCGTATCTGCCGAGAAATTGTAGAAAAAATTAAAACATCTCTATGGAAGGCAGCGGGAGACTTACAGGTCAAATGTTAAGATGGTCACGGATATGATTTGTTTAAGAAATTACAAAGAAATGTCAATGAGGGAACTGTTTTGGGTTGGAGCGAACTTCCGTGTTCAAAAAATGGGCATAAAACAAAAGGAGTATGGTATTCAATAAGGTAACAAAAGCTTCTTTTCTTTTGCCCAACTGTCCGGAAGGCAGGGACCGAAACCGGTATGATGAATATAGGTAGTTTTTGGGTTACAACATTTATATTTTTGTCAGGTATTTTTAAAGGTCACCTTAAATTGAATACAAGCAGTATTAATACCGGTTACCGAAACTAAAATTACCTCTATCTTACACGTGACGTCGTTATTAGTCAAAGGGCGCATACATACGGTAATACTAGTTAATTTATATTGTCAATTCATATCTTGTAACAAGCACAATATTCCTCTTCTTATACTGCATGATGTATCTTTCTATATAATGTTCTTACTAAGGAAATTTATAAACACTCACGGTACTAAACGACACACACTAACATATCTCCAACCCACACACACACAAATTCCTTCTTATCATACCATAAACATAACACTTACACACGCCATTGCACATAACCCTAAAATTGTTAAAATCTCACCTGTTCGTAAGTATGCGCCTATTTTATTTTTAATTATTACTGTATTCAACAACATTGGGTATTACTTATTCGACAAATGGCTAATCTAGTTGAAAACATTATCACTGACTTAGATGACATTGAAGTCGCGAAGGCCTATTCATGTATTCCGGAAGATTGCAATAAGTTTTTTAATGGTTTACACGGATCTACTACTATTCTCCATATCAATATACGTAGCATAAAAAGGAATTTTGATGAGTTATTAACATTGTTATCAATAATTAAAGTTAACTGCGATGTGCTTATACTGAGTGAATGTTGGTTGAGCAAAATCACAGACTTACCCGTTTTGGAGGGCTATAATTCTCACTACACAAAGCAATCAAAAAACCAGAACGATGGTGTAGTTTTATATATTAAAAATCAAATACAATACACAATTGATGAACCTGAATTCATAAATGGCAGTTGTCTCACCTGCCAAGTTAATAACGAGTTAGCAATAATTGCCATCTACCGATCTCCCTCATACAATACAAAGCAAGGATTTGAGCCCTTCCTACATAGTCTGGATAACGTATTTACTTCCCTTAACAAATACAAAAATATATGTCTTATTGGTGACGCGAATATAGATATCAGACCCTCCAATATAGACGAACGCTCAACTAACTATTTAACCCTCAACGCTACTCATGGCCTATTACCTGCACATTCTTTTCCTACACGAATAAACACCTGTATTGACCACGTTATGTTAAAAACTAATAAAACTACAACTGTACTTATCTTAGATTCTCACATCACCGACCACCTTCCGCTACTTGTAAAAATCGATGACACAAAACCGGAAAAACAAATAGTCCCGGCATACAAGATTCCTACGATAGACTACCCAAGTGTCAAAGCTGATATTGAACACCAGGATTTTTCCCAAGTCATAAGTACAGATGACCCGAACGTTGCCTCCACTGCTCTAATAAGTACAATTCAAAATATCATTAATGTGCACACAAAAATAATCCAAGTTCCTAAAATAAACAGAAACCTAAAACCGTGGATCACCCCTGGTCTTTTGAGGTGTATTCGCCACCGCGATAGACTTCACCAAAAGGCACGGAAAGCACCTGGTAATCTAATCCTACAAATTACTTATAAAAGGTACCGTAACTATTGCAATGGCCTTCTTAGAAAACTTAAAACATTACATGACAAACACGAACTAAATAAAGCAAAACACAATCCCAAAGCACTTTGGAATAAAATAAAAGACATCACAAATACAAAAAAGATATGTGCACCACCTACAGAACTGCTGAATACCAAATCTGATCCGAAAGCGGCCGTTAACAATGCATGTCATTTCTTTGCCACAATTGGTGCTGAGCTAGCCTCTAAAATTCCTGCAACTTCACAACAGCCCGTCACACAAAAAACCTCTAATAACTCATTTGTAATTCTGGAAGTGGACGAATCAGAGGTGGAGTCCACCATCATGAACCTTAGGCAGGATAGTGCGACTGGCTGGGATGGAATACCCTCTACCCTGTTGAAGGTTTGTCGGAACACCCTTGTCCCTCTAATCACACACATTATTAACATTTCTATTACAAAAGGAGTGTTCCCAGAACCTTTCAAGAGGGCCATAGTTCACCCGATACATAAGAACGGGGCCAGAGACTGTGTCAACAATTATAGACCCATATCAGTACTCTCGGCTCTCTCTAAAGTTATGGAAAAATTAATTAACGGTAGACTAGTAAATTATCTTAACAGATACAAAATTATAGCATCCAACCAGTATGGATTTAAAAAAGGAATTTCTACCGAAAATGCAGTTATCGACCTCACTCAGTTTGTATCAAAAAAACTAGATGAGCAACAAAAATGCGTCAGTATGTTCCTGGATCTAAAAAGGGCGTTCGACACAGTCTCTGTTCCCAACCTTCTCTACAAACTGGAGGGTATAGGTATTCGCGGCAAACCTCTTGAACTCTTCAAGGACTACCTTAAAAATAGAAAATTGGCTGTTAAAATCAACTCATGCCTAAGTGACGAAGAAACTGTCACATATGGAGTCCCCCAAGGCAGCGTGCTGGGACCTACGCTTTTCCAGATCTACATTAATGACCTATGCACGCTGCCTTTACATAAATCACAAATCTTCACTTATGCTGATGACACCGCGATTGTGGTCTATGGTAATACTTGGAGCGAGGTAAAGAATATTGCAGAGCAGTCCTTAAAAACTGTTATGAACTGGTTGCTAATCAACCTACTTACCCTAAACGTGGCCAAAACAAACTTCATTCCCTTCTTTATGAATTATAGGAACAAGGCTCCACCAGAATTTTTAATCACGGCACACGTGTGCTCTGATCTCAGTTCTTGCTCATGTTCGACGCTTACCCGTGTTAATCATACGAAGTACCTGGGTGTATTGATTGATGACGGACTGAGGTGGTACAACCAAATAGATAACACGGCTTCGAGAGTCAGAAGACTTATCTATATTTTTAAATCTCTGAGACATTGCGCAGACATTAATATCCTAAAAATGGTTTATCTAGCACTCTGTCAGTCCGTTATCACCTACTGTCTCCCGGTATGGGGAGGGGCCGCTAAAACCAAGTTTATTGTAGTGGAGCGAGCACAGAGAGCTGTCCTGAAGGTTATGCTTGGAAGACCATACAGATTCCCTACTACTAAATTATATGCAGACTGCAAATTACTTACTGTGAGGCAGCTCTTTGTCCTTCGTGCCACTCTCAGAATGCATAAATATACTCCCCCATCAGGTCCTACTAAGCGCAAAGCAAAAAATGTATGCCCGACAGTAAGCCACAAAACTGCATTCGCTAGGCGCCAGCTGTACGTTCTAGGTACAATAATTTATAGGAATATACATAAAGCCATTCAATTAGCTGGGCTAAACAACCACGAAGTTAAGATTAAAGTACAAAGTTGGCTGCAGGATCAAGACTACGCTCGAACAGAGGAACTATTGCACCACCAGCAGTAGGCCTGTAACCTGTTGTTCTGGTGTTTGCAATTTTTCTCTTCATTTTGGAACATAATTATCAGCAGCACATATACACTACATAATCTTAAACATTTAAACACCGTCACGCAAGCGCTAAATACCTACTACTAAACACACTCTTACTTACACACCCTCACATACATCCCTCATTCTAAATACACATCCTTACTCTAACATACACACACATATACACTTTTAAGAAGTCGTCTTCAATATCCTTAGTACCTTCATAGTTAAATTTGATAATTATACATAGTTACTTTTACTTTTTAATTTTATATACTTACTTTGTGACTGCTTTTGTAATGTTGGAACACAACATAAAAGGTTTCTAGTATCACAGTGACAGCAGAACACTGACTCCTAAGTCACAGGATCACCTAGTTTAGGAGGCAGGGTTTAAACTATAAGTATGACCTTTAACCAAGTTATGTATCCTAGTTTTAAGCAATGTCTAAGGTTTTTTGTAACAATAAAGATTTTTATTTATTTTATTTATTTATTATTTATCAAGAAGTGTGTGACCTGCAGAGGTTTTTTGCTGCGGCCGACTGAAAAAAGTTTAAAGTTTTGATTGACATGGAAAATTATTCATATTTTCCAAATTATACATTTATCTGGTCTGCCAACATTTCATTAGCCGTTTATCAGAAATCATGATTGATCTACAGACTCTCTACCTACTGACGATTTTGTTCAGAATTTTCATTGTTGATAAAATATTTCTGACCAGAAAAATAATTACATATAGCTTTATTAAAACAAAAACATAACGCCATAATATTTGCGTATGTCGTATAAAAACAATTCACAGTCGCCTACAATCCAATTCGAAATTCAAACTGACATTGTTACATAACATTACTAAAACAATTTTCACATTAAAAACATTTTGAGGTTAACATAGATGTGATGACATGCAAATCACACCTTTATTTCAACGAAATAAAGTCCATGCTTATATGAGTGCAGCTCCATGCAAAAACGAACCTTAACACCTACGAATTAAAGTTGAAAATATGTTAATTTACAGTCTGGGATCACGGGTAGATACAAATTCGCGGCCTATATTCGCCGACGTCCGTTTGAATTCGGGACGAACGGCAGTTGAAATTCGATTAATTCGATTTTCGGCAATGGGTCGGCGAGGCCGGGCGACGGAATAGTGTTACTCTCATATGAGTCACGGTAAAAGTGGGGGAATGAAAGTATGGTTGCTCTAGTTGGCATATCCCGGTGGGAATATCTACTTATACCATCAATATTCCTGCCGTTATATTCTGTAAAAATCTCACCGTGCATGGTACTAAAGTGAGTGAAGTCATCTTGAAGTGAGCTGCCCACTTCAAGATGACTTCACTCACTTTAGTATGAGATTTTTACTCCGTTCACCTAATATACCCGTTTTTTTTCAAGACGGTAAAAAAAGTCATCCGGTTTAAGTATAGTCTTGATAGATTCTGCAATCAACTATAAACATTAAGAAATAAAATTACAACGATTAAAAAGTTGACTGCCTCAGTGGTCGCTTATGAGCTCATGGGTTCGATTCCCCGGGTCAGTATATGGAATGTGAATTTCTCAGTATCAGCCCGTAGCCTGGATTTGCACCCGCTTGATGGCAATAGACTCGCTCCCTATTACATAGGACTTAATATACTTACTGGTGAAAAGTGGGTGTACTAAAGGTACACCTCTGCCTAACTCTTAGGGAATTACAATCGTGATGTTATGTGTGAAAATAAAAATTTTAAAAAGCCCTGTTAGGGCTATGCCACATGGGCAATGCGATGTCACAACGCACGGCATCGGTTAGTTGATATCATAGCGCTGCGCCGACGCAACGCACCGGCAATGCCTGTGTGGCACCGCCCTTACAAAAGCACAGGTCGCATTGCACCGCACGCTAGCATCTAGTAAAAAAAGTAGTTTCGATAATTTTAATAATCCTTGATACATTTTAGAAAAGACGATTTAGAGGTATGAGAAACAGGGTGTAAAGTTCACTCATACTCTATTGAAAAGGGAGGATCCTCCGACCAGACAGGTCTCGTGTCTGGCGGGCAACTGCCTAACGATTTATGTCGGATAGTCTTATATATGTTCATCGCGCGGTGCAGGGTGTGACGTCAGTTCCTTGATGCGTAGTTCGCATGTGGAGTTGTAGATGCCGCCATAACTATATTTGAACCATGAAACATTCTATTGTTGAGACAGACATGCGTCATTTCGCACGAACCCACCAAAATGAAACCCATGTCATGTTTCGTTGCAGTATTCACGTCTGGAGCATATTCTCCGAAAATCTGCCACAATTCACGTGCACCTGTTAAAAATAAACTGTACCGCCGAACTCGGGGTAATGGTCTCTACGTGAACAGAGGCACAGCACACACGGTAAGGTGCGAGGAGTAGAAAGATTCAGAAGGCCAGTTACACATAGTCACCGAAAAAACGTAAAAGTATGCAAGGAACAGTAATCGTAGTGTCAAATACACTTTTACTTATTGATATTGAAACCCAAAAAGAAAAGAATTACTTATACTTAGAGATCGGATGCATATTTACCTAAAGTTGAGGTGTTGGTTATTAAGGAATGCACGTTTGTATTGAAAAGATCCCGGGATTCCGGGATCGACAAAGTATTCTGATTATAGAATCGAATCTATATTGACTTACGGTCCGGTGTTGGTTAATATGGAATGCATATTATCGCATTCCATATTATCAAACTTGGCAAATAAATAGTATTCGTAAGCTAATAGTACCTGTGTTAGTAACTTCCATACGGAAGGGTCTACTATGCAAAGCTATGAAATCTTTGCTTCATTATTGGTAAAGGTAAAGATACGGTCCGTAAATTATAGGAATCGGCCATGAGAGCTCACGAAGACAACGAACGAACGTGCAATAATTCTCGGTACAAAATAGGCCTTCTGTCTCCATATTTCACGATATATAGGTATCAACATTAAACAGAGACAGATAAAAGCTTCGGCGCCAGAAGATGACGAATTGGGACGATTAGGGTAACGATTACTTACCTACCTACTGGGTAAGGTAAAAAGTCGGCTCCGGAATATCTGATAGCTAACGATAAAGACATACGAGCATGTATATACATACATGTACATGACGGCGCAGCAAGTGGCGCCATCTAGTTTTGTTACGAAGTAACTGGATTTACCAAAAAGGTCGGATAAGAGCAACACTGGCTGGTGACAGTCACTCTAGCAAGGGGCCTAAGGCCCAATAATGAGTTTTTGACAGATTTGCCATAGAAAAACTGTCAAAAACTCACCATTGAGAGACCGTTGTAATGTTTATAAATTAGTAGACTTAGGCCCCTGAGCGTCACATCGATGGCGGATGTCTTCTGATGACAGAGTAATGGCAGGGCGGGAGCCACTGTCGTACCACGTCCACGACGAAGTGCTAAATTCCGGCACAATTCTGATGATATTGAAGCTGCTGAACCACTAATACAATGAACCCTTCTAGTAAAGGCTATCCAGAGCCGTTAAACAAGTCGAGTCGTAAAGGATTAGGCGCATATCGATTAGCCGAAGTGGTAGGAAAGGAATTCGATAGTTAATTTTGTTGTATTTTCGATTGATTGACACATTTGACTGATATATTTTATCCTACTTATATCCCAATAGGCTTAGAAATTTTGGGCCGGAAACTTAAACAAGAATTTTTAATTGACTGTATGGTATCCCCATGATGCTGTCACTTTTAGACTTAGGTGATAAGCAGCGGCAGAAAGACTGAAATTCAAAGAAATGCAAGTATCGCTTACTTTTCTTGTAAAATTAAGTTTTTTGAAAGCACCTAAAACTCTCGATATACTAATATAATACGTTTCCTTTGCACATAACAATTCCGCAATTTATTCTAGCGCCAATCATTCACACTTCAAAAAAATCACCAAGGGGTCAAGCCGTAGCGAATCAGTTTAATTCTAATCAAAGTAATAATAACGAAAAGAAAAGGCAAACGGAATATAAAGTGATATTATAACAAAATAACAATTAGTAGCCCTTCATCGTTCACCGCAAGAGGGCGGCACTGTTACAAATATTAGTTTAAAACCTATTGTGTGGACCTACCCTAACGTTACGTTAGGGTGGCCGTTTTTATAAAAAGGAAGAATGTTTTATTCAAACTTCGAATGCAGTTTTGAATATTTTAAAAAGGTAAGTTTATTTGTTTTGTGCAAAAAGGTTACAGTCGTTGAATTTATAATGTTGTTTAGCATAGGCAAAGGTAAATAGTTTGAACCTGTTCAAACTAACCATTGGCATTATGCAAACGATGTGGTTGAACCAAATAAATCAGGCAGTCATGGGGATTGCCGATAGAAGTGAAAACTTTAAACTGGTATATGTGATATAACCATTATTCAACATCATTATAATCATCATCATCAGGCCCCGTATCCAAACAAAAAGCAACAATACTATACCCCATTCACAATAAGATTAGACATTTAAACAAAACGTTTTACAGACCGTTCAACCGATTTTGACTTCTATTCCGTAGGCATGAGGATGGCATTGAAAGCCAAAACGTGATTATAATACCAACTGTTTACTGCAGCTGCCATAAGTATGCCACCAACGGAATAGAAGTCAAAATCGGTTGAACGGACTGTAAAAAAGGTTGGTTTAAATGTCTAATCTTATTGTGAATGGGGTATAGACTAGACAGTTATGTTATAGGCGCGTGAAAGTGAGCACGTCCTCTTGAAATGAATAGCTCGAATTTAGTATTAATTCTTAATATTTAGTATATTATGTAACGGCAGGCGTTACATAATTACAGGTTTACAGGTTCCGGTACTGTAAGCGCGCCCAGAGTAATTAAAAATAAACCAAAATTCGTACGAAATAGTCTGTCCATCTTAGAACGAAAGTATTTCAAATAAGTAACTCAAACCGACGATTATTCTAAAATTTACAATTTATTCCAAAATCCGAACAAAAATGTCCCCAATTAAAACATATCAACCACGGTACATTTAACCCCATGAAATATGGTAACTGTGCTAATTCAAGGGTCCCTTCATACAAACACAATGGGTATTATCCACGGGCCCCACGGACCCCATACACCTGGCAAGCGCGTGCCCTTTATTTATAAACTGCCATATATTGAGAGCCGCTTTGTAAAGATAAAAAATATTGGTAAAAAAATTGACCGAAAATATTTGTTTAGGACCAGGTTTTTTGGTACAATTCGTGGTTACGTTGTTTAAAGTTGGTGGTTTTGGTGGACAAATTCATTCTACCGTAAGGCAATTGTTTTTCAGAAATTGGGGTTTTCTCTTCTGATGACAGCTGCCGTAGTGCCATCAGAGCAGCGTAAGGGTTAAAAATCGTGCGATTGAAGAGCCCCAGTGATGATGATGAGGACAATTGCTGTACAAAACTGAAACAAGCAAACTGTGAACTAACAACAATAAAAAACTGTGTTCACACGCTCAAGCGCAGGCAACCCTACTTACTGCCTTGCTGACTGGCTAACATTTTATTGCAGCATGATAAAGGCATGATCTAAAGTCATATTTATAGTAAAGACATGGTTTTTTTTTGTTTGTCAGATTCACTACCGATTGAAATCGTAAATAATCAACTAATTTGAAACAACATATCATTCTTTGACAGTTGCTTGAAATGGCTATACCATGGCTAAATGGCGTTTTATCAATTTGGTTTATGTAATTACAACTAAGTTCCCCGTATGACGAAAACAAGATACGAAAGAGGGGCTAGATTTCTGGCTCATTGGATGCGTAATTTATCTGCAAACCACATAAAAAAGAAAGCCATTGTGAAACATGTGATTGGTTTATACAACAATCCAGAAATAAACTATACTATAACGTATGTAATTGACAGGCACATTCACAAAGGCCAATTATAATTTAGTATCGGATATCAAAAGGAATCAGATAACGCGTGTTACTGTGGACAAATTGCCCTGATTTCACCGCTTGGCATGCGAGGTGGTACGGTGAGATGAGCGAGCAATGAGCGGGTGTAGCTGAGCGAAGCCAACGCTAGAATACAGTATTTTCACCATTAAGTGAGAATTTTACCAACGAAACTGAATGCAATCATCACATATAAACCGAGTTCAAGAGCTGTCAAAAGGGTCAATATTCCAAAGAAAGTAATGACAACGTTTATGTGCTGATCGCGTCCAGATTTTATAGGTGAAATTGACCCTTAGTCGCCAGTATTTATTTAACTATTTATAATATCACCAACACCACTGTCACTTAAAATTAAATAACATCTAAAATTGTCATTTCAGTAACCATGGAAATGCATGACATTGACATAAATGTATTAGAGACAAAGGGGAAGAATAAACATTGTGTTTAGTACACCTAAATCTAGAATACTACAAAACAAACCAATTTGAGCTACTAGCTAGACGTGCAGTGTCGGCACTGTTAAAATAGGGAATGAAGAAAATAACAATAGGGTAATCTGTCAAGTTGGACCTTTCAATATATTGCCTTGCCATTCGTGGTAGAGGGTTAAATGTGGTATTTAAGATAGATGTAAGCAATTTAAACAATTCAAAATTTGACATTAAGGTGTCAATAAAAATAATAGTAATAAAAACTAAAACCCTACTCCGGCAAAAAAGTCAACTAAAAAGGTCAAGTCATCACAGACAGACAAATTAAAAATCCGGAGTCACACGTGTTAGGGGATAAATCGCATAGATTACGTGTGACTCCAGATTTTTAATTGATAATACATAACGCCGTACGTACACGTACGTAACGTAATTTGTAATATATCCTATAACCAGCGGACGATCGAGACGCTTCCAACAATACCCCATTTATCAAATTATGATGTGTAGTTTAGAAGCTATGAGGGATCAGATGAACATACATACCGGTCAAAACCATAACCCTCCATTTTGCTTCGCCGTAGTCGGGTAAAAAACGCTCTGTATCGGGATAGCCGTTATTGTGTGTGAATCAGCACTTTTCAAACGTCAAAATTACTTAAAACAGTCCCCCAAAACGCCCGCCCTTCACCACTTCCTAGTGCTTTAGCTGGGAAGAAGACGCAACAAACTCCCCAGCAGCTTTCATAAATAAAAAACCAAAGCTTAAACGAGAAATATGCCAGTAGCACCTCATCCCTACAGTAACACAATACAATGTTTTTGTTCGAGTAAAATTAGCCGACAAATGTGTGTGAACTGCGCACACGCCTTAAATCTTTTGTTTTTTATAGAAAACACGTGTTTTCGTGTGAACATTTGTACAAACTGATGTTTTTGTTTAAGAAAATAATGCTTGAGTGACAGCCCTGAAATGTGGGGCTTACACTTTCTTTCGACGTTTGTATTGCTACAGCTAATTGGTGGTGTTTGTTAAGCCACAGCAATTTATGGTTAAAATCTTTGCCCCATTAAAACTTTGGTTTCCTAAGAGAGCTGTGAAAGGTCACACTGTTGTCTAACTACAGAGTATTTTTTGAGACCTTAATGGTGCCGATTCCCTTGTTCACAAACTAACCTAAATTTAAGTTCAGTGCATCTTTTTCCTTGTATTTCAATAAGAAGAGGACAGAAGATACATTTTAGTTTAGTCCTGTCAAACCTGTCACTACTCCATACAAGTTTAGACGGGATTAAAAACTTGCCTATTAAAATTAGGTCAATTTACGTCAGGTGCTGATTAATTTGACACGACTAAACTAAAATGTATCTTCTGTCCTTTTCTTAATGAAATAGAAAGAACAAGATGCACTGAACTTAAATTTAGTTTAGTTTGTGAACAAGGGAATCAGCAATATTGTCAAATACTGGTGAAAATTACAGATTTTCATGATGACCGTTACTGAATGTCTTTTCTCTTTAAATGTTATTTACACTTATAATTTGTGTAAACATTAGCAGTAATACTTTTCCTACTTTTGTATACCAATGTTGAATGTAAGCTGTTGATGTTCTTTAATAAATAAATAAATAGATTAGACTAGATAAACTAGGAAACCAAAGCTTTAGCAATAAACTCGCCTTTTACATAAAACATTCAGATTCATAAAAATAATAGATATGTCATCTGCCTAATAAAAGTATAGGCAATAGTATTCCACATATATCACCAATTTAAAAAGCAACGCACCTATGCTATTCCACTTACGGCACCGAAACAAAACTGTTGGGTGGAACTGGAACAATTTCGAAAAATCTAGATATAATAAATTACTACCTATTTCTTAACAGTAGTCTCTTAATTAATAAATATCGCAGGCTTCTAGCATTACAAATTATATGTACAAAGTTATAATTATCCTGTCGGCATCGGTTAGCTGCATCCGACACACGCGTCTGTCAGTACTCGTAATGCGAAGCGTGAAGATATTCGTAGTGATTTGTTTCAATGTTGGTATAAATCTTGATACCAACATTATACCTTTGCAATGTTGGGGACTTTGCTGAAGTACTTACAGGTGCATGAAGCAATCAACGCTGCGGTCAATCCATTGATGGGTCACCACTTAGCGGGTTATCATTTCTTATTCCAAATTACATTTAAACATAATAATTTGTATATATTTTTGTGATCAGAGCTCGTGGCTAAGTAACAACAGCCGCACGGGTCGATCCATCTGGTTAGGCTGCGCTTGCCAGGGTTGGTCCGTGGATGGGCGACCATCTTTACAAACCGAGACTCCTCCGTGCTTCGGAAAGCACGTTAAGCCGTTGGTCCTGGCTGTCACTCGTGGATCTTTGACAGTCGTTACGAGTCGTCAGAAGCCCGAAAGTCTGACAACCAGTCTTACCAAGGGGTATCGTATTGCCCAGTTACTGGGTTGTGGAGGTCAGATAGGCAGTCGCTCCATGTAAAATACTGGTATTCAGCTGCATCCGATTAGACTGGAAGCCGACCCCAACATGATTGGGAAAAGACTAGGCAGAATGATATGATTTTGTGATCACCTTATTATGATTCCCCACCGGTTTGGGGCTTTTTAGTTTTTGAACATACATTTTGACTCTAATAATTCGCCATTTTGATTTAATAACGTGACACGTGACACTCGCGCGATCAATATCATTCATCAAAATCGGTTCAGCCGTTTAGTAGTTACGAGGCAACATAGAGACGGACATACATACATACAGGTCAAACACATAACCCTCCGTCAAAGGAACACATAACCCTACTTTTTTGGCTTCGCCTTCTGTCGGGTAAAAAGCGAACAATGCACTCATCCATCTAAGTCTTTCAGTTCATAAAACTAGTAAAGTGACATTACAATCAATTCTATAAAATAAACAAGTTCTCATAAGTTTTCGCTAATTATGTAGTCCCGTGTTCAACAACTCCGCGAAGATATTAAAGTAGTAAAACACGTTACTCCCTTATCTCGAGCACAGTCGGTTATACGCTGACAGCTGTCATTATTCATATTAAGAATTGCGACGCATAAAAGGTATGCAATCTACAACGCCATGTTCAGTTAGCAAGCCTTGATGATGGCCGGGGAGCGATGGCAAAAACATTTTTAGCAGAGAATATTAATTAGAAAAAAATGTCATAAAAACTAAAACCCAACTACGGAAACAAAGACAACTAAAAAGGTCATCAAAACAAGTCATCACAGACAGACAAATAAAAATCCGGAATCACACGTGTTAAGGGAAAAATCGAATAGATTACGTGTGACTCCGGATTTTTAATATGTCTGTCTGTGATGACTTGTTCTTACCTTTTTAGTTGATTTTTTTGCCGTAGTAGGGTTTTAGTTTTTATTACTTTTATTTAAATTATTTTGGGGTATTTTTTTTTTTATGTGCATTTTTTTTTTTAACCTTTTTTTTTAGTTCATAACTTTTTGTCCTCTAGAGAGCGCCATATTCATGTGACGTCTGTGGACGAACGAGACGCGTCCAAGGATATGATATTCCATTTGTCAAATTATGATGAGTAGTTTAGAAGTTATGAGGGAACAGATGAACATACATACATACATACATACCAGTCAAAATCAACCCTCCTTTTTGCTTCGCCGTAGTCGGGTAAATATTAGACAGTCAACAAAATGATAGCGCGGCTGGCTGCCCAGAGTACCACCGGGCTTATTCTATTTTTGTATAGCCACTTGCAAAGGCTATAGTGATGGTGAAAAAGAAAATGAAATGAACATAACATAATATCGTGCTATAATCCCCTAAGGGTTAGCCAGAGGTGAACCTATAGTGCATACCCGTTTCGCCAGTTATGTGTAAGTCCCATGTAATAGAGGGCGAGCCTATTGCCACCAACCAGGCACAAATCCAGACTCCGGGCTGCTACTGATAAATTCCAGTTGGAAAAACTTAATGGACCTCATGCTCAGCAGTAGCGCTTGCGACCACTAGACCAACGAGGCAGTCAAATAAAGGACGAGGCAGTAAATGAAATGAATGCCTCGTAATTAAAGAAAGAGGACAACGCTTGTACAGTCTGACCGTACTTTGGAAACATTTATTACCTTTGTTTGTATCTTTGCATTTCGCTTATCAAACATTGGTTATTGCATCTTCATTTAGCACTTTAATACAAAATCTACCTTACCCTTAACAATATAAAGTCGTATTTTAATTGTGATTGTTTTATTTCTACATTCGCCTGTTAGTAAAACGATTTAGTGGCCCCGCCCCTTGAGTTTTAATCGCGGCAATCATAAATACTATGTTTTGACACAGTATGGTTTAGATCAGTAGGTATGTTAAAATTGTACCCACGGATATAAAAACATATAAATATTTTTTTAATCTGTCATTAATAATGTAGCAGAATAGTACGCCTTGTCATTTGATAATATTGAAAAAGCTTACTTTTTAACTCATTCATGCTGTTGCTTGATACAATTTGATCAGGTAATTTGTTGTAGAGTTTTGGAGCCATTGCCACACTATTGTATGGAAATTTGTTTTTAGTGCGTACCGGGTGCAACTTTTTTGAGCGTCGATTTTTCATGTATCTTATATGTGGGATCCTTCTTCTTACTTGTGGGATTTCTCATAACCCTGTCTTTGGTGTCGCGCTGTCGGGTAATAAATTAAAACACTATTCTAATTTGACATACTGTTTATTCTCATCTGTGTACACTTCGTGAATTGATCGCTACGTCTTTATTATTCTGATATCATGTTAGTTATATCTTAATATTAGCTACTAAACTACCTGCACAGTACACACTGCATGTCCAGAAATTTGTGGTCATATTTAAGGGTATACCCTCAAATAGGACCACACATTTCTAGACACGCACCATACGCACGTACCACAGTATATACCATCAAACTGTACAACTTTCTCCATGGGACCAACTCGTAATCGCGAAATAATTATCAGCTGTTCAATACAAAGCTTCAGTATCTACTCGACCGAAATGTATGGGATAGCTGAGTATATTCCCGCGCTTACGATGTTCGTCCCATGGAGAAAGTTGGTCAGTTTGATGATCTGTACCACACCCTTAAATACAACCACACATTTCCGATACACGCTGTATAATAGGTAGTATAGGTACTTACATAATACTGCATTTTATTTTATTTATTTGAGAAAAATAAACAATTGTACAAAATATGTGTTATAATAAAGGCTCGTTCACACCGGCGCGACTTGTCGCGCGACGCGACACCGGCAATTGTTCAATCGTGAAGTTTTATTAGAAAATTGTATTGTTAAAGTCGCGTCGCGCGACAAGTCGCGCCGGTGTGAACGAGCCTTAATATGTTATGGTATGACATAATGTGTAAAGATACAATCCACGTTTTCACAAATTCCTTGTATACATTATTAATTGGGTAGGTAAGTACAATTACACTTAAATACTATCTTAAACTTTTAGCTTTTAGCTTTTTCAACGGTACATATAAAAAAAAATCACTTTGTGTTTTTTGGAAGTCGGTATTTTTTTTTGTGAAAAAGTTTTTTATTTTCCACTTTTTACTTTTAGCTGTGGTGCGATGCCGAATCCGAACTAAATTGTATACCACTACTTGCCATGTGACATGAAGTTTTATAATGTCATCAACTATACCTAGGTACACCAAGTGAATTAAATATGTATTATTGAAGTTAACTCAAAAACTACCTAAGCAATGTAATGCACTTTATATGGGACCACAAGCAAGGACCACCGCTCAAGCTTTCTCTACCAAATGAAATAAGAATTTTCAAAATCGGTCCACAAATTGATGAAAATATCGATGAACAACATTCATTAATAATATACATACAGACGAAAATAGAACCTCCTCCTTTTTTGAAGTCAGTTAAAAAACGAACATTCACTCTAGCGTCTGAGGCCTTAGTGTAAGTTTGCAAGTGAGTAAACGGTACTATCGCGTTTGCGTTAACAAATTTATTCTCAACCTTATATTCTTAGCATTAAGATCTGTCAGTCAAATTTTAACGCAAACGCGATAGTTACGTTTACTCACTTGCAAATTTACACTAATGCCTCTGATATCGACGTAGGTATGCCGTGTCAAAACTACCGAATAGGAGCGTACATTTAGTCGATGCCCATGGGTTCAAGCGGTCCTGTCCTTCCCTGTCCCAGCCTTCGGAGACCTTCTTCACTCGTGCTTAACTGTGAGGACGAGGACGACTCCTCCGTCGAAGAGTCAACGTCACTGCTGTTGTATGCCCAAGCCTCGACTTGGAAACGGTACATATAATAAAACCTTAGCATAGGTATGCGGACCTGCAAGCATAAGTTTACTACTATTGTAGACGGTATTATAAGTAATAATATACAAAGTGTAATTTGAAAAACTGAAAACCCGAAAATTGCCTCGTTCGATTTCCGGGTCCGACAAAAAGTGTTTTTAGGTTTTTGCATGTGAATTTCTCTTTAGCAGCTCGGAGTCAGGATTTATGCCCGATTAATGGCAATAGGCTCTTCCCCTATTACATGGGACTTAAACGTATCTAGCAAAATGTGGGTGTACTATAAATAGGTACACGTCTGCCTAACCCTTCGGGGAATACAGGCGTGATGTTAGTGTAATTACATACATAACATAATACTCGTATCTACGACATTATCGGGACTGTTGGTAAACATTGGTGAAATTTTCACAGAATTGTATTTTAAAATCAAGATGGCGGCCACGCGCCAAAAGACCCTTATACCTTTACTATAGGAGTATCCAGCTCCCACACTCGTGGCTGACCCAGTCGGTACGGCAAGCCCACCTTCACGCAAATGATCAGAGTTTCGTGAGCAGAGTCAATCTGTACAATGAGTTACAAATCCTTAGAACTGTCGAAATATCTATCTTTCGTATTCTTAACCAGGAAAAACACATACGAATCACCTCGAATTCTGTGGTTTGTTACGTATTACGTAGTACGTGTGTTGATTACGCGTGACAACACGCGTAATTTTCTCCAAATTAATCTAATAGGTATAAAATTTTGCAAAGAAGGAAGATAAAATGGTCACACATTATTCTAAATGTTCACAGTACATTTATTATAAGTGGTGAAGGGCGGGCGCTTTGGGGGACTGGCTTATGTAATTTTGACGTTCGAAAAGTGCTGATTTTCAGCCTAGTTTGAATAAATGACTTTTGATTATGCGAATTCATGATTTTTGACGTTGTAACTCCAACTTACCAGAAAGAGAATGGTACTATCTTTTATGGTACATTATTCATCCTAATAATATAATATTATACGTGAACACATTCGTAAGAAGTTGGCAGAATCATTGCAACGCTGATTTGCTGGATTTTGTTTTCTCCTCTACCTATCGTTATTTCTCCTGACAAAGTTTATTGTGTTTATATGTATGTATCTATGTATTTATTCTTTTTCAAGTTAGCTATCCCTTATGTTGCACCTGCCATGTTTTGTCTCTGCATCACCCTAAGGTTGACTGGTAGAAAATGCCTCAGGCATTAAGTCCGCCTTTGTACAGTTTTTTTTTTTTTTTACTTGTGCATAAAGTTTTAATAAATAAATATTATAAATGCGAAAGTTTGTGAGGATGTCTAAGTTGATGTCCAAATTACATCCGAATCCGTTCAGCAGTTTTAGCGTGAAAGCGTAATAAACAAACAAACTCACTTTCACATTTAGATATAATATTAGGTATGATATAGTTATAATTATTATCGTAGGATTATCTTACCTTCTATTTGAATAATCGTTAAATAAAGTAATTATGTAGTACCTACTATATGTCACATTATTATCTAAATTCGTGTAAAGGTTCTCGCATACAGGCGCGGTGCCGGTAGAACATTTCCGTAAAGTTTTCTTAAAAAATCCATCAGAGTCGCGTCGTGCCGTCGCATCGCACCTGTCTGCGGAAGCATTATAAATAACATACCTCGAGGTAATAAGTAAGAAAGGTCTCGGTAATAGGTTTCAACTGGAATATCTCGTGGTAGAACTTGAACATGTCATCAGCTGCTTCTCCTCTGTCGTAACAACGCAGGCCTCCCATCCACCAGTGCCCAACCCAACCGTGCGCAATCATGTCGTAAATGGAGGCTCGAGGCATGATGAAACCTGAGTGGAAGAAGTTATTGGATCATTATTATTGATCGCTATTTATATATAAATAATTATTTTAAACTGTTTAAAGAATTGTATTAAATCTTAATTTTATAAATTGCATTGTAATCTAAATCATGAAATTATTATAAGTATTTTTTTTCAATTTCTTCCTTTATACTGATCATGTTTAAAGTTTTAGCTAACTATTTTTGTAACTTATTTTTAGTTTAATCATCCTGCGAAACCGTCAAACTTAAACTCAAACTCAAAGCATTTATTTATCATTATTGTGTTTTTTCTCATAGAAGTGAATAATTGTTTTTTTTTTTTGTGAAATATCTTAATCGTCGTTAAGCAAGCCTGAACAGTGTTAAGTTTAGAGTTCACACCGAAAGGATCATCTTTGGCGAAGGCTCCCACGGCTTTCCCCGTGATGGCGGCGGTGATCCAGGGCACGTAGGGGTGGATCATGATGTGCTGCGGCGGAGGAGGGGGGCGGCGCGAGCGCAGCGGGTCCGGGCATTGATTTCCACCTGTGCACAAAGTTAGCTGTCTATTGTATAAAGTACTAGCAATCATTATCTGCCTAGCGTTTTCTTAACTATGTTGGGGTCAGCTTCCAGTCTACCGCAGCTGAATCCAGTATTTTACATGGAGTACCTGCAGGTACTCCATGTAAAATACTGGATTCAGTCAGAAAGGTAAAGGTCAGATAGGCATGCCTATCTGACCTCCACAACCCAGTTACTGGGTAGCACGGCTATAAAGTACTTCCACCATACTTATTTCTGCCGCTCAGCAGCGCTACTCAGTCCCGATTAGAAAGTTAATTGATTCAGGCGTGAATTGGCGGAAGTCCGTTATAAAATACAATAGACGTAGATAATTATATTTAGTAACAATTCCGCTTAACTATTCCTAAAGAGTAAGAAAAAAAACCCTGTAAGTAAACGAGACGTGTTTCACGACTCAACGAGGCATCCTCAGAATGACGATTAACTCGTTACGAACCCGAACACGACATGTTGCCATGCCGAGCGCTGGTCTCTGAGTCCAGCGTGGCAATATGTAGTGTCTTACAGGATAAAAATAGTGCAGATTTAAAAAAAAAAATCTTTTCTTTATTCTTTCTGGCTCATGAGACATTCCAGTTTTATTTGAGGGGAAGAGAGAGTGCACCTATGTCTGAGCATACCGTACACTATAATATCTCGCGCATAGATGGCTAGTCTCGCCTGAGACTGACTGCCATGGCCGAAATTAGGTCAGGAGGTTTTTTATTAAGCTGCATCTACGCTAGACGAGCCCATCACGAGCCGAGCACGAGCCGAACACAATTCGTCTAGTGTGGACCGACTTACAAGCCTGCGCAAGAACGAGCGCGCTGCGAGCATTTCGTTCGTACTCTGCTGTGCTCCGCCAATTGTCGGTTTTTTGATGAACACAAAGGGATTTGCTTCGCGCTCGAGGACAGTGATCGTTTTAGGTTCGTTGTACGTCCACACTTGACGCCGCGAACGGCGAGAACGGCTCCGCTCGTGCTCGGCTCATGCTCGGCTCGCCTAGCGTAGACGTAGCTTTATGTTATTGCTTCGTTAAGTGATTGACAGTACCTTGTGATAAAGCCACTATGGACCAGTGCCCGGTATGCTCGTGAACAAGCGTCGGTGCGCCTGATCGGAAACCACAGCCAGTGGTGCACGCCATTCTGTTCTGGGTCATCTTGGTTGCGTTCTGGGGATAAAGAAGAGAAGAGAAGTTCAATTTATAACATGCTTTTATGGCCGACCTGAAACTTAGCTTGTTTGTAAGAATATTCTAAGTATTCTAATGTTACTCTCTAATAGTGGTCGTGTTCATTTGAAAATAAGTAAATGTATTTACGCTCGCAGTTATCCCAAACTTAACATTGTAGTTGAAAAGCATATGTTATCAATCCCATATGTTGCACCTGCCATGTTTGCCTGCCTCTCTGCGTCACCCTACGTGGTGTGGTTGTGGTACGTGTGAATTGACCCTTAAGGTTGGCTGGTAGAAAATGCCTCAGGCAGTCCGCCTTTGTATGGAAAGGCGTCCGCTTAACGCAGTTTCAGTCCTTAGCTGTGATAATTTTCCTTTAAGTTTTTTCAGTTTCGTTATATACACTACGGCCGTGATTTTTTTAACGAAGGTATCCAAAACCAACCAGCTGGCAGGGGGGGGGGGGGGACACTTGACTGTAATATGTGGTGTGGTGGTGGAGATGTATTTTTTCCCTTGTCCTAAAAAACATTTCCTGAGATTTGTTCTTAAGGAATAAATCTATCGCGAATCGTATTCTGATCAAGATACAACCTGACACCTGCAAATTGCAAAAAAAAAAGTTTCGCGGGCTACCATTGCAGATCCACCTTAAAGTAGAATTTCGTTACCTCTATGGTGTTCATCCCGTCATATAAAAAGCAAAGTTCTCTCGGCAGTATAGTAACTCTTTCCACAGTCTTGTCTTCTTCTATAAAATCTCGCGGTACATCTGAAAACAAATGAAGATAGAAAACTAAATTGATTTCAAATCGCATTTTGTTTTATGAAAACTCGTCGAACTTGTCAAAAATTTTGGTAAACTGATTGTGCTTTTGACAGATTGCGAATAAGATGCGAATGCGAAAGTTCTTAAGGTGAATGCTCCAAGGTAGCCCGGATCTCCTCGATAGCTACTGAATTTCTGGCAAGTTTTGGACATCCGAGCTTAAAAATGTAGAACTATTAGGTAGGTAGGTAGGTACGTATTTTTCTTACGTTTTTTGTCATGCAGGTCAGTATCAGGTTGTATGTTTATTTAAATATGATTGGCGGCCGTATCAGATATTTATTTGTAGAATTACAGTCATAAAAATCATCAATACAACTCTACAGGGTGTCTCAAACGTAGTGGTCCAAAGGCAAATGAGATATAGCGTAGGGTTCTACCTATCATTAAAAATTTAAAAGCTGGGATATTCTGAACTGTTCAGAAATTTTCGCTATAATTATTTTCAAAAAAGTTTTACACTTCCACTTGGATTTTACGACCCTGTGTACATAACCTGTAACCTTTAACCTGTAAATGAATGCGCCAGACTGTCACGTAATAGAACCAGATGGAGAGAGATCGTGAGGCGGTCAACGACTACACTTGCGATTGGACAAAATTCATCGTGACCACGGCCGCTCTGTCAAGAGCGAAGCGAAGAAGATGAAGAAGTACATAACCTACGTCGGAGCATGCACCTTAAAAATCCAGCAATTGCCTCTCTGTACTTACCACTTGTAAAATCTATATGGAATAACTTCAACCTAGCCAGCTTTCCAGTTTCTTCGTCAATCAGATAATTTTTGAACGGTAAACAGGCAGGCAACATGTATTCTGCAAATGTGTCAAATATTTATTAACTTGAAGGAAAACCTACGTGAATGACCTGCCTCGTTAGTCTATTCGTCACAAGCGCCCCGGCGATGCGATGCGAGCCATTTGGTGGAAATAATTCTTTATGGTTCCTTTAAACTGCCACAGATGTCACCACAAACTTACTAGATTTGACAGGCGTGATCAGTTTCATGAGGGCGATGCTGTACTTGGCCCCGAAATGCTTGTACTCCGGATGGAGCAGCACATCCGCGATGGGCATCAGCAGGATGGCTGGCTCGCACTCGGTGCCAGCTGCTATGTCTTCTTGAGTCACGTGACACTCGGCCTCGTCTCGCTCGTAGTCGCCGAAGATTACGTTGCCTCTGAAATTGGCTTTACGGCTCGTACACACTGGCGCGATATCGCGGGCGCGACAGGCAGCGCTTTGCGCCAGTGTGTGCGAGCCTTTATTATAACTTTCTATCGTGTCCGTTTGGAGCGGGCAAACCATATCCATATATTTGTGAGTAAAACCATAAACATGAATACTTACGTAAATATGAATCTCAGTAACAACGCTACAAAGTTAATTTGGCGCGTGACCAAAATCAAAAGTAGTGCCGCCATCTTGTTTTGCTATGTGTCATGAAAATTAAAAGGTAGCTACCTACTTTCGAATAATTGTAAATTAAAAAGTTTGTATTTGTTAAAGCAGTAAATAAAAAATTACATGACCAAAAAGTATGTTACGTGTAATGCGAAGCATAAACTGACTACTACTGAATCTAATAGTGATAAGATTATGTTTTGTTTTTATGGAGACAAGTGGAGTTTTTTTTTTGTCAAATACGGCCTGTCTGGCCTAAAATAGTACCGTACTAAAGTAGGTTAGGTACTATAAAACCTTCATGTTATTATTTAAAAAAGAATGTCTTTGTATTTTGCGGGTGCCATTATCAGCATCAGTTACAAGCAGAGTTAAATATTTGTGCGGTAAATCCGAGCAAGTAAAATGTGATGAGTGTGGGCCAATGTGACTTTTTAACTCATTATATACTTTCTAAGTTTATCTTGGACTTCACTGACATCGGTGAGGGAAAATGTTCGTGATGAAACCTGCACCCTTGCGCAATACACGATCAATCACAATCTGAATCGCTTTGAAACAGATTGCTAATCCATAGCTTCATAAATTCGAAAAAAAGTTCTATTCAACGTAAATAACGCAATGAATGTTGTAGATCTGTCAAAATGAAACAACGTCTTAAGAGGGTGCATCCTAAAAGTTGGCAACGTCGTAAATAGCTGTCAAATATTTACCTGTTTCGATTAATTTGGAAATAATACTGTATGGAAATAAGAAATGTGGCTAACCAATTGACTAGAATATTAATAATGAATTGCAATTATAACATTGAATTTGATGTTGTACCCGTTTTAGGTGAAAAAAAGGCATTTGGAAAGTTACCAAATACTTTTTTTACATCTAAAACTAACTATTCGGTGTTACGATATTAATTATTGCATTTCAGAATCAATGTTCTAGTTCGCTAGTTAGCCACATTTTTTATTTCCATACAGAAATATGATCAAATTAATCAAAACAGCGAAATATTTGACATCTATTTGCGACGTTGCCAACTTTCAGAATAAACCCTCTTAATCGTTTGCGAAAAAGTGCACAAACCCGCTTTGCCTCTTCTCATAAGATTGTATGTAATTATGTATATATGTATGTATGTATGTATGTGTTGTGTTTTTGTGTATGTATTGTGGTTTTGGCCTTTATATGTTAAATAAATAAAGTGTGAACTTGCCCTGCAGTGGGACGAATAACTAATAATAAATTATGTACTAACAGTGCGTATCCAGTAGGTATCTGCGCAGCATCTATAGCCGTGGACAAGACAAACTGTCGGCTGATCAGGATCACTCGCGGTACTCTGAAGTAGTGGGGGGTTCCGTTCTTCACTGCAACAAATGATAATGACTGATAAACAATGTAAAATACCTACAATATTACATTGATGTTTCAAAATCTAATGTGATGTTCTGGCTTATTGGTGCCTCGCACGAATTTACTCGCCCGAAACGGGCGAAAACAACTTTTATTTTTATTTTTTAAATGATTCGATTCGCAAGTAGTCAATTTATTTGTGGGCAAATCGACAACTTCAGAAATAGGTATTGGGCAATTGGCATAAACATTCAAAATGTGCCTAATACGTATTTCTTGAGTTGTCGATTCGCCCACAAATAAATAGACTTCGTGCGAAGCCAATAATTGAGAGCAACGTCCCTAAACATAAACAAAAATCTCGTGTTTTGTACTGTAATTAACAAGATTTGATTGCGTCATAGAAACAAATTGATGTAAGATAATGTGGTCGCGATAGCAACAATGTCGTCCACCCATCTTGGCTCAGTGTCCAGTACAACTTATGGCAATATTGTCTTGTCTAATTCCTTACCATGTATGTACTGCAGGCCTCCAAGCCATGTGAACTGCAGGTCTGAGAGCGGACCGTCATCTGGATTGTACCCTGGGTCATCGTGGCAGTCGAAGAACTGGCCCTTGATGTACACGACATCTGAAGTTGAGGTAGGGTGAGAGAGAATACAGTAAGTTAATTACGGCTCGAACACACTGGCGCGATATCGCGGGCGCGTCAGGCAGCGCTACCACGGTCGCGCCGCCCTCGATATCGCTGCAGTGTGTACGAGCCTTTAAGGCTTATTGGTGATTCGCACGAATTGACTTGCCCGAAACGGATAAATCGACTCTTTTAAATAATATTAAAATAATATTGTTTAAAAGTGTCGATTCGCCTGTTTCGGGCGAGTAAATTCGTGTGAATCACCAGCCATTAATAAACGATGCGACGTTCAACGTCAATTTTTTTACGCGACTACGGCGAAGCAAAAAGGAGGGGTATGATTTTGACCGGTATGTATGTATGTATGTATGTGTTTGTTTTAAGTACCATCCGAGGACGTGCGTATGAATACACAAGGCACGACCGAGGACCTTTTCGAGGGTCCTCGGTTTGACTTGACCAAAGATTCGTATTCTGCAAGCGATTTTGAGCCTTTCCGTATACTTAACACAAAAAAGTTGTCTGAACCTCTGTTTGATCAAGAATATTCATAATCTTACACAAACTATCCACCAGATGGTGCCACTGACGCCTCATACGCAGCCTCTTTACACTCATTTCACGTTTGTTGTATTATACGAGGACCTATGTGTTAACTTTCACACAAAAGACCTCGGTTGGGTAGCTTTTCCAAACAATGTGTATTTAAGACCTCGGTTTGCTATATTTTCCGAACAGTGTGTATTACAGTCCTCGTTTCGACAGTTTTCCTCGTGTGTAGAAGACGAGCTATGTGCTATCATTTAAATAAAATTATGAAGAAGAAAAATGAAGGTAGAGTGAATCCTTAAACAAATCGTTAGTTGCTAATAGGTGTACTAGGAATAATCAGGATTCTTCTGCAGTATGTGTTAAGTACCTGGCCTGCTGAGATTATACAACATTATGATTTGCACCATAAAATATTGTATTGTCATAGGAGTTGAATACGTGTGCTCTAAAGAATATTTCGTTTAGGTTATCGGCAGCAAGATTTGAAGCAAACAAAAAGTTCAAAGAAATACAAAACATGAACGTTCTAAAGAAAACAACACAAACTTTACTGAAATAGAAGTAGGTTTATTTTAAAATGAAACAAACTTTTACCAACGATCTACATAATATAGAAATAATCATCAAGTTGCAGCAACATCTTTGAGAAGCATGATTAGAAAACTTACATACGAGGGTGACACTGAAAGTTCTTAGAAAATCAAAAACTGAACAAACTAGCAAGTTATTAGTTTTATTATATCTTTTCAAAATAGTGTTCATTTACATGAATACATCACTGCATCCGATGGAACCACTGAGAAAAGCACCTTGCCCACTCGTCCTTAGGGCGTCTCTTCGACGGCATTTTGAAAAGCAGCCACTGCTTCCTCGGCGTCCATAAAACGTTTTCCTCGAAGATTTTATTTTATTTTCGGAAATCAATAAAAATCGCAAGGTGCGAGGTTGGGGCTGTAGGGCGGGTGACCCAGTAATTCCACATCTGACGTCGCTAAGTAGTCGATTGTTTTCTTGGCGGTGTGCGACGAGGCGTTGTCGTGGTTAAGGAGGATCCTACTGCGAGGTCGTTTCTCACGCTAGACAAGTGGCAAACAATTGTTAGTGAACCACTCTGCAGTAACTGTTTTTTTGACCCTCTAAACCAGTTGTTGCGTAATGACCTGTCCTTCCGAAGAACAAGGCCACCAGCTTTTTCCCTCGCTTCGACCTCTCTTCACTTTAGTTGGCAACTCCTCGGAAGGAAATACCCAGACAGCAGACTGTCTCTTAGTTTCAGGATCATAACAATAAATGACACCCGTAAGTATGTCGAACACAGCATTTGAATCACCTCCGTTAAATGTTTGAACTATTTCACGACACCAATCAACACGACAGAGGTATCCACCGGGGCATATAATATTGGCAAAGAGTTCCATTTAAAAAATTGTAACTTTTTATTATATCGTTTACAAGTGGCCAGTTCTAAAAACTTTTAGTGTTGCCCTCGTAACAGTTATTAGAAAACGACTCAAACAAAACGACTTGTAGAAACCATAATTAAAAAAGCTCGCCATAATTTGGGTTAAACACTTAACACAATGAGAGACAAAGAAATATTATCAAGTGAGATCAAAATAATTTGGGAAGTATGAAAACTTATTATCTAGCTATAAAATGATTAAAGATAAATCATTCATGTCGACGCGGCCTGCCAAATTCAAAACTTATTGGTTTTTTCGCTAATAATTAAAAGGATTAATTGTTGTATCATCAGTTTTGATCAACGTATTTAAAGTGGCGAAAAACGCAAGAAAATAAAAAAAGGCGAGCTGAAATGTACGGTTACCAAAGGAGATAAGTAACCAGGATAGTCGGATATACCTAGTTGAAAAGTAAGAAACCGATGGATGTTTTCAAATAAAATTTGATTTAGTTAATAGAAAACTGAAAAAAAATGAACTGTTCATTTATCAAATTTATAAATTTTATTCGAAAACATCCATCAGTTTCTTATTAAACTTATCTCCTTTGGTGACTGTACCATAAATAAATAATGAGCTTTGGTATAATCAACACTATTAAAAATTAATGTAATTATAAAAAAAAATAGCAAACATTCAAACTGTTGAGGAGTTCCCTTATGAAGAAATGACCCCGGCTGCGGCATCAGCACAAATTGGTCATTATTTAAGTTTTACTACATAAACCTAACGCGTATGCCGAATTTGAAGACGGTGCTATCAACTGTTGAGGAGTTCCCTCGTGAAGAAATGACCCAAACTACGGCATCAGCACAAGCTAGTAATGATTTTAGTTTTACTACATAAACCTAACGCGTATGCCAAATTTGAAGACGGTGCTATCAACTGTTGAGGAGTTCCATCATGAAGAAACGACCCTAGAACAAAAGACCCTAAAAGTTTGAACTTTGAAACTTAAACATATCGACGCGTCCTCGCTTGGTACTTCATTTTAGGAAAAGTGTGTAAGAAATAAATCGGAACATTGATATAGTTATTATCTTACACGTAAAATGGTTTAGGTAGGTACATTTTCCAGGTCCTCGGTTTGAACAAATTTTACGCGGAAAACTGTCCTCGGTTTAGTGATATAAAGTCTAACACAACCCGCACTTCGTACAAGCTACAAGAAATATTGTGTAAAAATACGTCCTCGGATGGACGTCGCAGGGCTTACGTAAGAGGTCCTCGGTTGGCTTACACAAAGTCCTCGTATGTGCATCGCTAGTCACATTTAGCTGTGTATATCAGGTCCTCAGTATGATAGCCGAAATTCATACAGAAAAATGTTGAGATAGCAGTATCCCTATAAGCTCATCACTATAGATTAACTCACCTGTCTCTTTCTATCTTATTCTAAAGGGCCTACGAGGTATTTAAACCAGTTTTTTGGAGGGTCCTCGTTTCGGTCAAGAACTGACAAGGTCCTCGTAAAGGTGTCTGTACAAACAGGGGTGTATGTATGTATGTATGTTCATTTGTTCACTCATAACTTCTAAACTACTTAACATAATTTGACAAATGGGGTATCGTTGGAAGCGTCTCGGTCGTCCGATGGTTATAGGCTGTTATGTGACGTCACATTAAATTGAATGTGGCGCCCTCTAGAGGACAAAAAGTCGTGAACTAAAAAAAAATGATTTTTTTATGGTTTCATGTTGGATATCAAATGAAAGGGCTTAATTAGCACATTTCAAAAATATATATTTATAACCCCAAAATAATTTAAATAAAAATAAAAGTAATAAAAACTAAAACCCAACTACGGCAAAAGTCAACTAAAAAGGTATAAACAAGTCATCAAAGACAGACAAATTAAAAATCCGGAGTCACATATTGTGTTTAGGGGATAAATCGAATAGATTACGTGTGACTCCGGATTTTTAATTTGTATGTCTTTCATGACTTTCATTAACTCATTTCACATCATTAATTAACTTTATGCATAGTTTCTAAACTAAACGCTTTTTACACAACTACGGCAAAGCCAAAAGGAAGTGTTATGATTTTATTACTGGAAGAGAAAGCTACGTGAAAGAACTGATAAACCCTCTGTTATTCTCATTCTGTTAGGCGCTGAGCAGACCACGGACAATTTGTCCGCGGACAAGTTGGAATAGTATGGAAATTTTGTCCGCGTGCGCGTTGGATTTCCCTACGGTTCCAATTGTTCGCGGATAAATTGTCCATCGTCTGCTCAGCTTAAAAGGCGTGAGTAGACCAAATACGCGCACGTGACGTGTGCGTGTCGTGTACGTGCACGTGGCGTGTGCCTGACGCGTTCGTGCATGCTCCGGTTGTAATGCTTCCTATGAAAGATGACAGACCAGCTGAATAGCGTGACCACGCATATGGTCTGCTCATGCATTAAACTGTCGGAGCCAATTTTAGGAAAATTGTTAAACTATTACGCAGCTGACTAAAAGTACTATAAATATGAGTACTTACAAGTAACGCATACTAAGAACATAAAGACTTTATTTCTCCACATTTCACTAGCTTTACACCTACACCTCACACCTCACCCTAACACCACTAGTCTCGCCAATGATAAACCACAGAATGAAGTAAGCGACACAGGATACCTTGATAAACCACTGATGATTAAAGAACGCATGTTTACTACCGATATTGATGCAAAATTACAGAAATGCTATTGTCACTCTTGTGTTACCATATCTTTGGTATGTTTAGGGGTATGTAGACGCGCAAGTTAAGTCTGCGCACGACTGGTGACTGGTGGCGTGCTTAAATATTTTATTAAATCTATGTTAATAATTTAATCTTTTAATTAAATTATTAATATGCAAATAAATATAAAAATGTTGTGTTGATGTTGACCTTCTAATGATGTACTTACCCATTTTTTAATTAATGAACCTCTAAATCTTTTTGGGATTCTAACGATGCCGCCTTTTTTGAATAAATGATTCTCTGTTTAACATTCTGGCTTTTTCTCACAGTTGGTCGCAGTCACTAGGGTACCCCGACCGAATGGGACAGGATACAGTCAGGACAACAGTGACTAACCACGCGCGAGCCGAGCGAGCGAAGCGAGCGGTACCACGGCAGCTCCTGGCGAGTGCTACATCCAAGTTGGTCGCAGTTACTTGGCTATTTAGTATTTTTAGGATCCCAAAATAAGAATTATTTGAGGCTCCGCTAAATACATGCCCTTTAAAATGTTGCCTACATTTTAAAACGGTTACACGGTCGTTCTCATGGGCAAGAAGAAGCTTTTGCCCAACAGTAACACTCCTTCAGAAATCCAAATTAAAATAGCTAGCGAAACTCCACAGGTTTGATGGGTATCGACACGCTAAAACAAAAAAGATATTGATTTGATGATTTTTAGGGGTCATCGACAGGTACACAACCTCAACTCCATCTCAATTTCAATTTCAGGTTGTGTCACTTGAAATATCAGTTTAAAAAATCCATTTTTTTTAGTTTATTAGTTGTAAAATTCACAGACGTGATGGGTATCGATATGTAAAAACAATAAAACAAAAGAAAATAGATTATCTCAACTCATACTTCAAGTCAACATTGCCAGCGATTGGGTGACCCCAAAAAATTATAAGAAATATTTTTATTTTTTGGTTTCAATCAATAAAAATTAAAAATTAAATCAAAATCAATCATTATTTTTAAATTATGACGTACGTACAATTAATTTCTATTTACTTAATTATTTTAAAGCATGGTACTTTTCATATGTTATGCCCGACAAGGTTCATGTGAACTTTGTAAATATTATTTTAAGATTTTGAACACTCATGAGATATGAAATAAAGATTTGAATTTAATTGAATCATGTTAGCGGAGTTTCGCTGACTAATTTAATTTGACCCCATAATTTGTTTAATTTATCTTTTGTAAATCTCAAATAATTTCTCAGACACTGAAATGTTATTTCACGATTTCCTCGAACGCACTGATAAATCGGTTAATTCCAAAAACATTATTTGGGTCATTATTAATACAACAGGAACAGGTGCAAGCGAAAGATTTGGAATGAGAAATGTATTGAAAAAGAAAATATGTTATAACAACAAACATTGATGAGAGAAATTAATGTCAATATTATTGGAATATCTCTCGAATGCTTAGTATTTTTGTTTCTTTGTGCTAACGGAGTGAGTAGAGCAGTGGGTAATGGTTATAAATAAATTGAATATGATTTTTTGTTGCCGACTTTTAATGATATTATACTGAAGATCACGTCTAACGAGTAGTGTTATGTTTTGGAAAAAATATATGTAAAATTAGAGCATTTTCTTAATAACTCTATCTCAATCAGCCAGGAAGGAACTGTTCCCACTGCTGCTGCTATTAATGTCATAAAACCATCCATAATAATAAAACCTATCATACAACTATCGCGCGACCCATGCATTAAAATCCAATCCATACAGCCGCTAGGGTGCTTAGAGGGTATAAAGCATCCCCACGTAAAAAGATATATATATTTATTCAATTGAACTTAAACCACTTTACGTGTAGGGGAGGTACCCTAAAACATTATTTTTTTGCATGATTTTATTTGACCACTTTGTCGGCTTAGTTAAGATGTATAATCATGCCAAATTACAGCTTTCTAGTACTAACAGTCTCTGCACTAAGCCGGGGACAGACAGACAGACAGACAGACGGACATGGCGAAACTATAAGGGTTCCTTGTTGACTACGGAACCCTAAAGATTACTTTAAACTCATTCATGCTGTTGCTTGATACGATCAGGTAATTTGTTGTAGAGTTTTGGAGCCAATGTAAGTACTTATATACACTATTGTATGGACGCAGAGGTCCCGGGTTCGATTCCCAGTGAGGGCAAAATTTTCTGCCCGGATTGGTCGTGGTAGGTCTTGTTCTAAGTCCGCCTGGCTAGCTACCACCATCTTATCTAAGTCTGTCGCCATAACAACATTGTTAGCAGCATTGTTGTGTTTCGGCAGTTAGGGGTAAGATAGCAAGTCCCTCTGTGGTTGAGGACTCCGGGTGAAGATCGCTTCCTCCTTCGGCCTGACCATCACTTACCATCAGGTGAGCTTCAGGCCAAGAGCACACGCGTTGTGGGCAAAACTTTGGTTTTAGTGCGTAAAGGGTGCAACTTTTTTGAGCGTCGTTGGTTTTCGATTTTTTATGTATCTTTATAATTATGTGGTTCTTCTTTCTTGTGGGATTTTTCATAACCCTGTCTTTGCTGTGGCGCAGTCAGGTAATAAATTAAAACACTATTCTAATTTGACACGCTGTTTATTCTCATCTGTGTACACTTCGTGAATGAATCGCTACGTCTTTTTTATTCCAATAAATACTAATATTATGTTAGTTATACGTTAATATTAGCTACTAAACTACCTACACAATACACATAGCATGTCCAGAAATGTGTGGGCATATCATCAAATAGGACCACACATTTCTGACACGCACCATACGCACGTACCACAGTACAGACCATCAAACTGTACAACTTTCTCCATGGGACCAACATCGTAATCGCGAAAAAAATGTCAGCTGTGTCATACAAAGCTTCAGTATCTACTCGACCCAAATGTATGGGATAGCTGAGTATTTTCTCGCGCTTACGATGTTCGTCCCATGGAGAAAGTTGTTCAGTTTGATAATCAAATCAAATCAAATCGTTTATTGCAATCCATAATATACACTTACAGGTGGTAAAATAAAATAAAAATATAGAAAAAAGGACCCTGTCGGGCACAGCAAATTTTTAATGATCTGTACACACCCTTAAATGCAACCACACATTTTAATAAATATACGCTTTATAATAGGTAGTATATAGGTACACAGGTGCATTGATTTATTATTTACAGATTCATACATTTTCTTTAGGGAACTTAATATTTAACAGTGGGTTCTATTTATTTCTAAGCAAGAATAAAAGTTTTCTTTTAAAAACGTAGTAGATAAAGCAAAGATTAAGATTTTGTTTAGCGTAATATTTACACCGCTAAAAGTAAATCAGCGCAATCTGACAACGACACATTGAAATAACTAGGTATTGTAATTTCAGCATGCGTTACGTTACGCTTACAATGCTTTTAAAATTACAAGCAGTTAGAGTCCGACCGAATTTCGTTTTCGGTTTTCGAAAATTTTCGGCCAAAATATCCATTTTCGGCAACAATAGTTTTCAGCCGTGGCCGTGGTGGAAAATACTAAAAGGTATAACTGATAAAATGCTTTTACGCGCATATAATATCAGATTATTTAATTATTAATAAGATTAATTTTTAGAGAAAAGTCAACATTTCGTGTGAATGGTTTAACATTGTTTCATTCAAAGATTGTAACTGCATTTCTTTTATCTTTACCAAAGAAAATCTATCGAAAAGCATTTTTTATCGTTTTCGTTTGGATCCTACCAGCATCATAATATAGCCGATAAAACGGCGACCAGTTAAGTTGACCATTGCAGAAACAAAAATACGAAGAAACGCTTTCTGTATTCTGAAGCCAATAAGACAAGATATTTTTTACTTATATATTTATATTATATATGCCATTTTTGCCTTTCATTCGACATCTTCCACTCTCCTATCGAATGAGCGAAAAATTAAACAAAAGGAGCTGATGAACTTTCATTCCTATATACAACTTTGCCAGTGTCGTGGAAAATCGGTGTCTTTGGTTCTGTAGTTTAGTTTTTTGCCACCGACTTCCGACATTAAAATGTTTCAATTTATTGTGTTTTGTTGGAAGTTGTGAAAAGGTTATTTATTTTTCACTTTTTACTTTTAGCTGTGCCCATTCCGACTCCGAAATAAATCGTATACCACTCCTTGCCACCACCACTCCTCCCTCTCCACCACTCCTTGGACCACCGTCCTTGCTTGTGGTGGCAGAAGTGGCACAAGCTTACTCTACCAAATGAACTATGAATTTTCAAAATCGGTCCACAGTTAATGAAAATATCGACTAACATACATAAATAATATACATGCAGATGAACATAGAACCTCCTACTTTTATGATGTCGGTTAAAAAACGAACATTCACTAGCGTCTGTTATCGGCGTATGCTGTGTCAAAACTACCGAATACGTTCAAAGCGTATATTTTTTGTCTAGAGTTTGACCATTGTATTGACTAGACTAAATTCGGGGTGTGAGCCTGGTGATCCGTCCCACAGGGTATCCTAGTATGGACGCCAGTCTCTCACAAAGAATCATATTTTATGCATTTTTGTCTAAATACTAAAATTCTTGTCTCCATTTTTTTTTACTATGTGATCCTTTGTGAAGAGATAAATAAAATAAGATTAAATAGTAATTTACTCGGCGCCGACGGGTTCGGGCAGTCCTGTCCTTGCCTTTTGCAGCCTTCGGAAATCGTCACTCGTGCTTTTTGACTGTGACGAGGACTCTTCCCTCGTTGAGTCATCGGCATCGTCAGTCATGTTGTATGCCCAAGCCTCGACTTGGAAACGGTACATATATTTCAACTTCATCATAGGTATGTAGAGCTGCAAGCATAAGTTTACTACTATTGTAAACGGAACAATAAGTTAATAATATACAAAGTGTAATTTGAAAAACTGAAAACCCAAAAATTGCCTCGTTCGATTTCCGGGTCCGACAAAAAGTGTTTTTAGGTTTTTGCTTGTGAATTTCTCTTTAGCAGCTCGGAGTCAGGATTTATGCCCGATTAATGGCAATAGGCTCTTCCCCTATTGCATGGGACTTAAACGTATCTAGCAAAATGTGGGTGTACTATAAATAGGTACACCTCTGCCTAACCCCTCGGGGAATACAGGCGTGATGTTATGTTATGTAATTACATACATAACATAATATCTACGACATTGTCGGGACTGTTGGTAAATATTTGTGTTAACAGAATTCGTATCGTAAATCGTAATCGTCGTATTGCAAAAACAAGATGGCGCCCACGCGCCAAAAGAACCTTATACCTTTGCTGAAGGAGAATCCAGCTGAAACAGTCGTGGCTGACCCAGTCGGTTCGGCATGCCCACCTTCACGCAAATGACCAGAGTTTTGTGAGCAGAGTTAATCTGTACAATGAGTTACAAATCCTTAGAACTGTCGAAATATCTATCTTTCGTATTCCTAACCCTAATATGTATCCCTATAATTTATTGTATAGTTGCATTATAATTATTCTAAGTACTGTTTTTTTTTGTTATCTATTTATTTATTTATTTATTTATTTAATACTTCAAGCACAGAAATGTACAGAGGCGGACTTAATGCCCTAGCATTTTCTACCAGTCAACCTTTGGGTGTTGCAGAGGCAAACAGTGGTAAGTGCAATTACGAAAAATTGAGGATTTAAAAAAATATTCAACACTTTGGCCAAAGAATCAGCATCCCGATACAACGTGGCAATGCTGTCAGCCTTTTGGGCACTTTTCTTGTTGGCATCGATGCGGGCGAATTTATTTATGCCCTATGATTATTATTATTTTAAGGCTGTTAGCTCATATAATATTATGTAAATACTAGCTATTGCCCGCGGCTTCGCGCGCGTGGAGGTCGGATATTATCTCACGGGAACGTACTACCGAGATAAAAAGTATCCCATGTGTTAATCCAGATTATAAACTATATGTGTGCCAAATATCATCCAAATCCGTTCAGCCGTTTTTGCGTGATTGAGTAACAAACAACAAACGCATCCAAAGATACAAACTTTCAAATTTAAAATTATACTAGTAGGATATACTAGCTGTTACCCGCGAATTCATTTGCGATCCAGGATGAAGAGTAAGCCCTATGTCCTTTTCCAGGTCATCGTCTACCCATGTGCCAAATTTCATCCAAATCCGTTCAGCATTTTAGCGTGAAAGCGTAATAAACAAAAAAACTCACTTTCACATTTATTATATTAGTTAGGATTAATTATTATCCTCTATTGCATTTCCAGACATATTTTTTTTTTTTTTTTTGTTACAAAAAAATCAAAATAAACATTCAAAAATATAACAAATAGTGGGCTATCGGCATCAGGAGCAGGGTCCAGGCTGCCGGTGGTCAGGGCTCTAGAGAGAGGATCCTCATCACTATGCGTGCCGTGTCAGGAGTACTTATTTCTGAATCCTTGACTCAGCCGCGCAATGAGAGCCTCCTGAGGTGTTGGTCGAGGCTCTCCGCTATTAGGCCATTAACCGTTACGATTATCGGTACAATGATTGCAGAGTTCATGTCCCACATGTCAACCTCGTGTGCTAAGTCAAGATATTTTTTTTTTTATCTTTCTCGGCTATCACGAGATTCACGTGATGAGGGACAGCGATACTTAGGATATATTATTATCATCGTAGGATTATCTTACCTTCTATTTGAATAATCGTTGAATAAAGTAATTATGTAGTACGATAGTCACATTATTATCAAAATTCGTGTAAAGGCTCCCACATTCAGGCGCGACGCCTGGTAGAAAATTACCGTGAAGTTTTCTTAAAAATTCCACCAGAGTCACTTCGCGCAGCAGCATCGCGCCTGTCTGCGGGGGCATTAAAAAGAACATACCTCAAGGAAATAAGTAAGAGCGGTCTCGATCATAGGTTTCAACTGGAATATCTCGTGGTAGAATCTGAACATGTCACCAGCTATGATTCCTCTGTCGTAACAACGCACGCCTCCCATCCACCAGTGCCCAACCCAAGCTTCCGAAACCAAATTGTAGATGGAGGCTCGAGGCATGATGAGACCTGAGGGGAAGGAGTCATGCATTATAGTGCCTTGGTTCAGTTGAAGAATAGCTTCTGTACCTTAACTGTTGGAGTGTTCAATTTTAACAAACGAATTTACTTAGTGGTCGCAAGCGCTAACCACTGCACATGAGGTCAAACTGGCATGTCATAAAACTAAGAATTCGAAGAGTTGTGACATGCACCAACCCGCACTAGGCCCGCGTGGTGATTTACGGCCCTCTCTCTGTCACATAGAGGAGGTCTTTGTCCCGGCTGCAGTGGGGACTTTATAGACTGATCATGTTTTGAAATGTTTAAAGTTTTTCCAACAATTTTTATAAATTAATTTAAGTTTAATCTGCGAAACCGTCAAACTTAAACTCAAACTCAAAGCATTTATTTCAATTAAACCATTTACAAGAACTTTTGAATTGTCATGCAGTCGGTCAGTCACAATATGAAGCTATTTGCCCATTCCAAAGCGTAATAGGTACTTTTATCAGGAGTTTCTTGCGACGGAATTTCTTGCCCGTTCTTCTCCATACCTATGGAGAAGAACGGGCTCCGTTGCTTAACTTAATCATTATTGTGTTTTTTCTCATAGAAGGGAATTATTGTAATTTTTTTTGTGAAATATCTTATACAGTGTTAAGTTTATTAGTGTTCACACCGAAAGGATCATCTTTGGCGAAATTTCCCACTTCCTTCCCTGTGATGGCGGCGGTGATCCAGGGCACGTAGGGGTGGATCATGATGTGCTGCGGCGGAGGAGGGGGACGGCGCGAGCGCAGCGGGTCCGGGCATTGATTTCCACCTGTGCACAAAGTTAGCTGTCTATTGTATAAAGCCAATCATCACCAATCAATCTGCCTAGCCTTTTCCAAACTATGTTGGAACCGGCTTCCAGTCTACCGCAGCTGAATACCAGAATTTTACAAGGAGCGCCTGCCTATCTGACCTCCACAACCCAGTTACTGGTTAACACGGCTATAAAGTACTACTACCATACTTATTTCTGCCGCTCAGAAGCCTTACTGAGCCCCGGTTAGAAGGTTAAGAGTGCAGTATTTTTTTTGTAATGTGCTTTTCGCTTGTGCAGAATTTAAAAAAAAATCTTTCTTTTCTTATTTTTTCTGGCACATGAGACATTCCAGTTTTATTTCTAGGATGGCATTGCATCTGTAATGCCTATTGTACTTGTTGCAGATGGAATTAGTTAATTGATTCAGGCTTGACTTGGCGGAAATCCATTATCTATTTATTGTAAATTGTACCAGCGAATCAATTCTCACGCGTCCCCCTTAAGACCTAGGCCAAATATTTTTTGATATTCAGATAGCTCTGACCTTAAGAGGCCAGCCCAAACCCTTGAACCTAGAAAGCTGAAACCTTTGTCTGTTGTGAAACCACTATTAGAAAATGAAAGTAAGACAGATCCTAATAATTATCACTCTATCACGATAGTACCCATTATATCAAAAATCTTTGAGAGGGCAATGCTTATTTGGTTAAATAAACTCCGTACACATGACATGCTATGCAAAGAGCAGTTTGGTTTCCGTAAAGTTAGTTCAACTGCTCTTGCAATCTTTAACTTTATTAAATTTATTACAAAAGAATTAGCAATGGCAATCCTGCGGTGTCCCTCTTTTTAGATATGAGTAAGGTCTTTGATTTTGTTAACCATGTGCTACTAAATTAGACTTCTACGGTTTTAGAGGAAAAGTTTATGAATGAATATCTAGTTATTTAAGAAACAGGCAGCAGTGTACCGAGATATCCAAAGTTGTAAAGAAAAGTGATAAAATATATTCCAAAGAGAAATTCAAATCAATAGCGGTAATTAATAAGTGTGGCGTGCACAGGGAAGCATTCTTGGTCCTTTACTTTTCTTACTTTATATAAATAATCTTCCAGAGGCCACCTTGCAGAAATGTATATTTTTTGCATGGCCACCATCAGGGATTTAAATCTATGACTTGGCGACTGATTCCGACTAATTAGCGATAAAATTTGGGAGCAAAAGAGATTTTCGCTATATGCTTTTGAGATTCAAATGGACCAAGCTGGGGTAGGCGCCCCCTAGATCGACCACCCATGAAACCTTTATAACTTTAAAACCACTCCTGATATTTGGCGACTAAGCGACGAATTTTTTGTGTTATCAAAATTAAAATTCGTGATGGTTGCCATGCCAGTGTCAGTCACACCTATCGATTGGCGTCAAGTCGTTGACCCTGCGCCTGATATCTCTTCGGTCGTTTTGGATTGCCATCCCATTAGACTACGAGAGTTGAGGAAGAGCGAATGCACCTGTGTCTGCGCATACCGTACACTATAATATCTCGCGCATAGATGGCTAGTCTCCGCTGAGACTGACTGCCATGGCCGAAATTCAGTGTGGAGGATTATTATGTCGTAGCTTCGATATGTGTGCGACAGTACCTTGTGACAAAGCCACTACGGACCAGTGCCCCGTATGCTCGTGAACAAGCGTCGGTGCGCCTGATCGGAAACCACAGCCGGTGGTACACGCCATTCTGTTCCTGGTCATCTTGGTTGCGTTCTGGGGATAAAATTGATATACTTATTCATCTTTGATTTATACACATTACCCATAATTTGTTAGTATTACTTACAACTATGTTAGTTTAATTAAATAAAACAAACAAACTATTATAGAGATTTCTTTAGAAATAAGCATTGCGTATTTTTCTGTTCCTTTCTTGTCTGTTTATATGTGTGCATAAATGGTTAAATAATAATAATTTTGATCGCGGATTTGATTCGCGATAGATCCACCTTAAAGTAGAATTTCGTTACCTCTATGGTGTTCATCCCGTCATATAAAAAGCAAAGTTCTCTCGGCAGTATAGTAACTCTTTCCACAGTCTTGTCTTCTTCTATAAAATCTCGCGGTACATCTGAAAGCAAATGAAGGTAGAAAACTAAATTGTTTTACGAAAGCTCTGGCAAAACTGAATTTAATTCCGCGCGGGATGCGGGACAAGCTCACGCCGCACGCCATTGAGATATATTATACTAGATTAATTGTGTCAACTAACTGGTGAGGAGATGTAGTACTTTTCTCAAATAATGCGCGGAAATTCAAACTGAGTAAATTAATTATAAACTCCAGAATCAATGACGGGCAATGATAAATTTCCATTTATTTCTTCTTTACTTTAAACAGCTCTATTTATAAGCCAAATCGAAATTTCAATAAAATCTTTGATAAGTGACCTGCTTGGTTGCAATAAGTTAAAAGTTCATTCCATTTTAAAATAACACGACAGATATGAGTTTTCATAGTAATTTATTTGGCCGCTAAACTCGACAGATATGAATTTTCATACAAACATACCGCTCGCATGTATTCGACTAAGTTTCCCAATCTCGATTTATCTCGAAAAAGGTTGTCAAAATAACGTTACGAGTTACGTTAACGTAACTCTATAAGTTCATATAATCATATTAAATGACTATTTCCTGAGACATTTGAGGATTATTCCAACTTAAGGAGTTGTATTATAAGCCATATTATATTATAGACCTGCAAATTACCAAAAACGTAAGAAAAACTGAATTTCGCGGGCTACCTCGGAGCATCCACCTTAAAAATACGGGGATTGGGTCTGTATACGTACTTACCACTTATAAAATCTATATGGAATAACTTCAACCTAGCCATCTTTCGAGTTTCTTCGTCAATCAGATAATTTTCGAACGGTAGACAAACAGGCAACATGTAATCTGAAAATGTGTCAAATATTTATTAACTTGAAGGAAAACCTACGTCAATGACCTGCCTCGTTAGTCGATTCGTTACAAGCGCTACTGCTGAGCATGAGGGCCTGGCATCGATTCCCGGGTTGCGCAAAGTATTTTTTCCATCTTTTGATATCCGATACTAAATATTATAATTGGCCTTTGTGAATGTGCCTGTTAATTACAAACGTTATAGTATACCTAATTTATTTCTGGGTTGTTGAATAAATAAATCACATGTTTCGTAAGGTTTAGTGGTCGCAAACGCGGCTTAGTCCCACCTCATCCCCTTCCCAACTCATCCCCTATGCGTTTAAGCCTACAAAAAAAATTCATCTGACACCCCTGCCCGCTACTGGTAAGCATGAGGTTCTGGGTTCGATTCCCAGGTCGGGCAAAGCGGTATTGGGTTTTTCCATTTGAAATTTCTCAGTAGCAGCCCGGAGTCTGGATTTTTGCCCGGTTGATGGCAATAAGCTTCCCCCTATTACATGGGACTTAAACTTATAACTGGCTACATGTGGGTGTACCATAGGTGCAACTCTGCCTAACCCTTCGGGGAACGCCAAGCAAGTGATTTTTTCGTGCTTGTCAAGCAATTTTATAGTTGTAAAAATTTCGTCATAATCGGCTCAGTAGTTTAGAGTCTAAATGTGACATAGGTGTGCAAACAAACAGCACAGTTGTAGAGAGATACTTGCCGAGTACTCAGGCTAGTAAGGAGTTAATCCGGTCTGAAAGAGAGGCTATGGTAGAGCGTACGAATGACTCACTTCAGGCAGTCTCCAAGTGGGGCGAAGCCAATCTGGTGGGATTCAACGCCACCAAAACACAAGCGTGTATATTCACCGCTAAAAGGAGCCCGTTCACCTTGGCTCCTGCTTTCCGGAATGTATCCCTGGAATGCGCCGACCGCCTTCAGCTCTTGGGAGTTGAAATTTCCTCCGATCTTAACTTTGGGCGGTTCATTGAGTCCAAGGCCAAGATTGCTGCTAGAAAACTCGGCGTTTTGGCAAAGGTCCGGCGGTACTTCACACCGGGACAGCTTCTAATGTTATACAAAGCACAGGTCCGATCGTGTGTGGAGTACTGCTGCCACATATGGGCTGGAGCTGCAAAATGCCACCTGGCAGCTTTGGACTCAGTGGAAAGGCGTGCAAAGAGGCTAATTGGGGATCCAGATTTAGCTAAATCCAAGCTACAAAGCCTTGAGCACAGACGCAGGGTAGCCAGCCTTTCGGTTTTTTACAGGATACATTTCGGAGAGTGTGCGCAGGAATTGCATGAATTAATTCCGCCATCCCCTTTCCACCATCGGACAAGCCGTCGTACGGCGGGTATCCATCCTTTCGTTGTCCAAACCTCTACGGTCCGGACTAAGCGTTTCGCCTCGTCGTTCATACCGCGTACATCGAGGGACTGGAACAATCTGCCTGCTGCGGTTTTTCCGTCCAATTATAATTTGGGTGTCTTCAAGGCTAGACTGAATAGGCTCTTAATAAGCTAGTGCGCCTCACCATCGACGATTGCATCACTGCTTACCATCAGGTGGGATCGCAGTCAAGCGCTAGTTTATAGCTATAAAAAAAAAAAAAAAAAAAAAAAAAACACTCATTTACTTTTGTAACTTTCACAGGCGACAAAGTAACCTTTTACAGGTTTATTAATTTACTAGCGTTCGCCCCACGGCTTTGCCCACGTGGAACTATACACTGTACAAAATCTTGGTCAGGGCGTCATATATTTTGTAAACCTCTCCTTTGTAGAAATGCCCTATAACGATCACGAGCGAGTTCGTATTCCAAATCGCACTTGGCCGATGTTCTGGTAGCTGTGACACAACCTTTTTTGAGGGCTGGATCTGCGCCTGCGTAAAGCGTTCACTAACTATGTCGAGACTGCAGCTCCAGCATTCTGAGCCGTATATCAGAGGCCTTAGTGTAAGTTTGTAAGTGAGTAAACGTAGCTATCGCGTTTGCGTTAAGATTTGACTGATAGATCATAATGCTAAGAATATAAAGGTAAGAATAAAAATCTTAACGCAATCGCGATAGTTACGTTTACTCACTTGCAAACTTACGCTAAGGCCTCAGTATAATTATTTGTAAAAGAGACCTCCATTCTCGTTACGTTAAGGTTATTTCAGGGGTAAAATAACGGTGAAAGAACAGATTCTGATGTATGATTTCTACCAAACGGCTCGCATCGCATCGGATCGGAAAGGATACGACCAGATACAACAACAGCCGATCGTGTCCGGCAGGATGTCGACATATACGATCGGTTCCGTACCGTCGGCATCGCTTGCGAACGTATCCGTTTCTGCGCCTAGTCAAATAGATCTCTATCGTGTTGCAGCCGAAAGGCCGATCGCGCGTCGCATCATACTTTCGGCTATGATCGCGTGTCGAGGAACACGCCCGCGGTGAAGCTGCTGTGCGCGGCTTGGTAATATAGACTTTAAATACTGTGTACACGATTTAATAGCGTTTAAAGATTGTAAAATCCGTTCCGATCCAATGCGATTTAAGCCGTTTGGTGGAAATCATCCTTTATGGTTCCTCTTTAAACTGCCACAGATATCACCATAAACTTACTAGACTTGATAGGTATGATCAGCTTCATGAGGGCGACGCTGTACTTGGCCCCGAAATGCTTGTACTCCGGATGGAGCAGCACATCCGCGATGGGCATCAGCAGGATGGCTGGCTCGCACTCGGTGCCAGCTGCTATGTCTTCTTGAGTCACGTGACACTCGGCCTCGTCTCGCTCGTAGTCGCCGAAGATTACGTTGCCTCTGAAATTGGCTTTACGGCTCGTACACACTGGCGCGATATCACGTCACGCTAGCCTTGTCGCGCCCGCGATATCGCGCCAGCGTGTGCGAGCCTTTATTGTCACTTTCTATCGATCCGTTGGAGCGGGCACACCATACCTTTATACAGGGTAGCCGAAACATTGACGTTCAAAAAGAATAGTTCCCCCGTATCGTGGGGTATCCGAATAACCCCCATGTATGTTCCGCGGATATGAAAATCGCGGAACATACTGGTACATGGGGGTGATTCGGATACCCTACGATAGGAGGGAACTAAATTTTATTTTTGGACGTCAACGTTCCGGCCATCCTGTAAAAAACCCACAATAACCATTTTTTATCCTTTACTTTTTACGAGAAATAATGGCTTATTAACGAAGCGATTTTAAGCAGTACAGCATTAACCCTCTCAATTAAGTACCTTAAATACATTGTGCTTATAACATAGATCAATATGGCCCTTTACAACATGTAATTTATGATCTCATCCTTAACTCATGTAACACCTTTATATACCATGTTTTAGGCAAATAAATATATACTAACAGTGCGTATCCAGTAGGTATCTGCGTAGCATCTATGGCCGTGGACAAGACAAACTGTCGGCTGATCAGGATCACTCGCGGTACTCTGAAGTAGTGGGGGGCTCCGTTCTTCACTGCAACAAATAATAATGGCAAGTAAGCAATTCAAAATACTGTGGTATTAAACTAAAAAACAGTTGAAGAGGTACCTACAATATTTAAACGAGATATAGGTTTCGCAGAACTGTATTTTTTCTTGTCAACTAAATCTTCCATCTCATCAATGAGCCATACTTTTTTTTGCAAAATGTGATGTGATGTTCTGGCTTATTGGGGACTCGCACGAATTTACTCGCCCGAAACGGGTGAATCAACAATTTTTAATACTCTAAATAATTTTTTCTTGAGGCGATTCGCAAGAAGTCAATTTATTTGTGGGCGAATTGCCAACTTCAGAAATACTTATTAGGCAATTGGCATAAAAATTCAAAATGTGTGCCTCAAGTCAATGTGTGGTCGCGATAGCAACAATGTCGACCACTCATCTTGGCTTAGTGTTCAGTGCAACTTATGGCAATATTGTCTTGTCTAATTCCTTACCATGTATGTACTGCAGGCCTCCAAGCCATGTGAACTGCAGGTCTTCGAGCGGACCGTCATCTGGATTGTACCCTGGGTCATCGTGGCAGTCGGTGAACTGGCCCTTGACGTACACGACACCTGAAGGAACAAGGTAGGGTGAGAGTGAATACAGTAAGTTAATGCGAAACAATTTGATACTGTAATGACGACGTTATCCTCTTCTTTGTCATAAAACTATAAGAAAATGTATTACATAATACATTAAAGGGTTTATTACGCGATATCACGCCAGTGTGTACGAGCTTTTAAGGCTTATTAGTGATTCGCACGAATTTACTTTACGAATTTACCCGAAATAGGCGAATCGACACTTCTAAATAATATTATTTTAATATTACTTAAAATTAATTTATATTATTTAAAAGAGTCGATTCAGCCAGGGCCAAACGTCGCGACGTTCAACGTCATTTTTTTTAGTTTTATTAGACGTTTATCATTAATTAACTTTATGCATAGTTTCTAAACTAAGCCCTTTTTACACAACTACGGCAAAGCCAAAAGGAAGTGTTATGATTTTATTACTGGAAGAGAAAGCTACGTGAAAGAACTGATGAACCCTCTGTTATTCTCATTCTGTTAGGCGCTGAGCAGACGATTGACAAATGGTCCGCGGACAAGTTGGAATAGTATGGAAATTGTCTCCGCGTGCGCGTTGGATTTCCATACGATTCCTAATTGTTTGCGGATAAATTGTCCATCGTCTGCTCAGCTTAAATGGCGTGAGTAGACCAAATACGCGCACGTCGCGTGTGCGTGTCGCGTACGTGCACGTGGCGTGTGCGTGACGTATACGTGCATGCTCAGGTTGCAATGCATCATATGAAAGATGACAGACCAGCTGAATAGCGTGGAGCCAATTTTAGAAAAAATGTTAAATTATTACGCAGCTGACTAAAAGTACTATAAATATGAGTACTTACAAGTAACGCATACTAAGAACATAAAGACTTTATTCCTCCACATTTCACTAGTTTTACACCTACACCTCACACCTCAACCTAACGCCACTAGTCTCGCCAAAGATAAACCACAGAATGAGATCAACGACACAGGATACTTTACACTGATGATTAAAGAACGCATGTTTACTTACTACCGAAATTGGTGCAAAATTACAGAAAATAATGCTGTTATCAATCTTGTGTTACAATATCTTTGGTATTTTTAGGGGTATGTCTGCGCACGTCGGGTGGCGCTGGCGAGCTGAAATATTTTATTAAATCTATGTTCTAAAAACCGTTTATTCTAACTAGGCTGAGAATCAGCCCTTTATGCGAAAAAAAGCAAAACGAAACGTCGACAAAATGTAGGTGCATATTTTCTTTCTTTCTTGGAATGAACTTCAAAATTAAATTAAGACAGTCCCCCAAAACGCCAATCATTCACCACTTCCTAGGCTTTAGCTGGAAAGAAGAAGTGGCGCAACAAACTCCCCAGTAGTGCAGAACCACTGCTAAAAGTGCAAGAATCGGACTTGTTGGACAACAAGTCGTATCAAAACAATAAACACTGTTGAAAGAAATATGATAATGATATTTGATAATATAATAAAGAGTAGATTTGAACAAATACCTGCCCGCGTAATCTTCGGAATTGGACGGAATTGTATGACATTGCGTAAAAGAAAATTAAAAAAACATATTTACGCGTCACGATATTTCAGTTTGTCAGACGTACCTTGAGTCTTCTGCAGTAACAACCATCCCACTGCTGGGATACAGGCCTCCCCTCTGTGAGAGGGAGCGGGCCGTAATCCACCACGTGGGCCTAGTACGGTTTGGTGGATGTAACATGTCTTTGAAACCGCTGCTGACTGTATTTTTTTTATACACTTGGTGGGCTAAAGTAGTAATCAGTTCAAGATAGTTAAGTGAATCAGGCGTGACTTGGCGGAAATCCATTATAAAATACAATAGACGTAGATATATTTAGTAACTTAAAGAGTCATAAAAAAGCCTGTAAGAAATGGACACGACGTGTTGCCACGCCGAGCGCTTGGCGCTTGGGTTTTTTTTATGAATTATGAATAGTTAAGCGGAATAGGTTACTAAATATATCTACGTCTATTGTATTTTGCATCAGTTCAAAGCTTTGCTTCGTTTTCTGATACAGTAAGCATCATCCTTGCACAGAAAACTAGTGGAAAGCCGAAAACGTTTATAGAGAATTGATAATTATTGAGGAGATATCTTAACCCAGCAGTAGAATAAAATGGGCAGATAGAAGAACCCACTCATATAAAATCATCTTTATCCTTCCTTTATTCCAATTTATTTGGTATCGGCGCAACACGTGATAAAAGAAAGAAAGAAAAATATTTTATTTGGGACACGCACAGGAAATACAAAAAGTAGAAAGAAAACAAAAAAAGGAGCATTTAAAACTAACAAAATTAATAGCTAATCAACAAAAAATAATAATAATAAAAAACATACAACCTGTGCGAGGCCAAAAAGGCTCCTATCTCAGCTAATGCTGCGATATTTAAAAAATACCGCAGCGCTGGTTTTCTGATAGGGCCCACTGGGATGTCACGAACTACCCACGGACAAATCCCGCAAGGGGATATAACAAAATAATGATCTTCCATACTTCTCTATTAGTCGTCATCTCAGTAGTCAGCAACTCGTTTCTAGCCATATAATCTTTCACATAGTCTTTCCCTATTCTTAAAGCCATTTAATACTAATCAAGCCATAATCTTAATATCATACACAATATCACGCCTTTATACCCCAAGGGTAAGGCAGAGGTGCACCTTACACACCCACATTCCGCCCGTTATGTTTAAGTCAATTTAATTATTATCGGGCTGACAAAATAAATTGTTTATTACCACAAAGTTCAAGTACATTGCACTGTATACAGATTAAAGTTCTTATCTAGCATTAGGTAGAAGTACAATAGGTTCAACGCTGTCCCCTAAACTAGGATAGGCTTGTATCTTAGACGTCAGTGTCCGGCTATAGGGTATGAGGGTCCGGACCCGTGCTTCACCTAGTTTCTCCACCTGGGTGAAGCACGGGGACCTCTAGGGTCCCGTGCTCCAACTGATGGAGACCCCTCCGTGCCTCAGAAAGCACGTTAAGCCGCTGGTACCGGCTGCCATTCGTAAATCTGATTCTATTATAAGCTTCTATAGTGGCAGACCTGCCAGTGGATCTTGTGGTAAACTTTAGAAATGTGAGAGTGATAAAGTGACGAGTGAATTGTATTGTATAGAGTAAATGTTTGATGATTGTGTGAGGGAGTGGTTGGAGTGTTTTATGATAGTGTTGAGTGTAGTGAGTCTATGTTTGTAGTGTGCTATGTGTTATGGATGTAGGAGTGATTAGCGGGTGTGCGAAAAATGGGTGGATTACAAATAAATAGTTCAAATAGACCTTTACTTATGCCAAGAAACTCCCCCATATGGTTTATAGCACACTAAACCGAGATGACCGCGCCAATGCGCCGGCGCTGGGACATAATATGTGCAACATTATGTCGTATCATTACGCTCGTGCGTTCATGTCGGCATGTGTAATAGCGTAATGACATGCATTCATATGCAGCGCGGTCCAATCGGCGCCGTCGCAGCCATCTGTTGCCACAGAGAGTTTAAGCAGAACATTGTTTTGGAGCAGGCTTTTGATAAATCGAAAACAAACTCGAAAACAAACTCGTTTATTTCATTTTTATTTTAATACGGATACGGAACAAGGATAATTAGAAAATGGTGAAAACATTTCAGTATCTTACTGGAAAAAGATAGGGTTTTTGCAAAACATGAGTCGCTCTAGTAATATTTCGATACGAAACGTTAGCTATTATGAAAAAAGAACGCTGATTGGCCGGTCGGAGCGCTGAAAACGTTGAGAAGTGTTTTCATCATTTTCTAATTATCCGTGTTTGTCGCAATATCCCTAGGGTTTTCGCGAAAATTCGAATTATCAAATCTCCCTACGACGTATACAACATTGTATTTCAACACCCACGTAGCTATAGTTACGTATTTTTCTGCAGTTTAGTATCATTGAATCACTAACCGGTCCAATCAATCTGCCTAGCCTTTTACCAACTATATTGGAGTCAGCTTCCAATGTAACCGGATGCAGCTTATCTGATCTTCACAACACAGTTACTGAGTGACGTGATATTCCTTGGCAAGAATGGGAATCATAATTACTGAAAATCAATAACCGGCCCGCAATAGAAACCATTATAAATTCACTGGACACAAAACATTCTCCAATTCTCCAAAAATCCTACTATCCTACATATAAATGTCTCAATCACGCAAAAATGGCTGAACGGATTTGGATGAAATTTGGCACACAGATAGTTTACAACCTTTTACTTTTTATCCCGGTAGTATGTTCCCGTGGGATAATTTCCGACCTCGTTCTCGTGGGCAAAGCCGTGGGCGAAAGCTAGTGGAAAATAATATTCTTAAATCCTGTCGTTACATTGGTTATGCGCTGCACACCTTTGATTAGGCCTGTAAGTGCAGACAATGTGTTAGCACCACTCACAAATTGTGCACATCCTGTGTATGGCGAGGCGCGAATTTAAATGGCGTCGTCATTACTTTGTCATATTTTGTATGATCGGTGCATCTGGGTCGATCACCAATTATTCTTCGATTCTGGATTTAATTTTTGATTTGGTCTCACGATTTTAGGAATATATTATTTTTATTTTGCTGATCTCGGGCGGAGCCGCGGCCCTACATCAGCTGGTTCGTCTTACATATGACAGGACTCCAGGGTTTCTTATAAATCTCAGACCACATTAGTCATGCAACACACACGTTCTATTAGTTAATAAGTGATCATACTTCAAACGGTGGTATAACAATATTGACCATATCCTCTACACGGCGAGCTGCGAATGCTAATAACCAGCTTATATCAGTTGTTTATTGGTTTATATTGAACGGAACTAGGTCGTGCCATTTGTGTAGGCATTCGATATCTATGGCAGCTTTAAGCAAAATTTTGTTTTTTACCAGCATTCCTGTCCGTGAGGTATAAGCTGAGCTTTGCATTTGTGTGAGTGATAATAAAATTGGAAGGTACACGGTGGAGTAAACTGGTTATAAACCGGTTTAAACCAAGCAAGGGACGCGTCGCGCTCTAGACCGACGTCACACCTACACTATCTATGTGCACTCACACAAATGCAAAGCTCAGCTTATACCTCGCGGACAGGAATGCTGGTAAAAAACAAAATTTTGTTTAAAGCTGCCATAGATATCGAATGCCTACACAAATGGCACGACCTAGTTCCGTTCAATATAAAATGTGTAATTTTCGATACGACCTATCGGTATACAGTTGTGAATAACAACCGTTCGACAGGCAGTCGTGTCAAAAAAAAAAAAAATTGGGTTCCGTATGTGTATTACTCCGTGTGTCTATTTGTCTGTCGCAGCCACTTTGCTCCGAATCTAATATAAGGTGCTATAAAAATATCTGCCACGGCTTTAATGAGAGGTAGTATTGTGTTTAAAGATAACAATAGTGAAGAAATTTCGTACCCCGGCACAGTTAAATCAATTTGAGAAAATAAAGTAGTTAAATAAACATTGACTCTACTCTGCATAACGTGGTTCACAAATTACGCGCGAAGTGCACTTCGTCAATGAAAACAACTGCTATCTCTTTCCATCTGTTCTGTGAATGAAAACTGAAATCAGCTGACTAGTTCGTCACTTGCAAATTTATACGTACAATTTTTTGTATGAAAAAAAATATGACACATGATCAATAATTTATCTTTACTATTGTAATCTATGAACACAATACTATCTCCCATTGCAGCCGTGGCAGATATTTTTATAGCACCTTATATACCGATTTAGTTGAATTTTGGAACACATAGTCACACGTGTAGAGGATAAATCGAATAGATTACTTGTAACTTCGGATTTGTAATTTGTTTGTCTGTAATGACTTGTTTATATCTTTTTAGTTGATTTTTTTGCTATGATAGAACTGGTTTTAGTTTTCAGCACGTATAGTATTTAGTACGCAGTATTTTTATTTAAATTATTTTAGGGTTAAAAGATTTTTTGATTTCTATTTATTAATCCCGTAATTAAGCCCTTTCATTTGATACCCAACATGGTACCACTAAAATACATTTTTTTTTGTTCATGACTTTAAGTCCTCTAAAGGGCGCCATATTAATGTGACGTCACATAGTCTACAACCAGCGGACGACCGAGTAAAACTGTCAAAAACTCACCATTAAGAGACCATTGTAACGTTTATAAATTAGTAGACTTGGGCCCCTGGGTATCCAATCTATTCAGTGCCTTCCATATAGGCCACTGCAATTCACGACAATCTGCCCACCTTGAAATAATGACGGCATAATTATTATCTTTGTATCACAAACGTAATACATAGAACGGCCATAGGGGTATCACCATAAGAATTTAGTGCAAAAACGATTGCATCAGAAATAATTTTCTATGTACTATATAAAGGAGAGTTTCCCATTTTTTTTCCACAGTTTTGTGTTCTAACATAGTGTTATAAGATGGCAGTGTACGGTATTATAATTGCCGCTTTTATTGGAATTGGCTTTTCAGTTGGTAAGATAATTCTTTACCTCTCACCTCTTTTTTTTTTAACCACAACGGGGAAGCTCTTGGCCTGAATCTCACCTGATGGTAAGTGGTGATCAGGTCAAAGGTGGGAGCGAGCTTCACCCGAAATTCTCAACCACAGAGGAACTAGTTATCTTACCTCTAACTGCCGAAACACAACAATGCTGCTAACATTGTTGTCATGGCGACAGACTTAGTTAAGATGCTGGTAGCTAGCCAGGCGGACTTAGAACAAGCCCAAGCATCTCAGAATATCCTTTGTCTTTGATAGGCCTCATCATCTAGACCATTCACGACAAATCCTACAAGATTGTTAAATTAATTTAAAAATATGTCCAGCCGGTGTATTCTGTTAAAATCTCACGAAGTGAGCTGTCAGTCCACATGGTGCAAGGAATTGACACTATTGGCAGCTCACTTCACGCTCACTTCACTTAAGTTTTCACGGTGAGATGGTTACAGAATAGTACTGCAGGTATCTAATTGCGTACCTAACATATTTTCCTAAACGATTAAGACTAATCTGTTTAATTTTGTCAATTAAACAACATTTAATTGCGTTATTTACATTGTTGAGCAGATTTTATTTTCGAACTTTTTGAAGCTATGGATTTAATTTTAAAACAGATTGCTAATCTGTTTTAAAACGATTCTGATTATGATTGATCGTATAATACGCAATGAGGGTGCTGGCCATTCAAGAAAAATCATTTAAGATTGGTTAAATTAATTTAAAAATATTTCCTGGATAGAAGAGGAAATTAGTACTTATGAGGAAGTCTGAAAGTGGTACCGGAGTCTGAAAAGTTGTGTGGAAATAGGTATGTCATGGTATGGGCATGTGATGTGGAGGAATGAGGAAAATTTCGTGTATAAAGTTTTGATTATGAATTTCGATGGCTATAAGACTAGGGGAAGACCAAAGAAACGATGGATGGACTGTGTGAAAGATGATATGGCTTGGAAGAAAGTTTTTCAAGAGTTTTTCAACTAGGTACAATGTTAAGTTTGTTCTTGGGATAAATTCATCCCAACTACGGAACCCTTCATTGTGCGCGGTCCGACACGCACTTAGCCGGTTTTTTCAAATTATGATAAGTAGTTTATAAGTTATGAGTGAACAGATGAACATACAATACTGGTCAAAATCATAACCCTCCATTTTGCTTCGTCGTATTCGGGTAATACAAACTAGGGAAAAGGGTATTTCCAAATTTAAATTATTTTGATGATTCTATTTTTCCATCCGCAGATGGCACACAATCCTCGAAACCGAATTCACAACAACACCAAAAAATACCTACAGAATATTCTAACATATGAAACTATAGAAGAAAGGGTAATTCAAACTAAAAGATTTGATAACTTCAGCAGAAGCCTATGTGAGATTTGTGATAATGGTGCCTCGCACGAATTTACTCGCCCGAAACGGGCAAAGTTTTTTTTTCTTGACCCGGTTCATTACAAAGTTAATTTATTTGTGGGCGAATCGACCACTCCAGAAATACGTACTGAGTACCTAACATTCGTGCGAGTCACTTAGTTACTTACGTATCTTATATCAGTCAGTCATAAAAAAGCGTTATAGAATCCTAATAATGTGTAAATTCAAGAATTCCAAAGTTTTTCCTCTTTCACATAAATAAACCGACATCGGTCAATTTGTGTGTGGCTATTAATTAATCATCCAGTAGCTCTATTAAGAATTAACGAGGCGTGACCGCGTGATCCACATAGATACCTACCTACAATCTATCCAACAAATCTCAATACTAACATCTGCAATGCACAAAACTTAACAAGAGAAATCTCTGCATAGTAACTATAAACCGATTCTGTGACCTTCAATTGTACTGACCTCAATCTCCCAGTCGCCTACGTCATACAAAATTTTATAGGTAACCTTTATTTCCATCGTGCTAAAGTTCTAAATCGTTTGAAACAGTGTTATTGATTGCATGCAGTAAACGCAAAATGATTATCAACTACCTGTGACGTCAGAATCTATTTTTATCTTTTCTGAGAGATTTGTAGTTATTGATTGATAATTTCGACGCTGTTACACATGTCAGGATGGCCGAGCGGTCTAAGGCGCTGCGTTCAGGTCGCAGTCCACTTCTGTGGGCGTGGGTTCGAATCCCACTTCTGACAAAAACTTTTTGTTTTTCCGTTCTTTATTTAGTTTAGAGACAACCCAACCCAAAACTTTATGAATTCCTTAGTTTCAATTTTATACAAAGGACAGTTTTATTTTTTAATACAGTTTTTATTCCACTTTCTATTTAAAAATCTTAATACTTCCTCTTCCAGTATCATCAGAATTCTTCGCCTCCTCAACCCCCGAGGCTCGCGAAGATTGGGAGCGTATCGTGGGGGGCTTCAAGGCCCCCAACGGCTCCATTCCCTACCAGGTGTCCCTCCGCGTATGGGGAACGTGGCACTTCTGCGGGGCTTCTCTTGTGACGCCTAGAGTCATACTTACTGCAGCGCATTGTGTAGACAGGTGAGAAATAAAAGTATTGTTTATCTTTGTGAGAGTATATTTATGTTTTCCCATTAAAGACTATTTTGTTTGCAGTTTTGACTAGGTATTTTGTTGTCAGATTTGTTTTAAGTGGAATATTATCTTGTAATAATAAAATTGTGTGATGTAAATGTATGACACTCTTAGCATTACACTGTCTTCCTTTTGTCTGCTATGATATATTTTGCAGGCGCCGTTTAATAATGTGGTGATCGAAATAAAATCTATCCATTTTGGTAGTATTGTACGATTTCTGACCAAGCCCAGATACAGGCTGACTTTGTACTAAGCCAAGCTACCAAGATACTCTGCAGTCTGCTGAATGCCTGCCTCGTTGGTCTAGTGGTCGGTACTGCTGATCTTGAGGTCCTGGGTTCGATTCCGATTTAGATAGTTTTGTAGTCTACGACGTCGAGGACAGGGTGATGCGCCTCAAGTAGAGTTGGGCAGGACATCTAGTTAGATGCGGAGATGGCCGATGGAGTAAAGCTGTGACCGAATGGCGTCAAAGATTAGGCCAAAAAAACCGGGGCCGTCCAATAGCGCGTTGGGTCGATGATATCATCAAAGTCGCGGGAAACACCTGGATGAGGGACGCACAGAACCGGGAAGTATGGCAGAAAAAAGGGGAGGCCCTTATCGAGTAGTGGGTGACTCCGGGCTGAAATGATGATGATAATGATGAGATAGTTTTGGAAAAAGTCACACTATCTATATGTGCGGTACTCTAACAGACACACCTTCCACTTTTTACAGACTAAAACCTCAATATTTCAAAGCAGTAGTAGGCACGAACCAACTCCGTGCCGGCGGCACAGCATACGACATCCGAAAGGTAGTCATCCATGAGGATTACGATGACTATATCATTCGGAACGACATCGCTATTCTGTTCACTGAAGAGGAGATGGACTTTGGAAGCAAAGTGGATGCTGTGGAGCTGAATGATGAGCCGGTGGAGAAGGGAGAGGAACTGGTGCTGACTGGGTGGGGGACTACGTCGGTGAGTGTGGTTTTCCCCTGGGATTTCCAGTGTCTTCTGAACAAAAATATCTTTTGTTCTATAAAAAAACAATTTGACATGTCGATTAGATAGTGTTTTATTTTCTACTACAGAGTTTTGTCATTAAAAACTTCTTGATTCTTAAAGTAGGTATATATATTCATTTAAATGTTTAGATTATTAGATTGATTGTTAATCAGAAAGCCAATTTTTATCCTATGATGTGAACGATAACTAACTGCATTTCACACAATGGTTAGTATACATCATTATAAATTGAGAGGAAAAAATGGTGCCTAAAAAACATTGAATAGCAACCAGTCACTATCACACACATATCACAAACCTGTCAGGAGGTTGATTCATGCTCGTTGCCACAAAAAAGTACAAATGCAAAGTCCTTTTCCACAGTACCCAGGCCGCCTGCCCAACGACCTGATGCAGCTGGAACTGAGGTCGATCACGTATGAAGAGTGTAAGGAAGCTCACAAGAGCGTCAATGCCGTGTTCGAGACGCAGATCTGTGCGCTGACGAAGACTGGGGAAGGGGCTTGTCATGTAGGGAACTTTATAACTAAATATTCATATTAGTAGATGGAAATAGTGTGGCAAACTTGTCCAAACATACAAAAATCAGAACTGGTGTTGTGGAGGGCAGTATTTAAGATAGTGTTGAATGTTATAATGCTGAGGCTACATTGTCGCGATATCACGAACTATACACTTACATACACGCGCGCTCTCTCTTGTACAACGAGACGTCGAGCAGTGCGCGAGAGCTCGCGTTATCGTGACAATGTAGCCATATAGAGCATTATAGAGAAAACCTAACAAAGCTCTGAACGTGAATTTATTATTCCAGGGTGACTCTGGTGGTCCATTGGTGCGGGAGGGTCGCCAGATCGGCATCGTGTCGTGGGGCATACCCTGCGCCAGAGGCAAGCCTGACGTGTACACAAAGGTAACGAGATTTTGATATTACTATCCTAAAAATACAATAGACGAGCGCTGGACGTTGAGTAACTCAGTAGTTACTCAGCTTCCAGCGCTCGGCGTGTTAACACGTCTTGTACGGGTTCGCGACAAGTCATTCGTCATCCTGAGGATGCCTCGTTGAGAGGTGAAACACGTGTCGATTTCTTACAGGGTTTTTTAAGACTCTTTAAGAATAGTAAAGCGGAATAGTTTACTAAATATATCTACGTCTATTGTATTTTATAATGGATTTCCGCCAAGTCACGCCTGAATCAATTAACTATTACTATCCTGCAAAGTGGAGATCATGATCGGTTTTTCTTTAATAATGGCTTTGTATAGAAAATCCTGACACTGAATCAGGCAGTCCAAGAAACCTTTCTTATGAATGCGTAGGAAATTCAATAGAATAAACAATGACAGCTTTTATTGACCTTTCAATCAAAAACAATACGTGGAAGCGAGAGGCAAACACCAATAGAGACTCTTCCACTTCTATCTCCATTGACACCGTCTTTTGTCTCTCCAGGTGGAAGCCTTCATGCGTTGGATAGAGAAGACACTATACGATGATGACGAGGACCACGTGAAGTACATCCACCGCCACAAGAAGCTACGAAAGACTAATAGACATTGAGCTGAAAGTACCTGTGTTACGTAATAATATGTGTTATAAAACGTGTATTTTTTTTTCATATCCCATAACTCTAGGGTTATATTCCGTATGTAAAAATAATACAAAAAGTCCTAGAATATGTGGTCCAAAAATGCATAGTTTCGAAGATATCATCAATCATAATTAATTTAGGTCAAAAATTGTCACCCGTATGACAAATCTTTAAGTACGAGTAAATCATTTTCATTTAAACCAATCATTCATATTTAAAGCTAAGAAAATGCGACGTTGTCATATTTCACGTAAGGGTGTTTTACTTTAATAATCGTGTCTTTATCGAATTATTTTGTAGGAAAAAAGAAAAAAAAAAGAAAAGATAATTGAAAAATAGCCAGTTGATTCTAGAGAGTTACGGGATATTAAAAAAAACACCTTACAACACTTGTATTGTTATTTTAAGTTTGTTTGTACAGAATTTAAGTAATGCCAATAATAATGGGAACTAATGTGAGTAATTTATTTTGTTTCTCGTAATTTAGGCGCCTGACCCAACGCCGGCGAGCGACTAGCTATCGCACAAGCTATCAACTATTTTCTCGCTCAAGAAACGTACAAAAGATTGTAGGTCCCATTATAAGTAAAACAGATACGTATACAGGGTTATTAGATATAATATATCGGCAATCCGTTAGTTAACGCGATGTAGGAGAGGTCATTTACAAATGGCCCCTTTTTACTCCTACACAAATGTCAAAAAGAGTCTTTTCACATTTTATATTTTTATTTCATACATTTTAAAATATAAAATGTCAAATTACTCTAAAATGGTTGTCATTGGCATCTAGGGGTCATGAGGGGTCATTTGGTTGTAAATTACCTCTCCTACATGCCCTTATCGGATTGCCGACATATAACCAATTACCCTGTATATTAATGTTAGCTATCAAAGAGTGGACTCGGTCAGCGACGCTCGCTTGGCGGGCATAACACTTGCCGAGAGACTCACGCTCGGTACATATGCATACCAGCTTACCAGCGAGTAATCGCCCGTCGCCGTCGTGCACTCGCTGCTCGCATTAGTTTTAGTTACCTACTTTACTAGCCCTACTCCCTTCTAGTGGCGGGGCTTTTCTTCCAAAATGAATGAATGGGTGGTGAGTGGTGACTGTAGTCTGGTACCTATCTACAAGAGCTCGGCCCATCAAATCAAAAGTAATTTATTCAAACTAGGCTGAGAATCAAGCACTTTTCGAACGTCAAAATTACATAAGACAGTCCCCCGAAACGCACACCCTTCAACACTTCCTAGTGCTTTAACTGAGATGAAGAAGTGGCGCAACAACCTCCCCATCATAGGAAGAAGAAATAAAACAAACATTTTCTATAGAAAATCTGCTATATTTAAAGCATGCATAAATCTAATATCACAGCAGTCTGTCGCGACTATTCTTTCTACAAAACACATTAATAATTATTATTATTAATTATACAATACAACATTTTTTAAATCATTATCAAAATGTACCATTTATCTCCTTAATTACTAAGTCACCATAATAAATAATAATAAAAAATATACATTTGGAAAGGCCAAGGGGCCAGTATTACCCAGTAACTGCATAGTGGAGGGCAGATAGGCAGTCGCTCCATGTAAAATACTGGCATCCAGCTGCTTAAGGTAAGACTGGAAGCCGACCCCAACATAGTTAGGAAAAGGCTAGGCAGAAGAAACAAACTAAATAATGGTGAAATAGTATCTCTCGCTATAGTCGACGACAAAATAGTTTTAAAATACTTACTAACTACTACTCCTTGAAAGGACAATGATCATTCCGTACCTATCAAAACTTATTAAAAATATATTATGTACATTTAAGTAGAAAGTTACTTTTAAAATGTTCATTATCCTTTCTTTTTAAAATATATTTTCCACGATCCTATACATCCCACACAAATTATCCTTTAGTTACATCCCACAAAATAAGTCGCTAACTTTAATGCACTGTTTGTAGTTTATGTTTTTATAACGGTTTATTCTGTAACACAATTAAACAAGGTGGAGACGACAATTAATAGTAGCTTATCTATTGGCGTTCGCAGTCTGCATAAAAAAATCACCAAATATATCCAATAGCTTTGTCACAAATTCATTAAGTACCACTATTTAGCTTGTTTGGAAAAAATCACGTTTCAATTTCGATTTTAGGATTAATTTAATAGTTTCAAAATACTCCTATGTATACATACATACTACGTATACATAAACTCACGCCTTCTTCCCATGAAGGTTGGCAGAAACTATAGACCTGCTTCGTTTACGTTCATACATCTGGTCATACACGTACCCCGGTTGCTAGTACTACGCACGGACGCACCTGACCTTTCTGAAGAACATCACCAATAAGGTCACTATATGTCCTCCCCGAGAGTCCCGTCCCGGCGATTCCACTCAAACCTGCCTTGTAAATACCTTTTGTCAGTCGCCTTTCAATCATCCTCTCAACATGACCAAACCATCTAAGCATACTCTTTCAAATTTTTGTCATGAGTAATATCAATGTTTTCAATTATTATCGAATTGTTGACTCCACAGTGTATAAAAAATATCATACCAATACCAAGTGGTTTTTAAACGCTTATTTTGTTTCAATATACAGGAATAGACGTGACGTAGTAATTAAAATTGTGACGATTTCCCTACTCATAAGTGTAATATTATTTTCATAGTTTTGAGGTAATGTTTCCAGGGACTTTTTTATTATTACATTTTTTAAGAGCTAACTGTCACTAACGAGACACAATTGAATTTTTATTGTTATCGACTTCTAAAGTCAAATCGACAGTTGAGCGGATTACCAGCAGTACAATTAAAAATTGTTCCGAGTTCACTGACAGAACGCAGACATTTTTACAGTCTTATCATTTATCACCACTTTTTTATGACAATTCCGCGTAATGTTTTAATAAAAAGGAGTAAATTTTAATTATAACTTATAAATTACCTTTGTCCAAAGGTATTTAATTAAAATGATTAAATTAAACCTCATAATCTTATTTTCCACACAGGCCTGAAAAGGAGTTTAAAAATTCTTAAAAAATTCTCAGGAGCGAAATTTTCAGACTTTTAAATGATATTAATGGTATTATTACATCATTTCTAAAATATAAATAGACACAACTACGATAAGTATTCTTAAACGAATCCATACGTAGTCGAAGAATTCTTGAATATCTTCATTGAAAATATAATCATAGATTTCATTTTGTGCACTCTCCGTGCTATTTTTCTCACCAAAAACATAATTATTTTCTAATTTGCTAGTAACATCTTTACCAAAAATACCAAAATTAATAACATTTTGGCTATCAACAACTTCTAAAGTCACCTGATGAGGTATTCCGTTGACTTTACTTTCGAAATTGAAATTTTCTGTTGGCAGCACTGTCGCTGACTGGATGATTGGATATTGGGAGTTTTGTTTCGTGAAGTTGGCAGTGATGGAAATTCTTTCGAAGAAAATGTTCGATTTTTCTGATCTGAAACGAGAAAAAATATTTATTGTATTATAGAAACAAATGGGTAAATATTCAGTATTTTAAAAATCTAACTTTTGGTTCTCCTCTATGTCGGTTTATCGAGTAACTTTTGTAAGTGAACTAAAATGTTTATGAAAATGTAATGTAACCTAGATTCAGTAAAGGCTTGTATGTGACTTACCCTGATATAACACAGATCTGGGTACCAACGTTGTGGTTGGCACTGAACGGACGGATGCCACTGAATGCTGCTAAACTGTAGCTCACTTCAGGCTTAGCAACTGAAAAGAAAAGAGGGAATCATTAAAAACCCATTTAATTTAAAAAGTGTGTCTTTAGAGGTATGAGGAACAGGGTGTAAAGTTCACTCATCCTCCTTACAAAAGGGAGGATCCTCCGACCAGACGGATGTTGTGTCTGACAGGCAAGTGCCCAACGGTAAACTCTGACTGCGCGATTCAGGATTTGTGTGTTTTTGATGCGTAGTTCGCATGTGGCGTTGTAGATGGCGCCACATGTCCTTCACTATTATCGAGATCGAATTTGCAAAGTCTTCAAAGTCAAGTGACATGGCAATCACTACCAATTTAATAAAGTCTTGTTCCAATAACAATTCAATATCAATTGATCAGCAGCGTTACCCGCCCACGGCTTCTTTGGAGACTGCTAACGTCCATTGGCCCCAAAGTTCTATGAATAATAATCATCGTGATTGATAGACGGAGTCTTGGCCATAATTTGTTCAATATTTCACCAGCGGGGTAATGATTACGTAAGTAACTCACTTGCAATGGCAATGCCATTCATTTTGACAATTCGATAAGATTCATCGCGTTATTTACCCTGTCAAGAGACGAATTTTCCAAACATATGAAGCAGTGGATTAGGAATTTCGATCAAGATCTTTCGGATTGTGATTGAAAGTTTGTTACCCTATTTAGCTATTAGGGTACAGCACGCGTAGCATGCCACCCATAGAAATGGGTTTTCTACGGGTTTTGTCGACAGAAGAATAGACAGACTGACAGATTGTGACTATTCATCTGTCATTTTGTCTATTCTTCCGTCAACAAAACCCGTTTTTAATGTGGACATGCTAAGTGGTCATCAAATGTAATTAGAAATTACGAAAAAATCAATAGAACTTTACCTGAAGAACCAGTCTTGACATAAAATTCGCAGCAGAAACTCCTATGGCAGATAGTCTCTTCATAACCCATGGAGCTGACTTCGAGATCCAGTTGCTTAATGACGTATTGACTCAGGTCTTCACCAGGGAAGCTGAGGGTCGAAGGATTGACAGAAAATAGCACAGGGGCATCTGAAATTAAAGAATAAAAAATAATTCTTTAATATAGGGAGAACACACTTAAAAATTGGCCAAACCCCGTGGATTACGAATAGGTATTTAGTAATAGTAGGGCTATTTTTTTTCCACAGTTTTGTAATAGTGTTATAATATTATAAGATGGCAGTGTACGGTTTTATAATTGCTGCTTTAATTGGGATTGGCTTTTCAGTTGGTAAGATAATTCTTTTCATCTCATCTCTCATATCAGAATATGCTTTGTATTTCTTAGGCTTCATCATCCAGACATTCACGACAAATCATAGATCTAATTGTGTAACACATTTTCGTTCACGATTAACACTATTAATCAGTTTCATTTTGACAGTTCAACAACATTCATTGCATTATTTACGTTGTTTACCAGTATTTTTTCGAACTTACGGAGCTATGGATTAGCAATCTGTTTCAAAACAATTCAGATTGATCGTGTATTACGTAATTAGGGTGCTGAACGTTGGTAAACAATATCCAAATCACTGTAATGACTATTAATCCTAATCTTAGGACGTCAAGGCGTGTTTTCATTCATTTGATTACAAACATGTTCTCCTAAGTTTATCATGTGCGCGTGAGCATCGTATGATGTTAGATAACGATCGTAGAAAATAAACGTCGCGACGTTACTTTGAAGAGTTATGGGATATTAAAAAAACACCTTGTGTAATGCACAAGTGTGAGGTACACTCTCTCTTCCCTCACTCTCATAGTCCTATGGGACGGCAATCCGACACGAGCGGAGAGAGATCAGGCCACGAGGGTATCCGAGAAATTCCTTATGGAAAAACCCATAACACTTTGCCAGGAATCGAGATCAGGACTCCGCGCTCAGCAGCCGCGCTTGCGAGAACAACGCACAAGATATTATAAGAGGTAACGAACAAACATACAAATGCCCGAGTACTGATTACCATACCCTCCTGCTGGATGGAGCAAGCAGATAAAAAGAAGTTGCGTAATTCGTGCTAAATGTTATTGCGAACTGGCTTTTGACCGCGGCTTCGCCTATGTTGAGGTCGGAAATCATCCCACGGCACAATACTACCGAGATAAAAAAAATCCTACGTTTTAATCCAGGTTATAAACTATTTCAGTGCAAAATTTGATCCAAATCCGTTCTGCCGGTTTGCATGATTGAGTAACATAAAAACATTTACATTAAAAATATTATAATATGTATTTTAAGGGTATGAGGAACAGGGCGTAACTTTCACTAATGGGGTATCGTGTCTGGCGGGCAACTGCCCAACGATTGGTGTCGGAAAGTTATATTACAATGTTGATCGCGCAGTAAACTATGCTTGCGCGATGCAGGATTTCGCGTGACGTCAGTGTGACGCGTAGCTCGCATGTGGCGATGTAGGTGCCGCCGCAATATGTAAAGTAGGATAACGCGCAAATGAATTGGTTATAAAGAATCTTGAGCGGCCGATATTATTGGCACAAATCAAGGAAGCGTTGCTCCGTCTGCACAGAGCGGGCGCCCGCGCGCGTGCTGTTTCTATGGGCCGCGTGTGACGGGAGAACCGCCTCACGCAGTGCTGCTCTAAGATGATAATAGAAAATAGACGCTGCGCGGGCGCCCTCTCCGTGCACCCCGCTTAACGCAGCGAACGGCACACGAACAACACGTTCATTTATTTCCGATCAATCAATTACGGTTCTAACTGGTCAATTGAAAAAAACACCACGGCAACGAGTGCGATCAACTGACCCATGTAAACAAAACCATGTGAACATTAATTTATCGATACCGAAGAAAAGCTGCGGGGTAATTGCGTAACCCATATGAAATGGCAATCAATCGCAATGCCATTCATTTTGACATTTCAGCAACGTTTATTGAGTTACTATTTGGCCCTGCAAAAGGTTCGATTCCGTGGGAATATCGGGATACATGCCATTTTATGTGTGTTACGCAATTACTCTGTGGCGAACTACGCATCAAAAACCCGACGCCACACAAATCCTGCATCGCGCAATTAGAGTTAACCGCGCGATCAAGATATATAAGACTTCCCGATCAATTGTTGGGCAGTTGCGTGCCAGACGCGACACTCGTCTGGTCGGAGGATCCTCCCTTTTCTATAGAGGATGAGTGAACTTTACACCCCGGCAAATAAATGGATTTGATTTGATTTGTTCCTCATACCTCTAAAACTTCGCTGATGGAAATTTCAACAACTTACCATTCTCTCCATTCTTTTGTAGATCAGCGACTGCCAGTTCGTCAGTCCCAGTCTTCAACCCAGCTTTTCCAGAATAAATACCAGAAGTAGACACCAAGTTAGCGTTAGTGACGTAGGACCACGATGACGCGAATTGGGGAGCTGTAACAATAACATATTGTTGGAATCTCTGGATATATTTTGGTCTCATTGGCCTTTCAATAATAACCTTGGGTCAAAAGCTGGTGGATGGTTAGGTAATGGACTGCTAAGAAACTTGATCGCCAGACGAAAATATTTTTTTTATTATTTTATAAATCTTATAAATATTATATTAAATTATATTTCAAGACAATATATACAATAGGGAAGATGCCTCTGTGTAAAAAAGAAATTTTGTCTAGTCCGGCAGTCTGATAATATATAAAAATATTAGACACGTATTTTTTGCTTTACCATATTAACAGACCGCATCTGTTTGTAAGTCTGTTGAATTATAAAATTAAAATATTGAACCAATTTTCTTTCCAAACTCACCATTCAAGAAAGACACCTCAGACTGCCAGTCTCCTGTCATGACGAAGTTCTTCACGCCCTTCAAATTCTCCTCATCGTTTAAAACTATATCCTCCTCCATAAGGACACCGAAGGTCACGCCAAAGTCTGTGGTAAACGTCACCAGGTCTGAGTCTGATGTCGTGCAGTTGGCAGCACCGTTTTGAGGCTTCCTGTAACTAAATGTTTGAAGATTGGTATAACTTAGCCGTGGGAGTTCTTAAATATTATTATCATATTTTAAAACTATGTCAAAGTAGATAAATACCTAATCAAAACATGGAAAAGTTTAAGAGATAATATAATAATTGGAGTTGCTAAGTGCTACGAGACATCATTATCTGCATTGCACAAGTCATTACTTAGCGCTAATTAGGATCGAAATCCTGAACGTGTAATGTGTATAAAGGGTGCTACCCACTTGTTTATAGCATAATCTTATAATGTCCCCACTGCTTGGACTCGGGCTTCCTCTCGCTGACAGGAAGTGGACCGTAATCCACCACGCGTGCCCAGTGCGGGCTGCGTTATAGAACAGCTACTCTCTGTGTTGCATCAACCATAATTATGTACATAACAACTTCTAAATACTTACACAGCAACAATGGCTCCTTTTCTATCAAACACCAGGTTACTCCTCACCGTCTCATGTCCCAGCTGGCACTGTGCCTTCTCATACAAGTGTACCACTACATACAAGCCTGCTTGTCTCGACGCCTTCGATACCACGTTTATTATCTAAAACAAAAGAATTACCATGTTTATCAAACCATTTATTATGTCGTAAATGAATATTGATTATTTTATAGAACTCAAACTCAAAGCATTTATTTCAACTAAACCATTTACAGGCACTTTTGAACTGTCAAGGAGTCGATCAAAAACGTAGATCTTTATGGAGAATATCGGGCAAGAAACTCCAAGAACATTCTTTTAAATCAAGATATTACAAAACCCTGGGTAAATTATTCTTGTTGCTTCTTAAATTGAGAACAATGTAAAAAAAAATACAAATTAAAACGATCTATCTTTACGCTAGGACCCTTAGGAACCGAGCAAAAAAGAATAAGGCAGAAACAACGGAACAACGGCAACTAAACGAAAACGAAGTAACAGCGCGGGCAGGCAATGCGATGCGACGGGGTTTTCAGGCGGGCAGAAGTTAGTTCAAAATATAAGATGCTATGTCAGTTAAGAGATGACCGGTAAGATATCACCAGTTCAGAACATGTTGTTTAAATGGTAAAATGAATCATGGATCGATATATGGCAGATGTCAACGAAGTATAAAATCTTTTTGGAAGATGAAGGCAGTAAACTAAATAGTATTTTTCTCTGTTGTCAGCATGTGCTATACGAGAATAGCTCAAGTCGTCAACAGCACCCCCATCCCGTAACACACTTTCAATCACAATCCGAAGGATTTTGAAGGAAATCCTAATCTATTGCTTTATACATGGTGGCGATTTAGTCACCTGCATCAGCTGGCAAGGGGGTGATTTACCGTCATACTAAACATCTAAGCGCTTTGAAACTCATAGAAGTTTCGGGGAAAAAAAAGTACAAATTCCTTTATAAGTGTAGACAGACTATTTCGTTGCATGAATGTCTTTTTTGTTTTTTTTTAACCTGTCACATAATATAAATTTCATAGCGAAAATTGGTCAGTATGATACGTAGAATCACCCCCTCCATAGATGCAGGTGACTAAACCGCCAACCTGTATGTTTCCAAAAAAAATCTCAACGACAATAGCAATGTAGAATAAACTGGATGATGAATGCTGGAATACACATGCATGCCAATATCTTTTAAATAATAACATGCAAGTAGGTGCATGTGAAATGCCATTGTCTTTGCCATCAATCATTAAGTTGTTATTAGAAAATGCTAGCTACTTAAAATGCCATTATATGACAAATTATCGGCCCATCTCACTTCCTACAACATCAGCTAAGATACTTGACAGTTTGCTTAATCAGAGTCTCAGTGGGTATACATAAAAAAAAAAAATGACGCACAATTCGGTTTCAGGGCTAGACTATCCACTGAGAGTGCTATTTTGTGTCTTAAGCATACTGTCAGGTATTACACGGAGAGAAAAAGAAATATAGTAGGTAGAGATGAGGACTTATCATTTATATTATAACCTAACTTATAAAAAAAATAAAAATTTGTTTGAGTGTACTACGACCCGTACAGAAGTGCACATCAAGTACTTATGTATAGCATTATTTATTTTATTTTGTATTATAATTTTTGGAAAACTACATAATATACTAACAAGAATAAATATAAATTTAAACAGTGGGATATGAAACAGCCTGTATAGTATGACTAATTTACCTGAGACGGTCTACGTGACGTCGGTCGCGCATGCTCTAAAACTTGGGGTTGGCTTCGTTAGAGCGAGAAAGAGCAACAACAATGCACATTTCGTTTTACGTTAAAAAGAGATGGAGCATAGCACGTGAGGATTGCATGGTCTAGAAGCTTTGTAAACGTGATTTATTGTTACTGAGGCGGGTTCATAATGATCGTTGCTATGCGAACGCTTTTTTTTTCATTAATTTTACACAAATTAATAGCTGCTATTAAATTGGACCGATTTTCCGAAAAAATATAAGTACTTACTTACCGTGAAAATTGTTAGCTAAAAAGTTTTTTTTTTTTTTAAGGATCTTACCTCGTCATAGTTATCTGTAGATCCTGTTGGCTCCAGTGGAGGTAGAACCAGAATATCAATACCCTGAAAATAAAATTACTCAATTACTTGCAATAATATCTTAAAATATCCAACATCATTAACAGAAGACATTATTAAAAATCTTCAAGGGAGCGCGGAAATGTCAAGCATGTTGATCATGCGTGAGATGAGACGGTCATTGACCTATCAGCTGATCAACGCGTGGTGTTTATTTACAAAGATGTTCCGAATTTGAATTTCCACGATTGCACCGCGTGGTTTCCACGTTTTGAAGAAAACGTTCTTAATTTGAATTTTGACTTTTGGGTCGCGTTGTGGGTCAAAAAGAAAATTTGTTTGAAGTTTGTAAATCGTGTGACCTTTGAAATTATTAATACTGGAAAGTTATCTCTGTTTTTCTTCTGCGTTTATAAATGTCAGGTAGGCTTACGCGAGAGTGTTTGTTAAACATTGTTATCGTAACATAGCATGCTTGTGATCCCTGATACTCATATTAAGGCGACTGGAGAAGTAGAGATACCACTGCACTGAGAAGTGCGGGGTGAGTTAAAGATTTTTCTTTGCTTTTCGAAAATTGAACTATAGCATGTAACTAGCACCCTAATTCCTTAAAACACTCACAATTGCAAATTCAATACTTCCACTATTCCACCGATTCCGAAAGCAACTTTTGCGATTTTTTCACTTTGACACTTTTGACAAGTTGTGCCCGGACCTGAAGTCTCAGTGCTGCCACCTAGTTAACGTCATTTCAGAACACCCTCATTGCAAATGCGTTCCGATATATCGTTTAGTTTGGCAATTCTATGATGCCTACCGATGTTGCCTTTCAGTAACTACTTGCAAGCCACACATTGCTGTCATACATTTCTCACAGAAGTTTTCGTGCTCATGGCAACGTAACCTTTATTATGAAAATACATACAGTCTATTTTTATTCGTACACTAACAGACAATGCAAAGACATTTCTACATTCTTTAAGATATTATTATTTATATGACTCACCGTTTTGCCAGCATTGTGGATGAAAGGTATAATCTCGCTTATGTCTTTGTTTTGTAGGTGAAGCGTACCTGCCTTGTAGGTCTGAAACAAAGATTATGTTACTGAATTTGTTTAAAATGACCAAGCACCCTGAATCCCTGATTGCGGCGACGCCGACGCCCTAGAAGGACATATATAGGTACAGGGTGGATTTTTGAGATGGAGCAGAAAGGACAGCTGCCTTAACCGTTGTAGCTACAGGAAAATAGTCTTAGGAGACTCTCCTTAACTTTTTGAGAAATTTTGATCTGCATTCACAGATTTTGTAAAAAAAATCAGCAGGAAAATGGGCAATTTTCTAAAAACTTTTTTTTATGCCAATCGATCGTTTCATATACGGATCAAAAACCTCTATTGGACCAACTGAGGTTTGAGTACTAGAAATCACTAGAAAGTAGTACTAGAAATCAAACTTTTCCCATACATTTCGTAGGAAATGAAAATCCGAATCCGAAAATATGGAATAAAATAGGGGGAAAAAGGCCCCATTTTATTCCAGATTTTTTGTTTGACAAAAATTATCCCATTGACAGCTTATTTATTCATGGACGTATGCCCAATTCCATCTCTGCACCAATACAATGCACCTAGCAACTTCAAAAGGAATTTTTACGTCACCAATATAAAATGAATCTACGGGGCCTACGTGACGATGGACGATCTTCGAAATTTGAAAATTAGGGCGCAGGGAGATTCCTCCACTAGAGCGAGAACGAACAACAACAATGAACGATAACGCTTGCGTTAGAAAGAGACGGAGCAACAACACGCGTGGAACGCATGATGAGGGAAGCTTTTGTCTGTAAGAAGGTATTATGTATTTTTAAAGCTTTGTTTTGTTTGATTTTATTTTTAGATTTTTATGAATAGTGACATTTTTAAATGCCTTTGTTTTATTTTATAGTTATAAAATTGTGCTGTAAAATGTAGTTTATCGATGCAATTTCAATAATACTGGATCGTGAATACCTAATAATATTTCATACCATTTTCAGCTGCCAAATATATTATATTCCTTAGGTTTTTGCATAATTTTCTCAAAAATATATGATGATGATGATGATCATTAATGTTTTACTGAAAAGTTTTGTTATTAATTGCCATAATCCTTTCAAGGATTTTCTTTTCATGAGAAAACAACACAAAAAAGTTTTGAATAATAATTTTACATAATTTTTATTTCTACCCACTTATGTATTCTAAAAATTACTTGGCTTAGCTTAGCAACAAGTACTTACATATTTTAGTAGACTTCAGTTATTTTTTTGTTTTAAAATTAACTAAGTGAACAAATAAATTAAAAGTTTAAATAACAGAAATAAAAAACTCACCTCACTGGCCATCAAAGAATTCACACACAGAAAACAAAACACTAGGCTCAAAAGCATCATTATTATTTTCTAACACTGGCACAAAATAATAAAATTTAAAAAAAAAAACTTCTATTTTCAAAATGGCGGGGAAATTCGTCCTTCCCAGTTGGCGCGCGGCGCGGTAATGCTATGTTTTGCTTCGGATGGGAACTCAGCCTGGTGTAATATGCATCTGATTGTGGCCTGTACCAAGATATTATCATTTAAAAGATTAAAACGACAATAATAAGCCGGTTGCCATAGATTTCGTGGTACGAGGGAAAAGGGCAGTAAACAGCAGTAAAGAATTTGTTATCGCTGGGTGTTAAATGATGTAATCTACTGCTTATCTTGCGGTAAATCGTGTGTAGGTTAATGTCACTATGCTTGCAGAAAGAATGCAAGCTGTTGCTGTATTTGTATTTGCATAACACACTAACAGTATCCATGGTTTTCACTCTGACAGTTCAACAATATACATTGCGTCATTTACGTTGTTGAGCAGACAAATTTTTCGATCATTATGAAGCAATGGATTAGCAATATCCTTCAAAATCCTTCAGATTGTGATTCAAAATATGTTACGCAATTGGGGTGCTGGTGTTGAATTAACTTGGATATATTTGCATAAGTCTTTCTTGCATCTTGCAGCACTTCGGGGGTCAAGCTAGTCGTGCAGGGTTTAGATTTTGACTTAGTCCTCTTTAGATACTTTGCTTGGTTTAAAAAAAAACTACTAAACTCCGGCTGATAACACTAAAGTAGCCACAATTATTATTCTACTAACTTCCTGAAGTCTTGGTATGCCATGCCTTAATTTCTTCTCACAAATATTCCTAAAACAATCCGAAAAAGACCAGCTATGGACCATACCTCACCATTTTTAGGGTTCAGTACCAGAAGGGTGCCAAACGGAACCCTATTACTAAGCCTCCGCTGTGCGTCTGTCTGTCAGCGGGCTGTAACTCATGAACCATAAAAGGTTGAATAGATAGTTGACATTTTCATAGATTGAATATTTCTATTGCCGCTATAACAATTTTTTTTTTAATAATTTTTATAGAAATATTTAAAAATGTATTAATTATGTATGAAAACTAAATAAACGAATTAATAAAAAATAAATAAAGTTAAATATTAAAAGGGGGACCCCCTTTAATATTTAACTTTATTTATTTTTATATCCATACAATTAACGTGTTTTTTTTCGGTGCTCGATCATAATACAGTGCGTAACCCTTCGTTTACGAGTCTGACTCGGACTTGGGCGTTTTTTTTATATGTATAGCCTTTTCTGCTCCACTCTTGGACAAAGGCCACCTCCCATTCCTTCCATTTCTCTCAACTGTGCTGCTTCTCTTCAATTCTTGAGGAAGCTATCAAAGGTGGCCTGCCATCTTCTTCTCGGTCTTTCGCGACCCTACCTATACTAGTATAAAACTGTTTTATACCTAGATGGCCAAACAGTGATCCCACACTACACATTTTACGGAATCCGGTAAAAAAGAAAGAAAGAAAATACGTTTATTTGCAGTAAAAATGACGCAAAGAAAGAACACATACACGAAAAGAACAAATTGGGCGGAAATATTCGTCACTCGTCACATCCACGCAAAGTGGTCATCACTCAACAACCGACCCTATGCGAGACAGAGCCCCAGCGCTGATTGGTTGGTAGACATGGCCTGACAAAAACAGCAAATATCAAAAATAAAACTAAAGTCATAAATGCATGTTACAGGAAACAGATAATGCACTAAACATTGCGCCATTTCCAAACAGATCATATCGCATATTTTAAGTTCAAATGTCAAACGATATAAATAGACGTTCGTTGCGTCACTGGCATTGTATCTGAAATTACTTTGAGAAAAAGATTAGGGGGCCGTGAGACGAAGGTAAACGATTGAAGTAAATTGCTCCATCATAATTTTGAATCTTCCATTGACCATTACTAGTTTTTACTTCGTGAAACTTAACGACCTTATTATTAATGCTCGGGTCCTATAAATATGGGGACTGGAACTTCCATATTTTACATGGAGCGATTGCCTATCTGACTTCCAACCCAGTTACTGGGTAACACGATACCCCTAGGTGGGTTATGTAGGTAATCGTACTTAATTTATGACATTGAATAGATATTATAGATAAAGAACGTGGTCTCGTGATGCTCACGTGTTTTCTACAATGAGGCGAATGAATGATTTGACCGTGATATGATTCAGCTTACTATAGTAAGTAGATTTCGTAATCATAACTTAGGCTTCACGTAACATATTATCGCTCTCGTTGTCAAGTGGTCGTAAGCGTTACTGCCGAGTATGAGGTGCATTCTCCATCTGGAATTTCTCATTAGCAGTCCCGCAGTCCGGAGTCTGGATTTGTGCCCGGTTGATGGCAATAGGCTCGTGCAGTATTACATGGGACTCAAACATAACTGGCGAAATGTGGGTGTACAATATATGCCTAACCCTTCAGGGAATACAGGCGTGATGTTATTATTGCCTGTATTGTTCCGGGTGCAGAGACTCAGGCATCCTTTCCCGAACCCACCACGTGGGCTTAGTCCGGGTTGGTGGATGTCGCCATGTCTTCGATTTTTGGATATTTCTAGGACGTCAGTTTTCTTACGATGTTTTCTATCAGCGGATATTTTTACTAAAATGAGTCATTTGTTATTTTCCATTCTATTTTTGTTCTTATTACTCAGAAATTATACTTACATATAAGATAATATCTAACTTTGATAAGAGATAATCTATTATTATGTTATTCATGAAGTTTTTGCTGATAAAAATAAAATATACTTATTATATTTTTAACTAAGTGACACATACAAGGAAAATGCTCCCGAAATAAACCAGAATGCGGCCCTGACCGAAAAAGCGTAGCATAACAATAAGTTATCTTTTCCGCACTGAAAATTAAAGTAAACAATCTGTAAATAATTTCTTTAACCCCGATGAAATATTTAAATGCTTTGTTAATAGTTGTGATAATTTTTAATCTGTAATATTGGACAAGGTAAATAAATAATAAATAATTGGTTAATGTAAATGATTGATTGTAAGAAATTTGTTTAACGGTAACTGATATTTAATTTGTATGTGTAAAAGTTAAAAATATGTAATTCAATAATAATAGTTAATTGTAAAAATATGGGATTCAATAATAATAATTAAGTGTAACACCTAAGATATTTGCACGCCGTGAGAAATGGTGGACATGTCGTAGTGAGCCACCCTTATTTAAGATCTTGCATGCATGTATTATTTTAATTCTGTATGTATACACATGTTCGAGCAAATAAAATTTCTTTCTTTCTTTCTTTCTTTCTTTAATTATTGCTTCTTATTTCAATATAAGCTGAAGCCGGAAAATGCAAAAAAAACAGTTTATTCTTAAAACTAAACCACTGAGGACATCGTGGAATACGTGCGCTAAAAGACGAAGTACACGCCGAGGGTGCAGTTACTGGAAACGTCAAGGCGTTCGTCTTGCGGGTACCGAACTGTTTTCTGCCCCTCGTCATGGAAGTAGACTTTTGACCGCAGGACGTGGTGTTCCGTCGCTTCCGCGGACAAATTCCACAGGACAGCACAAAGTCAAACTAGTGTAAAGTGAAGTGCTACTAACATAGTCGTAGCCTTATTTATTAACACAAGTTTTTTTTTTACATTCAAATATGTATTTGTTTAGTTTAAGGTATTTTTCTATGGGCCAGAGTCGCCTGAAAATAAATGGTTATTATTATTATTAAACTTAGTTTTTAATTAATATAAAAATTACAATAATGGGTACCTAATCAAATAGGTGATAATCGGTCGATGTACCGAGAATACTTTGCGCTTCGGTCACACGCTTAATTCACACGAAAATGCTACGTGACACCATCTAAATATGTTTTAAAATAATGTTTAATTAAAATATATTTGCCAAAGAGCAATGTAGCATTTTTTTATTGCAAACTCACCGACCAATTTCGCAGCACCATAAAGCCTCGTGCAGACTGGCGCGACGCGTCTCTAACAATACAATTCTCTCGACAACAGCCGGATTGTAAGTACATTTATTGGTAAGAGATGAATTGATGGCCAGAATCGTGTTTGCATGAGGGAACCCTAAAAAGTTTACTGATAACGACGATGAGATTAGATGAAAAAAACATTAATTTTGTTTAATTTTAGTGATGACCTGCAGTATTTTAATTAAACATTATTTTAAAACTTATTAATTATTTTTATTTATACAGGAGCTCGTGGTAGTTTTTTTATACAGAAGCTTGTAGCTTAGTTATAACAGCCGCACACTTTGAATTGACCATGCAAGAGCAGATTTTCCCAAACAAACAAACAAATAACTCATCTTAAGAGCCCACACAACCTCAGGTTTTTATCTCGCTCGCACCATACTACTCGCGGACTGAATGCGAGCGAGACGGAGGCGGCTCGAAATCGGCAAAAGTTTAGGTAATTGCTTTTTACGGCGAAAATAATGGTAATAAAAAATAAATAAAAAAACATACTGCTGCTTTATAGTTAGTTAATTTAGTGTGCCAAGTTTCATGATCTAATTTGAAGTGCTTTTTGTATAGCAGCGGTTTATTGTTCGGTTTGGAGGTAACTATGGATTTTTTTTCTATCGAGAAAATTTTATGAAATCCTGTTTTCGGCTAACATAGTCGCTAATAAAATAAAATTAATCCTCAACTTTAACATATATTTATTTCAATATTAATGCTGCAGTAGTTTCGATATAACGGCGGACATTGCTTAGCAATTTGACGACTTAGATATAGGCCCTCAATCATCATTCTGCGTAGCCTTTTCCCAATCATGTTGGGGTCGGCTTCCAGTAACCGGATGCAGCTGTATACCAGTATTTTACATGGAGCGACTGCCTATCAGGGGCCTAAGTCTACTAATTTATAAACGTCACAATGGTGTCATAGTGGTTAGTTTTTGACAGATTTGCCATACAAAAACTGTCAAAAACTAACCATTATGACACCATTGTGACGTTTATAAATTAGTAGACTTTAGGTCCTGACCTCCACAACCCAGTAACTGTAACCAGTAACTGGGTAATACGATATCCCTTGGTAAGACTTATAGGCCCTTAATAAGCAGCGAAAGTAAATAAAAGCTTGTAATAGTATTGTTTACTTCTCATTGCGATACATACATATTCTGGACTTTGCACTAGTGTCAATTAAAGGTAAATACCAACTCTTTTCATTGAACTTGAGACTGATGCCTGTGCATAACTTTGCCTACGTGATCATTAACACATACGTATGAACAATGGTACTGTTTCGATACGTTAGTCACCATTCACCAGGGGCCTAAGTCTACTAATTTATAAACGTCACAATGGTATCTCAATGGTGAGTTTTTGACAGATTTGCCATACTAAAACTGTCAAAAACTCACCATTGAGTGACCATTGTAACGTTTATGAATTAGTAGACTTAGGCCCCTGGTAATACGAAAACGTAAATAAACCATATTTATTCAAGTACAATATGAGCTTATAAATACAACATTTAGCAGCGGGGAAAGTCAAGGAAATTACAAAATCACATTGTATGGGTACTCACGGTACCCATACAACGTACTAAAGGTACTACTTACTAGCTTTATCCTGCGGTTGTTATTATTTTTCATTCAAATTCTTTATGGCACCTCTTTAGGTCATGAGCTATCCGTATATCAAAAAATCTTTGGCCGAGGTCTTAAGGGAGAGACGTTAAAATTGATTCGCTGTTACAATGTTTAATAGATACTGGAATTTCGCAACGTCTAACTGTAAACATAGATTCCAATGAAAAGATACTTTTCTGCACCAACTACAATGTCAAATTAAATTAGTTAGCGAAACTCCACTCGATGAGTTTTTTTTGGGGTTATAAGGGATGTGAGGAATAGCTTCAACTAACTCACTCATCCTCTCAACTTCACTCATCCTCTAAAAAAAAGGGATTGATATCGGGACGTTGTATATAATACTCGTCACGCGGTAAACTCTGCTTGCGCGATGCAGAATTTTGCGTGACGTCAGTGTGGTGCGTAGTTCGCATTTGGCGTTGTAGATGCTACCACATGGTCATCTGCCGCAGTAAGTATAGTCACTTGAAATATCAGTTTAAAAAATCTGTTTTATTTTTGTGTATACTTCTCAGAGGTATTGTGTATCGGAATCTAAAACTCCCACCTAGAGTGGCTAGAACCACCAACGAATAGTTATAATTTATTATGAAAATGAACTCATTGCGCGGACGCAGCGTAGCAGCTGCGTAACGTGGGGTAGCGGTGCAGACTCGGCTTAGCAGCAGCCCTACGTGGCGCAGCAGCAGCCCTACGCCGCGTACCACCAGCCCTACGCGGCGTAGCATTAGCTCTATGCGGCGTAGCAGCACCCCTACGGGGCGTAGCAGCAGTCCTACGCGGCGTAGCAGCAGCCCTACGCGGCGTAGCAGTAGCCCTACGCGGCGTAGCAACTAGCATGCGGGGTAGCTGCGTAGACTCAGCATAGCAGACGCTTAGACACTATTTATAGGATACCGCAAACACAGTGAGATTCTAAAGGCGGTCGATTCATAGTCGGGCAATTTTTATAGAAATAATTAAATACGATGATAATTCACTTTACGCCTTCAAAGCACTCGTTTAATGAATAAATTAAGATGATTGCAATTTTCTGATAAAATATAATTTACCCTAATTATCATAATATGCTTATTATTTCTTGTTACTTTTCGGTCTACCGTATTATGTGATAAGTGAATGCTGCTCCGTCCACTTCAGAGCATTGCATTCTTGCATAGTTATTAAGCTCCGAACATTACTCTGAACAATGAACGAAGGGTGACACAAATACAAGAGCTTATAAGGATGATGTCAGTGGGAATGCCACCACTGCAGCACTGAGGAGACGTCCTAGAACTCCTAGAATGACATAAACTCGAACTCGCGCTTATTTCGCGCTTATTTCAAATAAACCAATTACAGACTCTTTTGGATTGGTGTGGCATCACCCTAAGTCGATAGAAGACATTATAAGCGGTAATTTTGGTGCGTGGTCAAAATTGGTACTAACGCCGCCATCTTGTTTTCAATGTCAATTTCTGTGATACAATTTCACAAATGTTTTTTTTATTTTTTTATTCCTCTATGGCAATGGTGTCGACAATTCTGCCAATTTCGGATGCGCTGAAGAGAAATCGTGCGAAATAATAAATTCTCAAATGTTTACCAGCAACGCCTCTGTCAATGTCATTCAGGCACCAAAATACCCTTGTATGCTACATCTATGCTTTTAGCACTGCATATTGTCGACCTATGTAATTTCTAACCATTTAATTATCTTTTGACAGTTAAAGTAGTGATGTCCAAATTGCATTTCTGACTCGATTTCTAAAAACAATCGATTTTATTTACAATGAATTTTTAATCAATTTAACTTTACGGTTATAATCACGTCACGTCACTATTATTAAAAAAGTGCCCATAAAGCATTGCTTTTTTTCACTATGGTTTTTAATGTAATAATTAGGGAACTTCATGCGTGTATACGTCAAAAGTTCAATTAATCGTTGGAAATAGTATATCTACAGTTTATATTGTACGAGACGTTACTGTAAGATGAGTCACTTAGTAAAAATTGCTTGTAAATCGTGACTGATAGAATATACCTACACGGGTACACCTACTATAATAACGATTCATTCTTTTCAATTAAGAAGGAGGAAGTTGGTCGTTTAGTCAAGCATTGTAAAAGAAAATAATATTCTTCCATAAAATCAGTCGGTCGATTCTTTAAAAATCTCAATCGTGAAAGATAGACATTGGTGCCGATTCCCTTGTTCACAAACTAAACTAAATTTAAGTTCAGTGCATCTTTTTCTTTCTATTTCATTAAGAAAAGGACAGAAGATATATTTTAGTTTAGTCCTGTCAAATCTGTCACAACTCCATACAAGTTTAGACGTGATTAAAAACTTGCCTACTAAAATACGTCAATTTACGTCAGGCGCTGATTAATTTGACAGGACTAAACTAAAATATATCTTCTGACCTTTTCTTAATGAAATAGAAAGAAAAAGATGCACTGAACTAAAATTTCATTTAGTTTGTGAACAAGGGAATCGGCACCAATAGATCAGGTGGCCTAGTCTACAATTTTTTTGCTTCGCCGTAGTCGGGTAACTAGTCCTACTGTCCTACAAAAGCACATGGCACGTACGTGACAAAACACAGCAATCATTAGATATTAAACTATCAACAAACACATCGTCTGGAGATTATCGCTTTCTTCCACCTGAGCAGTAGTGACGTGACTAAGTGCGTGCAAACGAAGTATAGCTGACAGCGTGGTGAACGCGTGATACTGATAGTGTGTTGATTAATTCTTCAACAATTAATTTATCTATAATTAGGATGTCTGTCGGTTATTATTATTTGTTTCTTTATATACATGGTGTCTGAAACGTAGTGGTCCAAAGGCAAATGAGGTAAAGCGAAGGGGTCCACCTATAATTAAAGAATTAGAAAACTGGAATATTCTAAGCAGTTCAGAAAACGCTATTATTATTTACAAGACATTTCCACTTGAATTTTTCGACCCTGTGAACATAATCTTCGAAGATGCCTGGAAGATGCCTGGCAAGGCAGCTACCAGGCAGATTTGAACTAAAAGTGTTTGAGACATCCTGCATATGCCATCATTGACGTAACGGCACTATTCTCCCATACCTATTAACAGTGTAATTTGAAAACAATGTAATAGCCAATAAATTATTTATTCATTTTTATAGGGAAACCAACAGATATAACAGATGAATAACAATTATTGTATATGAAAGATAGAGCCAATTACAGTTTCTTACGGGGAAAAAAGTAATAGTAGCAGAAGTCTTAGGATCACTAACAAGTTCGATAGAAAATAATATATATAACTTATAAGGTACAATAAGCACTATGCACTTTAAAAAAAGTCAGCGTTCAGCCGCATGCGTACAGAATCGGAATCTCGAACCATGAATGAATATTGCCTGTAGTTAGAAGAGAATAAAGGAACGGAGGTGGTTTATAAAAGAGTAATCGAGGAGTTTCTTGCCAGCTCTTCTAAGATACAAGCAATTGGAACCGTGCACCTAACTTCTGACATTTCATAAAAAGTTCCATAAGTTTACGTGTTTTTTTTTTGCCACCGTGCTTTGCTCCCTTTGTCCAGCAGGTATAATAAACTACTAACATACAAAGAGGCAGTCCCCCAAAACGCCCACTCTTCACCACTTCTTAGTGCTTCAGCTGGGAAGAAGTGGCGCAACAAACTCCTCAGCAGCACAGCTGTCTGTTCAGTTTGAAAAACTTGGTTCCATACAATAGTATTGTAGATACATTATCCTGCTTATTTCAATAGCATTAGTTAGAAACACAAAAATTATGGGAAAATGATTTCAGTTACAATTTGCAAGTAAATGTTCGAGCTGTTTCAATTTCCCGTGAGTTTCCGCTCTCGACACCTGAACTTCCGAAGGTGTAATGTATAGAGTTTCAATTATTATGCCTAATGTATCTCCCCATTATATAAGAAAATGAATATTAACTGCCTCGTTGGTCTTGTTGGCAAGCTCTGCTGCTGAGCATGAGGTCCTGGGTTCGATTCACGGGTAGCGCAAAGTGTTATTGTGTTTTTCTCAAACATGGTTGGAAATTCGAGCATTATTTCGACAACCTTCTTCGAGATGGTCAGAAACAAGTGATATGCGGCCGGCAATGTTACTATGAAAATCCATATTTATGTCCTGTTTAGCGGCATAAATTACTATGAAAACTCAATATCTGTCATGTTATTTAAAAAAACCAACCGACTTCCAAAAAAAACACTAGAAAGTGAAAAATAACTTTAATTTCGGAAGTCGGTGGCTTAAAACGAAAATTCAAAACCAAAGACACCGACTTCCGAAATTAAAGTTATTTTTCACTTTCTAGTGTTTTTTTGGAAGTCGGTTGGTTTTTTTTGTAAAAAGTTTTTATTTTTCACGTTTTAGTTGTGGTACCTACCCGCTACTAGTTCGAATATCACGACCTGCTATGTAAAAAGCAGTGACAGGAAAATGTTAAAAGATCGTCCATATAGGCTAAGTGGGAAAAATACGTATTAATGAAGCTAACTCAAAAAGTACTCAAGCTAAGTTAATAAAATTTATATGGGACCACCTTGAGAGCATACCCTTTCAAACAAAAAAAGAATTTTCAAAATCCGTCCACAATTGACGAAAATATCGACGGACATACACAAAAAAACATACATACGCTACGAACATATAACCTCCTCCTTTTTGGAAGTCTGTTAAAAATGGAACGAACTTTTTACTTCAGCTCATGGCAACCTAGGAGGTAACTTATCAAAGTTTTTATTTAAAATTCGGTTTCGCTTGCAAATAGAGCTGTTTAAAGTAAAGAATTAACAAATGAACTTAGTGGTACGTGAATAATTGTCGTCGTCAGTCATTGATTCTGGAATGTATAATTAATTTACTTTGTTTGAATTTCTGCGCATTATTTGAGAAAAGTACTATAAATACAAGCCTTGGCCGCAACCAGGCATTGATGGACTCATGTATGTGACATGACATGGGTAGCTCAGCTGAAAACTGCCCTCGGCCTGGGGCCTAAGTCTACTAATTTAAAACGTTTCAATGGTCTCTCAATGGTGAGTTTTTGACAGTTTTTGTATGGCAAATCTGTCAAAAACTGACCATTGTAACGTTTATACTTAGGCCCCTGTTCGCTCGGTGTCGGTTGTGGGATTGCCTCCCGTATAGATTTTTGTCTAAATGTGACATGCACAAGGCATGTGAGTTTTACGTTTGACAACAGAACCCAAGGCATAGAATTTCGTAGCGTGGGTTTTTTTAAATAGTTAGAAAGAAGAAAGAAAATACGTTTATTTGCGGCAAACATGACGCAATGAAAAAAAGTACACGAAAATAACAAGTTGGGGGGAAATATGCGTCACATCCACGCAAAGCGGCCATCGCTCAGCATAATGCTGCGACCCTATGCGGGACAGAGCCACAGCGCTGGTTTTCAGCGACAGCCAGCGTTGACGTGATGACGTCAATCCGTGCAGCATATAATGAGATAACAACTACATACACTACTATTAGCAACCTTGATGGTAAATAATTCAACGATTAAAATAATTAAGGAAGCGATTCACGTCAGGTAAGTTATTTACAATTTCTTTCTTTCTCTTTAGTGACTTACTACGGAAGTCATGCAGTCGCCCTTTTGTCCTGACGCCCTTGAGAGAGCATAAACCTCATTGACAAGCCTGAGGCCGAGATCCACATTTATACATTGCATAAATTCCTTGAGTTTTCACGGATAAAATCGTAAAGAAAAGGAATAAATGTCTTGATTCAGCGTCCATTAGATATATTCCAAATAAACTCAATTACCTATATCAAATAAACTAATATTAGGGGTGAATTAGCCGCTTACTGGCACAGACCGAAAACCACGCGGGCGGAGCCGCAGGCACAGCTAGTAAACTAATATGATAATTATAAAACTGTTTTTTTTTTATTGAATTAGTTTTCTCAATAAAATAATTTATTATAATTCAGCAAATTAGACGAAAAGAATGTGTAAATTACAAGAAAGAAGATGACACTATCGTTATTCATAATCTAATAATTAAAATATCTTACTCCTGCTGAAAATTTCCGCGTCAAAAATCATGAATTTGCGTAAAAAATTTAATAGGACTCTTAAGGGACTACTCACACTTATTCAGCTCTATTCAGCGTTTGCCCATAGAAAACTACGATTTTGTTTGAGACGCGTACGTGTCCTTTCAGCAGCGAATAGCTGAAAGGACGCGTACGCGTTTCGGGCGTTTTCTATGGGCAAACGCTGAATAGAGCTGAATAAGTGTGAGTAGTCCCTAATACGTTCTAAGGCAGTCACTGTCGTACAACTACAAGTGCAAAACAGGGACAGGAACAGGTCTTAAGTTAAAGGAGAAGCTGCACTCCGGCCGTTAAGAGATAGCGTTATTGACACCTGTCAGATTTTGGCCTGAGTACTTATTATGCTTCTGTATGCCGAAAGTCTGACAACCAGTCTTACCAAGGGGCATCGTATTACCCAGTTACTGGGTTGTGGAGGTCAGATAGGCAGTCGCTCCATGTGAAATACTGGTATTCAGCTGCATCCGGTAGGACTGGAAGCCGACCCCAACATGATTGGGAAAAGGCTAGGCAGAATGAATGACTTATTATGCTTGTGTAGCTCTGTGCACTGTGTAGTCAGGCCTACACCTTCGACGTGGCGAGAAACCTACATTTCCTAACCGAACTTCGCTAGCGAGTAACTCCTTGCTCTTCACTTCTGCAGTCTTAAAATTACTATCACCGCAAGCTCAGACCATACCATTTATTTAAATGGTCTAAGATTCAAAGCATTCTCACCCAAATCAACTTGCTCCGCACTTTTTGAACGTCAAAATTGCTCTCCCCCAAAACGCCGGCCTTCATCACTTCCTAGTGCTTTAGCTGGGAAGAAGAAGTGGCGCAACAAACTCCCCAGCACAGCACAACTTGATTTTTTCATTAAAGCCCTAACCCTGAGCCCTGAACCCCGAAACCATGGGCCCTTTTTCTTGCTAAGAAGATTAAAGTGACATAAATACCTATTTAGATTTATTTGGACAATAAAAACAAACCATAACATAACATCACGCCTGTATTCCCCGAGGGGTTAGTCAGAGGTGTACCTATACCTCCCCTGCCAATTTTCTTACTTTACATCTTTTTATTTGTTTTATTTTTATCTCTTTTGTCTGCTGTATTCTAGATTGTGTGCCTTATAGTCTGTGTCAAATAAAAATGTATTTTCTTTCATTCTTCTTTCTTTCGATCTCTCTTCTCTTTCTTTCTTTCTTCTTTCTTTCTTATTTCTTTCTTCTTTCTTTCTGTCTTCTTTCTTTCTTTCTATAGTACCTAACCTACACCCAGTTATGTTTAAGTCCAATGTAAAAGTGGGGGAGCCTATTAAAAGCAATTTTTTTTTTGTTATTATTTTCTTCTTCAAGGTCTAAGCGATAACCATTTGGTAACCCTGTCAGTTCAAATGTCGCGATAATGATAACTTGACACCTAAGGAGATAACCTTTAGTTTTAATTGGTTATATTTCATGTGTTTGGTTACCTACTGGCTGCTAATCTGAGATGAGCTTAGAATAGAACAGAGGTAATAAACATGTTTTATTGGTTGTTATAGGTCTTTCCATAGATATCTTATATGGGTCTTCCAGTCTCATAACTGACGCCAAACTACGGGCGAATTTCATCAATGATACTGCACCCGAATGACGTAATACACAATCAATCACAATTTGAATCGTATTGAAACAGATTGCCAATCCATTGCTTCATAAGTTCGACAAAAAAAAAATCTGCTCAACAACGTAAATAACGCAATGAATATTGTTGAACTGTCAAAATGAAACCGATTAGTCTTCATCGTTTACGAAAATGTGCTACGCAGTTAGTTATCAGCTTATTAAAAGAAAGAACAGAAGAAAACGACGAAGAGACATGAAGAAATAAGAAAAGATAATCAGAGAAGAGGCTATGGAGTCATATTCAGCTTAAATACGGGATCAACAGGATTCTACAGAGGCCTTAGTGTAAGTTTGCAAGTGAGTAAACGTAACTACCGCGTTTGCGTTAAGATTTTTATTCTCACCTTTATATTCATAGCATTATGATCTACCCAACATATAAAATAAAAAATAAAAATTGTTTATTTGCACCTTCAAGTAATAAAGGTGCAAATAAACATTTTTTATATGTTGGTTTATATTCCCAGTTATAATCCCATATGTTAGCGGAAAAGCACAAATGCAAACTTTAGGCACCTCTGGGTTACTTACTGGAAATCTGTTAACGCTTTACCCAACTTGGGAATGGAACTCAGGACTCCAGGATCAGCAGTCGTATTATGGCTTTTATACCAACGAGGCCAGTCTTTACTCTTTAGTTAGGTACCTACTACAGTTAAATACTGACGTTAATTTATTTTATTACCAACAAATGTGCAAGAATTTTATTGCAATAACAAAATATTTTCCATAACAGTACGGGGCAACGCATGATAAAACGATAAAACCCTTCCCGATACTGTCACAGAAGTTAAGCCCCTATGTATACGGCTCAACGATCAAATTCCTATAACACATCTTTTGCTTACAAGAAGGAAACCAATGCATAACCTTGGAAAATCAACCTAGCTTTTACGATATAAAGTCTTAATTCGAATGTAGTGATGTGTGAGTGAACTGCAACAACTGATTACATGCATTTGATAGTACAGCATACGCCATACACGCACTACAAGAGTGATCAACTGATCACTGAATTTTTATCACATTCTTATCAATTGGAATAGGTCGGATTTTGTAGGATTATATATAGCGCTCATAATTTGACTTATTATAAAGAAATAGAATCAAAATGAACCAGTAAGTTTATGATACTGCCAGTTACTGGAGAGTTTGCTGCGCCACGTCTTCTTCCCAGATATAGCACTAGGAACTAGTGAAGGGTTGCCGTTTTGGGGGACTGTCTTATGAACTGAACTAAGATGAGAATCAGCACTTTTCGAAGGTCAAAATTACATAAGACAGTCCCCCAAAACGCCCACCCTTCACCACTTCCTAGTGCTTTAGCTGGGAAGAAGAAGTGACGCAACAAACTCCAAGGCAATAAGAGTTGGTGCTTTAGTTAGTGCAATGGTAGTACCTACCTACTACCCCAGACTGGTGCCACGTCACCACTTTGCCTTCACCAAGAATTCTACTACCAAAATAGTACGTTTACTAGAAGAACTTGGAGAGAGGAAGAGGTCGGCTTCCAGCCTAACCAGATGCAGCTTGCTGCAGCATACCAGTTTTTTACATGGTGCGATTGCCTATCTGACCTCCACAACCTAGTCAGTGGGCAAAACTATACCCTTAGTAAGACTAGGGCTTCTGATTAACCGTAACGACTGTACAAGATTTAAGGCTCCCGCAGACACCGCGACGCGACACTGGTGGAAAAAAATCCGTGAAGTTTTCATAGAAATTGTTACACCAAAGTCGCGTCGCGCCTGTCTCCAGGAGCCTTCGCAAAGCTAAGAACTCTGCGCTACCAATTAGAAAAACATTTACGGAGTCTTTAATTTGGACCAAACTCTGCGGGAAAACTTCTAAACGTTGATAATGGTGCCGATTCCCTTGTTCACAAACTAAACTAAATTTAAGTTCAGTGCATCTTTTTCTTTCTATTTCATTAAGAAAAGGACAGAAGATACATTTTAGTTTAGTCCTGTCAAATCTGTCACAACTCCATATAAGTTTAGACGTGATTAAAAACTTGCCTACTAAAATACGTCAATTTACGTCAGGCGCTGATTAATTTGACAGGACTAAACTAAAATTTATCTTCTGTCCTTTTCTAAATGAAATACAAAAAAAAGGTGGACTGAACTTAAATTTAGTTTAGTTTGTGAACAAGGGAATCGGCACCAATAACGCGAATGAAAACTTTATCAAATTATAACTTCATTATCATCACTAATTATTATGTGACGTAAACTAAGATCATGCAAAACATGTTTGTAAATTAGTCAGCTGGATTTGATAACGTCATCTGTAGCCCCCACTGAGTTTGTTATCTTAGTAATCAAGCATAATAATAACAAGATTATTTGATGAAGTAGCGCAAAATATATAAGCTATCGGTTAGCGACCTTGATGCCCTCTGGATTGGGGATAAACTATTAAGTGAAAAGACACGCCTATGTTTACAGAGCATTGACCAGAAGGCTAATTCTGGTACCTACTTAAAAAACGGTCACATTCAAGTTCATCACAGATTGCGTCTGCCAAAATTATAAAAAATGACTATTTTTGACAGATTGCGAATGAAATTCTAGAATGCGAACGTTCTTAAAAAATACGGGAATTGCCCTCTGATTGTCGCCACCCCACTAGGAAATGGCCTCTAAGAGTCTTTGTTTCCTCTCTGCTGACTCTTGCACTGGACAGAGGCCTTAGTGTAAGTTTACAAGTGAGTCGTAACTTCCGCGTTTGCGTTAAGATTTGACTGATAGATCATAATGCTAAGAATATAAAGGTGAGAATAAAAATCTTCATCGAATCTTAACGCAAACGCGACAGTTACGTTTACTCACTTGCAAACTTACACTAAGGCCTCTGGTATCTTTCTGGGGCCTAAGTCTACTAATTTATAAACGACAATGGTGAGTTTTTAACAGATTTGCCATACAAAAAGTGTCAAAAACTCACCATTGAGAGACCATTGTCGTTTATAAATTAGTAGTCTCAGGCCCCTGATACTCGGTGTTCGTGTTAACGGTTTTATTTTCTTCTTTATTGTCCCGTTGGTCTAGTGATAGCAAGCGCTAGTGCTGAGCTTGAGGTCCTGGGTTCGACTCCCGGGTCGGGCAAAGTGTTATTGGGTTTATCCGACTGGAATTGCTCAGTAGCAGCCCGGAGTCTGGATCTGTGCCCGGTTAGTGGCAATAGGCTCGCCCCCTATAACATGGGACTTACACATAAATGGCTTAATGTGGGTGTACTATAGGTACACCTCTGCCTAACCCTTCGGGGAATACAGGCGTGATGTTATGTTATGTTATGTTTATTAATTGTTCGTTCTATCACGCATTTCAATTTTATCAACTAGTGATAACCTTTCAAAGTCGTTGCTGTCGGATCAGGTAAAGAATATGCTTCCTTATCTATACTTTTACCAGAATGCAATTTAGGTCCTTATCGTAATGATAATGCAGAAATTGCTAAGAGAATGGTTTCTTAGGGGTGCTGCTCAATGTATTGAATGCTTTACCTTGACTAACAGCGGCCCAGACGTAGTTTTGTGAAAGCACTATTTTGAAACAGGGATTAAACAGATCTCAGTCGGAGTTAAATCCTTCAAGAAGTCAAACATTCCTGACTTTTTGGGAGTCAAAAATCTCAAACCAACACTACGCTACGTTGAAATAAATTCTCAACTCTGAAATCAAAATATTGTACTATGAAATAATTATTACATAACTACAATAAAACAGTGAAAATAATTTCCAGAATAGTTAATGTAGCAAAAAGCCAACGTCACGTGGTGTTCCCAGGCGGTCACCCATCCAAGTACTGACCACGCCCGATGTTGCTTAACTTCGGTGATCGGACGAGAACCGGTGTATTCAACGTAGTATGGACGTTGGCGAGAACTACGCCAAAATATTAGAACAATATCAAAAATGTAATAATGTCGTCTTTCGAAAAAACGTTCAAGAAAATGTTTACTTCAGTGTGTTAGATGCAAGCTACATACCAGCACCCTAATTGCGTAACACACGATCAATCACAATCTGAATCATTATCAAGGATATTGCCAATCCATTGCTTCATATAGGATGTTCGAAAAGTTTGTTTGCTCAACAACGTAATAAATAACCCAATGAATGTTGTTGAAAATTCACAAAAATTCTGAAAAAAAATAATATCTCGAAAACTATGAAAAATCGCCGAACATACATGGGGGTCATTCGGAGGAGAAAAATAAAATTTAGTTCCCTCGTATCGTGGGGTAGGTCCCCACGATACGAGGGAACTAAATTTTATTTTTGGACTTCAATTTTCCGGCCACACTGTAGAATCATTTTTTTTTAATCTGAACAGACAGCTGTGCTGCTGAGGAGTTTGTTGCGCCACTTCTTCTTCCCAGCTAAAGCACTAGGAAGTGGTGAAGGGTGGGCGTTTTGGGGGACTGTCTTATGTAGTATTGACATTCGAAAAGTGCTGATTCTCAGCCTAGTTTGAATAAATGACTTTTGATTTGATTTGATTTGCCAGTCCGTGGAATTAGTTACTGCCTTTCCGAGAATCCTACTACCAAATAGCGCAAGACGTTAACAAGAAGAAAAAAAAAAGCCTTTCAGTTCTTTCGAACTCTTTGAAAATCATGAATGAAAAACTAATCAAAACACAACTTGATAATGATATCATCATTTCAGCCGAAAGACGTCCAATGCTGGACATAGGCCTCCCCTAAGCATCGTCACTTCGACCGGTTCTGTGCTTCCCGCATCCAGCAGATTCCTGCGGCCTTCACAAGGGCATCGGTCCACCTTGTGGGAGGCCTTCCAACGCTACATCTTCCGGTACGCGTTCACCGCTCCAGAACCTTTCGTCTCCATCGGCCATCTGTTCTGCAAGTAATGTGCCCTACCCACTGCCACTTCTAAGTAAACTTGATATCACTTATTATTATGACGTAGTCTAAGATCATGCAAAACATTATAATTATTGTTTTGTACATTCTCCAGCTAGGTTTGATAACGTCATCTATAGCCCCCCCACTGAGTTTGTTATCTTTAAGTAGGTACCTACCTAATTATCTTCGTAATGACGCTTAATAATAAGATTATTTAATGAAGTAGCGCGAAATATAATTATTAGCTATCGGTTGGCGGCCTTGATACCCTTTAGATTGGGGGTAAACTAATAAAGGCTCCCGCAGAGAGGTGGGACGCGACAGCGCGGCGCGTCTCTAGAAGAGCAATTTGTATGAAATTTTCATGGAAATTGTTCTACCAGAATCGAGGCGAGGCCACGGGAAAAAGCAATTCAACAATTAAATTACAATAGGTAAGCCGTGGCAGCTAAAAGATGACCAGTCCATACTGACAGCGCTCGGCATGGATATGAAATTACATTTCATGTCTTCTCTATCAAGGTAAACTTCAGAAGAAGCATTAGAATATCTAGGATTTTGTGTGTCCGGAGCATTGGAAAAGACACTTTTGATGAAATTCCATAGGAATTTTGATAATCGATAAGTAGGTACCTACTACTTTTCAAGAACAAAACCGAAATCCGGAGATAACCTTTCAAAGTCGTCGTTATCGGATCGCGTGAAGAATTTTCTCTTTATCAATCATTTTACAAGCATGCAGTTTACTTATCGTGATATTAATACAGATATTGCATAAAACGTGAAATTATTGAGATACTGGTGCCGATTCCCTTGTTCACAAACTAAACTAAGTTCATTGCATCTGTTACTTTCTATTTCATTAAGAAAAGGACAGAAGATACATTTTAGTTTAGTCCTGCCAAATTAATCAGCGCCTGAAGTAAATTGACGTAATTTTAGTAGGCAAGTTTTTAATTACGTTTAAACTTGTTTGGAGTAGTGACTTTAGTTTAGTTTGTACACAAGGGAATCGGCACCAGTATAATTGGTGTGATCTGCATGATTCGGCACAGTGGTAGCGGCTGAGCCGAATTATAATGAGTCAAATTATGCCGCCTTCTGAGCCGAATCATGATAACCCGAACAAGTATAGCACGTCTAATGCTCAAAGTCTTTGATAGGCCTTACCTTCATTACAGAATGGTACCAAAGAGGCGGCAAAAGAAGACGAGGAAGACAACATACAAGATGGAAAGACGAAAATAAAATTGACAGCAGGACCGAACTGGAAAGGGTTGCTCAAGACAGGCAACAACAGTGGAAATCCTTTGCCAACAGGCACGCACGCCGAATATAGCTCATTATTTTTATTTTTTTTGTTTCTGGTGGCTGTTCCAGACTTCTGACTAAAACAGTCTCAGTCAGATCATCATTCTCTTTCTTCATAATCTGACTTTTCGGGAGTCAAATATCTCTAAACAATTCTACGTTACGTAGAAATTATTCCTCTTGAACTGTATGAAATCAAGTTACCACGGAAAAAAATTCATACAGTGTATAGTCAAATTAATATGCAAAGTTTGAAACTATACCAAAAAACCAATTACAAATTATAAGAAATTAGTGTAAAAACCAGTACAAAATGCAAAAAGCCAACGTCACGTGGTGTTCCCAGGCGGTCACCCATCCAAGTACTGACCACGCCCGATGTTGCTTAACTTCGGTGATCGGACGAGAACCGGTGTATTCAACGTAGTATGGACGTTGGCGATAGCATAATCAAAATACTAGATTAGTATCATACATAATGTCAACTTTTTAACCGACTTCGCAAAAAGGAGGTTTTCAATTCGGTTGTATTTTTTTATTTATAGAATTCCGTCATTTATGAACCGATTTGGATTTTTTTTTTTGTTTTATAGGGTATACCTCCCAGGTGGTCCCATTGTCATTTGTCATCAAGTCAGGATATGATCATGGGATCCTGGAGAAATCGAGGGAACTCTTTAAATATTATAGGCACACACCTATAGCGATTTAGGTATTTTTTATAGTAGCTCGTGCATTTTCTCTCGAAAAGCACCATTTGGTGACGTGGAACTGATGATGAAAACCACAGATGGCCACCGGAACTACTGAATAACGATAAGTATTTCACGGGTTGCGATTCAATTACTCCAATATGGTTACCAAGCAATTTATGCTAGCCACAAAGCATATTATTCAGGTGAATTGGAGCTGATGGTCAGGTACCAGGAGAACTCCTCAAAAATTAACGTCCCTGCATCGAGAAAAGCAATATTTTGTAAAAAGGTGATGAGCAGTTGCCATTAGGCTATTCTAACTTAGATAAACTACAAAACAACCCACTAAAAAGACAAAAATAAAAACTTTTTTTCCAATAAAATACAACCGCCTTCCAAAAAGACACTACAAAGTGAACAACCGACTTCCAAAAAAAACACTAGAAAGTGAAAAATAACTTTAATTTCGGAAGTCGGTGTCTTTGGTTTTGAATTTTCGTTTTAAGCCACCGACTTCCGAAATTAAAGTTATTTTTCACTTTCTAGTGTTTTTTTTGGAAGTCGGTTGGTTTTTTTTGTAAAAAGTTTTTATTTTTCACTTTTTAGTTGTCGTACCTACTGCTTACTAGTTCGAATATCACGACCTGCTATGTAAATAACAGTGACAGGAAAATGTTAAAAGATCGTCCATATAGGCTAAGTGGTAAAAAGCTAACTCAAAAAGTACTCAAGCTAAGTTAATAAAATTTATATGGGACCACCTTGAGAGCATACTCTTTCAAACAAAAAAAGAATTTTCAAAATCCGTCCACAATTGACGAAAATATCGACGGACATACACAAAAAAAAAAAAAAAAAACATACATACGCTACGAACATATAACCTCCTCCTTTTTGGAAGTCGGTTAAAAATAAGTTTAATTTCGGAAGTTGGTGGCAAATAACGTAACTACAAAACCAAAGACACCGACTTCCGAAATTAAAGTTATTTTAGTGTACAGTCAAATTAATAATGCAAAGTTTAAAACTATACCAAAAAGCCAATTACGAGAAGAAAGTAGTGTAAAAAAAAAAAACATACATACGCTACGAACATATAGCCTCCTCCTTTTTGGAAGTCGGTTAAAAACCAGTACAAAATGCAAAAAGCCAACGTCACGTGGTGTTCCCAGGCGGTCACCCATCCAAGTACTGACCACGCCCGATGTTGCTTAACTTCGGTGATCGGACGAGAACCGGTGTATTCAACGTAGTATGGACGTTGGCGATAGTAACGTCAAAATACTAGATTATTATTATACACTAGCTGCTGCCCGCGGCTTCGCCCGCGTGAGTGTCGGAAATTACCCCATACATCCCCATGGGTTTTAAGTGTAAATATTGAGTTTCGAGTTAATCGGACAGCGCGTTAAAATTCTTCCATACAAACACTGACACCCCCCAATCCCCCTTTAGGGGGTAATTTAGAAAAACAAAAAACTAAAAACTTTGTAATTTATTTAGATAACTATTCGTGCGAAGTTTCATATTTATTACCTCAAGGAATAATATTTTTCATACAAACTTTCATCCCTTATTTTACCCCCTTAGGGGTTGAATTTCGAAAAATCCTGATACACGTTATTCTTAATTTTTGGGTTTAAGTATAAATATTGAGTTTCGAGTTAATCGGACAGCGCGTTAAAATTCTTCCATACAAACTTTGACACCCCCCCCCAACCGTAGGATAGGATACTTTTCAGGGATAAAAAGTACCCAGTGTGGTGCCCAGGATATTAAAGAATAATTATACCAAGTTTCATCGTAATCGAACCGGTAGTTTTTGCGTGATACCTGAACAAACAGACAGACAGACAGACAAAAAAAATTTTAATCACATTTTTGGGGTTGGTGTCGGTCTAGTAACACCCCCTGCCGTTTATTTTTTTGATATTTTCAATGTACAGAATTTTCACTTCTACAGATTTATTATAAGTATAGATATAGATATAGATAATGTGTCAACTTTTTAAGAAAAAATCATGAAAATGTTTACTCTAGTTTGCTACTAAATAATATGATGCAAGCAGCAATAAGACTTCTATTGGCACCAAGCAAAACTAAAGTTTTCGCAACATTGAAACAGATAGCGCTGTTTGATAGAATGCTTTTTCATTTAAACGCCAAAAGATGGCGCTGTCATACCTACATTTGTACAGGCTTAGTAAACCGTACAAATATCCATAGATGGCGCTAACGTACAAGATGTGCAATAACATTTTGATAATTCAATTAATAAAACACGTAGTTTCGCAATAATAACTATAATAAATTTACAATGATCACTATTATTTTACATGGTCTAATACCAGAACGACTTGGCGGGCACTCTGTCCTCTTTAATACCCATCTCTTCCATTACATCCATTTCAAACGTCCGCAATTTTGGCGCGAACGTTACCTGTAAATAAAGCGAATGCATGTAATAAGCAAAATAATCTGTATACAATAGAATAGCCTCAAGGAATAGTATTTAAATATACACATCACTCTTAAATATATACATCCACTGCTAAAGGTAGACCTCTGAAAAAGTTAAATAACTACTGCCTACAAAGAAGTATGAAAAAGAAAAATACCTCAGCTCAGATTCTCTTTATCTCGCTTCCACTCTACTGCTCGCGGGCTGAGTGAAAGCGAGCTTTATACTTATTTCAGTTATTATGCAAAGTTTCATGATTTTATTTGGAGTATTTTTTTAATATTAGCGATCTATTGTTCGGTTTGCAGGTAACTTTGTATTTTTTTTCTGTCGAGGAAATTTTATCGTTTTTTTAGGTAAAGTTAAATAAATGTACATCATCATTATTAATATTGCATCTTATGTACGTTGACAGAAAAATACGACGCTCCTTGCCTATCGCACGCTGTCGAGGTGCTGGTCAGAAGACCTTAAAATTTTATTTTTGTTTTTGATTCGGTGTTTGTTTACTAACGATAGTTTTTAAGAACCATATCACTAACAATTGGGCCTAGTTTCCATAAATAAACAAATATTTAATTTTACTTTAATTTATTACAAAATTATAGCTGTATTTTGCAATTTGAGGTAATATAGAGTCTTAATCACAACATTTGGTAGACTTGTCTGCGCATCGTGAGACAGCCCTTTACGTGCGTCGTTTCGTTTCTGTGGTGGTTAAGTTTATTTATTTTCAACTTTATTTAGACATTCACAAATTTGATATTTCTTTAGCAGTGAAAATCGCGCTGCGCCAATAGTGACCAATATTAGTTGCCCTTTACGACACAAACGGGCTAGAAGTCCTTTCTTTATTGGAAATCAAACGAAACTACGGCTAAAATCAGAAGAGTTAGAGTATATTTTACCTTGACAGTGCTATCGCCATTGGTGTCCTTATCTACATTCTCAACGTAAAGTTCTTTACTCTTGAAGTCCATGGTCTCCTCCGCCGTCTTTGGTATGGGGATGATTCTGCTACTGGCCATAGACACGCGCACCTATAAAAAAAGTTTATTTTATTTTAGCTAACCCAAGCATTCTTGAACACACGGTTTACGAATGAGAAGAAACCCTTTTCGGCCTGAAAAAGAGTAATTACAGGCACATCAAATATTCAACTTATCCTCTATAAACTTATTGACCTACTAATAATGTACGCTTTTTAGTAGTTGCCGTAGTCAACAAGGAACCCTTATAGTTTCGCCATGTCTGTCTGTCTGTCTGTCTGTCCCCGGGTTAGCGCAGAGACTGTTAGTACTAGAAAGCTGTAATTTGGCATGAGTATACATATTAATTACGTCGACAACGTGTTAACGTGTTAGTTTTTTTTTTAAATAAATGAACATTTAAAACTTTTTAGGTTTAAAAAAATGCCCTTTTTTTAAAATAAATGAGACCCTTTATATCTTTCTGGCCTTTTCTCACAGTTGGCCGAAGCTAGGGCACCCCGACTAAATAGAATAGTTTAGGTTAGAACTGTGACCAACCGCCAAAATAAATCACAAAAGAAGAAAATTCGAAGCCAAATCACAAAAAAAAGGCGCGAAGAGAGTGTTCACAAATACATATTTGGGAAAATGCAAAATGGAAATTAATTGAGGTTCGATTAAATATGTAAATGCTCCTTTAAATCAGATAGAAACACTGGTTGGTGACGTTATGTATTAAATTACCATTTGGCAGGTGCAGTTGGAAAGTTTTGCCAAAACACTGAAGGAAGTTGATTTATTTCAACTGCTGCAGTTCCAACAGTTGTAGTATGTTGAATCATGCATATAGTAATAAGAGCTGGGGCTCTACCTCGTATAAGGTTGCAGCATTATGCTGAGCGATGGCCGTTATGCGTGGATGTGACACATATTTGCCCCCAACTTGTTCTTTTTTGTGTTTGAGCTCTTTCTTTGCGTCATGTTTACAGCAAATAAACGTATTTTCTTTCTTTTATTTTCCTTTTCTTTTTATTCTCCAGATATTACAGGACTTTCGAGTTTTTACTTGATTTTATGTATGTACTTTTTAGGTTGATTGGATTATATTGAAGCATTGGGTATGTTTTTTAATGCACTTTTTCAACATCATATTATGTAGTACTACTCTAAATAGAACTGTGGGACTACTCTAAATAGAACTGTGGTATATTCTCTAAATAGAACTTCTGTAAGTGCTGTCTTTTCTACTTTTGCCAGATTGACATAGAAGCAGAACTGTATAAGGGTGACCAAAATCGTTCAGAGAAACGCGAAAGAAGCTGAATAAATGTGAGTAGTCCCTTAAACCGCGTAGTCGCGCACCGCGTGGGATTCACCTCAGTTTGCCCAGAGCTTTTTGCATTTATTTTGACTGCTGTTGCAGTTTCGCACCAGTAGAATAGTTTCAGCTGAGATAGTGTGAGCTAACCTTATCTCCCTCCTCAGTGAATCTCCACTCGAACTCGGTTGGCTTCAGAGTCTCCGGGTCCACCAGCTTCACGTCTGTCGTGACGAGGAGAGGAGCCTCCGACTGGATCGTAATGCCGGGGAACTTCTTGTCTTTGCCCACCTGAAATTATAAGGAAAAACGTATTATGATAGATCTGATTATTATCGGTGACATATTGTATATTTTTGCACAATCAGTCACTTTGGCACCATCATCTTTGCTGATTCTGAATAAGTCTTTCACGAATTTACAATCCATTCAAAAACATTCTTCACATAAATTTCAGCATCATGCTGTCTGCATAATCTTTTGACAACAGCAGCCACTATTAACATTATGCTTATGCTCTCATGGGAGCCAAACACATAACACATTCATTCTTTCATCATTCATTCATTTGATTTTTCATCACATTTATGCCCACATAAGAGCAAACAATTTGTGTAGGTACTCACAACTCTAAGATGAGTGTTAAGTCCGTCCACGATGACCCAGTTACGTTCCTGAATCACCTGTGACACAAGCCCCTGCTTGCCTTTGTCCTTGCCAACCATTATCTCTACACGGTCACCTCTGGAAGCAAAATTAATCATATATAAATATTATAAATTAAAGTACATTTTTGTGTCTCTCTGTTTGACCCTGTTGTTCTCCTAAACTATGCAAGGGTTTGTTTTGCGGTTTTCACTGTCATCCAGAGAATTTATGTGATGCATTATTTGGCTACAGCATTTTACTGAAATGGGGCTTGTTAGTTGCGGTTAGGTGCACAATGTTATATAGATTTATAAAATGCAGTGACTCCTGCGCGTACGGCACCTACAACGCGTTTAAGTGCATGTCCACCTTTACTAAGTGTGAACAGATATTATTATGGTTTATGATGGAAAATGCAAAGATGAAAATGATAAGTACAGCATCAGACGAGCCTACACTTACTTATTTGCACCTTAAATTTTCTGTTTACAATTACTGCAGTTGACTTTATTATATAATACGGTAATAATATCATGTTGTTACTTACTAATTCGTGACGATGACTATTATAAAAGTGTCATGTCAATGTACTAAGGTGATAAGTGATAACACTAATTACCACACTTTGAAGTGTAAACAAAGGTCATAAACAACGTAGTAGTGTAAATCCATTAAAGAAGGTTCCGTTCCATTTAATAAAAATCTATTCTACTCTTACTTGAAGAAGCTCCATTCTCCAACGGGTTCAACAAATACTTTCTTCCTGTGCATGTTGCGGTCATTTTGCATACGAAACTGACTGGTCCAAGGCCTGTTGGTGGTGAAACGATAGTGCTTACGGGCTATCTGAGCCTTCGGGTACTGTGGATAGTTCGAAGGGTTCTTCCAATACACCTAAAACGCAAAACAAATACAATTAAACAATTTTGAGGTTATGTTTTTCAAATTCAAATACAACTTTATGTTCCAATAGGATTATCTGTACCTGTTCATAGCTCCTTTTAACGTAAGACTCGGGGAAATTTGAATATTTAACAGTCAAATCCCCAACTTTCTTCGCTAAAAACCCGTATATTCGCATTTTTGTTGTTTTGTTTCGTAACCTTTTAGTGAATTTGTTTGACACAAACGACCACAGAATAAGTACTACTTAGTCTGTGACAGAATATATAAACTAAAATCAAAAAAGGAGGACCGATTATGATGAGATCGAGATGACATTATGACAGCTCCAGCAGGCTGTGATGTGATCGCATTATCGCATGTCAAACAAAAATTACACGACAAAAATAGCGCTCGTAGCGCGCTCTGCCCACGCTGCCGTCGAGGCCCCACTCCAATCATTGTTAGTAATAATTTGTAGTAATAATATGTAAAATATTATGCTTGTAAAATAAACAGAAACAAATGCATTTTAAAATATTGTATTTCAGATACAAGTTACAGTATTACACACGCAGCGACTAGTCGTATTCGTTTTCAAAATCTCACGTCCACCCACAGATTTTGAAATCGCTAGCAATGAAGCTCGTCTAAACCTCATTTTAGCAAAACGGCACGTCTCCAATAGTTCTACTGCAAGCAAAGTACTGAATAACTTCTTTGTCCTTTCGGTGGCACGACGACAGTGAATATTGTTGGCCCAAAACTTCGCCAGTAAGAGCGTTTTCAGATTGTCCGCTACGACATCGGTGCAGGATGCCAATACGATATCATGGCAAGTAAAATGTATGAATCGCGTACCTGCCTATGAAGTAGGTAACAAAAGAAAATGGCTGAAAGTTAGGTTAGAACCAATGTTATTGGTTAGAACTGTGACCACACAACGCCAGGGTCCGTTTAAGCACAAGAGTTGACAAGAGTACCTATGTAATGTTTTGAGAATGTGGTATTATGTATACATACTCTTGTTTAGCCGACTAAAGATGAAATCATTTATCCAAAATGCACATTTTACTTGCCCCTATATCGTATCGGACAATCTGAAAACGCTCTGACTGAGGCGATTGTTATTAACATTTAATTTAATAAAGCGGACTCCGATTTGAGTGGCGGAACATGAAGCGAGTCTGTTGAATTGAACGGCGGTTTAGCTGCTATGGTTTTGCGACGGAGGTGTGCTAAGGCCCCAGTCCCATTCTAAGTTGGGTTTAATCTATCCCACATTTATTTCTGGATTCCTATAATTTGAAATAATACTTTTCATCGCAACGGAACGTTTATACATAGACAATAAAGTGATTTTTATTTTTTTATCTGACACCTTCAAAATTTGCTGTTGTATTCTTTAAAAAAATCCTTAAAAAAGTCGTTTTCACTATTCAATTCATAGAAAATTACAGTAACGATAATATTTTTATACCCAGGATGATTTGAAGCACACCATGAATTAGATTGTATTTATTTACGGAGCTTAGATGCATTCGTTTAAACGCACATAGACAATTGACGTAAATCAGCTGTCCAATATCAGTCGTTGTAGGTGGCAGCACCGCGTCACGTGAATTTTCATGGCGTTGAAGGGCTAGTCCCGAATTGTCTTGTGATTTCGCCAAATTATTTGCTGTTTCGAATATTTAGTGATAAACAGCATTAATTTATAAGTTCCAGGTGAGTGTTGTGTTATAGCAGAGTGAATATATGTGGAGATGTTGCCGTTAAATGCTTTTGCGCGGGACTGAAAGATGTCAAAGTCGGCAGTGACGGAGTGTAAGGGGTGGTTCGGGGTGAATTTCTTGGGTTAGCTTGCGCCGGGCGCCAGGATGTCTGACCGCCGAGCGGGCGCCGTTGGACCGGGCTCGGTATCGATTGGGTGCACGAGCCCGTTGCGTCAGCGTTCTGGCTGAAAACACCAGACAGTCGGCCGCTTCCGCGGGATCTAGACAGCATATTCGCAACACAAAATCGATTTTTCGGACAATGAAAATGTTTTCGACTGTACCAAACATGTAACGTCGGTTGCTAGGTTGCTACGTGCGTTTTCGTTGTGAGTCTTTTATACTTAATTGGTCATATGAGTTGATAGTACACCATCTTGTGTGATTGCAGTGGTGAAGATGACGTCTGAATACTGGGTGATCAGCGCCCCCGGCGACAAGACCTGCCAGCAGACCTGGGACAAACTCAACAATGCCACCAAGGCAAGCAATCTCAGCGCCAACTACAAATTTCCAATCCCTGACCTGAAGGTATTTTTGAATTATTTATCTATTTATTAGACAATCTAAAAACTACTCAATCTAAGAACATTTCTAAGATAACTTATGTCATCCCATTATTCCCTATTGAATAATGACTGAAAATGTCCTTGAATCAATTATTATGTTTTCTTATAATGGGCATGGATTAAAGCCAATATAAACTTCCAGTTTGATACATTGTAATAAATCAATATACCAGAATCAATGTTCTGAATTAGAAAAAGTTCATTTCATACTACAACATCCTGTACGGAAAGAATATCAAATGACCTATATAAAATCAGGTCAATATTATTCTCTTTTGATGAGGCATACACCCTAAGAAGATTCTTATTTGCTTTTGGATATTATTTGATAATTACCATCTGTTATCAGTGATTGTGATAAACCAAATTGATTGATTGAAAAGGTGGAAGCTCCGATTGACCGTCCTTTAATGGCCTTAAAAGTATGTAGGTCTTTCATCTAACAAATGAATTAAGTATAACATAACAAATCAGGTGCACAATGGTGTTATATAAAACAAATGAACATTATAAACTATGCTATGCATTCCACTATATTTTTCCAAGTTACCAAAACCTTGAATTCTCAGTATTGTAGTCCCTCTAATGATTTAATCAATTCTAGAACAGCATTGTTGAATTGTAATTGGTAATAGCCAACATATAGGCCACCGCAGCAATTTTCTCGGGAAAGCAAACACATTTTAATCAATAAGTTAGATATAGATAATGACAAACACTTTTACATACCAAACATAAATTATGTTTTAAAACTAGATGTGACCGTGATTCGTATCTGCCACTCTGAGAAGAATCTATATGTCATTTTGCTTAAAAAAAAAGCTATCATCTAAAGTACTTACCAACCAAAATTAACTTAATAAACAGAGTAGGTTGCTTTTTTCTGTTTTCAAGCCTATGATTTTAGGGTTCCGTATCCAAATGTCAATACTAAACCTATAGCCTGCTGTCTTGAACCATAATAGGCAGACAGTTGAAATTTTCAAATGAAAAAAGATCCCCATACAAGAAACAATTTTTTTTAGTAACGTAAAAAATTTGAGTTTAGTATGGTGGTACGAAACCTTTTGTAACAGTCAGTGTGACCGTGTGTTCTTTTTAACTATACAATGGATTTTTATGCGGTTTACACCATCATTTAGTGAATGGAAGGTTTATATGTATACTCTAATATTAAAGTAACTTATAATAATGACATATTGACATTGATATTTATCAAATCATTAAAAACTGGAGCACGGTGGTTTGCTTATTTATATGTTAATATAAAATTTTATTCTAATTGTTTATTTGTCTTTGTTTCCAGGTGGGGACACTGGATCAGTTGGTGGGATTGTCAGATGACTTGGGTAAGCTCGATACATTCATTGAGGCCATCACAAGGAAGGTTGCTCAGTACCTCGGTGAGGTAAGTAAAGACTTCTGTTTTTTTTTTTACACTAAAACAGTTTGGCCGGAGAAGGCACAACATAAAGAAAACTGGAAAAGTATGGGGAGAAACTTTGCCCAGCTGTGGGATAATATAGATTAGCAAAAAAAAATGACGAGAGTGCCTGTCAAAGCCATGTTTGTTCAGTCAACCACACATCTTTTAGTTGATAAACTGCTAAGTCGAAAGCGATTTTAACCGTCTGAACACTTTCAATATAACTGAAATTTAGCTTCAAAGCCTTGTGAACCTGGCAACCAGTTTATTCAATTCAATTCTAAAAGTGAATATTAATGTTTGTTGATGAAATTAATTTTGATTTTTTGTTCTTTCTCAGGTACTAGAAGATCAACGCGATAAGCTCCATGAGAACCTTATGGCAAACAACAGTAAGTAATTTTTCTATTTATACTTATGGCACTAAACATTTATTTTAATTTTTGAAATTCATAAAAACTTATCTGATTGTTTGGTGCCATTTATTCCTAGATATTTTTGGAAGTTGAAAAAGGTTTGACTTAAAGAAATAAAACATAGTTTAACTACAAAATAGGATTATTTTGCATGATTTAAATAAAACATAGAGAAAAGAGTTATTTATGGCATGTTTGGGAAACTATAGACGAATTAAAGCTAAGGAATTGGGCCTATGATGTTACCAGCATGAGAACTAATTTAAAATAGAAAAAGAATGAACTGGTGTAGAGAAATAAATAAATTAAAAGCACAGAGTAGTGCGAAAAATTATTAGCATGTGTCGCTGAATTTCAATGGTTAAAATTATCTTTTATTTTTTTCATATGTTTATTTTTTAATTTATTTATTGATATTTACCTATATTTTTGCATGCCATTTTTCTAACAACACTGCCTGCGTTTACAAGTCAGTCAGTGTGTTTTTAATTTTATTATATTTTTATATTAATTTGCAATTATACAGTTGCGTACCCGAGAATGTTTATTATTTTATACATTTTCTCTCACATAACACATCTCATCTCAACCCCAATAACACACTTAAGTACCTATATTTGAGCACTAATGTGTACATACTTATGTATAATGATTATTGACGAAACTTGGTTCCGGCCCTATTGCAAAGTGGGCAACCCACATTTTCAAAAAAATGAAAATGTGTTCTTTTTTTTATTACAAAAAAGTATTTGTAGTGTAGCTTTTTTACTTGCCTTAAAATAAAACAAGTTTCGTCAGTAAAAATACTCAACATATCACTTTTAAAATCAAAGGCTAAGAATGTTGAGTGGACAGTGTTTGTACATTTATTTTTAGTTTGAGGTTCGTCAACGTCCGACCATGTCGAACCTCTTTGCACCACTGCACTATGTGTGATATGTAAATAGATTTAATGGAATGTATAGAAAACAATTTATGTTGCATATTCACCTTATTGGAATCACGGCTAGCAATATCTGTTTCAATATATTTCGCGTTGCGGCAAGAAATAATTAGAGAAACTCCAAGATTTTTTAGACAAAATTAGGATGGAACGCATCCGAATAAAGGTAAAATTTATATGGTATAATTTCACGAAGATTATTTTCCAAAATTGTTTTTTATTTTAATTAGGTAGGCGATTGGCTTTCAGATCAGAGAAAAATCGATTTAATTGCTATACATAGATTTTTCTTCAAAATTCTAATTGTATCTATTTTCTATAATATTTAATTGGATGCGATACATAGATAATATTTTTATATATGTACATAATGCTTATTTTATCACAATATAGTGTCGCTTTTTATTATTATTTTTCATATTTAATGAGTTTGTTATGACACAATCGTGTTTAGAATTAATTTAAAATATATTTTAGATTGAGAATGTTAGTTTTTGGGATTGCATTTCAGTGTCTGAGAAATGGAAAAAAGTTTGCGGCAGTGAGTAATATTTTTTTCGTAGTTTATGTAAATTGAGCTTGTTAGTAATATTGTGCGAGCTTCAAATATAATATCTACGCTTCAAATATCTGTATATTATTATGATATTTTGATTAAAGCAATTACATTCGCCACGTTTATTTTTTTTACAGAAAATGGTATATATGTAAGATATTATTTGTTAATATATAAATAAGAAGCTTTTTGGTGATTTTTAAGGGTTTTAAATATTTACTAAAGTTTTGAACAGCGACGATACGGAAAATAAGTTTTTATATTTTTTTTTACTTTGGTGACGGTATGAATATATATTTTTAAGTTAGAGGTTTGAATAAGCATTATAATAATATTTCGTTTCAATGGTTTCGTTGTGTACGTAAAAATGCTAATGTGATGTAAAACGTCATGTCTAGGATGTTAACAGTGTGTTAAGTACTCGTTTGTCATGTCGTAATTGATTCGACACTTTATGGCAATTTTGTCACTTTTTTTGCAAATCGTCGTTCTTGAAAGGTTTTTATGTACCTGTGCACAGCTTATACTAACAAGACATAAAAGGAATTATTACGAAAAACAGTCTACTATAATATGAAAAATATCAAAATTGGTGATGATTTGCAAATTATTTGAGACTCAAACGATAGGTTTTTGCGTGGTGTATTAAATAACTGTGACCTCCTCGCGTTCTTCAAGATATTAACTCCCAAGTTACAGCCGAATTCAGTATTATAATATTTGCTGTACCATATTATTTTTAATATTGATTCTAGCCATGGAGTGTCGGATTTAGGTTAAACATAATATGTATTACATCACATTTTCAGTGTCGGACGCATGAAGAACTGAGATAAAGTCCTGTTATCATAGGCTCATAGTGACAGTGAAAGTGTGAATTCAGATCAGATGAGATAACTATAGATAGGATACATATGACTAAATATGTAAAGGCGATATGTAATGGATATAGGTTACTTAGAACACAAATATTTTCCCGAAAAAAAAGACGTTTTTTTCACATTTTATACAGTCGAACATGAGACTCACTCATGGGATTCAATTTTTTTTGCAGCAATTCATCACTTGTTGTAAAAACATCGATGTTCTACACTTTTAGAGGGTTGTCACAACTAGTTATAGTATTATAGATGGCACTCGCAACTAACTCACTATATCACTCAAGGAATACTAATGGGATATGAGGTTATTGGAGCACTATCTAAAGTACCTATATACGTATAATTGAGATTCCACGAGCCGCTTGGAATTTTGAGATACTAACTTTCTCAGTAGTTTGGTGTTGTCTTGTCGAACACTTGTTAAAGATATTGTCTGCTTTTCAGATATTCAGCATAATTTTGATTTGTTCACAAGGAAATCCATATCCATTACATATCTCCATGAGCTCTAATTTAACCACATTTTGCTTTAATATAATTAAATTCCTAGACGTTGTAAGCACATTATGTTGTAATATGTAAGATTACTGAATATAATGTCTCCATACCATAGATAATAGCAATCACTGCCTCACAAGACATTCATAGCTTAGCTATATCAAGCTTTAAAAATTGTCTATGCTTTGCGCTTCTTAATTTTTTATTATTATTTAGTTTATTTATTATTTTTATAAAAATATACTCTTTATTTTGCTCCTGTCCTATACTAAATCCTATTTATTTTCATCCTAAACTCACCGAAGCGATAAAAGCGATATTTCGATAATCCATTTCGAGATTGATATGAGATATTCAGAAACGGACATAAAACATTGAAATAGCTTTACAGCCGCCATAAAACGATGGATAAACAATGAATAAAAGCGGATTATAGTAGCAGTTGTTAGTGAATGGTCGTGGAAGTGTGAAGTAATAAACTGGGAGCTTAGTAGAGATTTATGAGATGGGTTATGGACTGTGGCGACTCTAGGCGTGGACTCGTACGCGGACCCCGGGGGGGGGGAGCCGCCGCCCACGCCGACGTCGCCGGTGTGCGACTCCGCGTTCTCGGAGCACCACGGCTGCTGGCCGTGCGAGCACCGCGAGCACGAGGAGTACGAGGCCTCGCAGCCCTCGCAACCCTCCAGCGGCCGCAGCTCGCCGCGGTGGGACGAGGACGACGACGAGGACCGCCACCACCATATACTCTCACAAGGTTTAGGAGACCTAACCCACGCCTAACCTAACTCCTTGATTTTGGACGGAACTTGAAACAATTGCAAGTTAACTGTTATCCATTAAAGTTTGGACGTTTTCGGAGAGTATGTGAGTCAAGTTCTATTCAAACTAATTCCCGGTAGGCCCTGTACTTCCTATTAGTTAGGTAAACGAAGCTTTACACTACCTAAGGTTTCGTTTGTTACGTTCAGCGCTATTTGCAGACGCGGAAGTAGGTTATGTGAAGGCAGTGATTGCTATATCTCTAAATATCTTCCAGTATTTTTCTATTTTTACTGTTTTTGTCTTTAAACAGCAGATGGCGCTGGCCGTATTTTATATTTCGCGAGCGCCATCCTGAATTTTGTCTGTATATTTGTTGGTTAAAGTAAAATAAAGTTTATGGTGACGCTACGAGGATGTGGCTAGGCAAGAAAAAATCACAAAATGTACGTCCTGCACCACATCACTGTGTGAATGCGTCGAATGACGTGTACAAGTAATGTCTATGATGTGTAGTTAACATTAACCGGGCAGTTTGCGAAACAATTTCATTGAAACGAAAGATTTCACGGATTGCCCAGTAGAAGCTTTTTATACACAGTTAAACGTGTTCTATATTATAGCCTTTTAAGTTATTTTTAGTTTGCTTAGATGTTTAATTTATTAATATTGTCGATGTTGTATTTTTTATTGTATATTTTTTTATTTTACTTATTTATAACAAAAACGTATATTTATAAGTTATACCCTTTTGCTTTTGTGCGTGAACGTTGTATGGAGTAGCGAAACTGTTAAAAGTTGTAGAAAACTTTAATTTAGTACTTATAGAACAAAATACTAACCTTCATGATTACCAATATTTCCGTTTTATGTATTTTAAGTAAAAACTGAAAAAAAAATCGCATACAGCACCACCTACACGTGATAGAAGTGAAACTTCTTAAAAAATAAAGAATAAGAGAGTTTTATTGTGAGAGACAGAGAGAGATGTCTTTCTTCTCTGTCGTGTAACGAAACGAGCCTAAACGTGACGCATCCCTGATATTTCACTATCAATAAATATTCTCGTCCAATTATCGAATCGCCGCCTAAGAAGTTAAACTTCAAAAATACCTTTTTTATTCCCGATCACATTTCCAATATTCCGGTTTATTAATTCATGTTTCAGTCGCCTACGTAATTGGCTAGCCCGTATATCACGTAGTTATAGTAAAGGTAAAAATAGCTTTTACAAAGCGATCATAACCTTGATTCGTCATGTAATTTACGAATGACATGAATTGCGTTTGGGGAGTGTTGTGTATTAAGGCAAAAAAAGCGGTGACTTAAATTATAATGTCAATTATGCCAATTAAATATGACTTGTATGCCCATGTGACGGTAGAACATGGAGGACTTTTCATAATAAAACATTTATGTACCTACTAATTAAGTAAGTACCCATTTTTGCAAAGTAATAAATGATTTGATTTGATTCAAGCGCGAGTCGGACTCAAACACGTTCCGTACAACCTTTAGAATATTATTTAACACCACATACCTATTTAAAAAATACTCAACTTTTTTTTTTTACAATTTTCTTGTTTCTTCCTAACTTATTTCATTTTAAACTTTTATTAAAATTGTTGAGACAATAGTAGTACCTACACACTCTGAAAATTTCGAGTGTCTAGGTGTCTACCTACCGGTCGGACAGCGTAGCTTTAGTAGTAGTGTCCCGTTGACACCATTTCGTTACGGAACCCTAGAAAACGATTTGTTTGGAGCGAAAAGAACAGGATAGCGTGTGTACATTACATTATACGAATCATTTGTATAATGTAATGTGCCATTTGTAGCGAGGTGAAAGATTCTTTACAAAAATACAAATCTTTTCGTGAAAACACCCATCAATTCTTGGACAACGTTTAGTCTTGGATTTTAATGGACTGGGCGGATTGATGACCTGAAAAAAGCGGTATTCGTCTGGTAACACACATTTATTGTAGTCTAATACAATTTAACACGATAGAAAAATAATGAGCCGCTAAGTTCGAAAATTATATTTGTCTTAAGTACTTACCTCTAAATAAAGATGTTGAAGTCAAAAAAGTCGAATCAATTATTTCAAGTAGGCCATTTTGAACGTTAAAATTTACAAGAAAATTGAATTGATTCCAGGCATTTTTTTTTATAATTTAATACTGCAGTAGCTAAAGTACTGTTCTGTGACTCTCTTTACTCTTGGTAGATTGAAAGCCTATCCCTACTCAACAATATTGTGCCTAGTTGCGAAAAATGCGGCGATCCTGTATCCTACAGAAAGTATTTTTTTTTTTTTTTTTTTTTCGTTTATATATGCTCGCCCCCTATTACAGAGTACTTAAACATAACTTGCGAAATGTGGGTGTACAGTAGGCGCAGCTCTGGATAACCCTTCGGGGAATACAGGCGTGATGTTTTCTTTTTTTTTTCTTTCGTTTGTTTTTATAGGTTATTTAGTGACGTATAGAAGTAACTGAACGACAAGACTTAATTTTCGCAGGAATATTTTAATTTTGTGATAAATATATTTATCTCTTTGCTTATCGACCGAGACAATTACTTATTATAATTCAAGGTCACGCAAACTCGATGAACTCACTTATAAGTATATTAAACATAGTACATATTTATAGACTGGATACTTGGCGTAAATTCTCAATATTAATACATTTTAGGATATACTTTACTATTTATAATTTCAATTATCTAAATAGTTTTATAGGAAAATGGACTCAGAAATTTGAAGCAACAGATCTGTTTTTTAGGTTCGTGTTAAACAATAAATATTATATGAATGTGCTTAGATTTATAATATGTAGTATAGTATTATAGATTGTTGTACTTTTCTATCAGAACTACATTATATTAAAAGCAACATAGGATAGTTTCCATAAAAATAGAAATTAAATTAAAATCAGCATGAAATTATTATATTTAGACTAGACTTTTATATAATGTAGTTCTAATACCCGTATTTAAACATTAAATTCCACAAATAAATCTATAACTTTGTTTAATAACAAACAAAAGATCTTATTTTTAAATAGATACTTCACAAGTTAATTTTGAATACGGGTCTTACAGCATGGAATTTCGCATGTTATAATAATTATTAATATTATATTATTAAATAGTGCATGTCTCTATATCCTATGGAACCATGCTATGAATGTATTAAGATCCCTGTACACAGAGGATTGTTTTGACGACAATAAATTGTTTTTAATATACTTACTTGGCGGTGAAAACGGCTAATACTATTTTATTTCACATAAACCTACATGGGCACTTATGAAACGTCAGAAGCTAGGTGCACGGTTCCAATATTGGTCGTTTTCTATGGAGAAGAGCCGGCAAGAAACTCCACGGTTACTCTTTTAAAAATAAATGGGTTTTACAATGCTTTAAAAAATGTACAGTTTGAATAGGTATGAGAGGACAGCGTAGGCCTGTCAACAAGATACTTAAAAAAATTAGAAAATAGTCTGCAAATCGGACAGTCTGTTGTGCCTACAACGCTTTTCAAAGAATTATAATGTGCCATCCACCTAAAATTTTTAAGTAGATTATTGTCTGCAGCCAATGTGTACAGGAGTTCTTATATTAGTCTTCGTCTAAATGCACGTTAAGCTAGAATGTTTTTTTTTTTTTAAATTTTTGAACCAAGGCTTTACATTCGTTTGTTTTGTTATTTTTTTGTTCAGCACTTTTTTTTATAAAAAATAAGAAAATAACTTTAGTGTACTTACTTACATTTTTGTTGTATGTTGATTATTTAATAAGAATTAAGGATGTTCCTAGTGTTTTGTATTCATTTTAGTTTCTATTATAATTAAACATAAAATATTTAGATAATAAAAAAATAAAAAAAAAGACATTACAATAATATTTCCACTGGAAAAAAAAAACATATTTTTGGGGATGATCGAGTAAAGTTGAAAAAAAATACGCACAAAATATAAATTAAAAAAACATCAGAAAGTTCGTTTTTTTTTGTTAATATTTTCTGTTATCTAACAAATACTTAACATTGCAGGCGACCTGCCGTCGTACCTAACCCGTTTCCAATGGGACATGGCGAAATATCCGATCAAGCAGAGTCTGCGTAACATCGCTGATATTATCAGTAAACAGGTGGGTGTTTTTATATTTGTCCTTATTTATAATATAGAAAATTGCTTATTTTTTTAACCGACTTAAAAAAAAAGTATGACTATTCAACCAAATCCAATTCCACTAAACTTAGATAGTTGTATTGATGATTCTAATGATTATAATTCTGTAATGCTTATTTGTTACGGTCGGGAATCATTGTTTTGATCAGAATACAACGTGACACTGACCTGCAAATTGCAAAAAAGGTAAAAAAAAAACCTGGGCAACCTTAGTGAATGCATCCCTCTTAATGACTATTATGACTAATTCACAAACGCGTTCATTTTTTCAATCCGAGCAAGTCGAACCAGTTATCGTTTTTTTTTTTAAATAAATAATAAATAAATAAATATTATTGTATTTTAAAAATAAAAGCTATTTATTATTTATCCATCACACAGTAGTAGTAGTAGTAGAAAACATTATTACTGGCACGCGTCAAAATATTTCTTTAGTTTTAGTTGCCTGCACAGGTGTTCATAAACTTAGATCAGGCAGGTCTACATTACGATTAGAATTAAATTTTCCTCGATTGTAATTAATCTAAATCATAACTTTACTTTATACTTGAATAAATTTTATTTTATTTATTTATTCTGTTCAATAACAGAGAAATGTGAACTTCTCTAGTATGTTTCAATTTTGCTCAGCTTTACATACATAAACAAACTCAAATAATGATTGGTGAATGTGTTCCGTGCAGGTGGGACAGATCGACGCGGATTTGAAACAGAAATCGTCCGCCTACAATGCACTCAAGGGCAACCTACAGAACTTGGAGAAAAAACAGACGTAAGTACTTATTTTCAGATTATTTTTATAGCCGTCCAGATATGGATAATTTTTTTTTAAACTCTTAAATTAAGCGCTCAAGATTCGTGTCAGTGACTTTACTTATCACTTTTGGGACGAGGCTTGATGAAATGACAGAAATGGACAAGCCATTACAATATTAATTTTAATAAAAATGCCTGAACTGTTATAGTTAGTATACTAAGTCGAACGAAGCCGAGCCTCAATATTTTCTATAATAACTAAAAATATCTATTTATTTGCTTTGATAGCAAAAATTCTTCATCTTTATTGATTCAGCTACAAATCCCAGTTTATGGGTATTCAAACTTACAACGTAAGAAAGAAAACACATAAAACTTAGCGTTTGTTAGTTTATAAAGACGAAATTCGGCCTAGGTCTAAGGGGGGGGGGGGGGCGTGAAAATTAATAATAGATAAATACCACAAAGAATAGATTGGTTTATAAAATTTAAAATGTGAGTTTGGGAACTTTGCAAAGCCGCCTTAGTATGTGTTGGGTTATAAATGACTGCGGGTTATAAATTAGCCAAGCACGGTAAACATATTAAAAGCTTGAAATAGTGGTTAATTTACAGATGTTCGCAAAACAATTAATTATTGTTTCACACGGCTTACTAAATACAGCATGTATAATTTGATAATGGCTATGGGTAAGTTTCTCGAATAGAATAAAATAAACATAACATCACTCCTTGGTTCCCCAAAGGGTTAGGCAGACGTGTACACCCACATTTCGCCAGTTATGTTTAAGTCCCATGTAATAAGGGGGAGCTTATTACCACCATCGGGCCCAGATTCCGGACTCCGGGCTCTTACTGAGAAATTCCAGATGGAAAAGCCTAATAGGTAACACTTTGCCCGACCTGGGCATAGAACCCACGACCTCATGCTCAGCAGTAGCTCTTACGACCACTAGCCCAACGAGGCAGTCATAGAGTTAAACGTCATTATGGGCCACTGCGCCACATGAACTACAAAATAGACAGCCATTTTGTTTTTCTAAGCATTTCGAAAATCGAAGCTGGAACTAATGGTTTTTTTTTTCGATGTTTGTTTTTCAAATCTGTGACTATTTGAACAACAAACATCGAAAAAAAAGAACATTCGTTCCAGCTTCAAGTTTCGGTAAAACGCGATTCCGGGCGCGAACTACTGATTTGAACCAATTATTCTCGTTACAGCGGAAGTCTGCTGACGCGCAACCTGTCGGACCTGGTGAAGCGGGAGCACTTCATTCTGGACAGCGAGTACCTCACCACGGTGCTTGTCATCGTTGGCAAGTATGTACCACGTTAAAGCTAAATCATTGCACTTGATTACTTATGTGACGTGTGATAGATTAATTAGGAGACTGTCCTCTATCATTCACAGATTTTGAAAAAAAAAAAATAGTCAGCCTAGAAAATGGGCAGATTTCACAAAAAAACTTTCTTTTATGCCAATCGATCTAGTTTCTTACAAGAATCAAAAACGATTGGGCCAACCCTACGGGTAATACTGACTTGATATTGTGGTTGTATGTCTGAATCTAAATCAACCCAATCCGCAGGTCGATGTTCAACGACTGGAACGCGAACTACGAGAAGATCACGGACATGATCGTGCCGCGCTCGAGCGTGCTGATCTACCAGGACAACGACTACGGACTGTTCTCAGTCACACTCTTCAAGAAGGTAACTGCACTGACACTGTGATATGGTTGTGTGATAGTCACGCACATCGCGGACTATGATATATCAAGCTTTAGAAAGAGTGAGAGATAAGTGACACAGACCATGCTCTACAAAGCCAAACTTTTTATTATTTCTTCATTATATTAGTGTTCAATAATATTTTTAAGAAACCAAATCACTACATATGATAAAAAGGCCCCCCCCCCCCTGCCTCGCCTGTCTGTTGTGTGAATGGATTTTCATATTGTTTTTCACCAATGGACGGAGTGATTTATGAGGAAGTTTGTAGGCGATTTAACATGGGGCGGCGATGTGACGCGGTGGGTCGGGGGCCGAGGGAGTTTTATAAAAATGTGGCTGGTGTGGCCGCGAACGAACTCGCAAGCAGACGTTTGTGTTATATAATTTGAAGTTCGATTAAATACATGCCATTATTTATACTCACTTTATGATTATTATGATTGTGTCACAGGTGGTAGAGGAGTTCAAGCACCACGCTCGTGAACGTAAGTTCATGGTTCGTGAGTTCTCTTATAACGAGGCAGACCTCGCCGCCGGCAAGAATGAGATCACCAAGCTGGTCACCGACAAGAAGAAGCAGTTTGTGAGTACAGTCACAGCCAAAATACGTTCGTTACCTTAACCTTTTGACCGCTAGGTTTTTATATCAATTGTAGTACCCCTAGCGCCCAACTAAATAGTGCAATGAAATAAAAAACAAAAATTGAACCCTATAATATATCCCTATGTATTTTACTATGTGTATATAAATAAATAACATAGTCATATAAATACGACAGAGTCGGCACGAAAAAAAATTTGTCGTATTAATCCGACTGGTGCGGTCGACAGCTTTAAGGACTATTGTCTGTTTGCTCATTCCACATTAGAATCTGACTTAGCTACTCAGCATTAGTACAATACATGGTAATGTCAATACCTCAGAATAACATTCACCTAAGCCTTTTCCCAACTATTTTGGGGGTCGGCTTCCAATCTAACCGCATGCAGCTGAACGTCTTAAACTTTTGAGTTACTTTAGTGCAGTACGAGTGAACTTACAACGCAGTGCAAGTGCTCACTGTTATAAAAACACATGAATCAAGTGTCTCCTTTTAACATCGACCTATCTGACCTCCAGGTCATTGTATCCAGAACAACGAAAGTTTGACTGTATTATGGACAATGGACCCACTCACATTTTCGCGTTTCTTTCTTTTATTTAATGTCAATTAAGGGACTACTCACACTATTCAGCTCTATTCAGCGTTTGCCCATAGAAAACGCGCGAAACGCGTATGCGTCTCATACAAAATCGTAGTTTTCTATAGGCAATCGCTGAATAGAGCTGAATAAGTGTGAGTAGTCCCTAACCCTAGCTCTTATACAGTGGCGTAGCTGACTAGTTTAATAAAAAGGCCCGGTATCCAAATTTGTTGGGGCCTTTTTCCCGATTGACGTAAAGCTCAAAAGGAGGGTATTGTTTTTTAACAAAGTAAATAAAATAGCATCTTGACTCTTGGAAGGTTAAGCTGTCATTGTGATCTTGCTAACAGTGAAAATTTGGGCATCGGATACGTTAATTATCATGAAATATTCATTAATTACGGGCCTCTTATCAATATTAATTTCGAGGTTGTGGATAACATTTAAGAATCATAGTTCAGCTGATACGGCGGTAGCTACGCTCCGGACTCTTAACCCTATGCACATAGAGCTCATAATAACACATAATATTGTCTCCGCAGGGCCCGTTGGTGCGATGGTTGAAGGTGAACTTCTCGGAGTGCTTCTGCGCCTGGATACACGTCAAGGCTCTGCGTGTCTTCGTTGAATCCGTGTTGAGGTGAGCTTTCTAGTCACTGATACAATTTCGGCTGAGAATCAGCAGTTTTCGAACGTCACAATTACATAAGACAGTCCCCCAAAACGCCCACCCTTCACTACTTCCTGCTGCTTTAGCTGGGAAGAAGAAGTGGCGTAATAACATAGGTTCTCAGTCGTATAAATACTACTGAGGCGGCATGGACATGAAAACATTTGTCGTATTAATCCGACTGGGGCGATCAATAGATTAATGACGAGAATTGGTATTCTGATTCCAGCATGGTTGTTTACTAAGGGCGGATTCGACCAAACACGAATAAATTTTATCCGCGCAATAAGATTTACTCTGACAGTTTTTATATGGATAAACTGTCAAAAATTCAAAATTTACTCGGAAGAGAAGGCTTATTCCGTAAAATGTAAACCTGTTTGGTCTGTGTTTGGTCGAATCCAGCCTTAGTACGTTACTTGACCCTTATACTCAAACCTAAAGTAATTAGTAGTAACATACTACAAGTATTGAACTCCTCCCTCCACAGATACGGTCTGCCGGTGAACTTCCAAGCCGTAGTGATGGTACCGTCGCGCAAGAACACCAAGAAGTTGCGCGAAACGCTGCAGACGCTGTACGCGCACCTCGACCACTCCGGGAACCAGAACACCACCAGCGCCGCAGACGTCAGTAGCGCCCGCCCGGCACCGCATTACTAAAGCTGTCCAAAAAAAAACATGCGCTTCGGTTCATCTGCGTGTTTCCGAATTAGAACGAACGTCTCGCCTCAGAGTAACCCCCCCACAGAGCCAATGCTTCTAAGATTTGTTCTACTGCTGCGCTCTTTGCAGCAGTGCTACTATCATTACGCGTTTGTATGAAGTTTTCAGTCGGTCGGGTCTCTCCGGTCCCAAGAGTTTTAATATTTTTTTGGAATTGCTTAGAGTTGTTAATCTATAATTTTGTCATCATGGTAATACAAGATAGACTTCCTTGGTTATAACAGCTCTATGTTAGATCTCATGATAGACCGTTCGTATTTCCGAAGATACACGATGATTCCCGTAGCGCATACTTTTCTTGGGAAAGCTGATCATGAAGTTATATTCCCAACCGAATGTTATTGGTGTTATTTTTCAGAACGCTGAGCTGGCGGGTCTCGGGTTCGGCTCGTCCGATTACTTCCCGTACGTGTTCTACAAGATCAACGTGGACATGCTCGAGAAAATCTAGTGCGCGGCACCGCTAAACAATCCGCTATATTAGGTAAGCTTAGTAAGATATACCTTATAACATAATCCTCTATAGTAGAGGATTAGAAACAGGATGTAAAGTTCGTCCTACGAAATGGATGGGAAAAGGTTTTTGCGATTTATGATTTTTTTTAAATCAAACCTCAGTTGGTCAGATTTGCCATACAAAAACTGCCAAAAACTCACCATTGAGAGACCATTGTAACGTTTATAATTTAGTAGACTTAGGGTGAATTTCACCAATACAAACTGAACGCGATCAACAGCTCTTAAACGTGGTTTATAAACCACGTTTAAGAGCTGTAAGTGTCATTATTTTATTTGGAATTTTGACACTGACAGCTCTTGAACTCGGTTTTAATGTGCTGATCGCGTTCAGTTTAATTGGTGAAATTCGCAATTAGGCCCCAGGCAGTGTATTGCGACAGGCTGAGTTGCAGCTCGATTGTGTATACTCATGTGATATTGTTTGTTTCAGATACTGTTACCAGGTTCTTTATCCTGTGTGTTCGACCAACCGTATTGGTCACGCAATAGCATGAAGTTTCATCGTACAATTTATTTTACTTTATACAACATATCTAAATAAATATCTATCCCCAAAATACTATTGGCCCTTGAAAAAAATAAAAAAGCCTATTTTTTCTATGTACAGAATTTTTTGAAATCTTTTTTTTGTGACAACTTTAAAATCATATTTTTTCGTTCTACAATACAGGTTGTTGGTATAGATGTTTGTGTAAATTATATAATATGTTATTTATAAATAAGATGCCATTTTGAATTGAGATAAAAATAAATAAAAAAATTGCAATAATCCTGATAAAAGCTTACGGCTTCGATGTTTTTGTTGAATGTTAAAAACCTGTTTAAATGAATTGATTTCAGTATTATACTTGAGTTGCGTAGTGTAGCGTAACGCATGCAATGAATTAAAATATTAAACGTAAATAACATCAGATGCAAAGCTATGTAAATAAGAACATTCCTCATACATGTGTGTAGTACATAATAAAATATTATTCAAGTTACTGTTTTTTGTCGTTTTATTTTAACAGTTTTTATGTTAAATACTACTAGACTCACAAACCTTCTAAACCCAAGATGCATTTTTCTTACTACTAATTTATTATTTAGACGGCACGGTTGGCGTAGTGGTTAAGCGATTGACTGCTACGCTGCGTGTGGCGGGTTCGAATCCCGCACGGAACAAATATTTGTATGACCTACATGTAGTTGTTCCGGGTCTGGCTGTTTGTGTATGTCAGTTTAAATGTTTGTTAACGCACCCACGGTACAGGAGAAATTCCTAGTGTGGGGCAACGTATTAAAAAAAAATACCAATAACAAGATTCAGAATACCTAGGTATATAATACTAGCGGCAGAACCGCCAGGGGTTGTCCTGTCAAACGTAATTTTCTAGAACTTGATCGCAGCGCCATCTACCGGGTACAATTGTGGATCTAAACCATCCAGGGACCCACTCAAACACAAATAATTTCATCAAAATTGGGCCTGTTTAGGAGTTTAGTGACACGTACAGAAAAACTATCTAAAGATGAATGAATACTCCATCTACTTACTATACTACCTTTTATACGACGTAGTACTATGTAAATTGCGCAACACAGATAATGCGCACATAGCAAAATGAGGTCAGTTGTTTGATTCATACTTTGATGAGTCGCAGGACGTTAGAACAATAACCTGTTATGTTTATTCATTCGTTTGGTAGTTAGGTGTTCTTTTTAGTTTGTTATCTGATTATAATAATATTCTAGATCTAGCACACGAGGTTGGTGACAATTATGGAATGTGAGCTCGGTTATCATTGTGCCGATAGTCGTAACGGCCAATGGCCTGATGGCCGAAAGCCTCGACCACCATCTCTATCGAGGCTCTTATTAGGCGGTTGGATCAAGGTCCTGATTCAGAAGGCAGTACTCCTCGATACGGCTCGCATTGTGAGGAGGTTTATGTTAAATTAACGGAATTTAGGATAGGACGGATAGACAGAATCAGTATATTTATAAAGGTGATAATGAATAAAGAGTAAATTACAACTTAATATTATTTAAAGTAATGAATGAGACTATACATTTATATACAGGAAAAATTCCAATTTGTACTGTTTCTGTTTATACTCATACATACCTACATGATATACATAAACTCACGCCTTCTCCCCATGGGGGTAGGTAGAAACTACAGTACTCCACCTACTACAGTTCGATTCAAACTTAATGGCGGCTCGGAACATGAGGCGAGTCGCTGCGCAGTAACAATTTTATGTGTCACCGGGGGTAAGGCGTGGGGTACCTACTGCGCAGCGAGTAGCTAACATCCGAGCCGCCATTAAGTTTGAATCGAACTGTACCTACGCTATCCTTACATACTCCTTTTACGTTCATAAATCTGGTCATGCACGCACGCCGGTTGCGCGTCTAAACACAAAATGTTGTCACCTTAATGTCCTCCCCCAATGACGCCCCCCAACCTGAGGTCCATACATGGGGTATGTATGGACCTCAGGTAGGGCTGCCAGATGGTATCCAAAAGGAGGACATGTCCGCCTTTTCCATGTTTTGTCTTCCCATCCTCCCTTACCTACTGTAAGTCCTCCTTTTTCACTGATTAATACTCAGTGGAGCATTGAGAGGAACAGAGTAAGTGTGCAGTCAGTTAAATCTTTAATTCTTACTCAATACGACTTCAAAAACATGACATGTGAAGATTTTCATAATTATTCGTTGAAAAACCAAGAACTTCTTGTAAAAATTGGCAGCTCAGCTAAATATGATTAAAATAATATCTAATGTCTTCCTTTTTTTACAGAAAATCCTCCTTTTTAGAACCATCTGCCCGCCCTCCTTTATCAAATTATCATCTGGCAACCGGGTAGGGGTGCACTTAGCTTGTAGTCGTTTAGATTTTAAGTTTTATGCCCTGACTAGAGGCCTTAATTTACATTTTTATCTTTTCTTTAAAATAGGTAAGTACATAAGAAGGCATTTTAGAAACTTTCTGAGAAACTAGTAAAAAAAAAGAAAAAAAAAATGGCTATGTAAGTACTCATACTCGTGACCAATAATTAGTTTGTGTGACTCACAAACAATGTTTATACAAACTAGGACAACTAACAACTTCATTTTGTGATTTAACAGTGTATTAGTGCTAGGAGGAAAAATGAACTGATTACATTGATATTAGCAATTCATTTCCTCTAGAGGCTCTAGACTCGAGATTTATTATTCTTTCCTCTTGCAAGTATCTAAATATTTAGTATTGAGCATATCATAAGTTATGTAAATATTTAACTAATGGATGTCATGGAATCATAGCACAATGAGGGCTGTTAGATCAATTACTAGCAAAACAAAACACTTGTATTATTATAAGGGTTTGACAGATATGAAATGATAGTATTTATTTATTTTAAAAAAGCACAGCCGTTTGTCCTAGGAACCTATTACTACTTAACCACTGACTGGTCTGGGACTGTGAAATTGAGCAATAAAACTGCCTTAGATTGAACCCAGCGACCACACACTCAACAGATCCACTTGAACAATGAGGCAGTTTTCTGAAACTAGTAATTGGTCACAAGATTGTCTACAAAAGTTTATAGTAAACTAGCTTCTCCCCGGAGCTTCGCTCACGTGGATGTCGAAAATTGACACATGACAAAATACTACCAGGATAAAAAGTATCCTATGTCCTAAATGAGGTCATGGTCCACCTGTAAGGCAAATTTAATAGAAATTTGTTAAGCCGTGCAAAGGTAACAGACTGACAGACTTTCGCATTTATAACATTATAATATTTATATATTAGGGATTATTGACAGGGTCTAACTAACCTCTGATAAACCTTTTGGTACGATAACCATCACAGGGTAGTTAGTAGTGAGTGGCGTGCTTACTCCAAGGACCAACAAAATTTTAATTGCAACAAGCTAGAAACCATAATATGTAAACAAAATAAAAAAGTTAATGTTAAATCATGAAAAAGTCACTTTATTTTTTTTAAGGAATGCTTATAAACAATCTTACGAACTAATAATACGAAGCACATTAGTCATCCCACTCGTGATCTTCTGTTTTATTGTCATCTTCCAGGTTGTTAGGCACTGAGTCACCTCCCTCATCCATCCTTTTGAACAAAGAAGTCAATAACTTCTTATTTAAATGGTCTGTTAGACTTGTCTCCCTTGGTGGTTGTTCAGGGATGTTCTCGGGCTTCACAGGCGCAGTTTTATCGGGTTCGGGCATTTTGGAAGTGATAAATTATTGAGGAAATCAGTAACTAAAACAAAGACGACTTCAACAAAAAATAGTAAGTTGGGTAATGCGGCTGAATTAAAGGATGACAAAGTGAAGTGAGGCATTTCAAGTGAACAAGTGAGTACAATAAAAATTGATCGGACTATAGTTCGAGTTTGACAATTTGTCGATATAATGGCAGATGTCATTGTTGTGTCAAAGTCATCAATGCGTTTTGTTTCGGTGACTCTAGAAATTACGATGGACAGTCCGTAATAATTGAGTTGAATTGATTTATTATTGATGTTATGTTTTTTTTGCACCTGCAGAATCTAATAAATACCTCTGGATATTTTTTAAACGATTGTTCTTTCTTGTTCTATTACACTAGTATGGTGTCGTATACCCAAAGCTAACAACATTTTGAAAGAGCCTTTTTAATTATTTATTTTCTAAATATAATAAATTATAAAATCTACAAAATCTTCTGATTATTTTTGATCGCAGTAAAAGTTTTGTTTCGTAATTTCGTCGCGTTCATAATTTTTTTTTGCTGTCATCCCGTAATAAACGTTTCAGCCAGCGACATTTTTCGTCGGCTGGTGTAGAATTTGGCCAAAGAAACGCCCTGAAAAGTTAGTATTCATCTATAAATTAGTGTTAAACGGTATCATTCTTAATTAATCAGTCATTTTTAATTTCAGTGTAGCAAAACTTTGAAAATTTGTGCTTCAATGTCGGCTAGTGTAATGCTCTTACATAACTTGGAATCTAAGGACATAACCTGCATTTCGATCATCTGATTTTTGTGTTTTATATTTCAGACCCATAAAAATGTTGGGACGTGCAGCACCGGGTGTCTGCCAAGTGGTGGCCATGGTCAACCAGCAGCAGAACAGGAACATGGCTACATTGAAATCCATTCAAATCCGTCTGAAGTCTGTAAAGAACATTCAGAAGATTACCCAATCCATGAAGATGGTGTCAGCTGCTAAGTGAGTGCCTAGCCTTATTTAACCATTTAAAAATAAAAATAAATGGAATTCTGTTTTAAAATTTGACTGATTTCAAATCTGTCTATCGTGTCGTTGTCTGTCAGAGTATCAGCCAATATATTAATTAAAAACCGAAATAATCATGATTTCTGTATGAATTAAAAAATGTATCAAATTAACTGAAAAAAGGCATGAGTTTATGTATAAAAAAACGCATTAGATGTGCTGGCGCTGCTGCTGCAGCTGTGGAAAACATCAAGTGGTGAAAGTATAATAACCTTATCGGTAATTATATTTTAAGGCCGTTTGCAATTGAAACCTTCTGGTCATGGTTTGCTCAACGAAGAAATGGCTAGTTGGCACTTCCCATGACTATGACCCAAGATCTAGGTTTTACCCTGGCCAGAGGCTTGTATGGAAATCCATACAACGTGGCAATGCTGCCCCAGTCTCTTGAGTACATTACAAGTGAACAATAATGCTGAGGAATTTTTCGACACCATATTAGTATTAGTTATTTTAATTTTAATAATTTTTTAGTTTACTAAAGAATATGTTTCCATATAAAAGTTACAGTCCATGCACATAATGTGTATTCTCTACACAGCAGTTGTAAGTCCCGTTGGAAAGTTTGGTACAAATAGTATTAATGAATTTCATGACCTGATAAACTCTTATCATTTGATATTGGTAGCGAACCTATCTCATTAGTAATCACAGAGTTTTTATGAATGAAAGAGAAGTGAAAATACATTTATTTGCACTAAATGTGTCACAAATAAAAAACACAATTAAGTACAAAGAAAATTAAGTTGGGAAATTGTGTCACATTCATTTCATGCATAATGGCCATCACTCAGCTCAGATTGTACACTTAAGATACTATAGAACTTTTGTACACAAGTTTAAGATGTTGCCTGAAATTAGTTTCCAATAAATATTTATATAGCCTGCAGCTATCATTTTGTCTATTTATAAAACAATTTTGATAAAGAATTGGTACCCCATGCCCCCATGTAATGGGGAATCCTTTCTTTATCAATTTGTCCAAATGGGGTCCATTTAGAAAAGAAAATATATATGCATAGTCAGTTGAGACTTTGAGACTTGAGACCCTGCAAGCTGAAAGTTGTCCACTGAACACCATAGACTTCCCCAAAGTATCGCCATATCAACAGATCCTGCTGTTACTCGCGACTTACACCAAGTCTGTGGTCCATCGTCTTATATGGTGTCTTCCTATCTTGTATATTAAATACATAAACGCTTCTTCCCACGGGGGTAGGCAGAAACTACAGAACGCCACCTGCTAAGATCCTTACATACTCCTTTTGCTTCGTTTTTATTCATATATCTAAGAAAGAAGAAAGGAAGAAAATACGTTTATATGCGAACAAAATTAAAATCAAATAATTGTTTGGTGCCCTTAAATAATTATGTCGGTAGGTACAATATGCTTATAATTATCCTTGTTTGCAGGTACACCCGTGCTGAGCGTGACCTGAAGGCCGCTCGCCCTTACGGCGAGGGAGCTGTCCAGTTCTACGAGAGGGCAGAGGTAATGTGAACATAAAAAAATGATGTTTTGTTTTGTTGTAATGTCTACAAACATTACTTGAAAATAAATGTTTTATTTTAATTATAAGTCGACTATGTAACGCAATATTACTATTAGAATAATGAGTTTATCTGTGTTTTTCAAAAAACACGTTTCCCAGAAGCGGCACTACAGTCATGTGATGGAATGTCTATCGTTTAACTATCTCTGTAATCTCAGTTCACTTGGTGTATTTGTCCAAGATCTCGCGTAACTTGAGTAATACAAGATAATTATATCCTATGTTCATTGGACTGAAGTTGATTTTGTATTAGCAAAACAACGCGAATATTTGTACAAATATAGATTGGTTGCCGTGAGACTTTAATAGATCATAATATTGCCTATTAAAGCATACTCTATAAGTTATTATTCAATTCAATAGGTACTTTATTTGCATTCAACAATGTGTATTTAGGTGGTAAGTTTTATGAACCCTGGGCACAGCAAAGAGTAGAAGAGGAAGATTTGAAAAACGTAGGTTAACAATGTTCTGAACTAAGTCTAATATTATTATACTTATTATGTTTTTATAAATACAAGCTGGAGACGACAATACAACAATAAATTAAACTGCGTAAGTATAACTAATGACGTTCCCAATCTGCATACGAAAATTCAATCAAAGATCTCCAATAGTTTAGTCACTATAGTTAGTCAAAGATTGGCAAAAACCATAGTCGGTCCATCACTACTATTTCGTTTGTTAGAAAAAATCACTTTTTTATTTTCAATGTTAGGATTTATTTGATAGGTCCTAAATAAGTACTCCTATTGCCAGTGTTTTCATTTATTGTTGTATTGCATCCACATTGTATATAGTTAACTGTACAAATACTTATTAGATATGTTAGCACTTATATTTTGTCGTTTAAAACATTGTTTTATTTATTGTTGCCAGGTTGCTCCCCCCGAGGATGACCCTAAGCAGCTGTACATCGCCATGTCATCCGACAGGGGTATGATTTAATTTACTTTAACATTTTTGTATAATATTGTCGCCTGCATTACACTTCCATCGATTATCCTCACGCGTTTTCCCCTTAGAAAAGCGAGTTAACGAGTTTCATAGGCGGGCGATTCGAGAATTTCGCGAAAAAAAAGATTGATAATAATGATAGAAGTGAAAGTTCTTTAACATTAAAGTGTAAGAGAGATTCGAAAGACAGAGAGATATTTCTCCTCTTGAATTTTCACCCAATTTTCGTCCAATTATCAAAACACCGCTTCCTCAACCCCGAAACAAATAGTAAGTCACAGTCTCTTAAAGTCCAGTAGGTAACTATCATATTATGTATATTTTGGAAACTCTTCAGTTTCTTGTAGTTTATTTCAGAAACTATACATTCCTTTAAAATCTCATTCTCATTTTTATTTTATTTTATGTCTTAGTCTTAGTACATAAGTGGGCAAAATTGTAACATGTTCGTATTGTAATTCTAATTTCCTTTTATGTTTAAGAAGTATTGTTGCCACAATTTTGTCACTCTTAAATCTAGAGCCTTTAGGGACTACTCACACTTATTCAGCTCTATCCTGTAATTGGCGACTGTATAAGTCCGAGGCTATTGTTACCTATAGTACTTAAGATATATTATATACAGAAGCTGTTGGTGTGCCTTTATAAATAAATAAATGATCTTGGTCTAATCATGTGACATTTCGTTAACAAATCCTCCCGTTCCTTGTCAGGTCTTTGCGGCGCCGTGCACACCGGTGTGTCCAAAGTTATCCGCTTGCGGCTCTCCGAGCCCGGCGCGGAGAACATCAAGGTGATCTGCGTGGGAGACAAGTCGCGCGCTATCCTGCAGCGTCTATACAGCAAGCACATCATCAGTGTTTGTAACGAGGTCAGTAGCTATATCATTGGCTAAAGTCAAACTGTATAATGAGCAGCAACATTCTTATCAATTCTCCGATTCTCACATGAAGGAAATATTGTTTTGACAAATACATTTGGTTTTACAAATTCGAAGATATCTGAAATCATCCATCATCTCCGCTAACAGAGATTACGGCCCACTCCCTCTCACAGAGAGGAGGCCTGTGCAGTGGGAACGTTATTCTTTCATTATGTTATGTTGTACTCGTTTACTTCCATATTCCTGCAAGTGTAAAGATTTGCACAGATCCTCCTTCTATCTTTGAAAGGACTGATTTTGATTATGGTTAACGAAAAATTTTCATAGGTCTCGAGTGCAGGAGTAAGTCAACTTTTCATTGTTGAAATGTTTCAACAAGAAAAAATTGCTCCACAAAAGCCAAAAAAAATAATTGTAGCAGTAATCCTATCATTAAGAACATAAATTATTTACACAACCCCTTCTACCCCTCCAGATCGGCCGCAAGCCGCCCACTTTCAACGACGCGTGCAAGATTGCCGACGCCATCTTGAACTCCGGTTACGATTTCGCTTCGGGCAAGATCGTGTACAACAAGTTCCGCTCCGTCGTGTCCTACCTGCAGTCCGACCTGCCGCTATTCAGCCAGAAGGCTGTGGAGGTGAGTACTGATGGATATAGGCTACGCCTAAAGTAGAAGTATTGTGGAAAGTTGGTGATTCTACCTATACGTAGTATTTTCTGCAGAGAGCACTGCGGCCACTCGCATAATTCGCTATTTATTTAAATGATTTTGCGGAGTGAATCTTCTGTACTGCACTAATTATGTATTCTGTGGTCTGGCTCAAAATTCGACTATAAAAAACTTTATTTCAAATCCTCACATAGTGACGCTGTCTGTAGTAACCATACCTATGGATAATAAAACCAATCTAATTATAAAAAATCTCTCAAATTCCAGAATGCACCTAAACTGGCGACCTACGACTCTCTCGACGCGGACGTGATCCAATCCTACATGGAGTTCTCCCTGGCGTCCATGTTGTTCTACGCGCTGAAGGAAGGCGCGTGTTCAGAACAGTCTTCCCGTATGACGGCTATGGACAACGCGTCCAAGAACGCCGGCGAGATGATTGAGAAACTGACGCTGACCTTCAACAGAACTCGCCAGGCCGTCATCACCAGGGAACTGATTGAAATCATCTCTGGTGCCGCCGCCCTTGAATAAATGCAGTCTTGAATCGTTTTGCTGAGATTTTAGGGTGTTATTTTGCTAGTATTTTTTTGTTATTTTGACGGTGGAATTCGTTTGTTTATGATTTTTGAAGGAGTTTTTCGTGGAATTTGAAGACGCGGGGAAACATTGAAGCCATACAAAACGAATTCTACTGCACTTTAGTTTATTCCGTTCTTTTTACAAGAAAAGTTTTGGGGCATTTATTCGATCGAGAATTTTTGACAGCTATTTTTTAGCGGGAATATTTAAATTGGTCTCAACAAAACGATGTAGAAGGAATCTGATCAATATTAACACAATATTTATTATAACCGTTTCAAGTATAATATTTGCAATAGTATGTAAGTACGATGCCGACATTCCTGACGGAGTGTACTGTGTTTCAGTGGAAACTCACGCAAATATCGCTTCACTGGCTTCAACACCTTTCACTGAAGTATGGGACACTTTGCTCGATTCATTCTGTGTGTTTGCGAAATATTGTTATGTAAGGATACAGTGGTGGTTAGCATTAAAATACCATTATAGAAGAACTTGTTTTATTTTATACATTGACATGTGCACGGCATTTTTATTCCGACGGTTTTGAAAAAGCCATGGTTAATCAATACACTTGACATCTTCCTTCCTCTTTATTATGTTGTCAAATACCCTTCAAATAGCAATTCACAATAATAAAGGCCAGCGCACACCGGTGGACAGTAGGCTGATATGAAACCGTAGAGGACAAATCGGACAAATATAAAAAGTTGGCAACGTCGCAAATAGCTGTCAAATATTTACTTGTTTTGATTAATTTCGCAATATATTGTTGTATGGAAATATAAAATACCGCTAACTAGTGAACTAGAATATTAATATTGAATTGCAAATAAAACACGGAATTTGATGTTGTAACCGTTTTAGGTGTGAATAAGTTATTTGGAAAGTTTCCAAATACTTTTTTTACATCTATAACTAAATATACGGTGTTACGATAATAATTATTGCATTTCATAGTCAATATTCTACTAGTTAGCCATTTTCATACAGTACTATTGCCAAAATTAATCAAAACAGACAGCGAAATATTTGACATCTATTTGCGACGTTCCCCACTTTCAGAATGCACGCTCTGCCCTGCCCTCTGATTGGCGCACGTCACTAATGACTGCCTATCTATATGAAAACCGGTTTCGCCGTGTTTAGGACACAAATGACGTCACTGAAGTGGTGTGGAATATCGTTGAGTTAACTTTCTGACCCGCTTTTTATGTTGTAGTGCCAAAAACCATTTGGGAGACAAAAGGTGTTAGTAAAATAACAATTCACAAATACTCGCTGTAAATTTTTATTCTAACTTACAATCAAAATTCCGTAGCAGTCTTAACGTTAAAATTATTCTAAAAGTAGTGAGCTCGTCACAAAAATGACATGATTTACATTTTGGTATCAACAATGTGAAAAATATTTACAAAATGATTGTACGAATTAGAATAATGACACATCTAGTGAACATAGGATCACATAATATGTCCGTAACACACTAACAATGGCAATGCCATTCATTTGACAGTTCAACAATAGTCATTGGGTTATTTACGTTGTCGAGCAGACACATTTTTCAAATATATGAAGCAATGGTTTAGGAATTTCTTTCAAAATCCTTTGGATTGCGATGGAGTGTGTTAAGAAATGGGAGTTCTGCACGTTGAAAGCTTTTGAATGCAATCCTCGTAGCCTGGGCTGACAAACCCTTCTTTTGTCAGTCCAGTACTTTAACTGGGCTGACAAAAGAAGATATAAATTGCGATCACACAAAGAATAGGACGACCTTTGAGTACTGTTCGTACAAAATGCGCCAACGCATTCTATACAAAACAACAAAAAACACCCGACACAAAGACAATTCCAGGTGATGCTGCAGTATCGGTTCAAGGTTACTATGTTCTTCTAATATCATTGAAGTAACAGAATACTAAATTTCGAATCGATCAGACCCGTGGAAGATGCGCACATCCATTCATCAACTAGAAAAGAGCTGATTAACTTCAAACGGCTGAACGGATTTTCTTGAATTGTAGCTAAGAACACTCGATCAAGACACCTTTCAATCAAAAAAAAAAAAAATCAAAATCGGTTCAGCCTTTTGGGAGCTACGAGGGAACAGACAGATACACAGATACACGTTGAACTTATAACACCCCTCTTTTTCCGTCGGGGGTTGAAAATTACAAATGTTAACTTATGTTGTCGTAATGTTAACGTAAATGAAGTTAATAAAAATGTAGCAATTCAAAGGTAAATCCTATTCTTATTTTGATGGCATGGTACTGTGGCTCGTGGCACTATTATTATCCCTCTGTGTTATATTAGTTAATTGCGTTTGAGGGGCTGCTGTAGATAATGCCACCGTAACTCGATTTTATACATTTCATTTTCTTTTAAGGATTCGACCAAACAGGAATAAATTTTATCTGCGGAATAAGATTTACTCTGACAGTTTTCGTATGTCAAAAACTGACAAAAATTCAAAATTTATTCGGAAGAGGAGGCTTATTCCGCGGATAAAATTTATTCCTGTTTGGTCGAATCCGCCCTAAGTATTTTTAAGGAAAAAATTAAATAATTTATTATAAATTAATATTGTAAAAGATTTGAAATTTAAAGTAACACGTTTTCGATAGCCATTCTCAGAGTGCTACGAGAATATTTTGGCGCCTGAATGATATCGACAGGGGGGGTTATTGGTAAAGATTTGTGAAATTGTCACAAAAATTGTATAGACAAAAAAAGATGGCGGCGTTCGTTCCGATTTTGGACAAACGCCAAAATAACCTTGTAGTGTTGTACTATGTCAAGATACTTTTTCAGTTCAAAATGTGTGCGCTCACGTGGCGCTATTATTTTCTATCCAAAAAACCTTTTCAATGTTTTCTCCTTTTGAAACACGGAAATTGATAAATGGACATAGGTTTTTTGAGGGAGATAAATATGGTACCATTTTAATATTTTCATAATATATTTTTAAATGTCACTGAACCATCAGCAAATACATTATATGTTTAATCTAAGGTAGTATTCTGTTATGAAATCCACTATTTTATTAACATCGCTATTACAGTTTTTTTTTAGGAATAAGCGTCGGTCGGAAGACTTGTAATCTTTACTAAATGATCAATAATATTGGTTTCAACCCATATATTTTTCTTGATGTTCGAGAAGGGAACAGTTAAAAATCGATATAAGATTGAACCACATTTCCAAGTGGAATATTTCAACATGATGATGGTCTACAAAAGGCCTCCAAATGAAACTACAAGCTAAATACTAAGAAAAATATCCAAACATATCCTAACATAAAACATTGCATAACAATAACTATTAAAAACTTCATATATTATAATTATTGATCTTTTTACGTCACTATAGAGTAAGTATTATCACGTTTTGATTTCTTTGGAGGGTAAGCACGTGCTATAATGAATTAAATAACTGAGTACGGCACTATAAGTTCTATTGAGCAGTGTTACACATTACCGGCAGAAATGTGGCTATAATTATGCGTCTCACCTAAACTTACGCGCAACAAAGACATTGGTAAGGTCACTGGGACCCCGTATACCAGTTTTTCAGAGTTTTGGGCGTATTTCGTAGCAATTACGATCATTATAGCCTCATAGGTGAAATGCAATAAGCCCAAATTATCATCAGTAATACCTTTCAGCTTCCCTCTTCAAAAATAACGTGAGAATACGTACAGATTGATATACATAGCGTGTAATATAGCACAGTATTAAACGCGTACAGGCAGTTACGTTGTAAACTGTAATTATTTGTAATAAGCTACTATATACAGACCGCGGCGCCGCCTGCGACGGAGATAGTATTCACACATTTTATTACCTGAAAGAGAAAAATAAATATAATTCAATGAAGATCAAGAGCTGGCGGGTGTACTCACCGGTGCGGTGACGTCACTCAGTGAGCGCGGGCAGCCTGGCGGGTGTACTCACCGGTGCGGTGACGTCACTCAGTGAGCGCGGGCAGCCTGGCGGGTGTACTCACCGGTGCGGTGACGTCACTCAGTGAGCGCGGGCAGCCTGGCGGGTGTACTCACCGGTGCGGTGACGTCACTCAGTGAGCGCGGGCAGCCTGGCGGGCGGCGTGCGCCACACGGCGGAGGAGGTGCGCTTGAGGCGCGCGCGCTCGATGTTGGGGAAGATGTCGCGCAGGTCGGGCGAGTGCACGCGCACTGAGAACAGACGGTCCACGTGCGCCGGCGCAGTCTGGCTCTGGATGTACAGCTGTGCTTTGCGGGCCTGTGGAGGAAAAATATTGAAGGAAAAATTATATAGTTACTAGCGACATAAACGTAAAATGTGGGTATACTATTGATGTTTTATGTATTGATGTAATTGTTAATAGTATATAATTTACCTTGGCCGTGCTCCAGTCGGGCACGGGCCTGTCGACGGGCTCCTCGTCCTCGTCGGAGTTGAGGTACTGGAAGCCGTCGGCCATGTAGGCGGGAGACAGAGGAGCGCGCCACGCGCCCGGCGTGCCCGGCGTCTTCAGCGGAGTGTGCGCTGTGGGGGGAAAGGGGGAGAACTTAGCTAATTCGTCTTCACTAAAGGTCAAAGGCCTTCTCCAGTCGATCTCCCAGAAAAACGACTAATTGATCATGCTAGCGTTTCCTACGCCTCTCTCGGTGACGACTCCCGTTTTCTAGGATTCACTGCGTAACGATGCTGGTCTTTCTGTCCCGATGCATATTACATACATGGCTCGCCTAATCCCATTTCAGCCTAGCAGACTTGTTGCCAACATCGGCGATTTTTGTTTTGGAGCGTATCGTGATATTACGTATTCGGTTGCTTAATGCTCATTATGCTACGCTTCATCACCCTTTAACAAACTTTGACTTTGGATTTGGTTAGGGATCAGGTTTGAGCACCGCAGGTTAGGATAGGCAGAATGCACGTGTCAATGAGTTTGCGCTTCAGGGATATAGCTAAACTGGCGGTTAGAATAGTTCGACACGTGAGGCGCGCGGTGCTTGCGCGGGAAAGCGATTAGACGCGACGTCACAACAGTGCGTGTGATGAGCGGATTGTCGGCACAGAACACATATACTCCTCACGGAGATTGTCGGCGACACCAGTCCCAGTCACAGCAGCGCCACCCTGCCGCCCGGGAGGGGTTTCACCCCCGCTGCACTACCACCGCGTGTGTCTGCCGCCGCGCGCTCCCATTGATATTATTACGAATGGATTATGTCCATATTTTGCTGATTTCAAGTCGGATAAAAATATAAAAACAAAAAAGGCGAATTTTGTTCTATTACTGATACTGGAAAAAAATTGCACACTGGTTAAATTTTTTCCCGTATTTATGATTTTTAGCTTGTGTTGTCAAACTGCAGGGCAAAGACTCACTTTTTTGTTAAATACGATAAATATACTTACATTTATCTTCCATTCTATGTTTCATCTTCTGTTTCTCTATGTACTCCTTTTGTCTCTTCTCGATTTCTTTCGCCATTATCGCCGCTTCTTTTTTCATACTGCAAAATGTTTGAATTTCAATTAAATATTTACAATTTTGTTGATTTTAAAACGATAATCCGACTCGAAGGACCAGATTCTAGGGGAGGAAACAAAGAATAAGATTAATTTGAAAATGTCGTGGAGAAGGAGGTTTAAGGCCGCGGCCACGAATTCAGCAGCAGTGGCGCGGCGGCGGCGCGTGTGTGCGCGGCGCGTGCGCACGTGGCCGGCGGCGGCCCACCCGCGCTCGCGTGCGCCGCGCTCACACTCTTCAGTCCCCCGCACACTAACAGCTCCTCGCACGTACATTATAACTTTATTAGTAAAGAAATCATGTACATAGATTGCACGCGCCCCGCACTAACAAGCAGACGAGCGAGGGGAGAAGAGGGAAAGCCGCGCCGCCACTTGACTACCTATTAACACTGTTATTTGGAGTTTCTTGTCGGCTCTTCTCCATAGGAACCGTGCACTTAGCTTCTGTCGTTATATTCGAGACTGCATTGGTTGTTTTTTTCTTCTTTTCGCAGTAACTTTTAATCATGATCATAAAGCACTCACACTGCCAGTTTGAGTGCTTTAGACGGCCTACCCAAATGTCCTATCTTTGATATTGTTCGTCGATTCACTGAGCTCCTTAAGTTCTGAGTTAAACTGCACGATTACTGACAAATGCATACACTAACTAGACAGGCCCACTCAATCTGTGTGGTTATTTCCTCAAAAGACCATTTCAGACACTAATCTACATGGTCTTCATATGATCTAACCAATAAAATGTCTGGACTTTAAAAGACACTGTGACCTAAAAGAGACCTCTAAGTTTGTTTCAACCTTTCTTCTCAGAGTACTCAGATAGAAAAGGCCAACCTCATCTAACACTTAAAATATTACTGTCGTGTAAAAGTGTTTGTAAAAACCTATTTACAAAAAATAAAATCATTTCATTTCATGTCATATAAGTGCCCATGAAAGTTACATGAAATAAAATAATAAGAATGTACTACTTACGCGGCAGCTTCCTCTAGCTGTTTCCTCCGCGCATCGTCGGCTCTCCTCTGTTCCTCCGCAAGTCGTTGTTGTCTCGCTTGTTCCTCGGCTCGTCGCCTTTCTTCCGTTTCTGCTACTTTCCGCGCTAGCTCTTGCTTTTTCTGGAAGTAATAATATTCATAATATAACACCACCTGTATTCCCGGAAGGGTTAGACAGAGGTGTACCTTTAGTACACCCACGTTTCGCTCATCATGTTAAAGCCTCATGTAATAGGGAGTGAGCCGCTATTGTCATCAATCGGGCTCAAATACTCGGGGCTGCTACTGAGAAATTCCTTGAATTTTTCGCTGTCATGAAACCTGGAATTCGAACCCAGGACGTCATATGCTCAGCAGTAGCCCTTCCGACCACACGACCAACGAGGTAGTAATATAGCGTTTAAATACATAAATGCCGGGTACATATGAAACGTAACATGAAATGTAACACAAAAACTATGATTATTTATGGTTTCGTTACCATTAATGTACATCAGTTTCTATAATTTTTTTTAAATTTTATTATTATCGTTTTTTTTCTTTATGACTTCTGTAAAGATATTCTTTGCTCCAAGATCGGGAGTAGTTTTCTACAGTTCCGTATTTGGAAAAACGTTCAATGTCTAAATTAACGCGTCGCTGTCATGAACTGTTTCCGTACACCGTACCCTCTCGGCCTCCTTCAGTCTCTCCAGCTTGCCGAGGTCGGCGTGCGCCTGCTTCTCCTGCCGCTCCCTGGCTGCGGCCTGCATGGCTGCGCGTCGCTGTCATGAACTGTTTCCGTATACCGTACCCTCTCGGCCTCCTTCAGTCTCTCCAGCTTGCCGAGGTCGGCGTGCGCCTGCTTCTCCTGCCGCTCCCTGGCTGCGGCCTGCATGGCTGCGCGTCGCTGTCATGAACTGTTTCCGTATACCGTACCCTCTCGGCCTCCTTCAGTCTCTCCAGCTTGCCGAGGTCGGCGTGCGCCTGCTTCTCCTGCCGCTCCCTGGCTGCGGCCTGCATGGCTGCGCGTCGCTGTCATGAACTGTTTCCGTATACCGTACCCTCTCGGCCTCCTTCAGTCTCTCCAGCTTGCCGAGGTCGGCGTGCGCCTGCTTCTCCTGCCGCTCCCTGGCTGCGGCCTGCATGGCTGCGCGTCGCTGTCATGAACTGTTTCCGTATACCGTACCCTCTCGGCCTCCTTCAGTCTCTCCAGCTTGCCGAGGTCGGCGTGCGCCTGCTTCTCCTGCCGCTCCCTGGCTGCGGCCTGCATGGCTGCGCGTCGCTGTCATGAACTGTTTCCGTATACCGTACCCTCTCGGCCTCCTTCAGTCTCTCCAGCTTGCCGAGGTCGGCGTGCGCCTGCTTCTCCTGCCGCTCCCTGGCTGCGGCCTGCATGGCTGCGCGTCGCTGTCATGAACTGTTTCCGTATACCGTACCCTCTCGGCCTCCTTCAGTCTCTCCAGCTTGCCGAGGTCGGCGTGCGCCTGCTTCTCCTGCCGCTCCCTGGCTGCGGCCTGCATGGCTGCGCGTCGCTGTCATGAACTGTTTCCGTATACCGTACCCTCTCGGCCTCCTTCAGTCTCTCCAGCTTGCCGAGGTCGGCGTGCGCCTGCTTCTCCTGCCGCTCCCTGGCTGCGGCCTGCATGGCTGCGCGTCGCTCGCGCTCGGCCGCGTCGCGCGCTGCGGCTGCGGCAGCCATCTTCTCTTCTCGTTTCCTGTCACAATAATGTACAGGTTGTCAGAATACGAAAACGAACTGTATTATTACATTATGTTAACAGTATAGTCCGCGCGCTCGTACTAGTCGCCACGTGAGGCACGTGAGCGGTGAGACCGTGGAGGGAGCCGTCAGACTGAGTACGTTTGACCGACGGCTACCTCCCCCGTCTCACCTCTCACATACCTCAGGCAGGGACTAGCCATCGCGCGCGGACAATAATACAGAAAGCCGAGCGCTGGACGCAGAGACGCGCGCTCGGCGTGGCAAGACGTCGTGTTCAAGTTCGCGACAAGTCAATTGTCATCCTGAGGATGCCTCGTTGAAAGGTGAAACTCTTTAGGAATAGTTAAGCGGAATAGGTTACTAAATATATCTACGTCTATTGTTTTTTATTTACACCCATACTATAAATACTCTGTAAAAGTTTCTGAAACAGTTAGCTTATTGCCAACATTAAAACAACCAGTGTCATAGTAACCATAATAGCATCCAAACGAGTGATATAATGTACTAAATTACATTACGCGACTCCTTCGCTTGTTCGATCCCTTCCCATTCCCTTCCCTTCCTACCCGGTCACCTGCTGACCCCCGCGCCGAAATATGACAGACATTTTCCAAAATACGCTCCGTCACGCTTGGAGGGCTAAGGACTTTGGGCGTTTTAATGTTGGCAATAAGCTAACTGTTTCAGAAACTTTTATAGAGCATTCATATCATGGGTTTAGATAAAGTCTTGTATGCAACTTGTTTATTGATCGGCCAACGCCATCTAGTTTTGTCACGCCATACTTTCCGACCGACCGGAGTGCGGGGACGACGGTGGCGCCCTGCTCGGCGGGCGGACGGAAGAAAAATAATGAGTGAAGTGAGGTGCGCGCGCCGCGGCAATCTTACGAACGGAACGGATTCAATTGTAATGGTGGACGACGCAGTTATATTAACCAGAAAAGGTAAGCGCTTCGGAAATCTTCGTGTTTCCGAATTACTACGAACGTCGCGCCACAGACTAGAAAAAGGCGAAGCTTATAAGTTTTGTACTACCGCGCTTGGTCCTAACGCACATATTATTACGCGTTTGTATGAAGTTTTATCTCTGTCGGGTGTAATACAAAAACGGCAAGTACTTCTATGGCGGAGTACCATCCACACGATATACCGACAAGCTGTACTAAGGGCTTCTCCTCCACATTAATTATGCGCACGGCTAAAGTGTGGAACTCTCTGCCAGCGTCTGCGTTCCGTTCCACATATAACCAGTCTGCCTTCAAAGCAAGAGTGGACAGGCATCTTCTGGGCTTGCTCGTTCCATCATAGAGCTCATCCATCGCTTGCCATCAGGCGAGATCAAGGTTAAGAGCTAGCCCATAACACAATAAAAAATCGTTGTAACAGATCTATGTTCGATCTCGTCATTGCGCGTTTGTATTTCCGAAGATAGGCGATGATCCCCGAAGCGCATAATTTTATTGGGAAATCTGTAAGTAACACAAAACTTACCTCTTCTGTTGCTCTCTCTTAGCCTCAAGCATGGCTTCCTTCTTCTTGCGCGCGTCTTCCCTCTCCCTCTTCAGTTCCTCTGCCTCCCTCGCACGGTTGATGCCGCTTAGTTTAGATGTTGATGACGGAATCATGGTTTTGGAGGCGGTGACTATGTTGGCGCGTGGCTTTGTGGCTGAACTTGATATCTGGACGGACAACACATAGAGAAATATGAATCCACTTATTTATATGAAATTCTGTATTTTTCTTTTACTTCATTGACGAGAAAATATTTTAATGGACAGATTTTTACACATGAAGTTTCTATATGGATTTAGAGGTAAGAGGAACAGGGTGTAAAGTTCACTCATCCTCTATAGAAAAGGGATCCTTTGACCAGACGGGTGTCGTGTTTGACGGGCAACTGCCCAACGATTGATGTCGGGAAGTCTTATATATGTGGATCACGCAATAAACTCTAATTACGCGATGCAGGACTTGTGTGACGAAAAAAACTCACAGAAATGAGAAAAAGTCTTCCCTCAACGTCTGTATTGAGTTTTAGTATTGGTATTGTTATACTGCTCGCTATACTTATCCATTCTGCCAATTAGGTTTCTCCCTGAAAACTTTTAATTAATGAATTTTGTTTGATATATTCAGTACCTGTGGCGGCTTTCCATTGAATATCATATTGTTCATCTTAGTGAGTGTCTCTGTCGATAACACGGGTTTCACTATCCTGTCGGGCGGCGTGTGGGACTCCTCGGGTTGTTCTTCCTGCTGATAAGGAACAGATAAAATACTATTGCAATACTATTTGACTGCCTCGTTGGTATAGTAAGCACAAACGCTACTGCTGAGCATGAGTTCCTAGGTTCCATTCCCAGGTCGGGCAGTTTTATCGTGTTTTTCCATCTGGAATTTCTCAGTATCAGCCCGGAGTATGGATTTGTGCCCGGTTGATGGCAATAGGCTCGCCCCCTATTACGTGGGACTTACAACATAACTGACGAAATGTAAGCGTGCTATAGGTACACCTCTGCCCAACCCTTCGGGGAAATTAGGCTTAATGTTATGTTATGTTAAAATACTATTAATGCTGATAAATTAAGAAGAAAGCCGCGCGGGCGATTTCGACCAAACATGAATAAATTTTATCCGCGGAATAAGATTTACTTCTGACAGATTTCGTATGGAGAAACTGTCAAAAATTTCATAATTTATTCGGAAGAGAAGGCTTTTTCAATCGATCAATTGTCAGATAACTTATATCTGAGGAATAAATGGCGGTTTGACATATTTTCTATACAAAAGCTGTCAAAACGTCAAACATATTCCCCAGATAAAAGTTATCTGACGGTTGAAAAATCCGCTCTTAGTAATAAAAGAAATTTTATCAAGCTGAGAAGTGTTTGGTACTATGTTAGCCGATTTGCGATCTATCCTACAATCACTCACGAACTGAATCATCAACACTTACCTTCTTAGCCATGGCTCTTGTCTTGGTTCTAGTTACTCTGGAAGCTAACTCTTCAAACTGTTGTACTTTCTCCTTCACTGCAGACCTTCGATAGAAAAAATACGACATTAGAAACGATATAACACATTAAAAAAGTATAATAGACTTAGATATATTTAGTAACTATTACTAAAGAGTCAAAAAACCTTGTAAGAAATTGACACGTGTTTTACCTCTTAACGAGGCGACGACGCGACGTGTTGCCACGCCGAGTGCTGGGCGCTGGCGTTCAGCGTCCAGCACTCGGCGTGGCAACACGTCGTGTTCTTGCTTGCAACGCTCAGCCGCTATAATAACGCTTACCACAAAAATAAAAAAGGCGGTAAACAGATGTGGTCATGGTGTGCACGGGATTTTGTTTTCAAAGTGGTTAGATATGCGTTACCGCGATAGTACAATATAAAATTTTATCTATAACTTACGTGGGTTGTAGTTGTGGAGGATGTTTCTTAGGCGGCGTGTGCATCTCTTGCGCGTCACTGTCGTCCGTCAGGAGAGAGTTGTCATCTGTTACGTTCACTTGTTTGGGCTCTGAAAGACGAATAAAGATTAGATTGTGTTTGTGATTATAAACTTTAATAAAGTTCATTTTCAGTAACAATTTAGACGATGAATTTGGCTAAAGTGACGATGAGGAAATGTAAAAGTTTTCATAAACAGTTTCTTCTTAGTTTAGTTTCAGCGAAATTTATTAACATTTGTGTCAATATCAAGGGGCCATTCACACGTACCACAACCACACCACATCGCAGCAACAAAATGGCTAATAGTGGTAACATGTGAATAGTGTCGCTGTAGCTTCTTGCAGTTACGTGGTGAAATGAAAATCAAATTAAATGGTCGACTCAACGTTGTTTTTGCAATTTAGCTGCGACGACCACGTTTTATCGCCGACACGGTTGATTTTGACGATGTGCTCCGTGTGAATAAACTATTAATTTATATACAAATTAGCGCCCAACCACGTCTTGTCATTGTGGTGTGGCTGTGGTACATGTGATCGGTCCCTAATACTCTTAATATATCTAGAAGTTTTCATAGGACAACTGACATTGGAGAGAAGGCAAAAATAATGGTATTATAATGTTAAAAATATCCTTACCTTTGTCGATCACGACTGTGGCGTCCATGATATAAGTCTGTGGTTTCTCTATCACCATAGTTTCTCTGTTCGCCGTTTCTATGACCACAGTTTCATTCATATTGTGCTGGAATTAGAAAATTAACACATAACATCACGCTAGTAATCCCTAAAGGGTAAGGCAGAGGTGTGGCTATTGTACACTCACATTTCGCCAGTTATGCTAAAGTCCCATGTAAGAGCGAGCCTATTGCCATCAACCAGGCACAAATCCAGACTCCAGGCTGCTACTGAGAAATTCCAGATGGAATAACCTAATTACATTTTGCCCGACCCAGGAATCAAACCCAGGACCTCATACTCAGCAGTAGCGCTTGCGACCACTAGACCATCGAGGGAGTCGCAGAGGTTAGAAAATAAACATAACATAAAACATCAATCTGCACTTGGATTTAGCCGCGGTCGGGCTCCATGTACATTTTTCAAAAAAGATCCCAATATAACCAATTTAAAATGGTGGCAAGCTAACTGGAATGAACTAGATACAAGACACTCAAAATATTCAGCCTATAACATTCCCACTGCTGGGATACAGGTCTCTGTGAGAGGGAGGGGGCCGTAATCCACCACGCGGGCCCAGTGCGGGTTGTTAGATGTCACATGTCTTCGAATTTTTGGTTCTAGGACATGCCGATTTCCTCACGATGTTTTCCTTCACCGTTCAGAGTAATGAAATAATATACAAGTAAAGCGCCTGTCTGGGTTCGAACCTACATCTCATAAGTCACTGCAGTTACCACTGCTCATCAAAGACAATTAATATAAATCGTACTTACAACATTCTTCGGCGTAGGCGCATGGTTATAAACCCCATTCGGTATTACCACAGTTTTATCCATATCACTGACTTTACCCAATACTCTTGTCTTATCCATAGCGTCCACCTCATCAAAATTCAACCTTGTGAGCTCAACAATAGGTTCCTTTTTAGCTTTGTCTGTCTTTTTAGGTAAGTCCTTTTGTAATATGGGTGAAGATACTTCTGGTTCTTCTTTGGGAGATATTTTTGTTTCTTGTGGTGGGGGGGTGATGTCTTGAGGTTTTTCTTTTTCACTGAAAAGTGGGGTTACGTTTTAGTATCTTTCGTGTGGTTAGTGAGTAACTTGGTGTCAGAGTTTTTGTGCCACCCATCCTGCCTCTGACTTGGCTTCACATGCCGTCGAGAAATATGTAAACATCGAAATATCTCTCAGGCTTGCAGGTTTTCTGCCGGGGTTGCGGGAAAGTCCGAAAGGGATACCGTGGCCCCTGGCAACACAGGCAACTGAAGGAACACGGGTGGGTTTTAGTCAGTAAGAGTCTGACACGCCCAGAGCGGGAGAAGTTATTTGATGATTTCCCACCCACAAAAAAAAAAAAAAACTGCTAGCAGGTTTCTACCTGCAAGCCTAAGAGATATTTCGATGTTTTCCGTACTAGAAGCATAATGATAATAACACAGGGGTGAGTTTATGTAAGTATGAAAATAAAAGTCAGAGGTTGGGTTGGATTCGAACTTGAGACCTATGTCTGGCAACCAGTCTTAATGAGGGGTATCGTGTTACCCGATAGTTGTAAGTTACTCCATGTAAAATACTGGTATCCTGCTGCATCTGGTTAGACTGGAAGTCGACCCCAGCTTAATTGGGAAAATGCTAGGCAGATTGAAAGAAATGTGTTTTCAAAATCAAAATAAAAATATTTTATTTCACATAAACCTACATGGGCACTTATGAAACGTCAGAATCTAGGTGCACGGTTCCAATTGGTCGTTTCCTATGGAGAAGAGCCGGCAAGAAACTCCACGGTTACTCTTTTAAAAATAAATGGGTTTTACAATGCTTTAAAAAATGTACAGTTTGAATACGAGGACAGCGTAGGCCTGTCAACAAGATACTTAAAAAAAATAGAAAATAGTCTGCAAATCGAATTTTTTTAAAAAGGGAGAGAGAGTGGTTGTTTCCGTGCAGAGGGATAATACACGTTAGTTGTAGATATATGATGTATTGTTAATTGTTATTAAAAGCAAACTTACGCGGCTTTTTGTCCCCTCCTAGTCCTCTTTGGCCGCGGTTTCTCAGCAGGAGAACCTACAATATTAGAAACATTGTTTTCAGTCACAGTGTAGCAGCGTCATCATTGCACACGGCAGCGCCAGCCGAGCGCGATTCGACCGAAGCACGAGCGCGGCCCGAGCGAACCCCGAGCGCGGTCTGAGCACGGCCCGAGCACTCTGTTACCGACACCGCGTTGGTGGCACCTCCGACGTGAGTTTCGAGAACTACAGACTAATACGTGCTGTGCCGTGATTGGTTCATAATAATTAGTATTGGTTGCTAAGCTTTTCTAAAATAAACCACCCAGTACCGTTTAGTGCCTTGAACTGGAAGTTTCTTTTCATCACCTCAGCTCCTAACAATAGCAATTAGTTGGAAAATATTAGTACTTGATAACAGGGACCGAAAACCTTTATAAATTACGGTACAGGTATCGAAGAATTTTGGTTACTTATACGACTAAGGTTACCGCTATCTGGGTTACCCAAGCAGAAGAAACATGTTACCTCTTTTAGGTTACCGTTTTAATACTGGCTACGCACACACAGGCGATGCGCGCCCTTTGACTAATGCCGACGGCATGTGTAAGATATAGAACCTTTAGAATAAAAATACCTGCAAAACATACATATAAATGTTGTAACCGAAAAATACCCGTTATGGAGGAAAATATCGTGAGATTGAAATTAATGTTACTAGTGCACATACCCAGGCCATTTTCTTGTGGTACTGCAGCTTTTTCAGGTTCTGGGGCTGCTTCTGATACTTTCTGTAATAAATATGAATATTAACAGGCTAGTTCAAATAAATAATTTCAGTCATTGAAACATGTTTAGCCGATGGAAATTATGTCAGCATTATGCTAGTCGGAGAGATCGGTACGTTTTCTGCCGAATATGCTGTTTTTATTATCTGTTTTTTTAAGCGATTAAAATAATATTTATGACGGCAGGATTAATTGAAAAAGGTTTCCAGTAACAGGTATTTACAGGTTAATAGGTATGGGTGGACAGTGTAGGCCTGTCAACAAATACCAAAGATCCTCACCTTCTTAGCCCTGGTGCGTTTAGGCCTGGTCTCCGCAGGCAGGGGAACCGTCTCCTCTGTTTCAGTTTTTCGCGTGGAACGAGAACTGGCGCGAGTGGAGCGAGCTGAAGGTACTGTATTGACAACAGAATGCAATCATTATTAAATAATTACTAATCAAGTGATAATTATCTGTATGATTAGACGTAGGTACCAAAGTCGCCATCATCTGCCTAGCCTTTTCCCAACTATGTTGGGGTCGGCTTCCAGTCTAACCGGATGCAGCTGAATACCAGTACTTTATATGGAGCGACTGCCTAAGACCTGACAGACCTCCACAACCCATTTACTGGATAACACGTTCCCCTTGGTAATACTTTTAGGCATCTGATGACCCATAACAACTGTCAAAGATCTACAAATGACAGCCGGGACCAACGGCTTAACGTGCTTCCCGAGGTACGGAGGGGTCTCTGTATGTAAAGATGGTCACCCACCCACGGACCAACCCCGGCAAGCGTAGCTTAACCTGATAGATCGATCTGTGCGGCTGTTATTACTTAGCCACGAGCTCCTCGCCTCATGTTACTGGAATAGAATATACCAGATGACTTTTTTACCGTCTCGAAAAAAAATGGGTATAATAGGTGAACGGATAAGGAAGCAAATGGCATACTTAGTTTTAAAAAAACATGATTTTTGATATTATCTATCAATTAATATTTATTTTTCAAAATTTCTCTTTTTTTACTTTAAATCTGTAGCATTTTTTAATGATAGATAAATTTTTTTCTAAGCTGTGGAAAAAAGAAAAAAAAAACTAGGTATACCATAAGCTTCTACTCCGTTCACCTAATATACCCTTTTTTTTTCGAGACAGTAAAAAAACTCATCCGGTATATTGTTTCTTGGTTGTGTAAGTATATTTTGTTACCAGGAGGTGGCGCCACGATGTCGGTAGTCTTCTTCCTGGTCCTGGTAGCCCTCTTCCTGCCTGTAGTCTCCTCCTCGCTGCTATCTTCTGACTTCTCTTTAGGAGCTCCTTTACGTGGCTCTGGACATAGAAATATTGAATCATACAGTGTGATTCTTCATAATGTGCACATATCGAAATGGGGGAATCTATGCTTAATTTTATCGACGGAAAAAATAAAAAATAAAATCTAAATACATTTTTTTTTCCATTTTTTTTTATTTAAAAAAATTCGTCTTATTGAATTTTTTTTACGATTATTGTAAAAATTGATTTAAAAAAACAGATTTTTGGACGAAATACCTGTTTATTTTCAATTGAGGGTTTTTTGGGTTTAATTGGGAGGGGTTTTTCCCACAATTTTCATTTTATAAGAACACTTAATTACTACCAATCATTATGGAGTTGAGTTTGTTTCATCGCGATAGATCATTTAAAAGTTACACCGTTTTTTTACATTGGGGTAAAAAATACAAAAAAAATAAAAATAGATTTTTTTTTTAAAAATTTCCGTTTGTCAAATTAAGCATAGAATCCTTTCATTTCGATATGTGCACATTATGAAGAATCACACTGTATAAAGTAGATAAATTTTTCATGAAAAACTTTGAATACAACAGCTATTTACCTCACCAAAACCTGGCAATTTTGGCATGTTCTTATATTATCAGGACTCTTAATTGTATAATATTTCTTTGTTTTTTTTAATATTTAAATTCATTCCCAAAACTTTTTCATTATTTATGAAAGTTCGTAATTTGTGAGATTAAATAATCTACACTTACTGGGTACAGGGATGGCGGGCGGCGGCATAGCAATTTCGTCCTTATTCGGCTCCTGTTTAACTACAATATCAAGTGGCAAAGGTTCTGTGTCCATTGGTTCTGGCGGCAGTGACACCTTCTCTTCTTTGACTGTTGACAAACATTATTATTAATTAAATAGAAGTGCTTCATTGGTCTAGTGGTCGCAAGTGCTACTGCTGAGCATGAAGTCCTGGGTTCAATTCTCAGGTCGGGCAAAGTGTTATTGGGTTTTCCATCCTGAATTTCTCCGTAGCAACCTGGAGTCTGGATTTGTGCCCGATTGATGGCAATAAGCTTGTTTCCTATTACTTCGGGCTTAAACATAACTGGCGAAATTAATAAAATTTTATTCAAATTAGGCTGTGAATCAGCATTTTCTGAACGTCAAAATTATATTACATAAGGCATTCCCCCAAAATGCACGCCCTTCACCACTTCCTAGTGCTTTAACTGTGAAGGAGTAGCGCAACAAACTCCCCAGCAGAGATTAACTAACATTTTGAATCAGTGGAATTTTATTTTCAATATGAATTGCCCGATTCTTGAGCTTTAAATTCCATATTTACAAGTCGGAATAGATACTTATGTCTAGCGCAGATTGGGGCGGGTCGCACCGCAACGCAAGGCATTGCGAAAATCTTGCATTACTTTCGTACATTTTCTTTGAACCAACGTAGTAAAGGCAGGCCGCACCGGACTTTTCGGTATGAAAATGCGTAGTGCTATGCGCTTGGCTTTAGTATGAAGATGCATCCCTGTGACTATAACCAGTAAAAGTTCTAAGGAATACGCTACAAAAGTGGGTGGGGCACATACTTTGTATATTAGGTACTGGTTCATTCTCCTTGTCATCCTCTTTGCGACGTCGACCGCGTCCTGTCTTCTCTGTGTCCTCGCGACGAAGCTTCTGGGATAGGTTTACGTTCACCTACAAATCACATGGCATTAATATTTTGTTTTCTACTAAGGTGAGCATTATGTAGGACAACCACAATGCTTGTTTGTAATCATGGGCTTATGGCCAGATGTACTGAAGTGTAATGGTTAAATTGATAGCATAATAATAGTAGCCTGCTGCTTTGGTCAAGTTGTTGCAAGTACTAGTCTACTACTGAGCACAAAACCCTGGGTTTGATTCCCAGTTTATCCAGAAGTCTGGATTTGTGCTTGATTGATGGCGATGGGCTTACCCCCTATAACATAGTTCTTCAAAAATGTTGAATAGTGTAGCACATATATGGTCATTTTTAGCCCATGAAGTGTCAAAAATTTCCCCATGTAGTGATTGAAAGTAGATGCTATCTTTTGCTTAATTAAAGATTGCTATAATATAGCAATCTTTCATATAATATAATATAGCAATCAAAATATAGCAACATAACATATAACATATTATGTTTTCCATAAGTTGATCACGTATTTAAGTGGATAAACCAAAGCTGTCTGATTGGATTAGTGCCCAGTAGATGGCATTAGGCTCGCCCCCTATGGCATGGGACTTAAACATAACTGGCAAAGTTAGTGTGTACTTTACCTTCACCTCTGCCTAACCTTAGGGGAATAGAGGTGAGATGTTATGTGTTAACTAAAGCGTATAAGTCCAAATGTACCTGTTTACTAATAATACTCTGTGCTTTAACGGAAGCATTTCGTTTCTGCCTCTTATCCTGTTCCGGGCTCGACATATCGTCCACCTCATGTTTGCTGCGTTTCTTGGACGCCCGCCGCGGTCTGTCTGTATTACTTTCAGCGGAACTGCGTGTTGATGTTAGGTCAGTTGTAGATTTTATGCTAGATCTGCGCTTTGTACTGTCTTTTTCCGATGGTTTTGTTGGTTCATCTGAAATATTCATGTTGGTTTGATAATTAACTATGACATTTATATTAATGGTGTAACTAATATTTTGTAACAACATAATTTAATAGAGTGTCCATGGAGTTTCTTGCTCGTTCTTTCTAATAAGAACCACTTTGGAATATGCCACTAGCTTCATCTTTCTGAATTACCAACTCCTTTGACAATTCAAAAGTGCCTGAAATAAGTTTAGTTGAAATAAACGTTGTGGGGTTGTTTTTCTATGTGACTATAAACTTGCAAATAATCAAATCAAAAATGATATTGGAGAAAATCAGTAGTAGATATATTTAAAAACATTTGCAAATTGTATTATAATTATTATTTTTTGACAAAATGCATGCGTGAAGGTTGTAGGTTATAATAAATTATGTTTTTATCTATAAAGAATTAAAATCGTTGTTAAATATTATCCTCAATATTGTATCCAAAGAAAGCAAATTGTATCTGTAATGCTCAAAGGTCACAAAGAATTTTAATAAAAACTTTTAACAAGTACAAACTTGATAAAAGTTTCAACATAGATATTTATACATAGGCAAACAATGTTAATATTTTTTTAAGTTTAACCAGAAGAAAAGAGGGGGGAAGTCCGGTCAGTGGGTTGTCTTAGGGGTGGAGGTGGAAGCCCTGTCAATCACGTTGCCTCAATATGTTTAAGATGAAAAAAAAAAACTGGAATGTAACAGGAAACTTTCTTGAATTTCCTATTCAGTAGTTCAATTAATTTTATCAGAAATTTAAATAAAAATGAGATGATCTTCTCACCTAAATTGCAGTTCTGTTGTGTTTAATCAATCACAATCTGAAACATTTGGCGATATAGAGAAATCAACCAATTTATGTTCTTTTAGTTTACATACTTTGACATGGCCAGAATCAAATAAGCATTGGCCAGACCAATGAGGCTGAAGTAATGTGACGCTGCCGGCAGCGTCTATAGTAATAAAAACACTTGGAAATGTTGAAAGAGTCAAATGTATTGAAGACTTGGAAAGTAAATAAAATCATATGATTGCAGTGACCTATTTTCATTATTTAATGTTTATAATGTTAATAAATAATGCCTTGTTCCCTTACCTTCATCCTCGTGGATACTTTGAAGGGTCGTCATAGGATTCTTATCTTTTGGAGCCTTCTCCCGCGCCTTTCCTCGACCATTTTGAAACTCCTCTTCGAATTTATCCAAACTATCAAACGCGGCCTGAAAATCACTACATTTGTAACTTCCACACACTTTAAAAGGCCACAATAAACATTGCCATCACATTTTCGTCTAAATATAACAATAAAAACACAAATTAATTCGTTGTATAGGGAAACAGATTTGTCGCATCACTGAGACCACTTTTTAACAAACACGCATTTTACCTTGAGGTCTTCATTGAAATTTTTTGTAAAAGCTTTTGATATTTCATTGATTTTCGGCAACAATTCGTTAAAAATAGACATAACTGTGATATAAAATCCACTTTTCCAAAAGTTTAGTTAGTTTGACAAACGCCATAAAACACTACACGATCGAAAACGGTTTGAAATTGAAAAGACGGTTGGCCAACATTCCGGAATCATAAATTCAGCAGCCGTTGCGATGCGTTCCAATACATTTCGTTCGGATACACCCACAGTGGTTATCCCCTGCCTGCATAAGATTGTCTAAAGTGGGATTGGAAACAGAAATCGTTCATCTTGTTTGACAAACGCCAAATATTGCATGTCTCATTTACAGATTAATCGGAAATAGATTCCATTTATTTCCAGAAAACAATATCCGCACGACCATTCAAAGCGTAGACACCAAAATAAATTAACCGCTAACGCCCGCGCGCCGAAAACCAGCGTCGTTCAGGGTTTATGGTAATCAGCTATGTTATAAACGTTCAATCTAACAACGCCTTTTATGGGGCTATAAAATTGTATGAAAATTTTATTAGCACTCTCGAATCGCTTGTTGAAAAAAATACGTTTCACACGGCCAATGAGGTACACGTAAAAATATAGCTACAATGTTGAAAATCAAAGTTACTGTCGGATTGGTCCAACCCTGTCGACAACACTCAAATATTTCGTAAAAATTATAATATTCACTTAGAGATAATACAATAATAAGTAGCAAAAAATAACCAATTAGCGTTTTTAGTAGGGTAGATGTTAAAAATGTTAGTTTCGTTATATTTCACTAATATCTTGTAGATAGGTCGTAGGTCGTTTATGGAAAGCAACTCAAAATGGCGCTGTCGTAGCTTGTCCTCAAACCACGCTAATAATACAAGGCGTGTGGTGTGAAAATTACTCGCCCACTGCCCACTACACCGTATCAAACCATGACCGTGCTGTGAACTAGAATATGAACGTATCAGGCACGGAAAGAAACGTGACACAGACTACTATGCCCAGTAGAAATTATCAACAGCGTGTCATACGGTCATACCCGTGCATTACCTGTGTTCATAACGGTTTTAGATATGTCTGTGGTTTTAGTGGCTGTAGCATCCGCGTGTCATATCCGTAAGGTTTCCGTTCTCTCGGTTGTAGTAGTTCACCTGTATTTTCACGTGAGGCAGATGCATCAGGAAGACCGAGTGAATATTTTTGTTGAGAAAATTATTTTCTGTACCAAGCATTGAGGTATAAAATATTTTATACATCAATGGTACAGTCGCCAGCACATCAAGCCATAGACTACTATATCATCAAGCTACCCAAAACTGTCAAACTTTCCCAATCAAACTTGAACCTAATGCTTTAGCGATAAAGTTAAAATCTACTGAAGAAATTTGACAGATTTTAGTAGCTTCATGTGCTGGCGACTGTACCAAGCCTATAACTATAAAATGGTTAAAAATTATCCATGCAAGAATTGACAACATTTCATATTTTTAACCTGCATGTATTATTACGTTTTATAAAAGTAAATCCAAAATTAGGGCACCGGTATTTTTCCGTTTTTCAAAATGATGTGCTTTTCACTCATAATTTTAATTTTGAAATTCGGTTTATTCTAAAAAGACGTAAGCGCCAAATGACGTCAAACATTTAGTGGAATAGCGTTAAAACCTTTGCTTGACAATGATCGTCAAAAAAAAAAACTATTAGATGTCACTGGTGTCATCTTGTCAAATGTGTCAAACTCGTTGGGGTCTAAACTTGTTTGTTTGTTTTCAATTAAATTCGTAAATTTTCTTATTTTCAAGTGTTATTATCCTCATTGGCGAAATATCAATCAAAAGTTGGCAATATTTACAGTAAGCAGCGTGTATATTTTAAAGTTTAATTTCCTAAGAAAAAGATTGTAAACAAACTTTTGACATTGACGTCTTGTTTGACAAGTCAAGTTTTCATCTAATACATTGGAATGCTTAGGCAAAGGTAACTACCTCATTCCACTATTTCTATGACGTCATGACGTGTTTTTTGATTTTAATTTTTTTTCTCAGAAATGAAGAAATAAAAAAAAATAAAAAAAAAAAATTTGAACTCAGGATATGAAAATAAAGAAATGGTATTTTTGTTTTATGGCCGTGTCATTTTTGAAATGTTGTCAATTGCCAATGATAGCCATTGTTATAGAAAAGGAAGAAAGAGATGTTTTAAATTCTGACACTTTCCCAAATACTTAATTAATTGATTACAAGTATTGAAATCACCGAATAACGAAATAATGTAAAACCAAACTCACGAAACGAACTGTCAAATTTACTGTTAGAGTGTTAGCCGTAGGCACCGAGCTATTGCCACGCCATCTACAATTAGCATTGATCACTCCGTGGAACTTCCCTCCAGTGGTTTCCACTGCTCAGTAATAGATGGCGCTGACCTTAATTTCAGTAATAAGCAATTTTTCCCCCGATGTTTTACTGTTTCGAAGAATAAGAACTAAAAAATGTAATATTTAGAAAATGTCAACAATAGTTGAATTAGATTACCTACCTATCAATAATTAGAGCTAGGCCGGCTTGATAGGATAGTTCTCCTCTTGTAAGTAGATTTATTTTCAGGTTACCTCTCATAACTTTTTTTTTGTTAGCCTGAACTGTCACACTCTTGGGAAAAAGCATTCTCTCGATTCTCGCCAATTCATGAGGAAGCGATCCAGAGCACCCGCCATCTCCTCGGTCTGCTACCTATTTATTTATTTATTTATTTAACCTTCTTACATAGAATAGGGACAAATACAAGTGTGCGGTTCCAATTATAGGAGACCACATAATTCATTTAAAATCTAGGTACAGTAAGTTGAAATAGGTAGATATTTGTAGGTACCTACAGGTAAGAGTCGTGTGGTCACAGGAAATACAATAGCTTCCTGCTTCTGTGAAATCATAGCCCCAGAGGACGGTAGTAAATCTAAAGTTTCGCGCGAGCAAATCTGCTTGCAAAATACTAATTAAATGCAAGTAGGTCGAGCGTTTGTATTGCCCGTAACCGGTTTATTATCATTTGTAATTAATTTGTTTCCGGGTACGTTCTTTTAGGGAAGTTTTCTGTAAGAATTATAAGGGTTATGGGGTTTTTTTTGTAGACTCTGTGCTCCTATTTTGTTTGGGGTAGGTACTTTTATAAAGAAAGTAGGTAGTTACCTACATAAAAAAATCTACTCACCTAATGAAATTCAATGAATGATGATTATGATTAGGTATGATTATTCTTCAATTAATTGTTTCACTCACAGACAAAGCAAAAACCGCTGGCAAGAAGCATGACAATTTGCGTGAGAGTTCCTTTTATAACGAAAGTGATCCTTAAGGATGGATTTTTGAAACTCCTCCCCGAAAGGGTTCAAGGGGATGGAAGTTTTTATGGAGGTTCGCCATTTCTGCCCATGGGAAATCCCACTGGGCACACGATTGTAGGTATTATAACCAGCCATAATGAGTGGATTCTCGCAACCCAGTATCCTTCCTATCCTACCCATTGCTTTAAAAATAATTCCACCTTGTTCGAAGATGTCACAGTTTTCCATTCTTGAAAATCTCCGATATAAAAGAATGTTCTTTTTATAAACAAACAGACATTCCGTAAATGTAGACAAAATATCCGAACGCGCTCGCCGCGAAAAATCAAAATGGCGTTTAATAAATTGCTTGTGTGACGTCATAGGAGCAATCACGGACGCGGAAGCACTGGAGCGTAATCCGAAAGGTTCCAACAAGCGTACAAAGTATTGAAAGAACTATGTTGTAAGCAGTGGCGGACTAAGCCTATCGGGGGCCCGGGGCGGCAAACTAAACGGGGGCCCCCATTTAGTGCCGTACTGCCATTTAGTGCCGCCCAGGTATGCTGCAAACTTTCAGAACTAGAAGAACTTGATTATAAGAATGAGCGAAGCGAGGTCGATATTTTAACAAACTAAGTACTTCAAAACGGTTAGGTACTTTTTTCAAATCATTCAGAATTATGAGACACGTTATCGTTGACATAGTACGGAAATGTTGGAGAATTAAACGAATATAGAATGCTGCATAGAGCGAAACGATTGTCTTCTGGATAGGCTACATTTTCGTTTGAACATTTATATCGAACTAAAAATCACTTTGGCGACCTATTCAGAATAGTTTGAGAACGTAGGATGCAAGAGCGAGCGAAGTGGGCTCAAAAATTCGAGTGCTCATTTATATTTAGCATACGTAGGGGGCCAACAGAGACTGCGTTTTACTTACTGAATATATTTTGGATTTGTTTGGGATTTGACTAAAAAGTGATTATAAAGATTGGGGGCCCCGGGGTGGATGCGGTCCCGCCCCTTAGTTCGCCAGTGGGTGTAAGTATTGTAAGATTGCGAGTTACAGGTTTATTTGCCAAACTGTAGGGTTATTATTTTTAAATGACACTCACACTTTACGACTTTCAGTGGTGTCCATTTTGGAGAACTTGGCACTGCTCATCATTGTATCATTTACATTGTCGGTACTTAGATATTAGCTAGTAAGGTACCTATTGCATCCACAAAGTGACTATCGTACAAACTTCAATATCGTTTCTTATCTAAGTATAACTCGATTTTTATAACTGTGCGCTTAGATCTGCCAAAGTCATAGGTTGTTTGTATTGAATTCACCCGCACGGCTTCCTCCTCAGTGCCCCGACGACGCCTCTTAATACGGTCTACACAATTCGTGTCGTCTCCACAGTGCTGCCATATTATTCGTTAAGTTGTTATTGTTAAGATTTAAACCACATACACTATGATATTTTGACGTTGACAGGCGCACAGTTATAAGAATTGGGATATAGGTAGGTAGGTACCTACTTTAATTTCTTGCCCACGCGCAGAAGTACGAGCCACCCAAAGATTATCATCGCGCCACATAGCCTAATCAGGCGAATGACATACTCTTGAGTGAAGACGGCGAATGGGCAAGCGTAGGGAAGGACGCGATTGCATTCTTCCTTACGCTTGCCCATTCGTCGTCTTCTCTCAAAAGCATAACAACCAAAAGGACCCAAATGGTAATTGATTCTTTATGCCCGGTCCATTGTCTGATTACCTACTTATTATGTATCATTTTGGCTCGGTAATAATCTACCAATTTACTTATTGTTTTTTTTGACAAAAAATTTACCCAATGACACTCGACAATACTGTAGCTTCCCATTAGTGAAAGAATTTTCGGAATCGGTTCGGTAGTTCCCAAGATTGACCTGCAAACTTACAAACTTACTTTTGGGTCACCAAGATACAGGCTGTGCCTAGTTTGGGACCCGCTGTTAAATCTTTATAAATTTTCTGTTGGTTTAAATTTTATGTCATGTAATCATGTTCTTTGTATGTTTCTGAACGATGTGTAAGTTTAATAAATAAATAAATAAAAATAAAAAAATAAAAAATTATAAGTAGGTACATCTTTATAACGTTAGTATAGAATTATTTGCCTTGGCAATATTATTCTACGAATACCAATTTATGAAGTAAATTATACCAGTTTCGAATAAAACATAATGGGAAGCATTTCAATAGGGACGGATGACGACAAAAAATAATAGGTAATTGTTCATTAAAAAATATTGGGCATTTATGTTTTGTTTTTTTTACGTACATAAAAAAATTATAGTGATACATTTAGTTATAATGTGACATAACGTCACGCATTGGTAGATTTTCTACTTAGTTGTGACGTAGCGAGCCCGCCACTCTCCAACTTTATAATGCGTTTTATCTCAGTATTTAAAAAAAAATATGTTAAAGCAAAAAATACGTCTCTACTATTTTTTTATTAAGTACCTATCTGACTGACGGACAACATAGAATATCTTTTTTTTACCCAATTATCATCCCTATTGAAGCTATCTGAATCCTAACGATATCATTCTAATTTTCTCCGAATTTAAGTAGGTATTACATCTATTATATAATATATAATTGGCAACATGTACCAATTTCGTTCGTTAAGTTGCCCAAATTGGGTCTAGTTACCGATTTAATATTCCACTAGCGATACATCGAAACTGCCAAGCTAATTAATCGATTGATTGCCTACCTAGATTTTAATTACTTGTACCGATTTACTGACACCGATTTTGCTAATTTTGCCAATTTTGCCAATCGGTTTAAGTAGTTTACCTGAATTTAAATTAAACACGCTTTAAGAAAATGATTTATTTACCAGATAATCCTAAAATAATTATGTTAAAACTTTGGTGATTTCGTTCCTAGGTTTAGTAGATAACCTACAGCGCAGAACAGTTAGTAGGTACCTAACTAACGTATTTACAGTCAATACTTTTGAAAAGGGTGATAATTAACTAATTGCATCATTTGGTTGGCACGCATTCTAGGAATCGAAAATATTATCTACTAGCTGCACCTCACATAAAGGCTCGTACACACAGGCGCGATATCGCGGGCGACACACCCGCGATATCGCGCCTGTGTGTACGAGCCGTAAGTCTCGATTCCGTGGGATAAAAGGTATCCTATTTCCTTCTCCAGGTTCTACCCATGCGTCAAATTTCATCCCAAACAGCTGTTTTAGCGTGAAAGCGTCTTTTTTTTCTGCCTAGCCTTTTCCCAATCATGTTGGGGTCGGCTTCCAGTCTAACCGGATGCAGCTGAATACCAGTATTTTACATAAAGCGACTGCCTATCCGACCTCCACAACCCAGTAACTGGGTAATACGATACCCCTTGGTAAGACTGGTTGTCAGACTTTCGGGCTTCTGACGACTCATAACGAAAAGCTTATCAGACAAAAATACCTACTTTCGCCTTTAAAATATTAGTTATGTTGCTTCACAGCTTGACGTCATTTTGTCAAAGGCGGTCGTCACTGAAAACCAGCGCTGTGGCTTTGTCCCGCATAGTTCAACAGCGTTATGCTGAGCGATGGTTTTCATCGTTTTGTTCTGTTGTTTGTGTTGTGTGGTTTGAGTGAAATCCCGATATACTAAACTTTAGATTTTAATTTAAAAAAGTTAATTTTACACTTAAAAAGAGACTTTAAATCCGATTACTTTAGAATCTAAAGTCCTTAAAGGATTTTCCTATTTCAATGACTGAGTGGAAGACTGTATCCGCTTAAATATTTCGGCCATTATATTTCTAACTTGAATTGGCTACCGCAGAGGTTTCCAATAACTTGCACTATAAAAAAAATGCAGGAAAATGTTAAATTTTTTATTTGCCCTTGCACCATTCGTGCTTTTGCCACCAGCAAAATATAAAAGTTGGGAAATGATAGCTCGCGGAAAAAGTTCATCCGGAATTCGAATTTTTTTGAACTCTGTGGTTTGGAACTTTGCCTATGGAAATAACACGATCGGATACACACATAGCGAGAACTTTTTATAGTTTTTATGCTATGAAAGTCCTAAGCATTTGACCGTTTAACATTATTTTAATTTTATTTTATTTTTAACGATTACTGAGAAGCCATAAAAATGGTAATAAAAACTTACAATAGAACAAAATTCCTTCTGAATATTTTTTGTTGCTCTAACCACAGTAGAAAAGAAACGCTTCCATATGAATTTAAAATGCTAATTCCAACAATAATTTTTAATAGTCAAGTTCCAAATTAATATTCTTTTCAACTCAGATTTATAATATTATGTAATGCAAAATATAATAGGCGCTCGATAAAAATATGCGTACGTAAATAATATTAAAGATGGAAATGTGGTTATTAAGAGAATTCAATGGAAAGAAAGCGCGGCAAAAAATGCAATAAAACAGGTGCTGACGGATGTAAAGCAGATTCTTTTCCGTTTTCCCGCGTTCACCATATTCGAATGTAGAACGAATTTTTTAAATCGTTCGCTTTTCAATTGACCTTTTGTCTATAGTAAAAATTCTGCAGTACCTACAGCTTTTGAAAATATTGGTTCCGATGCTTTGCGCATATTTTAAAGACTTTTTGAAATAAAATAATATTGGATAAATATTCGTTATGTAAGTACGTTTTTTATGCATGAACAGGACTTAATGGATTTTGTATGAGGCTATTAATTTGGACAACCTACAAGCTACAGGAAATTAATGGTATTATGCTGCCTGCAGTTTTGCTTGGATTGGGTTACAAAGACGTGTAGGGGTATTCCTGGTCCCCCCCCCCCCCTTATAACATATGTTATTATGGCGAAAGCGTCAGGTTACCCGTGAAATTCATTTTTTTTAACGTTCTTTGCAATAAGCAAGTCAATTGGGTTGTGTGTTGATCAAAATATGATCCGCGACAAAAACAAGTTACCTAGTATGTTTTTGCAGAATAATAATCATTATTAAAACATCAATTTGGTAGGTACATCTCTCTTATTTCAAATTACCTTGAATGACTTGCATAAAGTCATGACATTTGAGGGCAATTCTGTTTAATAAGGGGGATTTGTTAACCATAATTTGAAAGCATAGCACTGTGAGCCACCATCTTGGATTCTATTGTTGCCAACTGCAGGTTTGCTGGGTTTGGCAAACTGAAGTGAATACAGTACAGCTTTCACAGTAATAGAATTGATGAATAGGTTTAGCGATATTACAGTAAGTGGAACACAGTTAATCAATGTGCATACAAGTCTAATGTCCTTATGAAGCAATCAAATTACGTAACGTTAATGTATTAGGTTCATATTAGCTTAGACGGTTGGCTATTTGTGTAATTATTTGATTACGTTAGGGTGGGGATTAGAGGAAATCACAATAGCCAGATACGCAAGAAAGATACTGCTGCCCATCCTCTTGATAACGTGCAGTCGCTTGATAACCTACTTATTGAATAACCTACTTATAGAATACTACGTTTTGGAATTAGAAAATAGTTTCATCTTTCTGACTTTGACAATTAAAAGTCCCTGTAATTGGTTTATTTGAAATAAATGCTTTAAGTTTGAATTTGAGTAATGTTGTCAGTCATCTTTTAAACGAGCTAGTATGGGTACCTTCCGAAATCGTGAGGAACTATATTAAAATGAAGGCATAATATATGAAGTAATGAATATGTCGCATTTTTTTTTTGTTATTTTATCCTGGAGCTCGCGGCCAAGTAATAATAGCCGCACGGGTCAATCCATCAGGTTAAGCTACACTTGCCGGGGTTGGTCTGTGTATAGGTGGGACCATCTTTACATGCCGAGACTCTTAAGTGCCTCGGAAGGCACGTTAAGCCGTCGGTCCCGGCTGTCATTTGTGGATCTTTGACAGTCGTTACGGGTCATCAGAAGCCCGAAAGTCTGACTTACCCAGTTGCTGGATTGTGGAGGTCAGATAGGCAGTCGCTCGATGTAAAATACTGGTATTCAGCTGCATCCGGTTAGACTGGAAGCCGACCCCAACATTGTTGGGAAAAGGCTAGGTAGATTGATTTTTTATCGTCCAACAACTAATGATATATGATTTTATTTAACGAACAACAACGTGGAACTTGATAATACACAAGATTGCAATTTACTCACTCTAAGTAGGTACATACATAAACCAATTTACCCATTCTTATCTCGAGTTAATAAATCAATCTCGTTTCTTCGTTCTTGTTCACGCTTTATATCAATAAGTAAATCGACGACCATACATTTTGAGCTGAGGGAAAATTCTTCCAATCACTTAAGTTGGATGCCCGGTGCCTGACCAATTTCGGTTAGCAGAAAGTGGCGTATCATACGCATTTTGCTTGCGCTACGTTCTATAAATATGATAAGGTATCTGGAAGAGCTATCATCATTTGTATGATTTTGGTTTTTAAATTAGGTAAGTAAATAACTTTGATTTTCATTTAATTTGGTGGAATGACATTACCTTGGTGATTAATTTGTAATAATAGTTTACCCAATTTTAATTGACTAATTACTCGACTAAACCCTACTTGCACCACTAATAACTAAATTCGTTTAGCGCTAAACGTAATACCAGTTGAGTCGTATTTTTGATAAACGCTTGACTAATAACAGCCGCACGGTTCGATCGAAAGTTAAGCTACGCTTGCCGGGGTCGGTTCGTAGATGAGTTACAATTCAATAGATATTGAGGACCCTGCGTGCCTCAAAAAGCAAGTTAAGCTGTTGGTCGCGGCTGTCATTCGTTACGGGTCGTCAGAAGCCCGAAAGTCTGACAACCAGTCTTACCAAAGGGTACCCAGTTACTGGGTTGTAGAGGTCAGATAGGCAGTCGCTCCATGTAAAATACTGGTATTTCAGCTGCATACGGTTAGACTGGAAGCCGACCCCAACATAGTTGAGAAAAGGTTAGGCAGATGATGACTTGATTAGTATTTTTCATAAATAGTTACTTTACTAACTTAGTCCGAGTGAAATTTCGGTCCCCGACCAACCGCGTCGCATCCCATCTCTCGCCCGCGCTATAACTTGGTTTTGGCTTGGCGTTCTTTCTGACTTTTTTCCTTTTTGCTTAACTCCTAAGGGTAGCATGATTTTACATAGCCTATAACCTTCCTCGAGAATTGGGCTATCCAATGCAGATAGAATTTTTCAAATCCGGCGACGTTCCGGAGATTACCCATTACATACAAACTTACAAACAAAGAAAAAAAAATTACCTCTTTATAATATTACTAACTATAGATATAGAGGATCTTAGTCTATACTATAGACTAAGATCCTCATGATTCAACGAATTTGCACTGAAATTCTGAAAACAATAAATTATCGATCTTATTCCAGCCACATCCATCCCCACCACATCTTGGTCTCACATCGTATAAGTTTGGCGATGTTCCGGGGTACGATGTACGCCGCGCCATCGCGTCGCCACTCGCTCTTTGATAAATAAAACTTTTAATGATCGGTAAAATCAGACCACTGCTTGTGAGCTTCAGTTACCTATCTATTCGTTTTATTTCAATACGTACTGGAAACTTTGTTGGAAGTTTAAAAGAGGAAGGTTTTTAGAATTTTGGTTTAATTAGGTGCAGTTTGTAGGAACTTACAACTTACAGTCCGCGAGGTCTAAGCTGAGCGCTGCATTTGTGTGAATGATTACCAAAAGTGGTAGGTGCGCGGCGGTTTAGTGCGGTGAACTCGCGCGCTAGACGCAGCACGGGCCGCTGTCCGACATGAAGGCACGCTTGGCAGTCAATGTTTTCTGCCACGGAGGTAATCCAGCTCATTATGGATGTCAGGCGCAGCCGTTGTACCCTTCCAGACTTTGAGCATAAAGCCTACCTGGCCACATGCCCTTCTGAACTTGGTAGGATAGAGGTTATGTGGGATCCACCGTAGCTTTAGCCGTTTGAAAGTGTGACGTAAGGTCGAACTTTAAATCCAGCATGTTGTGATCAGCTTGTCAAACACACTGACGTCACAGGGGGTGAGATAGCCCCATAAGTTAATGGAGCGTGGTGGCATACATACATTATTCATCAATATTGCTTAGTAAGGGGATGAACCTGTCGCTACGTGGGGCACTTCTGTTTTTATTAACTTTTATAAATACATATCCTTATTTTACTTAATAAAGCTTTATTTTATTGTTTATTGGAGATTTTTTCAGCGTGCAAGCGTAGGCTGTAGGTGTCTATGTCCGGCGGGGTGACAGGGTAACGAGTGTCGCAAAAAAAAAAAAACCGGCCAAGTGCGAGTCATTAGACTTGAGTACTCCACGCGTTCCTGAGAAAAAGGGTCTTGACAGACGGACGGACGGACGGACAACAAGGTGATCCCAGAAGGGTCCCGTTTTTTCCTTTCGAGGTATGGAACCCTAAAAATGGCGCGTGCTATTCTGGGTTAAAGGATTTAAATGTGGCAAACGAAAGAGTTGCTATTCAGATTGCTACTTACGGTAGGCCGCACGTGTCAGTGGCACAGACGGTGGTGACATTTTGAACTTGAACCGGCCTGGCGTAGTACGGAGTTTCAATCGAGCGCGGATCCACCGTTGTGGGTACGATGGGCATGCCCACACACGATACACAACCCTAATAGACTCGTGGCGTCACACTTTCACGGTCTATTGAGGCCAATGACCTAACAAAGTAACATTTTACAGGTTTATTAATTAGTGTCCCCCCCCCCTGCCAGCAAATTATTTTTTTTTTTTTTTTTTTTTTTATCCACAACGGGGAAGCTCTTGGCCAGAATCTCACCTGATGGAAAGTGATGATCAGGCCGAAGGTGGAAGCGAGCTTCACCCGGAATCCTCTACCACAGAGGAACTGGCTATCTTATCTCTAAATGGTAAGTTTTGGATATGTGGAAAAATTTACAGCAGTAGTATATATAACGAAATTTAAAAACTATCACACCCAAGTAGGCTCTACAAGTTAACGAGTAATTATCGACCAACTTATATTTGCAGTTGCAAAAGCATGTTCTCCCATACAACTCGTATGGGAGAACATGTTTTTCAACTACAATGTTAAGTTTGTTCTTGGGATAAATTCATCCCAGCTGCGGAACCCTTTATTGTGCGTGGTCCGACACGCACTTGTTTGAAGGCTGGATCCGCGCGCCTGTTTTCAATAGAATGCGAGGCCAGCTCAACTCGTCCCCTAAGGTTTCTAAACAACAGCAGTGCTATTCTGTAACCATCTCACCGTGAAAACGTAGGTGAGCTGTCAGTCAACCCGATGCTAGGAATTGACAATATTGGCGGCTCACTTCACGCTCACTTCACTTAAGTTTTCACGGTGAGATTTTAACAGAATAGAACGGCTGAACTTGTCGATGGGAAATCCCATTAGGCACAAGGCTTGTACAAATTAAATCACAGTAAACACAGATTTTAGCAATACCTAGGTACCTACGAATATGTGAAGGTGTAAATTAAAGCAGTTTCCACCTTTTACCTGATTTGATGTCGGTAATTCTATCGGCAACCCGCAGATTGCAAAGGGCAACCTATTCTTAGAGGCGACCACAGATTGTTAGCGAAAGGGACACGTGTAATGTGCTATAATAGGATACCGTTTCAAACTTATTAGTGCGAATTTCAGCAATGAAACTGAACGCGATCAGTATATCTTAACCGAGTTCAAGAGCTGTCAGTGTCAATATTCCAAAGAAAATAATGACACTGACACGTCTTAAACTAGGTTTATGTGCTGATCGCGTTCAGATATTATTGGTGTAATTCGCCCTTAGTCATCGTTTTTGGATTTTCACGCAAACGTTAAATATCCGATTTTGAAATCGTTTTCATGATCCGTTATTAGAAATCGATTTCAGGAGCGGCTCCAGGTCGCAGTTCCGATCCTCTCTAGTAATATTATTCAGTTGTAATTGCATCGAATAAAAAGAAAAATGTTGAATTAATTTTTATTTATGAGGTATTGGTTTCAGTTTTTCCATTAAGAGTTTCTTAATGGAAAGGGAGTTTCGATGTGTGCCTGGTTGATGGCAATAGGCTCGCCACCTATTACATGGGACTAAAACGTAACTGGCGAAATGAGGTGTACCATTATTCATATTCATATTCATATTCATTTTATTTGCTTTCCACAAGGTAAAAAGATGTTTACAAAAGGCTTATAGCTAAGATCCGTTGTAGACCCTGTCAGGGCACAGCAAAAATTATTGTTAGTGTAGCTAACATAAAAATAAAAATAAAATTATACATGAAAAAGTACATTACGTACACCTCTGCCTAACCCGTTGGGTATTACAGTCGTGATGTTATAATTTTAATTGTTATTTAATTGTGTGGAGTAAATAAAGCTCTTTTATTTTATGGAAGTATTTATTAATTTTTACCTTACTTTTTTATTTTTCTAGTGGTCTAAAATTCACAATGGCGACTGTTGTGCATGGGTCGGTAAAAGTATGCTTTTTTAATGGAAATTCACATCTGCAGCCAGGCCCAGGAGTTTGGAAATGATGAATCATTAATTAATTCCTGAGGCTACATTTGTGCCCGGTTGATGGCAATAGGCTCGCCACCTATTACATGGGACTTAAACATAATTGGCGAAATGTGGGTGTACTATTACGTACAAGTCTGCCTAAGCCTTCGGGGATTACAGGCGTAATGTTACTTTATGTTGTTCATAATTAATTAATGCTTGGAACATATGAACAAGAAAAACATTTGCATACTTACCTACTTTTTTGCTTTAACAATGTAGGCAACATTTTAGTTTGTTTTTTTATGTTACACGTATCTACATAAATCTCGGTAATTAAAATTGTTTCGAGAACGTAGCACAAGCAACAAGCTTTAAATTGAGATATTTTTCGTACTTACATGTTTTTGCAAATAAATTGGTACATAACGAGTTTATTTGCTGCTTTCGTAGGTAAAGTAAGTTAAAAAAAAGTAAACAACTGTTGTAAGTATCTGTTAGCGTCACTAGTCGTTACGAATAGGTTTATATAAACGATAATTATATCATAAATAATGTGGATACAACAATACGACAATAAAAAAAAGGCACTGGCAATACTAACGCATAAGAGTAAAGTTGAGCAAAAAATAGTTGAGCTATAGAGCATAAAATGTTCGGTAATACAAACTATGTCCTACTGCTCAACTGCTCCACTAGTTGAGCAATCCAGTTGAGCAATGGGGAAGAAGTGCTTCTGGAACTCTCAAATAAATCCTAACATTGAAATTAAAAAAAGTGATTTTTTCAAACAAACTAAATAGTGATGCGCCGACTATGGGTTTTGCTAATCTTTGACTAGCTATAGTGACTAAACTATTGGATATATTTGATTGAATTTTAGTATACAGACCGGGAACGGCATAACATATACTTACGCACTTTATTTTCTTTTATTCTATTCGGGGAACTAACAGCCAATTTATACAGTGTTCTTAAACATTAAAACATTGTTAGTGTCCAGACGCGGGCCCAGTGCGGGTTGGTAGATGTCACATGTCTTTGAACTTTTGGTTCTTTTCGTGTTGATGGTACATCTATTTTGCTTGTACTATTTGAGGCCCAGTAGCTGGCTACTTTCATAGCGGTGTCAGAAGCGATTTTTAGATCGTCAAGGCAGCAGGTGAACAGACATTTTGGACACTAGCAGATGGGACATGGTCTGTTTAGGGGCACCGCACTGGCACTGAATGTTGGATAATTCAATGATGTAATGTAAGTTTATAATTTGTAATAAGCACGGCAATAAATCATTGCCTCAAATACAGACCACTCTTTCATTGCTCCCCGCGCTAACTCTCCATTTAGCCAGATTATGTTTGCAGCGCCATATTTGGGTACGCAATCGATTCAATTTTGATTCAGATTAGAGTTTTGCAATTGAGTGACAAGAATAACGCTTAGCTAAAGTACGACATAAGTAACATTTATAGATCGCGCCCTAAGGCCTCTCTCAAGACGTAAAGAGAAGACCAAAAAATTGCCCATCCTTCAAAAAAATAAAGAACAACAACCGTAACTTTCAAGATGGCGTCTGTTAAACATCACTAAATGCGGCTCGCCGGTAAATCCGGCTGTGATCGATGTCAAATTCAATTGATTACCGGATGTACGCACGTTCTGGTTTCCATCAGCGATGCAAGTTATTTCGGGAGGATACTCACTCTTCAGTTTATACCATTTAGGTTATCGATTTCTCACCTTAGTTTTTGATGCAATAGGTATTTATAATCTTAGGTAAGTATATGCGCTGTGTGTTCAAACTTCAAATACGGGCAAACACCAATGTGACTTTTTCAATTCTTTAAGTACCTACTATAGAAGTTTATCTCGGTCATCACTGACATCTGTGAAGGTAAACATCGTGAGGAACGAGGGGCCTATATAATAAACGTGACAATCCGGCAATTTTGTCACTTATTTACAAATAAGTCGAATTGTCACGACCCGTTTAATAAATATGACAATTATGTCCAAATGCGACAAGTAAATACTGACAAAGTTGTCAGACTAAAAACCCGTTAAATAAAGGTGACAATTGTCAGATTTTACCTGTCGAATCTCTAAGAAAATATTGTCTGACTTTGTCATGGTAATTGACTAAGGGCGAATTCGATCAAACAGGAATAAATTATATCCGCGGAATAAGATTAACCTCTGACATTTATCGTATGGAGAAACTGTCAAAAATTCAAAATTTCTTCGGAAGAGAAGGTTTATTCCGCGGATAAAGTTTATTCCTGTTTGGTCGAATCCGCACTAAGTCACTTTTTGTGACATATTTGAATAACTTCGTGTGCATCTGCAATCACATTATATAGTTAAAAGTCTGAAATCGCCAACCCGTCTTGAGCAAGCGTGGTGATCAATGCTCCTGCCTGCTCTGTATGAAAAGAGGCCTTTGTCCTGCAGTGGGACAACAATAGGCTCGTATTATTACTATATTAAGGATGCTTTTAGCTTCTAATAACAACGTATACTCCATGTATTACAATATTAGACAAATAACGGTTAACATCCTTACGTTATTTCGATATAAATGTATTAAAAGCTACGTTATTTCACGATAAACACAAAATTAAAATCACAATCAAAATATTTTATTTCACATAAACCTACATGGGAACTTATGAAAAGTTAGAAGCTAGGTGCAATAACGCAATTTAATCTATTTACCATTTAGATTAAGGGGTTTATTTATAAACGTTGCTTAAAGATAAGTCATGATTAACGACTGTTTAACCATACATTATTGACGTTTGAACGTCACTTAACTTTACGCAACGTTTATAAATAAACCCCTTAAAAAATAACTGTAAACTGCAGTCATTTCAACAATATTACACAATAACTGTCGTTATTTAGCCGTTATTTGTCTAATGTTAAAATAAATGGAGTATCTATAGTGTTCACAAATTCGCGTGCTACGCGTGCTGTTTATATCTATGCGCGTAACGTACCAACGTTAATTGTAACGTTTATGGGGAGGCACATGTTCGGCTTTAGACATTTTGTGGCTTTGCACGATAGTTTAAATTTATTTTATCCAAGTGTAAGTTTCAAATAATAAAATTCAATGATATACTTAGTAACCTAATCAAGAACGTGATGTTTACTTTAAACTCTATTTATTTTAGCATTAGACAGGTAGTAATTTATAATTTCCTATGTAAATAGAAATAAGTACCTAAATATACGAGTTTAAAGTAGTGAGTTTAAATACTTCTACGTTGTTGCATCAATGACATCATTAGAGTGCACTTAATTTTTATTATTAAGTATATTGAATTAATTTATTAGGAAACATAAAAAACGTTCATATTTATCCCGTTTTCCAGCAATTACCGTAAAACCGTACAACACAACAAAAAACGACAATTCATAAAATTGCAGAATTAATCACTGTCACACAAAAAAAATCTAAGATTGCCATCATTAAAAACAGAAGGGTACGGTCCGTAAAGGATATATTTTTAGCGCAAATTAATTCAATGGAACCCTTTAGGATATTATTGGGTATCATTCGGGTATCTCGCGAAGGGATATTTTTTGTAAAAGCACTGTAACGGATACCTACGGGGGATACCACTTAGCGCTCTATTGTCTTATTGGGTTTACGAATAGTGTGGGGACATGTCGATGTTTCTATTTTTGAAGTATTTCGTACTTATTACAATCATGAAGATCGTTGTAGGCTCAACAGACTGTTGATTTGTAGACCATTCTCTATTTTGTTAAGTATCTGGTACTTGTTGACAGGCCTACACTAGCTGTCCTCTCATCCCCATGCATACTGCACTGTCTGCTCGAAAACGTAAATAACGCAAAGAATGTTATTGAAATGTCAAAATTAAACGCATTGCAATTGTTAGTGAGTTACGCAATTACCCGCAGTTTCAAAACAGTAGATACATCAAAGTAACTTAAAGAATGCGATCTACTATGACTTAATGGCTGTCTGAAAATAACAAGTACTTTTTTGTGGTTCGAAAACGGTCTAACTTTAGGATAAGTTAAACTAAGCACAACTTTGAACATTAAAATCAGAACTAAGCGGTGTCAGATGTTATCTGCGAAACTTTCCGAACTTATGTTTCGAGAATAATATTTAAACACCATCTTTTGAATGTAAAACTACGTTTTAGTGACATTTTCTTTGTGATTTAACATTTTATTGTCTTGTAAGAATGAAGGACTTTTGAAAATTAAATAAGGAGGAATTTAATTGTTTTTGTCTCATGTCTTTCTCTGCCGTATTGCATTTTCAGGATAAGATATTATCACCAAACTCAGTTATTTCCGAATGCGCAACTTTTTCTTTTATAAATAACGTAGCTGGACTTACCTGTTTAAGTAATAGGAAAACCGAAGTTAAAGACTACCCTAAAGCTATATTTTTATCGAGACGCTTCAAATTTAACTCACGATTTCAACCCCCTTCCAAAAACAACACAACTCCCCGATGCACAAAATATCGATAAACACGTCATCACACCCCTATCTTCACCGGATTCGTGCTCATAAATAAAATATAGGTCGCGCCAGGTGATGGGTCTCACGTAAGCGGGGTCCACCTGCGAACGACGCCGACACCGATCGATGCAAGCGCAACCGAATTTAAACATTTATATTTTTACTGGTGGACCACGTGGCTCGTGTTCTAAATTTAAAAATTAGCGATATTCAGCTATCGATTTCAGGCTGAGTGTTTTATATCTTGGCGAGGAACTGCATTCGATGAAATAAAATGTGTCAATTTATCCCGCGCAAAATTGACAGCTTGTCTGGTTTGCGGCAAATTTTTCTGTGAACTTTTTTAGAGGTAATCTGTGATACGTAAAGTATAACGATACTTTTTTAAAAACCCTGTAAGAACTCGACACGTGTTTCAACTCTCAACGAGGCATAAAAGTTTACTAAATATATAACGATACTGCCTTATGGCCGTTTAGGCAGTATGTTTCTTCATATTTAGGCATAAACAGCAGTAAGGTAGAAGAATTTGATTAATTACAGTAATTAAATAATAAATCAAACCAAAAAGCTCTGAACTAACAGATAACGCTATTAGTGAGAATTATGTAATTCTAATTTCATATTAAATAAAGTATTAACTTTATCATGTAAGTACATTAACATATTTGATTGACTAAATTAATATTTGGTTACAAAACATTAACTATAAACAGATCTAAATGTTTATTAATTTGTTATTTTAAACACATAAAAGTTAACTAATTAAAAATAAGAAGTATTTTAATTGACTTTGACGGATGAGTTGTTTTCGTCAGGGAACTCGTTTGTCAACTCATAATGGCTATAGTTTAGTGATCTCTTAGCACGGCATATAATTTTGCTGTCCTTCCTTACACCACGTCTGAGTCAGCCGTAGGCATACCTAAACATAGGCAATGAACTTTTTTTTAATAAATGAAAAAAAAAAAAATTAAATGAATAAGCGTTTATTTTTAGTGAATTACAATTTACCATACATTTTACTTCTGCCAAACTGCAAAGCAGTTTGTTGTTTTAAAATAAATGCGTATTATTTACCAATAATAGTCTCATTGTCATATTGATTGATTAATTGGCCATGTTACCAACCTAAGCAAATTGGCTCAAATCGGTGAACTTAACATAATCTGTGGTTAGTACTATACAAATAGGCTTAGATTGAACTTGGTTATTGGAGTCTGACTAACTTGATATTAATTGGGGTTATGTGGTTTATGGAGACTGACAGGCCATCCCCTTAATACGCTATATAGTTTGTGTGGTACTCCCTGGCCGGGCTAGAGTGGAAAATTAAAAAAAAAAATGTTTCAAGTTAGTTAAATTGTACCGGTACGTGTAATTAAAAAAAATGTACTTCAACGAATAATGAAATATAATGAAGTTTTGGTGGCAGTTATGAAGGTATTATCAATCGCGCACAAATCCAGATTCCGGGCCGCTACTGAGAAATTCCAGATGGAAACCCCAATAACACTTTGCCCGACCCGGGAATTGAACCAAAGACCATATCCAACCAAGACATAATAGATCAGCGTTGCTTTATATTCTTGTATTAATCAAACAATTCACTCCAAACTGAATTCTATAAAGATATTCTCAATAAAACCCGAAGTATCTTTATCTACAAAAACTTGGTATCAACTGAGGAGGTTGGATCTCGTAAATATGTCACACGGCTTTAGCAGACACTGACAGTACACATACACTTGATAAAATATATATTACACAGGATTTAAGGGAACTGCGTCGTTGGTATAATGGTTGCACTCGCTACTGCTGAGCATGAGGTCCTGGGTCCCATTTTCGGGATTTGATGACACGTTGATGCCAATAGGCTCGCCCCCGTTTACATGGGACTTAAACATAACTGTATGGCGAAATGTGGTTTGTACTATAGCTACATCTCTGTTAAGCTCTTCGGGGATTGCGGTGTGATGAGGTCTTTAATGCTATCACTAATTCGATTGCCAAATGCTGTTTACTAGAACCAAATTAATATCAGAGGGGCAATAACCGTAGTTTTAAGAATTTTCGCATTCGCATCTCATTCGCAAATTGTCAAAAATACAATCAATTTACCAACATTTTTGACAAGTTTGACAGATTGCGACTTGAATGTGAACGTTTTTTTATGTACGAGAATTGGCCTCCAGATTGGTACCCAAGGGATGGAAAAAGGAGCAGAGGACGGCAAGCGAAATTTTGGGAAGACGACGTCAAAAGAGTAGCTGGCCCAGAGTGAATTGAGCGGGCGAGAGACAGAGAGAGATGGAAATCTTTAGAGGAGGCCTTTGTCGAAGGACAAGCTGTTTAGGAAAAACAGAAAAAAATACAATAGATATATTCGTAATTTTTTATTTTCATATACATAAATAATTACATTGCTTATTTTATGTATACTAATTTAACTAGCAAACTATGTACAAGTATACGGAAAAAATATAGATATATTTAGTAACCTATTCCGCTTATCTATTCGCTGAGACTCAGCGCCCAGCGCTCGGCGTGGCAACACGTCGTGTTCGGGTTCGCGACAAGTCAATCGTCATCCTGAGGATGCCTCGTTGAGAGATGAAACACTTTTTATTAGGTATATTGAAATTTTTTTGTGGAAAACAGCAATTGTAGAACCAGCAATAAAGGCCTTTTTTATGATTTCCATAACCTGGCAACCCATCTATAGTGGAAAGCGCGATACAAAAGCACAGTATGCTGATCCGTTTACGTTCTAACAATAACTTGACCCGCCCGCTCCGTCCCCTGGTGATGGCGCGAACTTATAAACTTCGGCTCAGACCGCGACAGTTGTCACCACTCTCTGTGACAGCCCGGACTATGAATTACTGGCTCAGCTTGTCTGGTCCCAGTTGAGCGGAAGATAAGTTATGGTTGGTGTTTTTTTTTGTTATAGTGTGTTTTGTTGTGCAGAAAATGAGGGAAAATGTTCGATAGTTTAAAATGGTATTGGAAAAAATCTGTTGTTAATTAATTTCGAATCGTATTATGTTTATGCTCTGTGTGTCTAATATCAGCTGTCTAATATAATTTGTCTTTGACGACTGATAGTGGAGTTCAAATACACTTGGCTAAGGGTTACCTCCACCCAAGGTGTATTATTGTTTTGCGGGAAAATCCGAAAGGGATACCGTGGTCCCTGGCAACACAGGCCTGGGCACGCTCCATCGCTTTCCATCAAGCGTTATCGCGGTCAAGAGCAGGCCCAATATGCATTTTTTTTTTTAACCCAGCCTCTGGACTGACAAACAGTAAAAAAAAACAAACAAAATAGAACGCGCAATAGAATTTGAATATCAAAAACGTATTTCGCTCTGGCACTTTGACATTTAGTTTTAAATCGTCAATCACGCTGGGATGAGATTAAAAACTTTTTCAATTACGAACTAATCGCGCGTAGGTGTTCCACACGTTATAAAATTTGAAAAAAGAAGAAAAAAACATGGCGTCGGACTAAATAATGGAGGGAAAGATCGCGGTGTAATATTTTTTTTCGGTTTAATCCAGGGCTGCCTCGTTCCAAACAATTAAAGCTATCCGCTTAAATCCCAGACAACTTGATGTATGGTGTGCACGAAAAACTTGACGTGCAAGAAAATAGCTTATTATTTTGTTTTAAAATAGTAAGTAAACGTGGACCGTTACAGACTGATGGAGGCAGAGACATGAACGTCTCTTGATGATGATGATGCAATGGAAGTGATGATTTTATAATCGTCATTATTAAACTATTTGTATAATGAGGATCAAAAATTAAAAATTAAAATTAAAGACTTTCTGACACTGATAGCAAAATGGTGTCGCAGCATATTGTTAATTGGGCATTGATTATGTAGAATGTTGATAATCATTTGAATCCAACGCATAAAACGATACCTATAGTCCATTTATTATAACATTAGACAAATAACGGTTATCACCATTTCATTATAAACTGCGTTATTTCACGATGAGTACAAAGCAATGTAATCTATTTACCATTTACATGAATAATATAATTCCAAAGTGCAGTCATTTCAATAATATTACACAATAACTGTCGTTATTTAATTGTTATTTGTTTATTGCTAAAGCAAATGAAGTATACTTATGTACTTCAGTAAGTATATAATACTTATAACAAACGTATAATACGTCAAACTAGTAAAGTGAGAACATCGGTTATCTAAGCATCGTCATTCTCCTGCCCTCATCTAAATTTATTAGTGGTAGGCGCAACATGTCTTTTTTATCCATAATTCTCTATTATTCGTCATCTTGGTTTCATCCATCATAGTCACTCCCTTTCTAGCCATATCATTGTTCACACAGTCTATCCATCGGTTTGCTAATTGATTTAGATAAACCGCTAATTAAGAAAAAAAAAAAATTGTATCCTCACGTAAAACTGCACCAATCACAGGTTTCAAATTCCCACATTATCAGTTCCAATTTCGCAACGGTTATAAAATACCAGTTCCATTTAGAGAGCTGTGATTGCTGTCCCTACATTCCGTGGGAATTAATTTCGTATGTTAAAAGTAAAACGAGCGAGGATTACTGTGGCGGTATTAAGTAGGCGTCAAAAATCCCGGTGGTATGAGTATATCTGTAGCTACGTACCTAGTATTCATGTTGGGTAAGGTACGCAGTTACGGGTCTCGGTAATGGATATCAATTTTCGCGTTCTTTTAGTGTGTTAGGGGCCTTGTATTGTGTTCAGTGTTCGGTTTCATGTAGGCTTATCGATAGGAAAACGATTTTGTTGTTGTCATGAAAATGATAAATGGAGAATGGTCAATGAAGTTTGGAGGAGCTCGTGGTTAAGTAATAACATCCGCACGGGTTGATCCATCAGGTTAAGCTACGCTTGCCGGGGTTAGTCCGTGGGTGGGTGACCATCTTTACATACAGAGACCCCTCCGTACCTCGGGAAGCACGTTAAGCCGTTGGTGCCGGCTGTCATGTGTACATCTTTGACAGTTGTTACGGGTCGGCAGATGACTAAAAGTATTACCAAGGGGTATCATGTTATCCAGTAACTGGGTTGTGGAGTTCTGTCAGGTCTTAGGCAGTCGCTCCATATAAAGTACTGGTATTCAGCTGCATCCGGTTAGACTGGAAGCCGACCCTAACATAGTTGGGAAAAGGCTAGGCAGATTGATTGGCAATGAAGTTTAATGATGAGTGCATGTCCATAGTTTTTCCACTTGGTATTATTCCCCAATAACAATTGCGTTACGCTCGTGATCGGGTGCTGCTTGTGGTGACTGATGATCATAGTTTTTTTATTCTGTTTATTTATTTTACTTCGATAGTCCTAGTTTATCATTTATGACTTCCAGTTACAGCTATAGATAGCTTTATGTAAGCGGGTACGCCCTTTATACCTGGAGGCTTTTATCTAGATATTATGTTCTGTTTACGCTTAGTTTGTGTTTTTATTATTGCTTGAGTGTACTTACTAACAAATTGGATTGTATGATCTGTTAAATAAATGATTTGATTTGATAGTTCTCGATGGTTTGCGTTGCTATTGGCTGTATGTTTTGTGTTGCGTACGTGAAAAAACGTGGTGATTAGTAGGTAATATTATTAGTTTTGAGAAGCTTCTCCGTAAAAGTTAAACGTTCCAGTCATTGCCACCTAATCCTAGAGTCCGCGCCGGTAAATTGTGGAACTATATATGTATATTTTTTAAATGCAATTTGATGCAATGACATAGACACTAGCGCCGCGTCTATCGAACTTGAGTGGGGACGTGGACTCAAAAACATCATTCACGTTTGCTAAGCGTGGTGACGGTTACAATAAATACCTTTTCTTTATTTCTTTCTGATTAAGTACTGATTTTGACAAGGACCTCCATTAAAGTGGCAAATGGCAATCATATTATGCTCACACACCGCATAAACCTGCAAACAGAACAAGTCTATCCGAAACTTTAGCGTCAGCAGTGAGGTCGCTGTCACAAATGTCAACTGTCAGTTTCCCACGAATGGCGGGAAAGTGGGAAACAATTGAAAGTGAGGTGGTACCTGCACAGGAGGCTTGGTGTGGTGATGAGCCAGTGTTAGTTACAATCAGCTTAAATACAGGATCAACAGGATTCTACACTAACCTACATACAGCTTTTCAAAATACCACAGGTCTACGCTCTATTTTATCGTATTTTTACGCGCGTTCAATCGATGACAAAAGCCAAGTCTAGTTGATTTATCAATTCCCTGGGAACTGGATCAGTATTCCATCCCGACCGCGGACAGTATTAAAGATTAAGGTCGGGCCATGTTTACACAGGCATCTATCAATATCCAGTTAATCCGCTTATAAATAATTCTATCAACAACGTATTTTGATAGAGACGCGACATTTTTATAGTTATTTTGTGTTATTTTTTTAATTGGATTTAATGGAGTGGTCACAATTGGGTCAGGATATTTATATTTTAGTAGTGTAAGGATTAAATATTTAAATACGTGTTTCGTAGGTGTATCGTTAAGTTTTTAAATTCCTTTTAGGTGTATAAAATAACCTCGTGTACGTTTAAGACAGCGAGACGAACTGGATAAAACTATCAAGCAATGGTCCACATTTGGACTGGAATAACTATTGATCTATTCTGTAAAAATACTCACCGTGGAAACTTAGGTGAAGTCAGCTCGAAGTGAGCTGTCAATACTGTCAATTGAAGCAGCTTTGGTAGCTCACTTCACCTAAGTTTTCATGGTGAGATTTTTATAGTTATAATATTTATGTAATTTTATCTTTTTGTTTGTTTCAGTTCAGTAGTAACCCCGCAAGCAACTATATCATCGAAGATTTTTATGACTACTTACTTTTTTTTTGCATTAAACACTTGCTTTTCCAATTCACTAATACAATACCTAGACATTGGCAGAATGGTAGACATCGGCTTTGCTTGCCATAACAAAAAATAGAATAGAATATAGATTTTTATAGAATAGATCGGATGGAAGACATCAGGGTGGCGGAGATCATTAGCCAGCAGGCTGGGAAAACAAAAATCTGCAGTTTCCTACAATAGTGCAATACCTAGACGGTGAAAATGTATGGAACAGCAGATTTTTTTTTCAATAACCGATGAAAAATTTATATTGATCTAGGCTCAGAATGATGCACTGACTACGTGGTAACCGTTTTCGCGTCCGTATTCCTGCCACCCCGACCCTGCCCTTTAGCAATTTACGAAGTGTTTTTTTTTCTAAAGCACTGTCAAGTCAACATAATGTCACTTTATTATTCATGAACTTACTAAACTTAGGTTGTGGAGTACACTCCGTTACGACGAGCCCTTTAAAGTTACCAGGCAACTCTGAACGGCACTAGTTTGAACAACACTCGTAATAGTTTGTGGACGATAAACGTGATCGTAAGGTGTGTAGGGATTATTATAGTAATCTAAGATAATAGCAGTAGATAGGAAGATTATTACAACCTCGTTTCAAACAACAAACTGCCAAAGTTATCTGATGTCTCCTTGTAAGGTGAATTTTTGAGACGGGGCAGTAAGAGCAGGTAGGTTACCATTACCGGGTTCCGTTAGCTAGGAGGAGCTTGTGGCTAAGTAATAACAGCCGCATGGTTGATCAGGATAAGCTGCTACGCTTGCCGGGGTTGGCCCGTGGATGGGTGGACCATCTTTACATGGTCGAGACTTTACCTCTGTGCCTCGGAAAGCACGTTAAGTCGTTGGTCCCGGCTGTCGTTCGTGGATCTTTGACAATCGTTACGAGTCATCAGAAGATTTTCGCAATTTTTTCAAAAATCCACTCCGTTTGCAAATACAAAGTGAATTGTTGAGTGTGATATACCTACCCTCTGTATCAATTTCCATTTTTAACCGAGTTCCAAAAAAAACACTACAACGTGAAAAATATCTTTAATTTCAGAAGTCGGTGGCAAAAAACGAAAATTCAAAACCAAAGACATCGACTTCCGAAATTAAAGTTATTTTTCATTTTGTAGTTTTGTTTTGGAAATCGGTTGTCTTTTAAAATAACTTTAATTTCGGAAGTCGGTGGCAAAAAACGAAAATTCAAAACCAAAGACACCGACTTCCGAAATTAAAGTTATTTTTCACTTTGTAGATTTTTTTTGGAAGTGGGCTGTCTTTTTTTGTAAAAAGTTGTTAGTACCTATATCAATCATTCCATCAGAATGATTGACAGCGATAACAATACATAGGCACTCGTTCATATTCGTTCATTTTCAAACAATGCCCGTATGTACACAAATAGTACGCGATGGGAGATTGTGCTTCAAATAAAACACCGCTGTTACTGCAGTGGCTTTCTAGATTAAAATGTAAAAACATTTTTTTGGCAATTGTACTCGCCTCTTGCGTCAATATCAAATATCGGAGAGGATTTTGTTCATATTCATCTGTTTTTGCTTTCCGTAATAATTTATAAATTGCAAAGTTGTTACGGTACTATTACGGGCCCTGTTAAGCACAGCAAAAAGTAAAAAAAATCTAATCAAATGAGAAAGACAAAAAAAATAGGTTTCCGTAGTTAAAAAGCATCCCTTATAGTTTCGTCATGTCGTCTATCTGTCTGTCCGCGGCTTAGCTCTTAGATTACAGCTTTCTAGTACAAAAAGCTGTAATTTCACATGCATTACTTTATTGTATATTAATACTAATCTTCTACTATGTATATTAATTACGACGACAAAGTGGGAAAAAAAAATCAAGAAAAAAATAATTGTGTAGGTACCTGCCCTACTCGTAAAGTGGGAATGTATTTTTTTATCGTCAATCCCATTTTGTGGGGTGTCGTTGGAAAGGTCGTTCAAAAAGATTGTGAGTGTGTGAAAACCATTTTTGCGAAATATTAAGTTTAAAGTGATGCTGGCACTTTTTGTTAAAGTCAAGTGTCTCTCTGCCAGCTAAATGTTTGGTTTGAAATTAAAAGGAAAACCATCATTCAGGTCGATGCGTTTTTGACCACAATAACTAAAAATCTAAAACCTAACTAAAGGCTCGTACACACTGGCGCGATATCGCGGGCTCGACAAGGGTAGAGCTGCCTGTCGCGCTGACGATATTGCGCCAGTGTGTACGAGCCGTAAAAGGGACTAGACTATACCTACATATTTCTAAACACTAAAGCTTGCCGCCGGCATATTTGTAACTACAGTGCTATTTACGTTAACGTCGCTACTAAAGGGACCAATCAAAAAGATGGGCAACTATAAGTTGGCAACACTGTCTTGTGCAAATTAGCTCAAAGTTTTAACTGCACAAGTGCCAACCGCATCTAATTGGGCGGGACGCACTGAGGAGGTGAATACAAAAGGTCCATTTAATTATGAAATCCAAATTGAAGAGGCTAAAAAAATTATTTCGAATAGGTGAATCTGCGGCGATTTGATCGGATGTATACACAAGTCCAACTACACATAAGTGCTCATACACATGGCAGCGGCCATTGCAGCCATCGACACGTGTCGAGGGCTGCAGTTGCCTCTGCCATTGACGCCTGCCGCGAGTAAGATGACCACTAAATGTATACCAACCGATGATACCAACATTAAAAACAATAATTATTTGCTTCAAGTTATGGGCAGTACAATCGCCATAGAAAAGAAAGATAGGTTTATTTATCACAGAAACACGCAATTAACAGGCCGCGTAGGCCTTCAGGCAGTAATATCACAGCATTAAGCCTCGTACACAATGGCGCGATATCGCGGGCGCGACAATGGTAGCACTGCCTATCGCGCCCGCCATATCGCGCCGGTCTGCACGAGCCGTTAATCTCCACACGCAGTAGGTACATTTATTTATGTCTTGAGTTTTAGGTTATGCGGCGTAAACATGGCGTAAAGTAAAGAATAAGTTATTATTGATCCTTGTATGGTTATGAGCTTTTGTTGGGTATTTAAACAGGTGGTTAGGGGAACTTATTAAATAAATAAATCCTTTATTACGGACAATGTTATAGTCCATAATATTATCACAACTTATTTAATAACTTCCTCTCTCCTACATATTTAAAATTTTGCTGTGCCCGCCAGTGTCCATAATTGTTTCTATTTTTAATAAATACTTCCTATATGTGTATATTATGGATTGCAATAAAGATTTATTGAATTGAAGAATCATATTATAGCATTAATTAACAGATTATAATCATGTTTTTGCCTGGTTGACACTATAACCAAATAAAAACACGGGTTTTTAAAACCCGTGTTTTTATTTGGCTAATGTAGCTCTGGAGCTCTGGAGCGCTTCCCCTTTTTTAAGTTTCGTTATTTACTTGTGCAATCTATTTTTTTTTTTTTTTTAGTTTTTAATTAAGATTCATAACTAAGTAAAATATTAATGGTTCCAGATGTGGATTTTCTGAGCTTCGTTGTCTAATGACACAAGTCGCTAACTAGACTTTTTGACCGTTCCACTTGTTGGTTAATTAAACTATTCAATTAGCGGGTTCCGCCACCGCTTGGGTTCCCTACGTAAATAATAAGTTTAAGAATTATGAGTGGTTGCTGTAAATGTGCTGAATTCTGAACTGAAAATGTTGGACTACTCTCAACTAAGTATTTTTTTTGTGGTTTGTAATTTGTTTGTTCAGTGATTGATTGGTAGTATTATAACAGCATTCACATGAAGAAGCAACTCACCGTGAAAACTTAGGTGAACTGAGAATGAAGTGAGCTGTCAATTGTGTCAATCCCTTCCATCAAGTGGAATGACAGTTGACTTCAAGCTCACTTCACCTAAGTTTTTACAGCGTGATTTTTGCAGAATAAATCGACAGGTAGGGGAAGGTATAGCACACAATCATAAGACAATAACAACAGACATAAAACTAGGTAATTTGGATTAATTGATTTTAAAAGCTCGATTTCACTGAAAACTAACCCTCAAATTGACCTTCAATTAGGTACCCTAAGTTTTCAAAGCCAGATCAAGTGACCAAAGAAACGCTTAAACGTCGAAAATGTATAGTTAAACAGTCGCTAATCATTACTTAATTAAGCAACGTTAGAAACTCGTGGCTAAGTAAAAACTCTAAGTCTTGTGGTGTTTTTTGTAAACAGATGAGTCGTTGATGGTTGGAGGAGCTCGTGGCTAAGTAATAACAGCCGCACGGGTCGATCCATCAGGTTAAGCTACGCTTGCCGGGGTTGGTCCGTGGATGGGTGACCATCTTTACATACTGAGACTCCTCCGTGCCTCGGAAAGCAGATTAAGCCGTTAGTCCCGGCATTTGGTATTCGTGGATCTTTGACTGTAGTTACGGGTCGTCAGAAGCCTGAAAGTCTTACCAAGGGGTATTGTATTTCCCAGTTACTAGGTTGTGGAGGTCAGATGCAGAGCAGTCGCTCCATGTAAAATACTGGTATTCAGCTGCATCCGGTTAGACTGGAAGCCAACCCTAACATAGTAGGGAAAAGGATATGCAAATTGAAGTAATGTTTATAAATAAACCCCAAGTGACAAGATAATTTAATAACAAAACTCTAACAACAACATACATACAACTTGACATTTGATTTGACAATTGAATATATTGAAAAGCCTTTGACAACCGAAGGGTCATACCGGGTTAGAATATTACCGTTATCCTGTTCAAATAGGACCTTTGTATTTGACAAATAACACCACTTTCCACCATATTGTGATTCAATGGTGGTGGAATGGACCGTCCCGTAATGTCATCTATAAACATGTAAATATTTATGTAAAGAATTCGGTTAAATTTTAACTAAAATGTCGGCTCTTCTGTGTTTGGCGGTGGTGTGAGTTTATAAGTGGCGGCGATTAATCTTGGAGCGTTTTTTTGAGATTTTCTTCTCTAGGAATGTTTAGAATACCTTTTGTGAAGAAACAAATATTTTACTAATCCACGCCTTGTTTAGAAAATATCATGAACAAGGTTCTAAGCGATAAGAAGTACCGACAATAATTGAAAGCACTAGGTACTTCCAATATTTTTAGTATTTATCGTAAATTACGACATGTTGTCCTGTAATTGGTAAGCATAAGCATAGTCCAATCAAGATATTTTAAATGGAAAACTTACAAAACTTTTTTCTAAAATGTAACGCCAAATACTGGCTTAATATGGTAAAAACATTTTGTGAACTGGTGGGATCGCAGTCAAGCGCTAGTTTATAACTAAAAAAAAAAAAAAAAAAAAAAAAAAAAAAAAACAAAAAAAAAATTTAAAAAGAAAATAAATTGTTTTCTTAAAAAAATGTATGTGGTCATGTGGTCACGAGGGTCACTTCTACAATTTTTATGACGTTAAATGGCCAGCATTTTTACATTCGATAACGTAATGCAAACGTTTCGAGTACATTAATAACCATATTGAACGGATTTGTGATCGGATCGAATTAGAAATTCCTGGAGGTGAAATGCAAGATTATAATATGCTGGAGCGCTGCTACAACTTCTTTTCACCAGCATGATTAAATAATTATTGTTATTGATATCTAGTAGGTATGCAATAAATAATGTTTAACCTACATATAAGTTAATTGTAATAATACTTGCTGCGCCCTAACAGGGTCATAATTATACTCTAAGTTTTAGCCTAGCCTTTATTTGAGTGTACATTATGCAAATAAATAAATCCACATCAGTAAAAAAAACACAATAACAATGATAACCTCTTTTCTCTTGGACCTCACGCTGAGGACGCGGTCCACATCGGAACAAAATAAAAATAAAAAACTGACCGATCCAATTTCATTACGAGGCTATTTTACGGCGAGTCCTGCCGCGTACAGGTGGATGTTTTTATTGTGACTACTCTCAAATAGATTAAATTATCTGGATGGCCGTATTAGAAACATTTAAATGAATTAGTTTGTACGCTGGATCTGTTTGCGACTACATTGTGTTTAGAATAGAATATCATCTAATATTTATTAGCGTAGGATGTAGGTAAACAACTGAATACTACATGGAGCGACAGAATTACGTGTACTTAATTGTGGGAATATGTTGATTGGAAACCTACTACATTAAGATTTTTATAGAGGCAAAAAATCTGCGTAACCCTGTTTTGGTTTAAGACAACAAAAAATCAACCCTTTAACACCAGTCTAACTTCAACACACTACAAAAACACTGAAACACAAAACACTTAGTTTCCTCAAAACCCATTGCCTCTAGAACCAAATTTAGCAATAGATTCGCTCCATTTATTGGCCCCTATATCTACAACAAAATAAATAAAGTTCTGAACATTTACTCGATGGCAAAAAAGTCTTGCAAAATTACAGTAAGTGAGTACCTACAGAAACTTACGTATGAGGAGACGGAAGATCTCCTTCAGATACCTAGCTAAACAGCTCAAGACTCAAAATAATCTTTTATAAAAATAAAAATAGAAGTCATACTCAGCAATCGTACACACCCTCTCACACTCATTCTCACACCTCCATCACACACACAGAGAGGACTGGACACACCTATATTGTTAGGTACCCTATAAACATTGTAATCTTTTTTCCTTTTATTTTTTGTTTTTTTCTTTTCTCTAAATTTTGTTTTATTTTATTTTTAAGTTAAATTAGATACGTACGAGTACATTATACATGGGTTCCAATAAAATAACTAAATTGTTGTAACGGGGGATCGGCTTTGAGGGCTGAAATACAGGCTCTGCCTAGTTCGGCCCCAAATGCTAATACTTTTGTGTACTAGTAGTAAGTCTAGATTAAGCACTGTATTTGTAAAAAGAATGTACATTATGTTTGTGAAAATAAATATAAATAAATAAATAAACACATCCTGTACCACAAAACGGGTCACATAATACGTTCAGTTATAAAGTTTACAACCGCGCAGGACTGTGTCAATCGTGGCCACTCGTGGGTCATCTTGGGCCCGTGGGACATGTCCCTATGTCCCACAATCATCCGCTTCATTACTGGAGGAAGGTTTTATTACTAACAGCTTATTGCCTTCTGAGATTGCTTTATAACGGTTAAGAGAAGATAATAATGTAATCATCATGGTTGGCTGACGGATTAGTGATCTCAGTTTGTTATTTTTAGTGAATGGGGAGAACGCCGAATTGTGACTTTCGTTTTGAATTATTTGAATGTTTTTTTTTTTTTCTGCGGCCGAGCTTAATTAAATACTTACTAATGCCATTGCAGTTTCAAACCGTCATTAGACACACTATACATAGTACATACTAATTCCATATTAGATAACTACAAATACCCATGAGTTTGGCGATGTGTTACCAGCCTGCCACAAAATTAAAATGAGTTATGTGTAATTTTACCGACGCTATATTCTATCAAACTCTCGTTGCTTATGCTTTGGTTCCCTTGGAAAGCTTTGTTTTACTATATGGAGACAACAATACAACAATAAATGAAAACACTGGCAATATTAATGTATAGGAGTATTTAGGAACTATCAAATAAATAAAAAATAATGTTAGTTAAAATTAAAAAAGTTTTTGTTTCTAACAAACTAAATAGTAGTGATGGTCCGACTATGGCTTTTGCCAATCTTAGACTAACTAAACTATTGGAGATATTTGATTGAATTTTCGTATGCAGACTGGGAACGTCATTAGATATACGCAGTTTAATTTATTTTTGTATTATCGTCTCCACCTTGTTTAATTTCACCCGTATTTGTCATTAATGTGTCAAAAAATGCCCTGTATAAGCCGTTATTGTGTGCCCGTTCACCGGTTATTAGGAAACCAAAAATTCAACGGCAGAAATAGACCTTTCATTCATTCATTTCAGCTGAAAGACGTCCACAGCTGGACAAAGGCCTCCTCCAAGCACCGCCACTTCGACCGGTTTTGTGCTTCCCGCATCCAGCGGATTCCTGTGGCCTTCACAAGTTCATCGGTCCACCTTGTGGGAGGCAAATAAAACCACATTAAGCCAATTAAAACCGCAAATCAAAAGAACCATTTCTGACTCACTTATTCAATACACGCAAGTGTTTGTTGACGAGGCCTGTCGTGCCGCTATTTCCATTCAGTTCCCAGGGCGATCCTTATTAATGTATAAACTAATACTATACCGGTCGATAGCTTAGCATTAGCCCGATTAAATATATTTATAGCTACAATCATTGTTATTGTTCTGGGCCTCGTTGTGGCCTCTAAATTTTATGTCTTTCCCTACCACAGAGTAGGTAGAGGAACTGAAGGTGCATACGCGCGGATCTATTTTGTTTAATTTAGCTGATTACTTTTATCTTGTACTAGCTTCTGCCCGCGAATTCGTCGTCAGTCCCCGACACACCGCGTCGCATCCCATCGCCCGCCATGCGGGCGGGCGATGGGATTATTATTACTTCGTTTTCGCTTAGTGTTCTTTCAGACTTTCTGTCTCTTAGCTTGGCCGAACGAAACTTAAATATCGAATTTGATGACACCGGCATCGTTATTGCTTCGCATGTTTAATAATAAAAAAAATATGAAGCAATAATGATGACAAAAAAACTTATCTTATTACAAATAATCTCAATCTGAACTGAGTAAAGCTGCTTGCTGGCAGAAATAGGTGCGGTGGTAGACCATGGTAGGTAATACTTCCATAGACAAGCTCCTTCACAAATAGTGCTCTACTACAAGATGCTGTGTTGATATATGGCATAACTGCCAAACACACACACACCCCCACACTGCACATTAACGTGTGCGAAAATTTTCGCATGACATCACAAGTTACGATTCCATTTGCTTCTTACTCCGTGCATCCTATTATCCGTAACGTTTATGGGCCTTTAAGACGAGGCCTTAAGTATTGGTGTTGTTACAAAAATTGGCCTCGGTAATGTAGTATTGGGAATAACATTAAATTATTCGCACTTATTTTAACGATAATGTTTATTGGTTTTCTTTTTGGCAAGTTCGATAAAACTGGTCTTGGTATATGGTCATGGGAAATATTAAAACTGATCCTCTAAAAACTTTGATGCACACTTTTTTAAAAAGAATAGAACCTCTTTTAATATACCTGGCGTTTTCGCAGTTGTTCGCAGTTAATAAGCTAGGATATCCCTATATAAATTGGTTGCAGTAACTAAGCTAGAGCTCTCCGATGAAATGGGTTAGGTTAGTTTATAACTGTGACCAACCTCGCGCGAGCCGAGCGAGCGCTACGTTCTAGTAGGTCGCAGTTACTCACCACCGTCACCGTCACTGTCACCTTCACACCATCACCGTCACACCGTCACGATCACCGCGTGCTCTCATTGGTCAAATCAATTAGCGCGCGCTACTCGGCTGCCTGTTACACACTTCCGTCGCTTTCACGAAATCACTCCCACAGATTGCAGGAAAGTGAGAGAAAAATGTTATCCCATTACTGCAGATGCCTACATGAAAGTAATTACCATAAAACTCCATAAATATCATTATCCTTCGGGATCACTGCACAAGCCCAGTTAAACGGGCAGCCATATTGGATAAGACACAATTAAACTTTGGATTAACATCGAGTGTTACCCGATGCCATAAAGTTGTTTATGGTCTTCAAAGTGTTGCCATGGCTACCTATGTTTTATGACCCTTGGGGTGTATTAGTGTGAGATGTTGTTTCGCGAATATTGTCGATAGAAGGGAAGTAAAATCGTAATCATCGTGTTTGCGTTGATGATTCTGGATATAGTAACTTCATTCTATTTGCGTAGCCCTTTCAACTATGTAGTACCTAGCTTTGTCTTTAAGCTCAGCATCACTAATCCACGTATAGTTTTTCAGTGACCATAGATGGCGAAATCCAGTTTCCATCAACAACTCATCAATCAATTTGCCTAGCCTTTTCCCAACTATATTAGGGTTGGCTGCCAGTCTAACCGGATACAGCTTCAGTCCAGTCTAGGCCTTGCAAAGACAACACGTATTTTATTTAGCTCCGTAATTTTTTATCATATCTATGTGTAAAAGTCTGTGTTTTTAATTAGTGAATTATACCACTGTGAAGCTGTGAAAAAGGACTATCCAGGATTGCTTACAGCAGCTTAAAACTCGACGCAGTTCGTGAGTAATTAGCAAATTAGTTCTAAAAAGTTTGCAAAAGTACTATAAATTCCTGACCTACGACAAATTACAGAGCTCAAAAAGAACGTCACAAACATAAATAATAAGATTATATATCTAGAGAAATGTAACTCTGCATTGGAACAGAGGGTTCAGGAATATGATCAGGCTTCGCGCAAAAATAACCTCGAGATTGTGGGCGTGGAACAGCTGCCGGGAGAGAATCTGCGCGAAGTGGTGACCAAAACTGGGCAACTCATCAACGTAAGCAGCACGGAAATTGAGTGGGTTAGCCGACGTCGTCAGCAGCGTGCCGACAGTGGTAAGCCATTACCAATCTTGATTGGCTTCAAGGCAACCACTAGCGGCACCAATGAGCGTGACACCTGGCTAACACAGCGGCGCAATTTGAAGGAGTTCACTAGCGACGTTATCACCGGAGGTACTAGGCAAAATAAAATATTCATCAACGAGGATCTTACTAAAGCTACCAAGGAGTTATTGTGGAATACTAAGAAACGACTGCATGGGCTATGGAAGTACGTCTGGGTCGCCAATGGAAAGATTCTGGCAAAAAAGAATGATGGTGATAAGTCAGTGTGGGTGAGAGTAGAGGGCGACCTCGAAGAAATTATAAAAAAATGAACCTTCCGTCTTCATATTAAGTGTTTATTGTGCTTTAACTAATTATTAAATTCGCGGCGTTACTTGACGGTATCGACGTAATTAGTGATAACACAATCGAGGCGTCAATAGTGAATAGCATAGACACTTGGATAGCTACGTGGAAGTATAATAGAAACTTTAGTTTGGTGCATATTAACATACGTTCTCTAAAAAAACACTTCAGTGAGCTTTTAATTACATTAAATAACCACCTAGATAAGCTTGATGTTATCGTTATTACAGAACCCAACATAGACTTTTCTTTATTAGATTTATTCAAGATAAAAGGGTACAATGTTCATAGTTTTACACGAACCGGGCGAACGGGGGGAGGGGTGCTTGTGTACGCGCGGGAAGGGTTGGATGCGCGGGCGGCCTCGGGGCCGGCGGCGGCGCAACCGGTCGCTGTATGTGCTGCGGAGTGTGTTTCCATTACACTTCATTGTTCTGGGGAACCTATTCATGTTGTCGCATTATATAGACCTCCCCGAATAAATAAACAGGAAAAAATCATTCTGTTCTTTGAGGAACTAAGGAATCTATTGAATAGCTTACCGCAAAACTCCAAGGCTATATTGTGTGGCGATATGAATATTAACCTACTGCAAAAACACGATAAAAATGTCATTACTTATGAAAATCTTTTGGCCGAGTTCGGTTTCACAAAATGTATCGATAAAGTTACACGTAGTGAAATTCTAGTTGATGCATTGGTGGAATCCTGCATTGACCATATTTATATTAGAGCACCTACTTTGAAAATAAACTCCGCGGTAATTCAGCATAAAATATCTGATCATTATATGATAGCGGTCACGGTGGAATGGAAACGCACTCCGGTAGCCGTGTCTGTGGACGATGGCGGCCGGCGGCGGCGCGACAGCGCCTGCGCTCTCGCTTCCACCTCCTCGCGTGTGCATGCCTGTCCTGCTCACTCACCTAACGTAACCTCACAACGACGTTTTATGCTTGACAATCGTGCGGTTCGTGAAAAGCTATTATCAGTTAATTTTGAAGAATTAATGCTTATTACATGCCCCATTAAGTTGTACGATGCATTTAGAAATATATTTCAACAGATCTATAATAGTTGTTATATATTAAAACGTCAAATTAACTCAAACAGGGATACCACCCCCTGGATAACTAGAGAATTAAAAAATATGATCTTAGAGAAGGATAGACTGTTTATTATTTGGGGTAATGACCCTAAAAATATGGTTAAACGTTTAAATTACACAAAATATAGGAATAGATGTCATAAATTAATTTTTAAAAATAAAAATAAGTACGATAGGCAATGCATATTAGACTGTAATAATAATATTAAAAAACTATGGGACAGAATAAATTACTTACTAGGAAATGAAAAACAATGTTTGGATAAAGTAATAATAAAGAATATGGGAGTCAACGAACCTATGAAAAATATATGTAATAATTTTGCTCGAACATTTGCCGAAGAAATAGAGAAAACCAAACATATTTGTAGTATTAAGCTGTTAAATAGAATCTCCTACGTTGGACAGACGGACAGAAGTATGAGGTGGCAACCCGTAGATAGTAACTATGTTAAACGAATAATAACTCAAATGGATAAAAATAAGTCACCGGGTAGCGATCTTGTGCGAATGTCTGATCTTAAAATGTTGGCAGATACAGTTAGCCCTGTGATCTCTAACCTAGTCAATTTGTGTGTGCAAAATGGTATGTTTCCTAGTATGTTAAAAGAAGCCATAGTGCGACCAATATATAAAAAGGGCGAACATAAAAATTATAGTAATTATAGGCCTATATCAATTTTATCCAGTGTAGACAAGATTATTGAGAAATGTATCATCAACCGTTTGAATAATTATCTGCAGAAAAATAATGTAATAAATGAATGTCAACATGGTTTTCAGAAAGGTAAAAGTACAAATACTCTTCTTACACGATATACTGACGAAATTAATACATATTTAAGTGAGAAAAAGTTTGTAGTTGCGGTATTCTTTGATTATAAAAAAGCCTTCGATACCCTTGAAACTGAAACCTTATTGAACGCCATGGGGGAGTGTGGAGTGGGAGAGCCGCTGAACAAATGGTTCCGCGACTATCTCACATCACGCTCCTACCGAGTAAAGGTAGGTGATGAGTACAGCGATGAGAGGAAGGTGGGGTGCGGGGTGCCGCAGGGGTCCGGATGCGGGCCTGTGTGCTACTTATTGCACGTGAACAGCTTGTGCGGCGTACTACGCCACTGCTCGGCGCACATGTTCGCGGACGACCTGTGTGCGCTGCGCGCCGGCACTGACCTTGCTAGTACCTGTCGACTCGTACAACAGGACGTAGACGCAGTGGTTAAGTGGTCTCACGACAACGGTATCGTTCTTAATGGTGATAAAACCAAGCTGTTGATGATACATTCCCCTTATATACATCGGAGTAAAACATGCCCTTCCATTTTTACCCATAGCTATGAGTGTATGCATAATAATAATAATTCAAACTGTAAATGTAAACCAATAGAACAAGTAGAAAGTGTCACATATCTTGGAATGAAAGTCGATGAAAAATTTTCATGGTCTTCACATATTGATTACATTTGTAGTAAGCTTAGAATATTGCTAAGTAAATTCTATCACTTAAGCTTTAAAGTTCCCTCCAACACCTTAAAATGTTTATATTTGTCCTTAGTTGACTCAATACTGAGTTATTCTCTTGATTGTTATGGTTTGACTTTTAAAAGTAATATACAGAAACTAGAATCAATTCAAATTAGATTTTTAAAATTATTAGTAAACAAAAAAACAAAAAACAGTTGTAAAGGAGACTATATTAGGTTATTCAAAATATGTAAAATTCTACCAGTTAGCCTTAAACATAAATACCTATTATTGGTTAATAACCATGGCAGTCGGGATAGTGACTCACTAGTTTCCAACATGTATACTACCAGGTCGATGACAGCAGGTAAATATGATGTACCCAGAGTTAGTAATTACTATGGCGACAGAACCTTAACAAAACGCGTTCCCTATTTATTGAACACTTTGCCTGCTGACATCAGACGAGAAGATAATAAAGTAAAATTCAAACGTAAACTTAAAAAATATTTATTAGATTCTATGTAAGTGTAAGTATTGATTATATATAGGTTATTAATGTACCTACCTGATATTAAGTTTATTGTAAGAGAGACTCAACGATCTCACAGTTAAACTGCGTAAGCAGTTTTGTGGGGCAATGTACTTAGCTTTAAGGAATTTTTAAGTGAATAAATAAATAATTCAAAAAAAAAAAAAAAAGCTGAATACTAGTATTTTATATGGAGCGACTGTCTATCTGATCCCTTGGTCAAACTGGTTGTCAGTCTTTTACGCTTCCGACCGCCCGTAACAACTGTCAAAGATGAATGACAGGATCAAGAGGAACGGAATCCACGAAGCGACCGCGGCATGTGTAGCTTAAGGGCGCACCGAGCGTTTGCCTTTGTCTCTGTCTTTTTCATTACGTGTAAAGAGTAAAGAAAATAATCACACTTTTGCACTTTATCAAAGTTTTTCGTTGTTATTTTTCTGTTAAATAAAAAAAAATCGCGTATAAACGCTCCAGTCATCTATGAACTTTATTTGAGTAAATTAACTATAATATAAAATTACTTATTTACATACAATTAGGGAAATAGAGGAAAAAAATATTTACATACAATTAGGGAAATAGGGGAAAAAATTACTCGATAAGAGGTAACTTTGCGAATTTATTCTATCGAGCAAACTATATCAAATCGTTCCATTGCGTATACTGCCTAGTATATTATATTCCCAAAAACTCCAATATATTTCTCTACATTTTAATTGAATTTTATACTACTTCAAACAAGGGTTATAAAAACGTGTATGTTTGTATAAAAAGCTCGGTGCCCCCTTAACTTTCAATCGACCTGTTCGGCTGTTATCAATTAGCCACAAGCCCCTCAATTATGTTAATTCTATTCTCCCAGTTATGGTAAGTTACTTAGGATAGCTTATTTCGCAAATACAACATTGATATAGACAAAGATTAAGGTATTAATCATCATGATCACAAGCACAGTCCAATGATTGCGCAATACTGATATTATGAGGTTAGACCAGTTGTCAGACTTTCGGGTTTTTACCTTCTGTCTACGTCATATTCGTATGACAATATAACGTTCGGCAGATTACCTACCTCATAGTTCAACAAAACCCTTTGAAAACCGCTTATAAGCAAGACAAAAGAAAATATTAATTAAAATTTTAATACAAGCAAATAGGTGAATGTGAATGGAACCTCAACCGTTGTTTGCAAGTGACAGCGGCGCCATATCGTGACGTCACAGATTGGAAAAGTTGGTAGGTTGGTAGGACTGGTAGGTATATTTTTTAATAAAATCTGAATTAAGAACACTTCATTCGGTTTAGTAGCGAAATGAGTTTCCTTCAACAAGTTCGGTTGACGTTTTTTTTTCTGCAGTCGAAATTGTTTTAATATTCCGGTGAGTGTCGCGGAATGGGTGCTGGGGCCAGGAAATTTGCGAGTTATTTAAATGAAAAACCCTGCCTCGTTAGTGTACTGGTCGCAAGCGCTACTGCTGAACATGGGTACGATTGCCAGGCCAGGCATGTTTTTGGGTTTTTGTGATATTTGTTCGTAGAATAGGGTACCTCTGCGTAACCCTTCTGGGATTAAAGGGTTGTGTTATGTTATGATTGAAAAATATGAGAATTTAACTCATGTTCATGAAAGGCTGGACACTGGTCTGGCATACCTGTGATATTTACTTACTCCTTTGGGGCGTAAGGAGTATCGGCACAGAATGATACAGAAGGCGTACTCCGCATTTTAGGTATGAAGCTACAGTACGCGGTGGGCGCGTCTTGTCGGGCCAATTCAGTGAGGCCCCTTGGTGCATTGATGGACGATCCACACATACGTGAGTCCATCAATGCCTGGTTGCGGTCAAGGCTTGTATAGTACTTTTCTCAAATAATGTGCGGAAATTCAAACTGAGTAATAATAAAAAAAAAAACAGAATCAATGACGGACAACGATAATTTTTCACGCACCAATAAGTTCATTTGTTTATTCTTTACTTTAAACAGCTCTGTTTGCAAGCGAAACCGAATTTTAAATAAAAACTTTGATAAGTTACCTCCTAGGTTGCCATGTGTTGAAGTAAAAAGTTCGTTCTATTTTTAAATAACACGACAGATATATGAGTTTTCATAGTAATTTATTCGGCCGCTAAACAGAACAGATATGAATTTTCATAGTAGCATTGCCGGCCCCATATTCACTTGTTTCTGACCAGTTGCAATGGTCTCTCAATGGTCAGTTTTTGACAGATTTGCCATACAAAAACTGTCAAAAACTCACCATTGAGAGACCATTATAACGTTTATAAATTAGTAGACTTAGGCCCCAGTACAGTCGATTTATCTCGAAGAAGGTTGTCAAAATAATGCTCGAATTTTCAAACATGTTTGTGAAAAGTATTGTTGTGACCAACCATTGTCTGAAATAAACCCTGCTAACATACATAGTAGAAGGTAAATATAGCTACCTGATATATTCCTCGTACAACCAGGGGGAATTCTGAACCAGGAACCTCACTTGCAAAGCAATTATCTGTACGTCAAAGTTATATAACAGCTTTTAGATTGTGCAATGCGAGCTCTAGCACATTATAAAGCTTGTATTCATTATACTTATTGTTAACTTAAGCTTTGTCGATTCCGTTCGGTTGAGAAGCTCGTGGCTAAGTAATAACAGCCGCACGGATCGATCCATTAGGTAAAGCTCAGCTTACCGGGGTTGGTCCGTGGATGGGTGACCATCTTTATATATTGAGACTCCTTCGTGCCTCGAAAAGCACGTTATGCCATTAGTCCCGGCTGTCATTCTTGGATCTTTGACAGTCGTTACGGGTCGTCAGAAGACCGAAAGTCTGACAAGCAGTCATAACAAGGGGTATCGTATTATCCAGTTACTGGCTTGAGTAGGTCAGATAGGCAGTCGCTCCATGTAAAAAACTGGTTTCAGCTGCATCCGGTTAGACTGAAAGCCGACCTCAAGATAGTTGGGAAAAGGCTAGGCAGATTGATTTCCGGTAAGGTGGATTCAGTTAAGACTGTTAGGAACATTTTTAGAGGAGTCAGGATGGATTTTATCAATGCAATTGAACGCGATCAGCACGTCTAAAGCGCGTTAAAACGCTGTCAGTGTCAATATTCTACAATAATGATGACAGTGACAGCTATGGAACGCGTTGTCGATGTGCCAATCGCGTTCAATTGCATTGATTACATACATCTCAATTCGCCCTTAGTCGTATAATGGTCCTCTGAAAATATCTATTGTCCTTGATTTTCTATGCGCATGGTGGTTAATACCAATTTTTCAGAAGTTCTCAAAGCGCCTATCTCTTCTGTTTTATAAATGTATCTTGAGATACTTCTTTGCGTTAGTTATGGGACTAGTCTTTGGTTTTTTATGTCTATACGCCATTTGTTTTATCATTAGACAGATAACGGTTTACATCCTTTCGTTATTTCGTTAAAAACGTATTATAAACTCCGTTATTTCACGATAAGTACAAAGCAATGCAATCTATTTACCAATCACATTAAAAATATAATTGTAAACTGAAGTCATTTAAATAATGTTGCACAATAACTGTCGTTATTTAGCTGTTATTTGTCTAATGCTATAATAAATGGAGTATAGGTAGTGTCGAACTGCAAAACAGCTAAAACAAACAGGCCAACTTTTTATGCTGGTGTGCATGACAGCTACGTTTTACACTCGCGCCGCGTCATTGTGCTGTCATTGTGCTTTTCGAGTGTGCCTGCATTTTGCAGCTAACAGTAGGACACTATTTTTTCGACGAGTTCATAATATATAGCTTTGTCTGTTTATCTAGACATATTTTTATATAACCTTGTCCGTCAAGGAAGATGGGAAAAAACCGGTCACCTTGCCGCTGGTCGGACCAAGTAACCGTCTTCACTGGACTGTCTGTTACGACCACCCTGAGAGAAGCGTAGAACCGAACAAAGTCGAAGATCATCATACATAAAGCCACGAAGGCCTTTCAGGAATACGACCTTCATTAATAAAGTATGCGACTATGAAGAGATTCTTAAATTATTTAGTGAAATAATATCGCCATCTTTGTAGCCCCACAGTCTACATTTCAGGGACGCAAATCAAATTTAATCTCTCACTAAATTGAACGGAGTGTCTTTGAATTGAAACTCAACAATATATTTCCAATATCGAGATTGTTATTTTCGATGTCGAAACCCTTGTGTACTGTACCTGTTTTATTTTATTTTTGGGGAATTCTATTTGCTGTCTTTTTTCCGTCAAAGGATTTCTATTTGCTGTCTTTTTCAGTTAAAAGAATTCTATTTGCTGTCTTTTTTTCAGTCGAAGGAATTCTATTTGCTGTCTTTTTTTTAACATGGTAAGCAGATTGTTCAGTGTTAGGGCGAAGCAAATTGAGAGTTATTAACTGCTGACTATTTCATAGCTTAAGAAGAACTAATCTGATATTTGGTTTACTAGGTTAGAATCAGGGATCGTTTTTTACTACCGACTTTCGAAATTAAAGTAATTTTTCACTTTGTAGTGTGTTTTTTTTTACAAGAATCAAAATCAAAATCAATTCCTAATTGGCGGAGGTATCGTGTAACAATCATACAACAAAGAACCAAATCATACAGTCAAATTAAAAACCTCCTCTTTTTGAAGTCGGTTACAAAGAAATTAATTTGATGAGTTTTTCTTTGGGGCCATCATTGATCTTAGATATCTTTAGAGATAGAGCTTCTGCAAAGCCCCTGCAGACGATAGCGTGAGTATAAACAATCATCCTCTTCTCAGATTGTAGCGAGAGCACATATTTCATCTTTTGAGCAACGTTACTCCTTTCATTGGCCGGTTCTAAGTGAAATAATTAATGTGCCTTCCATGAGAGGGTTTTATTGGCGGCGATACGGCGACGACACGATTTTGACTTCGAAAGAGGAATCTCAAGGCTTGCGCACATCTGGGCGGGCTGCGCCGCAACGCGCCTAGATCAGTTTCGCACATTTTGTATGAACCATCGTACACTACAGTCAGGCCGCACCAGGCCACAGCTCAACGCACTGGCGAATCGCTCGCCAGGCTTATTTTTGCGACTACTACGTTACGTTGCGATGTGATACGGCCCGCTTCGTTGCACTGGAGTGGAAACAGTTTAAATTCGAAATTTAAATCTATATCTCACCTGAGGGTAAATAATTTTATAATCTGAATCAAAGACTACGCAATGACACATAAAATAGTATATTATGCAATTAGTGAATAAAGGACGGATTTAAAGCGAGGGCCATAGATTAATCACGAGCAAGTGAAGGATTCTAACGACTGAATCACGACCGTAGGTAGTGATTCATGATGATTGAATCACGAGCATAGCGAATGATTCAAGTGTTAGAATCCAGAGCGACGCGAGTGGTTCATGGCCCTCGATATATATATACAGTATGTTAACTAACAGAGGGCGTTCTCGTTAACCCGCAATAGTATAGCGTCCATACATGCCAGAAAAAATATTAAAATCGAAAAAAAAAAAACTTTTTTTATTTTTTTATCATAAAATATTCACGAAAAATATAAATTTCACACATATTAATGTAACACTCTGTACACGCTCACTTGTTTTTCAGCTTGGAAAGACAAGTGCGACAAGTACGCGTGTACAGAGTGTTAGTTTTACGTATGAAATTAATATTTTTCGTGAATATTTTATGATAAAAAAATAAAAAAAGTTTTTTTTTTTTCGATTTTAATATTTTTTCTGGCATGTATGGACGCTATACTATTGCGGGTTAACGAGAACGCCCTCTGTTAGTTAACATACTGTATATATATTTTAATCATCGTTTTCCACATTTTCTTTCCTGGCCTCTATTCCCCTGACAAGCTTACAACAATAATCCAGTAAAGACACAGGAATACCTCCAACATCCTCTCTTGAAAAAATATTCTCGTAACGCATAAATCTTTCGCTAAGTAACACATCGTGAGGTGTAAACGAGCTTTCTTGATAAATGTACTTCTTTCGCAGCAGCGGTTGGAATCACTTATTGTATTTAGATACTAAATTGCCTAGTAGTCAGCATCTTTTGAGTTGAAGATATAAATCTTTGCTAGTGCGGCTTTGTAAATTGCAGAAGCATCAGTATTACATAATATTACTTATTTATTGAGGAGCTCGTCAGCTTGCGGTAAATAATAACAGCCGCAAGGGTCGATTGAAAGAAAGAAAGAAAGAAAGAAATTAAATTTATTTAGCACAGACACAGACAAAGGCACACAACAAAACATATTGTACTAAGTACAAGTAAAAGATATTAAAATAAAAAAATAAAAACAAGTTAAAAGTGTAAAGTGCAAGTACCTACATTAAGCAACATTTGCCGCGGTCGGTTCTTGGATGGGGTGACCATCCATTACATATCGAAACCTCGCAAACCACGTTCAGCATTGGTCCCTGCTGTCATTCGTAGATCTTTGACAGTCGTTACGGGTAGCTAAAATCCAAAAGTCTGACAACTTTAACGTCAACGAAGTCAACCTTAACACTATTAGGAAAAGCGCTACTGCTGAGCATGAGTTCCTGGGTTTGATTCTTGGGCAAAGTTATTGGATTTTTACATCTGGAATTTCTCAGTAGCAGTCTGGATTTGGGATGGCAATAGGCTCGCACCCTATTACATAGGACTTAAACGTAATTGTCGAAATGTGGGTTTACTATAGGTGCACCTCTGCCTAGTCCTTTGGGGAATATAGGTGTGATGTTATGTTATATCCTAGTGTTTTATAAATAGTTTGAGACTAGAATTTACGTGATAGCCGAACTCAAACTCAAAGCATTTATTTCAAATAAACCAATTACAGGCACTTTTGAATTGTCAAGGGGTCGGTCAGTCAGAAAGATGAAGCTAGTTGCCCATTACAAAGCATAGTAGGTTCCTATGGAGAAGAACGGGCAAGAAACTCCACGGACACTCTTTTAAATCAAAATATATGTTAGAAAATATTTGTTACATCATTCATGTTAAAATTATATAATAAAATCAAGATCAACGCACGATAAACTCCAGCAATACTTGAGCAATACCAATATTCAAACGACAAAATATCATTCCTTGCAATACCAAGAACCACAGGATACCTACCATGTTTGCGAAACTCTTGCAGAAAATCACAAGGGAGGAAATCCCTCATCACAATAGAAGCTGTGAAGGATCGAGGGCATTATTGCCGAATACAAATTGCCTTATATATTAGAATTGCGATGATATTGCTGGACATTTCGCTTCTCTGCCCAAGGACGAGTATTTTTACAATTTATTTTGCGAATTGTATGTTTGAAGAGAGCCTTAAGTGTGTCATTTGTCTTGTGGTGTTTTTTGTAAACAGATGAGTCGTTGATGGTTGGAGGAGCTCGTGGCTAAGAAATCACAGCCGCACGGGTCGACGCATCAGATTAAGCTACTTGCCGGGGTTGGTCCGTGGATGGGTGATCGTCTTTACATATCAAGACTCCTCCGTGCCTCGGAAAGCACGTTAAGCCGTTGGTCCCGGCTGTCATTCGTGGATCTTTTATAGTCGTTACGGGTCGTCAGAAGCCCGAAAGTCTGACAACCAGTCTTAACCAAAGGGTATTGTATTACCCATGTGGCTAGGTTTTGGAGGTCAGCTGATAGGCAGTCGCTCTATGTAAAATACTGGTATTCAGCTGCATCCGGTTAGACTGGAATCCGACCCCAACATAGTAGGGTAAAGGCTAGACTGGAATTAGAGAAAAACTTGAAATCATTAGAAGCAATAAAATTATATCGGTTATAACATAATTAAACATTATTTAATTCATTACCCCGAGTGTAAGTTTGCAAGAGAGTAAAGATAGGTAACTATTTCGTTTGCGTTAGACTGATAGATCATAATGCTAAGAATATAAGGGTGAGAATAAAAATCTTAACGCAAACGCGATAGTTACGTTTACAAACTTACACTAAGGCCTCTGTACCAGAAACTTGACTAGTTTAAACAAGCAATTGAAAAAGCATGTTTTAAAATTAAGAAAGAGTGACCCTTGTAGTAATTACAGAGTGATTGACAAACCAATTAGCGATTGCAGTTCAATAATAATCGATATTACGACCCACGCAGGAACTGTAATCCTCAAGGCGCCTTCCACCCGTCTGACTCGTAATTTTGAAATAGACTGAAATGTGTAATTGTAAAGGTGTAAAACCACATGAGTAAAGAAACGGAACAGAGCTTCTAAAGAGTGAGCTAGATTTAGTCCGGATACAGCTGAATACCAGTATTTTACATGGAACGATCATTTAAGAATAGTTAAGCGGAATAGGTTACTAAATATATCTACGTCTATTGTATTTTATAATGGATTTCCGCCAAGTCACGCCTGAATCAATTAACAGTTACTGGGTACCTCTCGGCAAGATCTTGTCAAAGATCTTCGAATGATTGACCAATGTCTTAACGTGTTTTCGGAATCACGGAGGGGGTCTCCATATGTAATGGTCACCTATCTTCGTCCCGACAACGGCAAGCGTAGCTTAACCTTCAATCGACCCGTGTGGCTAAGAATATGTTAACTGATTTAAAAGTTTCTCAAACTTAAATTGTTTTTTCTTCTTTTCGCAGTTAGTTTTAATCATGGTCTGGCAGTTTGAGTACTTTATGCGAAATGTCCTTTCTTTGGTATTGTTCGTCGAATCATTGACCTGCAAGATTACTGATAAATGCGTCCACTGACTGGACAGGTCCACTCAATCTGTGTGGTTCTTGCCTCAAAAGATCATTTCAGCTACTATTATACATGGTCTTCACATGATCTGACCAATATTCTGTCTACTTTAAAAGAGACTGTGAGTTCTGAGTTTGTTTCGGCCTTTCTTCTCAGAGTAGTCAGATAGGAAACGCCGACCACATCTAGTTCTTAAAATACTATTGACGTGTTTGGACAAACCTATTTACAGAAAACAAATCACCATTTCATCATTAGGATGTTATCTGCTAGGAGCATTTGATAGCGAGAAATAAAAAATAAATTGTCTTTGAAACAGAAACAATTTCCTGCGGTCCGCTAAACATTAGTTTGTTGAGTTTTAAATACAGCAGGCGACGCCACCAGAGGCGGTATTTTTACGAAAAATTAAACGGATTTCCTTTGCGCCATCCGGCTTTAAAAATACGTTTTACTCTACTAATGTTGCCAGTTTATTAGAATTATCAAACGAGAGATAATCAATAGTTTAGCATACGGTGGTGTTTTAGGAGTCGCCACGAGTGACAGTAAGTGACTTTTGTGACTAAAACCAAGTTGAGATTGGCAATGCCGCAAGTCTCTTGGGTACCATTCGACAAACGCGGATGAATTTTTCGACACCATATTTTAGTTTTTGAATAATTATATTAGTTAAGTTAGTACATCATTTTGCTTTAGTTTATAAGTTGTTATGTACGTATCTTGTTTAAAAATAAAATGATTCAGTTGAGATTCGACTTCTAACTCGATTCAAACGTCAAGCAATAGTACGGCCTCGCGATTTACCGCACAATAACTTTGTGGATGTAAAAACCGCATTGTTACCTCACCGATTCATATTTAAGGTTGTGTTTCAACAACAATGTGTACTTGCTTTTTAAATTCATTTTAGCTTTTAAGAGCGTGCGTTCTGAAAGTGGGCAACGTCGCAAATAGATGTCAAATATCTCGCTGTTTTGATTAATTTGGCAAAATTACTGCATGAGAATATGAAATATGGCTAACTAGTGAACTAGAATATTGACTATGAAATGCAATAATTAATATCGTAACACCGCATATTAAGCGAAACGCGGTTACAACATAAAATTCAGTGCTATAATTGCAATTCAATATTAATATTCTAGTTCACTAGTTAGCGATATTTTATTTTTTTCGATACAATAATATTGCGAAATTAATCAAAACAGGTAAATATTTGACAGCTATTTGCGACGTTGCCAACTTTAAGAACAAACGCTCTTAATAGTTTCAGTGAGGTAAGGTAGCTTACATAACGGAAAATCTGATTCCAGTGTTTATTTCGAAACTAAATACCCATTTGCTTGTAATACTAGAAATGGAACTACTTATATATTCTCTGGGATTGAGGTTGAAAGAGAGAATGACAGAGTGCTGGCTTTAATTTTTGGCTAAAGAATCAGCATTGCCATAAAACGTGGCAATGCTGCCAGCCTTCTGGGGCCTATGTCTACTAATTTATAAACGTTAAATTGGTCTCTCAATGGTGAGTTTTTGACAGTTTTTGTATGGCAATCTGTCAAAACTTGCCATTGAGAGAACATTGTAACGTTTATAAATTAGTAGACTTAGGCCCCTGGGCACCTTTCCTGTTGACAGCGACACGGACGATATACATGTAATTTTCTTTATATATACACATTAAGATTATTATTATTTTAAGTCTGTTAGCATAGTATAAATATTATGTAAATATTAATATTGTAAAAAATACCGGAGAATAATTTCCAGACATTAGTACCTAATTCATCATTAAATACCTGGAAATAGCTGCTGAGGTTGGCTTTGAAGTTCTGGGAGTTCTACGGAGAATTTAGGAGGAATCCTTACATAGTGCAGCGTTTGTGAACAGCAGTTCCACGAGGCAAGGCTTTTTATATGGATACAGCGAATTAAGGTAGACAGGGTCAAATTAAATTAGCTAGTGAAACTCCGCAGATGTGATCGGTATAGATATTATTATTATATAAACACGACAAAATAATAATGATTTTGATGTTTTTTTTTTGGGGGTAACCAGCGCTAGTAGTTTTGTTACTTGAAGTATGAGTTACGAAAATCTGTTCTTTTTTGTATTATCGCGTTTAGATACCGATACTATCACGTCTCTATCACTATCATTTAGGTATTAATGGAAAATCAATATTATCCTATTAACAGCAAGATAATGGATAAAGGAGGAGCTCGTGGCTAAATAATAACAGCCGCACGGGTCGATCCATCAGGTTAAGCTGCGCTTGCCGGGGTTGGTCCGTGAATGGATGACCATCTTTTCATACCGAGACTTCTCCGTGCTTCGGAAAGCACGTTAAGCCGTTGGTCCCGGCTGTCATTCGTGAATCTTTGACAGTCGTTACGAGTCGTCAGAAGCCCGAAAGTCTGACAAACAGTCTTACCAAGGGGTATCGTATTACCCAGTTGCTGGGTTGTGGAGGTCAGATAGGCAGTCGCTCCATGTAAAATACTGGTATTCAGCTGCATCCGGTTAGACTGGAACCCGACCCCAACATGATTGGGAAAAGGCTAGGCAGAATGATAACAGCAAGATAATCTTAGGCAGCAATTCCATCAAACCTGGAGTTCTAAGTAACTGCAGCAGCTCCTAGCGTTTCGTCAAGTCCTCCACCAAACGAGTCGAGACTGACTGACGGACTGACGGCCAATTCATTACGTCACTGTTCTACCGCTCGATGCTTTTTTTTTCAGCTGTTATACTTGGGGACAAAATTATCGGCACGGATAGATGAGTAATACCTTTTCATTACTCTCATGTAACTTCACCAGTTAAACTTTTATTTAAATAGGCCACGTTACAAAAAACATATATTAAAAAAAAAAAACCTAAGCTGTGCTTACTGCTGGGCCAAACAAACAGATATTTTGATTTCTCTATTTTGTGCGATATCAGGCCATGTTGGTCTTATAGTAGTTATATCCCCGAAAAAAAATCTAGTACCTACAGTTTAGTAGAGTGCTTCTAGGAAATATTGAAGTAACTTAAAAGGCTATCAACAGTTTGACGACGGGCGTGTAAAGCACCATTAAACTATGCTAGATGCTAGTACTAATGTTAAGAAACACTTTTTATGCAGAAATCCGAACAATTTATATTAAGTTACATTATACGTAGGTATTAGGATATCATGTTTAGGGTTCCGTACCCAAAGAGTGCCAACGGGACCCTATTACTAAGGTTCCGCGTTCCGTCTGTCCTTCTGTCACAGGGCTATAGGTAGACACTTGAAATTTTCACAGAGTGTGTACTACTATGGCCGCTGTCCTGTCCTGGTCCCCATGCAATAAATCTGCTTTTACCGCCGTTTTTTTAAAACTAAACATAAATTAACATTACGCCTGTATTTCTCCTAAGGATTAGGCAGAGGTGTACCTATAGTACACCCAAATTTCGCCAGTTATGTATGTGTAAGTCCTATGTAAAAGGGACGAGCCTATTGCCATCAATCAGACACAGATCCAGACTCCGGGCTAGGACTGAGAAATTCCTTAAAAATACAAAAACTCCTGATAGAAAAACCCAATAACACTTTGCCCGATCTGGAAATCCCGAACCCAGGACCTCATGTTCAGCGCGTAGCGCTTGCGACCACCAGAGCAACGATGCAGTCAGTTTTTAACTAAAGTATTTAAAAAAATGTCGTGTTAACTATTGTAATTTGGTACGGAACCCTTCGTGTGCAAGCCCAACTCACACTTGGCCGCTTTTTAGAATTAATAGTATACGTTATTTATCTAAATCTCGTTACATTTTCTCCCTCAAATTATTTTGTAAATTAGATTTAAGAATCGACAAAAACTTCGAAATTAACGTGAACATTTTATATAAATATGGTTTCATAAAAGGAGCACACTTACCGTAACATGACGTCAAAGATTTCCTGCTATCAAGAAATAAGAAACATTTTGTTTCTTTTGAACAACGAAATCTTTTGTATCAAACGGTAAAGGAAAAGTGCGAACAAATAACTGATTTTGTGTTCCGCTGTGTCTACTAGTGTCGTATATACTATATGTACTATATAAAATAACGCAACTTGAAAGGTTGGTGGGTAGGAAAATAGGTAGGTTGACGTGATTATTATTAAAAGTTTATTCGAGTTGACAGGTTTAAGAAAGCGGCCAAATACGAGTCGGAATCGCACATGAAGGGTTTCGTACCACTGATATTTAACACTTTTTTTTAAATACTTTATTAAAAAAATAACGTTTCTTTATTAATTTTATTTTAATCCTTTGTTGATATAGCGCAGTAGTACACACTGTGTGAAAATTTCAAGTGTCTACCTATTACGGTTCAAAAGATATAGCCGTGTGACAGACGGAGGTAGCACCCACCTCTAAAAAGTGGTTAGAATTAAAAATGTAGGTTTGTAGCTTTTCAAATTTTGTCCTGCAATAAAAATTAATTTTATCATCAGTATAACAGGCAAATTCGCGAGTATTAATGGCGTTATAAATAATAATGTTTATTGTTTAGTTCACAGCGTTGAAATAATTTAATATTTTATGGTTCATTAATATTCTAATGGTTTGCATAAACTATTGAATATAGTGGTATATTTTGTTATAGCCATTATAGAATGTTTACTGGAATACTAGATAAAGGGATCATAGCATAATATTGGAAACTGACAATACCTATCATATTTTGTGCAACTGTTATTAAAAAAAAAACTTTTTTTTTTTTTTTTTTTGACACTGCATTGGAGATTCAAATCCCTTAAAAATCTGAAATAGCCAACACACAGCAAGCAAGCATTGAGATCAATGCTCGGTCCAACTCCGTACGAAAAAAGCCTCAAATCGAGACAATTAACGGCTGATATTTTTAACTGGGTCAATACATCTGCCCCGCAGTGTACGATGTCTGTCTGAGTGACGTTGACAGACGAACGTGTTTCGTGTTCGTTCTTCAGGTAAACCGTTCCAAATATTGGTTAGAAATGAAGAAAAATATCGAAAAACAGTCGGTTTTCATAAAATATAGGTTCTGTGTAAATCTATTAATCTTTAAATGAGGGAATATTTCGTTCTCAATTCAATTCAATTCATTTATTTATTCTCTCTTCACAATACATCTTTACACATACAATTTTGAACATCTTTTGTTGGAGATCCTAAATAAATAAATACTATGTTTTTGAGTAATATTATATTTAACCATTGGAAGAGACTGGTGCCTGAAGTAGGTTTTTGAAAAAGCCAGATCACCAGGACCCACCCACAGCAACAATATAGGTAGTAAAATGTTTATAGACGGTCGTGTGAGAACACCATTTATGGTACCACGAAGATCACAAGGGAAAATCAGTTCATACTAGGTATGTCCTGTCATGGATATTTCATTACTAGTTTCTGCCCGCGATTTCGTTCGCCTAGAAATCGTAAGATACACAACTTACTAAAATAACAGCCTCATTTTTATAAAACTCCCTCGGCCCCCGTCCCACAGCGTCGCATCGCATCGCTCGCATGCGCTATTACATCGTTATCGCTTAGAGTTTTTTCTGCCTTTTTTTATTCGGCTCCTATGTGTCGTAGCGTAATATTACACAGCAAATTAGCTGGGGAATGTGCCTCACGGCTGCGCCAAAAAGGCCCAGTTCAGCAAAAATGCAAGACGACTGCAAACAGATTGCTAATCCATTGCTTCATTAGTTCGAAAAAAAACTGCTCAACAACGTAAATAACGCAATGAATGTTGTTGAACTGTCAAAATGAAACAGATTAGTCATAATCGTTTACGATAATGTTTTACGCAATTAGATAGCTGAGTCGGGTTGTCACACGAATACAATAAGGATTAAAGATTTAACAAAATCTGAATAAATAGTAGCTGTTTTATCGTTTTACTAGCAATTTTCGCTTAAAAAGCGATAATTTACAATTTTATGCGGCCATAACTGTCAGTTTATGAGAGGATAAATTAAAATAAATATTTGTTGTTCTATCTGAGAATTGAGTATTTTCTATTGTGATTTTGAGTTCATTGAAAAAGCGAAATATTGTAAAAGCCAATTATTTTTTAAAGAGTAACCGTGGAGTTTCTTGCCGGTTCTTCTCCATAGGAAACCTAAACCTACCTAGCTTCTGACGTTCCATAAGTGCCCATATGAAATAATCATTTTCCCAATTTATTTGTGGTCGGCGCAACATGTTTTTTTTTCCACATTTCTCTATTAGTCATCATCTCGGTAGTCACCCCCTTTCTAGCCATATCATCTTTCGCACAGTCCATCCATCGTTTCTTTGGTCTTCCCCTACTCTTATAGCCATCCACATTCATACTCAAAACTTTTATCTGATTCATTATTTATCTGGTTTTTTTAGAGCACATCACATACTTACATTAACCTGTTATTTGCAGAAAAAAGTAATCGCACGGAAAAGACAAAGAAAGAAAAATTCGTTTATTTGCGGTAAATATGACGCAAAGAAAGAATAAATACAAGAAAAGAACAAGTTTGGGGAAAATATGCGTCACATCCACGCAAAACGGCCATCGCTCAGCATAATGCTGAGAAAAAGCTCAGATCTCACCCACCACGTATTTAACTAATTAAGTCCATTATAACTTTATTATGAAATAAGATCGTTCTAATATTATAAATGGGAAAGTTTATCCGTTAGGATGTTTGTTACTCAATCACGCTTTTATTAAACGACTGTACGGATTTGGATGAAATTTGGATCACAGATGGATTGATGGATGGATTAACACATCATCATCTGCCTAACCTTTTCCCAATTATGTTGGGGTCAGCTTCTAGTCTAACTGAATGGAGCTGAATACCAATCATTCATGCATATTTATCATAATTTAAGGGAAAATATCGTGAAGAAACCGGCATGCCAAGAACCAAAATATTCGAAGACATGGTGACTACCACCAACCGAGGAGCTCGTGGCTAAGTAATAACAGCCGCACGGGTCGATCCATCAGGTTAAGCTGAGCTTGCCGGGGTTGGTCCGTGGGTCGGTGACCATCTTTACATACCGAGACTCCTCCGTGCTTCGGAAAGCACGTTAAGCCGTTGGTCCCGGCTGTCATTCGTGGATCTTTGACAGTCGTTACGAGTCGTCAGAAGCCCGAAAAGTCTGACAACCAGTCTTACCAAGGGGTATCGTATTACCCAGTTACTGGGTTGTGGAGGTCACATAGGCAGTCGCTCCATGTAAAATACTGGCATTCAGCTGCGTCCGGTTAGACTGAAACCCGACCCCAACATAATTGGGAAAAGGCTAGGCAGAATGAATGAATGGTGACTACCACCAACCCGCGTGGAGGCCTGTATCCCCAGCAGTGGGCAAATTGTAGGCTGCTAATGCTACATAATTGTTACAGTGTTGCAAATCATCTTGTTTTGGTCATAATGACTATCAACAAAACAGTTCACACAAACAGATTCTCCCGTACAGCCTTTTGTTTCAATATCATTATTAATAGTCACCTATTTGAATATTTTAAATAGCCTTTCAACCCTTTGCTGACCTTGGAAGAAAGGTACAGAGATTCCGGGATTTGTATCAGAAAGTAATAAGCCGGGGCTTTGTCGGGGTATATTATATCCCGTAATTATTTATGTGCTTCAAAGTGTCGCTCTTTGCCAAACCCTTGGATGAAAGAGATTGTGCTGTTTATTTTGTAATACCTCCTTTTTTGGTCGACGTTTAATGTAAAAGAGTGTTTTCTGTGTCTGTTTATTTTTCGTATTTTGTTGATAATATTACCTACTTAAGTTTACAGGACAAGAGATTCATTGACTACTAATTAATTTGAATTAATTCCCCTGTACTTTTAACCAAGTTCAAATACGGAAAAGTTTGCAGATTTTCTTGCTTACGAAGGCGTAGTAGCTAGTATAGCTACACAACATAATAAAATGGTATTTGGCTCGCCTACGCACCACCACGTGCTTGCGGGCTGGCGGTTGGGCATAGAATGCCCCCCACTCAGCCGGCACCTTGTGACGTATGAGTGGGGGGGACGCTAGAGACAAATCATAAGTATAATTATCTATATACACTATAGAAGGTATTTTTCTGGTGTTACGTGGCTTAAAATTTAAGCACGTCAAGCCGTTGGTCTCGGCTGTCATTCGTAGTTCGGAAACTTCGAAGTTCAGTAGTACAGTCTCATTGACAGTCGTTACGGTTCGTCAGAATTCCGAAAGTCTGACAACCAGTCTTACCAAGGGGTATTGTACTACCCAGTAACTGGGTTGTGGAGGTGGGATAGGCAGTCGCTCTATGTAAAATATTGGTATTCAGCTGCATCCGGTTAGAGTGGTAGCCGAACCCAAGTTAAATGGGTAAAGGCTAGGCAGATTGATTGACGTATCTTACATTAAAGTAACTGAAAAATGAATAAATTCTGAATAAGCATCATCTTTGTACGTATTTTCCTGTTCTTTTCTTCTTGTCTGTTTATTTTATATGCATGTGTACGTAAATGGTTAAATAAATAAATAACTGTGTAAATGTAAATAGAACATTACTCTCGCGGCCTGCAACTCGGGCATTGGTGGACGATCGTGGAAACCGATGCACACATACGTGAGTCCATCAATGCATGGTTGTATAGTATTTTTCAACAAATAATGCGCGGGAATTCAAACTGAGTAAATGATACGCGCACATATATATTCATTTGTTTCTTCTTTTTTTTTAAACCTCTATTTGCAAGAAAATCGAAATTTAAATAAAATCTTTGATAAGTCCTCCTTAACCTTTTTTTTTTTTTTTTTTTTTTTTTTTTTTTTTTTTTTTTTGACGCTGAGGAATGCGTTACGCATGCCCACTCGTGGGGGACGAGTCTGGGGTATGTGGGACTCCTGTCGCTAACGACAGTATACCCACTAAACCTCAGCGGTGTTCCCACATCGCCGTGATGGGAGGGCCATGGGAAACCGGCTCAGCCTTTACATCCACGACCCTCCCGGCGCATGCCCGCCTAGCTGGCGGGCCCCGCATGCCCCCCAGGCTGGGGGGCTACGGGAATGGCCGGGAACACCTGGCCATTCCCGTCCGACATTGGTGGAGACCTGTGCAATACAGGCAAGGGTGCCCCCGCACCCGTTGCCTGCTGGCCTCCACCTGGGAGGAGTCGGAGATGACTATCGTACTGACGTCTTCTTCGACCCCTCCTCCGCCTTCGGAGCGGCGCCGCGTCGGGATCGTCCTCCCGCGCGCGCTCCGCCGCCTCCTTCTGGGACATGACTTGTTCGCAAAAGGAGGCGACTGCCGCCCAGGACCCCTCATCCCTCAGCATGGCGTTAACCAAACCGGGGAGCGAGAGGTCCGGTCCGATCACCGCGATGAGACTGCGGCGCGGCTCGGACCACGACGGGCACACCTCGAGGGTGTGCTGCGCCACGTCCTCCGCCGCACCACAGTCGAGGCACGACGGCGTCCTCTCCCGTCCGATTCGGTGCAGGTACGATCCGAAACAACCGTGTCCGGACAGCACCTGCACCAGACGGAAGGAGAGGAACCCATGCGACCGCTCGAGCCAGTCTCGCAGGACCGGCCCAATCGCGTCGAGGGCTCGGCGGCCGAAGACTGCGGTAGAGAGGTCCCTCGTCCAATGGACGACGATGGCGTCCCTCGCCTCCCGCCGGACGGCCTCCCGCTCTTCCGGGGCCGAGCGTTGTCCTCTCGCCCTCCGCCCCGCCGTCCATTCATATACTCTGGCGAGCACCCACGCCTCGAGTTCCCAAGGAGGGGTGCCGGCCAGAGCACATGCTGCCCCAAAACTCACCGTGCGGTAAGCCCGCGCCACTCGCTGGGCTATGGCCCTCTGGGGTGCCCGCAAGGCGGCGGCGTTCTCCCTCCTTTGGAGGGAGTCCTCCCAGATAGGAGCCCCGTAGAGGGCCATACTCCTCAAAATGCCGGCGTAAAGTTGCCGGCATCGCGCGCTGGGCCCCCCCCAAGTTGGGAAGCAGCCACGAGAGCGCGCCCGCGGTCTTAAGCAGGCGCGACGACAGCCCGCTAAAATGCGGACCGAAGCGCCACCTGCTGTCGAGTACAAGGCCCAGGTATTTCATCTGGGCCTTCACCTCAATTCTGACGCCCTCCACGAAGATGTGGGCGTCAGGTGGTGGGGGGCGCTGCCGAGGGCCGTAGAAGAACACGGCCTCGGTCTTGTGCAGCGCCACCGTTAGACCTAGGCGGCGGATCCTCCCCGCGACCAAGGATCCGCCCGCCGAGGCCAAGTTGGCCGCCTCCCTGAAACTCCCCCCCCGGGCGGTGAGGAGAGTGTCATCCGCATAGCAAACGACACTCGTGCCTCGGAGGAGAGTTCCCCGTAGGAGCCAATCATAGCCGACGTTCCAGAGGAGAGGTCCTAAGACTGACCCCTGTGGAACGCCGGCTTCAACGGCGTACCGCCGGACTTGGCCAGTCCTATTTACCAGGAGGATCGCCCGGTCCTCCAGGTAGCTGGCCAGCAGCCTGCGCAAGTATCGAGGCACTCCGTGAAATCGGAGCGCCTCTAGGATGGTGGAGTGGGGAACGGAGTTGAAGGCGTTGGCTATGTCGAATGACACCGCCAACAGCCCGTCCCTTGCCTCCATCGCCTCCTTTACCTGGCCCTTAAGGCAGGCCAGCGCATCTACCGTCGAACGCTCAGCCCGAAAACCGAACTGAGCGTCCGACAAGTCCGGCCCGATAGTGCGCAGATGGCACTTTAGGCGGGCAGCGATTATCCCCTCGAACATTTTGCCGACCTCATCCAGCAGAACGATGGGCCGGTATGCCGAGGGGGAGTCTGCTGGGCGGCCCTCCTTGCGAAGGAGGCACAGTTGTCCCTCCTTCCACGGTTTCGGGAACTTTCCAGACGCAAGGCATGCGCTGAAAAGGTCCCGAAACCTCTCCTCCATTTGAGTGGCAGCGATCGCCACCACTCTTGCTGGAACGCCGTCAGGGCCCGGAGCTGTCTTCTTGGCGCGGATATGAAGAATCGCCGCGCCAAGTTCCGACTCCGTGACAGGAGTGGGGGGCTCCTCTTCTTCCTCAGCTGGCGGAGCTGTCCGCGGTGGGTCCATCACTGGTGGGGTGAAGTTGTCCCTGCACGGAAACAGGGACTGCACCACCCCATCGAGAAATGAGGGCTCCAGGGTCTCGGCCACCGGGGGACCAAACGGGCGCAATTTGTTGCGCGCCGCCTTGTATGGTCTCCCGTAGGGGTCGTTGTCGAGACCCTCCAGCATCTCAGCTCTCGCCGAGTCTCTGGCGGCGGCGATGGCTCGATCGAGGACCATTTTTGCCGCCACGTATACCTCATAGAGGTGGTCCCCGACGGCCTGGTCCCTTCGACGCCGCCGCCGACTCCGCGAGTAGGCCCTCCTTGCCTCCACACACGCTGCTCGGAGCCCCGCCAGCTCCGCCGACCACCAGTACACGGCGCGTCTGGGTAGCGGTCGGCGAGACCGAGGCATGCTGGAGTTGCATACCTCGGTCAGAGACTCCCTCAGGTACCCCGCCACGGTGTCCACATCCAGGCCGGCGGAAGGCGGCGAAAGCCAGTCCTGGACGAACGCCGCCTCCCGCGCCGCTTCCCTGTCCAGGCGGGCGAGAGCCCACCGTGGGAATGGCGAACGCACCGAGAGGGGCCGTGTGTCTCCGGGGCCGCTGGTAGAGATATCGAACCGCACGTAGCGGTGGTCCGACATAGTCTCCACCAGGTCCACCCGCCAGTTCAACACGCGCGCGGCTAGCGCAGGGGTGGCGAAAGTGACGTCCACTATTGAGCCACCATTCCGCCGCACGCATGTCTGAACGCTTCCTCTGTTCAAGAGGGAGAGTCCAGACGAGGCTGCCCACATCTCTACTGCCCGACCGCGTGCGTCGGTGGCTGGGTTGCCCCAGGTCACCGACTTGGCATTCAGGTCTCCCAGTATGGAGACCTGACGCGGCGCCGCCCTGCCGACCACAGCGGCCAGGACTGCGAGATAGTTCTCGAAGTCCTGAAGAGGGCGGTTTGGGGAGAAATAGACGCCCACAAGGGCTAAGTCTCCCCACGCGGCGGCCACATATCCCGGTCCCCTCTCTAATAGCGAGAGGGGAGGGGAGTCTGTGGAAGACCGCGCCGCTAGAGCCACCAAGTCGTCCTCGTCACCCAGCCAGCTGCCGGGGATTGAGTAGGGCTCGGCGACCACCGCTACGTTCACCAACCACTCGGCCATGACCTGCACTACCAGGTCCTGGGCCGCTCTGCAGTGGTTGGTGTTCGCCTGGAGGATGCGGTAGTCGGAAATTATTATTCCGACATCGCACCCCCCTCCTCAGATACCGCCGCTGGAGCTACAGCGGTGACGACGGCGACGGCTTCAGCAACAGGACGAACCTGCGCCGGCACCACGCCCTTCCTCACGGGGGGCTTGCAGCTCCTGCCCGTCATCCTGTGGTCCGCGGGGCGGCCACCGGCGGCACACGCCGCACAGTGTGGCGCGGTGGCGGTGCAAGCGGCCCACCCGTGTCCCTCCCGCCCGCATTGGAAGCACGTATCTCCCCAGTCGGACTTGGAGGGACACGTGGCCCGGGTGTGGCCGAAAGCGAAACACTTGAAGCACCGGACAGGCTGGTCCTCAAGCGGCCGGACCACAGCCGAGCCGAACCCCACTTGCATCCGTCCCTTGGTCGCAGCAAGGACGGCCCCAGCCGCGGCGACTGGGCACTCGACGCGGATGATGCCCATGCCACGGCGGCCGGGCCTGATGGCTCCACCCTTCACTGCGCCAGTGTCGCAGCCTCCAGCCGCCGCGACGGCCGCCACCACATCTTCTTTGGTGACCGAATCGTCCAGATCGGCCACCTCCAAGGCTGCGGTCTTAACAGGCCTGGTGACTTTTGCCGCATCCGCGATGACCTCTTGCAACTTTGTTGCGAAGAGGTCCGCATTTGTGCCTCGCTGCTCCCCTGAGAACTCGAAAATTCGAGCCCCGGTTAAGGTTCGGCGGCACGTTATATTGCTGATCCCCAGCTGGGGAGGATCAGCATTGGTACGAGCCCGTCTTAGGACGGACTCGTACGTCTCGCCCCGCTCCGCGGCCTCCGGGGTGATGGTCACCACGACGGCCGCAGTTTTGGGAGGAACCAGCTTCCTCCCCGCCTTCTTGCCGATTGTAGGACCGGGACCAGCTGCAGCAGGCTTGGAGGCCGACTTTTTTCCCTTCTTCCCTTTTTTCCCCCTGACCACTTCCGTCCAAGACTGGTTGGATGGGGTGGTGGAGGGAAGAAGGGCGTCTTCCTCCTGCGAGTTTTGGGGGGCTGCTGGAGTGGCAGACGACCCAGGCGCTACCTCCGCGCTTGTGGTGGGCGTATGAGGACCCGCCTTGGTCCTCTTGCCTTTGCCCTTGGCCTTGGAGGGCTGCGACACCGGGCCTGCCAGAGGCGCAGGTTCCGGCTCCCTCGGCGGTGGACTCTTGTCCGCCGCTAGCGGTGGGCGGAGCCGCTTTTCCGGCAAGAGCCGGTCCTCGATGCCTGCGAAGCAGGCTCGGATGAAGGCCCTCTCCTCCAATATCACCCCGCGGATTGTTGCCTCAAGGCTGGCAGGGGTGGAGGAGGTGCCTCCTACCACCGGACAGACTGGGGCAGATTGGGCAGGCCTAACCGTAGCCTCAGCCAGCTTCTGGTGAAGTTGGCTGACCTCCGCCTGCAGGCGATCCACCTTCGCCTGCAGCTGCCGCGTCTCGTCCGTGGCAGTCCGCTTCACCAGCTCCGTCACAATGCCGTGCATGCTGGCGGCCCGGCACTTGAGGGCCTTCTGGAAGGTCCCCTTCAAGTTGGACGACTTAGAGGCGACCTCCAGAACCTCCTCCCTATCCTCCTGCGCCATGCGCTCCAGTTCTGCCAGGGAGTGGTCGGCATACAGCACATTGGATGCACCATAGCCAGCCCTCGACCTGGCAACTTGCGCCTGCTGCTCCTTGGCGGCAACCCTCTCCTCCAGGTCCAATTGGACTTGCACCCTTTTTGCTAGATTTAGCTGGCGCTCGGCGTCCACCAAGCCCACATTGTGGGAAGAAGGCGCAGCAGAAGTCGAAGCCCTTTTAGACTTCGACCTCTTCTTCGTCCTGCCTCCGGTTGATTCCGAGGAGCCTTCCGACCTCTTCCGCTTGAAGCGGTCGCTTTCGCCAGCCGAAGTATCCATATTGGAGTCGTCGGAGTCCGACAACTCATATGGCCTTCTAAATAAGCTGGCCGCAGATGATGCGCGGTCAGCTTCCGACGCCGAAGCGCCGCCGGCGTGGCCCTGAGAAGGGCCGTTGGGTTGGCCCTGAGAAGGGCCGTTGGATTGGCCCTGAGAAGGACCGTTGGATTGGCCCTGAGAAGGGCCGTTTGAATCGCCCTGGGAGGAGCGATTCGACATAAAACGCCCCGAAGGGTCTCGCATTATTCGGCTCGGCTTATTCGACATATTATTCGTGGACGACTGCATAAAATATCCACGAATCACAGCGCACTTTAGCCGCCGGTCTGCCACTCCGTTACGGTGGTCAGACACGGCGTTGCCCGGGGGAAACTACGTGGAAGTATGCGCTGTGGGGGATCCCCCAAGTCCTCCTTAACCTTAACCTAACCTCCTTAACCTAACCTCCTTGGTAGCGAGATTAGTTGAAGTAAAAAGTTCATTTCATTTTTAAATAACACGACTGATAAGAGTTTTCATAGTAATTTATTTGGCCGCTAAACAGGACAGATATGGATTTTCATAGTAACATTGCCGGCCGCATATTCACTTGTTTTTTACCAGTACACCAATTTCGATTTATCTCGAAGTAGGTTGTCAAAATAATGTTTGAGAAAACATAATTATTTATTCAATTTTACCTTAAATACTAAGGTAAAATAGTAATCCACCGTCTTACAATCCCGTGCCGAAGCAAATGGAAGTTTCCAAAGGCAACGCAATCGCCTGGGAAGTTGCCAACACACGCAGATCACAACGCGAAGCAATAAACTGTCTAGACGGATTGGAGACTCACATAACTGTGTATATTAACATATAATAGTAAGGTTTGTAGTAATTGTATGTTACGGCTAAAGACGTTTTGGAAGTAAACTTAACATTAGCCGGCTAAAGTTGACTTTATTTTCGAGAAGAGGCTAATGCTCGATATAATCACTGTGATTTCTTTATTGTATGTAAGTTTCTATTAAACTTACATACAATAAAGAAATCTCAGTGTTTTTTAAGTAGTAAAAACCGTGCGAAACAGGGGCGGGTCGCTAGTGTACCTGTATATTTTCAGCCGGATTTTCTACCAATACTATATTATTTGGAAACGCAATAGCCTGCATCGTAGCGCGAAATGCGTACGTAGTTGGCAAACAAGCACTGCTCGTAGCACGTCGACGCATTTTATTTACAACACAATACAGATCGGCCCGATGCACGATGTAGCGAAAACTGCGCGTAGCACCCACGCTACGGCGTAGAGTTTTGCTACGATATTCCGTAGCAACTTTACTGCATAGATTGCTGTTGTTATCTACAAACTAATTTAATTTGGCAATTGTTTTGTTTGCTTTTTGTTGCGGTGGTTTGTTGTTTTATGATAATTTTGTTCTTCCCGAAAAATAAAAGATAACCCTTCATTTACGAGTTAATCGTAAAATGTAAAAACGGAAATAGGGTATTTCAATTTAAAAAAAACAAACTGCGGTCATCGATTTATCTGCCTGTGATTTTGTCGTCTAATTTTTTTAGTATTTACCAGTTTTTGAGAAGCCCATGTTCAGTAGTGGACTAATGAGCTGTTGCGTACCTACACAAAATAATACTAGCTGATCTTTTCTGTAATTTCATTGTGAAAACTTAGGTGAAGCGTCATATTGGATTTGGTCTTGGTGTGACTATAATGTGACCTGCCCTAATATCTACCTGATGTTAGAGATTGATACAATAAACAGATCACTTGAAGCTCACTTGAAAGAAAGAAAAATTGTGAACTCTGCAACTAACCGCACAAACTAAACGCACACTACAATTTTTATACATAAAACTTTTAATTACAGATTAGCCAAAAAGCCAAAAACCCCCGACGGAAAAAGACGGGTTTTTCATTATGAATACGCATAATGAAAAACCCGTCTTTTTCCGTCGGGGGTTAAAAATACATTACGGAAGACAGTGAGGAATGAGAAAAGTGGGTAAATTAAGATCGCGCAAACACTTCCACCCTAGTTTGTCAAACAAATCAACAGCAAACGTCAAATTTGACAATCACGTCTCCTAGCTTACCGGGTACTTAAACCTCCGTCACCCGCGTTCGTGTTTAATTTAGCTTATTGGTAGCAAGCGCTGCTGCTGAGCATGATGTCCTGGGTTCGATTCCCGGGTCAGGCAAAGTGTTATTGGGTTTTTCCGTCTGGCATTTCTCAGTAGCAGCCCTGAATTTTGATTTGTGCCTGGTTGATGGCAATAGGCTTGCCCTTTATTTAAATGAAATTGTTTATTCTGTAAATAGGATATCGGAATCACTTTTACATGTCATATTATTACATGGGATTCAAACATAACTGGCGAAATGTGGGTATACTATATGTAGGCTCATCTCTGCCTAACCCTTCGGGGAATACAGGCGTGATGTTATGTATGTATTTCTAGACCCAATGCCAAGCAAAATCTATTTTCACGAACGTAGTCCTACCGTTTCCAACAGGGCTACTTGATCCGTTTTCATTATCTCCTTTTATGTGATCTCATTGTGACATCGGGAAGTTGAAATAGAAAAAAAAACAAAAAGTTTCTTTTTTTTTCTTTAAAAAGGAGGCCTTCCAATTTCGAAGTCTGTAGGGTTGTATATTGATGAATCACAATCAGAGAATGAATGTTTTAATAGATTTGGAACCTTTTTAAATTGGAGCTCTCTTAAAAATCTTGAACGATTGTTCTAAGGCCGCAGTTTAAATTGTTTCCAATGTATGTTAGTTCTCTAACATAAATTAGAAACAATTCAAACTACAGAACAGGATTTAAAAAAGGAATTTCAAGTATTAAAATTGGAAATGTTCAATTATAAATTTAAACTTTAAAGTATGCTGGTCTATTTTTTGGCCAAAGAATCAGCATGGCCATACAACGTATTGCCACGTTTTATGGCAATGATGATTCTGCCGCCAGCCTTTTGGGCACTTTTCCTGTTGACTGCGCGATGGACGAATCGACGACGACGATGACGATGGTCAATTTTTTTAGACGGTAATTTTGACGTTCGAAAAGTGCTGATACTCAGCCTAGTTTGAATAAATGACTTTTGATTTGATTTGATTTGTATAAAAAAACGGCAAGCAAAGTACATTTTATTATTAATTTAAGACTTTTAGCTTTTTAAATTAAGTAAACATGCTTAATATTTTTTGGCAATAATTTACAGATTACGCAGTACTGTTCAAAGACTGAAGATACTTGAGTATACGGAAGCGCAGTAAATTAAAATGAAACTCAACGATTGAAAGTTAAAAGATCACTCTAAAGTTACCCGGTTCATCTCAAACACATAATTTTGAAATGGACTCAGAAGTCTGACCTAATTACGTAGCTTGAACCAGAAGCCGTTACACTTAACAGAGAGGGTAAACGAATAACGCAAAAATCTGAAAATTTTAACGTACATAATATTTAAACAGTGGATTTTTAAATTAACAGGTTTTTAGGGTTCCGTAGTCAACAAGGAACCCTTATAGTTTCGCCATGTCCGTCTGTCTGTCTGTCCCCGGCTTAGCGCAGAGACTGTTAGTACTAGAGAGCTATAATTTCATGTGAACCCTTCACTTGGCCGGTTTTTTTTATATTCCTTCCCTCAATTATCCTCCGTACAATTTTTTTATTTTTTATTATCTACTAGCCTCCGCCAGCGGCTTCGCCTGCGTGATATCTTTATAAATTATAGCCTATGTTACTCAGTGAGAATATAGCAATCTACTGGTGAAAGAATTTTTAAAATCGGTCCAGTAGTTTTGAGTTTATTAATAACAAACAAAAATACAAATCTTTTCTCTTTATAATATTTATACACTAGTTGCTGCCCGCGGCTTCGCCCGCGTGAGTGTCAGAAATTACCCCATACATCCCCATGGGTTTTAAGTATAAATATTGAGTTTCGAGTTAATCGGACAGCGCGTTATAATTCTTCCATACAAACACTGACACCCCCCAACCCCCCTTTAGGGGGTAATTTAGAAAAACAAAAACTACAAACTTTATCATTTATTTAGATAACTATTCGTGCGAAGTTTCATGTTTATTACCTCAAGGAATAAGATTTTTCCTACAAACTTTCATCCCTTATTTTACCCCGTTAGGGGTTGAATTTCGAAAAATCCTGATACACGTTATTCTGAATTTTTGGGTTTAAGTATAAATATTGAGTTTCGAGTTAATCGGACAGCGCGTTAAAATTCTTCCATACAAACTTTGACACCCCCCAACCCCCCTTTAGAGGGTAATTTAGAAAAACAACAAATTACAAACTTTTTCATTTATTTTGATAATTATTCGTGCGGAGTTTCATGTTTATTACCTCAAGGAATAAGATTTTTCATACAAACTTTCATCTCCTATTTGACCCCCTTAGGGGTTGAATTTCAAAAAAATGCTTCTTTATTCCTTGCCAACATTATAAAGGGAACCTCTATGCAAAATTTCAGCTTTCTAGGTCCAAGGGTTTGGGCTGGGCGTTGATGAGTCAGTCAGTCAGGACTTGTCTTTTTATTAATAGGTATAAATATAGATAGTAGGATAGGATACTTTTCCGGGATAAAAAGTACCCAGTGTGGTGCCCAGGATATTAAAGAATAATTATTATACCAAGTTTCATCGTAATCGAACCGGTAGTTTTTGCGTGATGCCTGAAAAAACAGACAGACAGACAGACAAAAAAAAAATTAATAAAATTTTTGGGTTCTGTGTCGGTCTAGTAACACCCCCTGCCATTTATTTTTTTGATATTTTCAATGTACAGAATTTTCACTTCTACAGATTTATTATAAGTATAGATTACAAACTTACATTTGCAATTGAAGAATTGACCGTGACGTGTATCGTATATATAAGTTTTTTTTTTGGGATAAATCCATCCCAGCTACGTAACCCTTCATTGTGCGTGGTCTGACACTTGGCCGGTTTTTTTTTTCTATACTTTACTTTTTAATTATTCTTACCATTTGTGTTACCACACAAACGTAACTGGCTAAATTTTACTATACCAAACATATGTCTCTGCTTACACCTTCGGGAAATACAAGCGTCATCTTGTATATAAAATATTCCCATCCAATTTAACGTTTGACTCAACACTGCAAGCGACGTCTATAAAATTTTCCAGTTTAAAGTGATTTTTCTTAAGAAAAAAAATGTACATGACTCTTTCTATCGACGGCAAAGCGTATAAGGCTGGTTTTAAATGTAGTATAACGCAATGCGACGTACGACGTTTCGTAGTACAACGGTACACCCATGCGCAAAGAGCATTCGGTTGTACGCTCCCGCGGTGAACGGTTGCGTCACTTCGCTCCTAACGCGATCGAGAAATACAGACGCGGGACGACTTCGAAACGTTACGTGTGACAATTAAAAACGCAGTGTTTTCGGCAGAAAATTTACAGTTGCAGTGAAAGTGAAGAATTTAATTGGTGTTTGATTATTGAGTTTTTGATTATTTTTTTGTTCGAAAAAGTGAAGTGATTTTTTTTTGGGACGAAGTGTTGTGAATTTTTCCGAGTTTTTTTTTGGAACACGTTCCTGCTTTTACTGTAAGTATTTAGTGTATATTTTTATAATATTATAGTTTATTCAGGATTAATTATGTCTAAAATATTTTCTGTATTTTCGAATTTCTGGCAATTTTTGTTTTGTTTTTACCTAAAATAATAATTAATAATTCTTTATACAAATATAGTTTAATAACATAATTTACCGTAGTAAAGTCGTTTAAGTCCACGTACATAAGTCTGCCTAAATTTGTAGGCTAGCTCGGTCAGACAGGTATTTCTTGTAATTAAACGCTGTTTATGTAAACTCGAGCTTTTAAGGGTTAAAATATATTTCAAGTCGTTTGCGAATGTTTACGCTTTTGTTGGTTCATAGCTATTATTTTCAGTTGGAACAGAATTTAGTAGATACACATTTAATACAACTAGAACGGTGTTAATTTAGGAAAATAGAGGGATATGAATTTGAGGTTTAAAGTATGAATTTATGTTCATTGAGGCTATACAGGGTGGTGATTTAGACACCTGCATCAAGGGGGTGATTATACCCTTCTCACTAAACAACTGTCAACATGAAGCTCGTATTCTTGAAAAGAAAATCAAATTCCTATACAACAGTTGACAGATTTTTTTTTCGCATCATATTTGTGTGTTTCATAGCGAAAGTTGTATAGTATGACAGGTAGAATCACCCTCTTGACGGATGCAGCTTACTAAATCGCCACCCTGTATAGGTATATTATTTTATTTTGAGATTTCATATAGGTAATCTATGAATTTAAATCTAAGCTTAATTATCTGAAATTATTTATTTAAAAATCAAAATATTTTATTTGACGTAAACCTACATCGGCACTTATGAAACGTCAGAAGCTAGGTGCACGGTTCTAGAGAAGAGCCGACATGAAACTCCACGGTTACTCTATTAAAAATTAATGGCTTTTACAATATATTCAAATTACTTAATAGGTATGACAGGACAGTGTAGGCCTGTCAACAAGTACAAGGTACTAAACAAAATAGATAATGGTCTACAAATCTACATTCTATTAAGATCTCCAAAAAAATATACACAGTATAATGATACATTAATAATGGACAAACTCAGGTATTAAGTGTTAAATATGTAATTATTTCCTTAAGCGTAAATTAAGAGGTATACAATTAAAACGTCACTGTTGTCACAAGCGCTCATTTTATAACAAACGTCTTGTTTGTATAAGTAATTCAAAGCTCTCCTCGGAAGCCCCGAGTTTTGAAACAATCACTAAAGACACGTCGCGTGCCATTCACTCAGTCAATTAGCAATCAATCAGACTGAATGAACGAAATCATTGAATTAATGATTAACTCTTCTTCCACATTGCGTTTGAAGTAAAATAGTAAAATAATGAATGAGCTTTCCCTCGTAAGCTTGGGTTTTACAATGATATTAGGTTTATGAGAATAGGTGTCGGAAAATAAGCCAGTAAGAGAGGTTTACAGAGGAGCTGACTTGGTTAGCTGGACGTAAATACAGTTTTTTCACTGTTATTCCACCTGTGTATAGAATTTAATCGAAATCAGCCGTTATGAGCGTGCATTCTGAAATATTGTGTCAAATATTTCGCCGTTTTGATTTATTTCGAAATATTATTGTATGGAAATATGAAATATCGCTAGCTAGTGAACTAGAATATTGATTATGAAGTGCATTAATATCGTAACACCGAATATTTAGTTTTAGATGTTTTTTACATCTAAAACGATTACAAAATCAAATTCAGTGTTATAATAATTGCAATTCGTTAATAATATTTTAGGTCACTAGTTAGCGATATTTCATATTTCCATACAGTATCATTGCCAAATTAATCAAAACAGGTAATTATTTGACAGCTCTGCGAAGTTGCCAACTTTTAGAATGAACGCTCATATGGCGTGAAAAGGTAACAAATATAATATTAGTACGGATTAATATTCGGTCGGGAAACGAAAGTGACTTCAGGGGTCGAGGATTTAGTAATATCAAACCATTTGTCGCAATCAAGCAGCGGTGTGTAACCTCCTTTATCAAAACGCCGTAGTTTCGAGAGCTCTTAAATTCGCCCGACAGTCTCGTACCCGCCTCAGTCGTCGCCTTTTTCTATCGAGTTGGCTCGAGCTGTACGGGAATATTTTATGCTGTAGTGAAAATAATTGCCAAAGTGATGGTTTATAGGAAAGTCATATATGCGTCAGGAGTTAGCTAATGAGGCAGTTTACTTTGACATTGACAAAATTCCGGGACAGTATTCCTACTAATATTATAAGCGGGTTTAAACATCTTATACTGGCTTTAAGAGTAGGAGAAGACCAAAGAAACGATGAATGGACTGTGCGAAAGATAATATGGCTAGAAAGGGTGTGACTATCGCGATGACGACTAATAGAGAAGTATGGAAGAAAAAATACGTGTTTCGCCGACCCCAAATAAATTGGTTTAAGTGCAGGAGAATGATGAATGGTGATAACCTGTATACTGCGAGATTTATGATAGGATATCCTTTTAGCTTTGTAATTTCTATCATGTTTTTATTGATTTTCAAAGAAAGTCATTGAAATAGTTATTGAATTTTAACGGTTTCGCGATTTGAAGACCCTAAATGTGGGTATAGGTCTGTCTTGCATCCCTGTGTTTGTTACGCCATTTTTTCTCAGGTGTAGTCAGATAGGAAAGCGCAAAATTGGAAAAGTGTGGAGGAGATCGTGGCTAAGTAATAACAGTCGCACGGGTCGATCCATCAGATGCTACGCTTGCCGGGGTAGGTCCGTGGATGGGTGATCATCTTTACATATAGAGACTCCTCCGTGCCTCGGAAAACAAGTTAAGTCGTTGGTCCCGGCTGTCTGTAAATCTGGCAACCAGTCTTACCAAGGGGTATTGTATTACCCAGGAACTGGGTTGTGGAGGTCAGATAGGTAGTCGCTCCATGTAAAATATTGGTATTCAGCTGCATCCGGTTAGACTGGAAGCCGACCACAACATAGTTGGGAAAAGGATGGGATGGATTTTGATAGTCAGATAGGAAAAGTCTCTAGATCTAGCTTATTTTTTATATGGCGTGTAAAAGTGATTCCGATATCCTATTAACAGAATAAACAACATTTCCTAAACCTCGCAATGATCAATGATGTAACGCCATCAAGCAGCCTCTTTGTTAAGTTGCAAGCAGAATGAAAGATGCTGCTAAACAATGCTTAAGTTCCGCTCCACAACCTCCACGTAAAAGACGATGATACATCCTTCTTGCTTCTTGAACCACACGATTACGGATAACCAATATTTATGTACCTTGAACAACTTGTGTTTTAGAACTCCATAGTCTTGTAAAAGCTCAGGGTTTACATCCAAATGGATGTTTGAGTTCAACACGACTGCCTAGTATCGTTGGTCTAGTGGTCGCAAGCGCTGCTGCTGGGGTCCTGGGTTCGATTCCCAGATTGGGCCGAGTATTTTTGGGTTTTTCTCTCAGGAATTTCTCAGTAGCAACCCTGAGTCAGGATGTGCCGGTTGATGGCAATAGGCAATTATTTATTTTCTGTAAGTAGGTTTGTATAAACACTTTTACACGTCAATCGTATTTTAAACTAGATGAGGTCGGCGTTTCCTATCTGACTACTCTGAGAAGAAAGGCCGAAACAAACTCAGAGGTCACAGTCTCTTTTAAAGTCCAGACATAATCTTGGTCAGATCATGTGAATAACATGTAGATTTGTGTCTGAAATGGTCTTTAGAGGCAAGAACCACACAAATTGAGTGGACCTGCCCAGTCAGTGCACGCATTCGTCAGTAATCGTGCAGCTCAACTCAGAAGTCAAGGAGCTCAACATGGGATCTAAAATAACTGGCGAAATGTGGGTATACTATAGGTACACTTCTGCTTAACCCTCCGGGGAAAACGGGCGCGATGTTATGTTATATTAAGTTCAACATTGAAATATTATATTGTCATTAGTCAACAGAGTTTGAAAGTCTACAAAGTTTTTCATCAAAATTACTTACAATTGAAATTGAGACGACTATTCTGTCTAAGGTATAGAAATTATGAAGTTAATTACACTGCTGGGAACAAAACTTGAGTAATATTTTGAGAATTAGAGCTCCTTTTAAAACATTTCGATTTGAGAAATATCATACCAATTTCTGCCATCGAGTAGGTAGCATTGCGACGTTTTAATTTAAAAGATTGGCCCAATTATAGGCACAAGAGTGATTCCTGTAATGAAGTATTAGTAGTTAATAAAAAAAGATTTTGAAGTATTCGGGGTTTAATACCTCATTCTTAATTACAAGTCGTTGTTTCAAGGGAATCCCGGGCGAGACGGAAGTGCCAGTGTGACCAGCTATTTTATAGTGTTGGCAGACTATAACAAGTGTTGCAATTCCACTTTTGTTTTTTAAGATTGGCAACGCATCAACGAGCTCTTTGGTGATGCAGTAATTGCGTTAATGACTATTCATTAGACTGCTTATTAGCCGACTAGCTGCGCGCCGCGGTTTTACCCGCATTAGTCTCGATCCCTTTAAAATATAGGGTAGAAAAGGTTTTTATTTGTTATCTATCTGTTTTTTTTTTTTGTTTAAATTGTTTACCATTTCTATCGTTTGTCGTTACGGTTCGACAGAAGTCCGAAAGTCTGACAACCAGTCTTACCAAGGCGTATCGTATTACCTAGTAAAAATACTGGTATTCAGCTGCATCCGGTTAGACTGGAAGCCGACCCTAAGATAGTTGGGAAAAGGCTAGGCAGATTGTTTGTTCGACACATTGAGAATCAGATCAGACTGTAAACGTTCCTAAAATTACGAGGGTTCTCCCTGGTCATCACATTCCGCTGGTTTCTTTACGATTCGAGCTTAGAAAATATTATGTAACTGTACCTACATTTCTCAGTACTAAACCCACGGGAAGATTAAAATGTAGCCTATATATTATCCCAGACGAGGGAAATCGGCATCCTTTTAAGTTTAAGCCCACCGAAACGTTTCACACCTCCGTAAGCGGGTATAAATCGTGTAAGCGTGGTGAAATATAAATAGATTACAACCCATAGGAATTGGGTCAGCTCGCGCCTTTAAATCACTAAGATTTACACCTTGGAGTGTTGAGGACATAAACACTTAATGAATTTGTAAATCAAGCCTGTTTACATTGAATTTGGTGCTATTTGACGCCACGTGGTTTCACCCGCATAAGTCTCGATCTCGTGGGAATACCCGGATAAAAAGTATCCTATGTCCTAATTCAAAATTATGTCAAATTTCATCCAAATCTGTTCAGCCGTTTTAGCGTGAAAGCCTAACAAACAAACAAACTGACTTTCGCATTTATTATTACTTGTAAACTCTAGAGGACGAGCCTATTGCCATCAAATGGGCACAAAACCAGACTCGGGACTGCTACTGGGAAATTCCAGATGGAAAACTCAATAACACTTTGTCCGACCCGGGAATCGAACCCACGACTTTATGCTCAGCAGTAGCGCTTGCGACCACTAGACCAACGGGGCTGTCAAAGAATTAAATGATTCTGATATTCGTTGGGTTAACAGATGATGGTTAAAACAAGCTTTATTCAGTTTCCAGCTCTCTAGCAATCAAATCTTATACGTTGAACCCTTTAAACTCATTTCCGATGATACGATCAAGTTGAAGCTTTGCAAACTAATAAACGCTTCTTGCTTGTTTTCCCTTTATTTATTTTTACTCGTGATAATATATAGTGATGGCCTGATGCTGCAACCAGGACAGTTTTTTTTTTACCACCGATAAGTTCTGAAAAAACCCTATAAGAAATCGACACGTGTTTCACCTCTCAACGAGACATGCTCAGGATGACGATTGACTTAAGACTTTGTCTTTGCATCCTGCGCTCGGCGTGGCAACACTTCGTGTTCGGGTTCGCGACAAGTCAATCGTCATCCTGAGGATGCCTCGTTGAAAGGTGAAACACGTGTCGATTTCTTACAGGGTTTTTTATGACTCTTCAGGAATAGTTAAGCGGACTAGGTTACTAAATATATCTACGTCTATTGTATTTTACAATGGATTTCCGCCAAGTCACGCCTGAATCAATTAACAACAAAAGTAAGGTCAAGAAAATAATGTAGCCTTGTCTAACTGAACAGCTCTTTCAAAGACGTCGGATACCATCTTAACACAAACTTCATGAAATGATAATTAAGTCATTGCGTACCAGCGGCCATGATTAACCGACTTCGAGCATGCGAGGTGCTGTTGTTTACATGCTCATTATCAGCCCGTAAGGGTGTAATTTAAGAGGGTGATATTATCTCTTGTTTATGGCAGTATTTCCTGTTGGTATTCGGGTGAACATTTTGGTGTGACATGTTAAAATTATATTGTCGAAAGTAATTTGATTTTCAACGCTTAAAGATAAATTAGGCCGACAGTTATGAAGAATAGGGTGCAGTTATATAACTGCCTCCACGATAACCTAGGGTAGGAGTTTGTTGCGCCACTTCTTCTTCCCAGCTAAAGCACTAGGAAGTGGTGAAGGGTGGGGCGGTTTGGGGGACTGTTTTATGTAATTTTGGTGTTTAAAAAGTGCTGATTCTCAGCCTAGTATTTTTTTTCTTGTGTATTGATAAGAGCGATTGTGTGTTCTTAGTAATGGATTACAATCTAGCTTAATAGGTTAATAGGAAACTCTAACTTATTGTTTTACGAGATAGATTATGTTATAACTCGCTTTCCAGGGTTGGTCCGTGGATGGGTGACCATCTTTACATACCTATCGAGACTCCTCTGTGCCTCGGAAAGCACGTTAAGCCGTTGGTCTCGGCTGTCATTCATGGATCTTTGAAAGTCGTTACGGGTCGTCAGAAGCCCGAAGGTCTGACAACCAAGACTAGTTGTTAGACTTTGAAAACCAGCCTTGTTTGACAGACCAAGGGGTAACGTATTACCCAGTTAGTGCTCCATGTACAATACTGGTTTTCAGAGGTTAGTCTGGAAGCCTTAAGATTGTTAATAAAGGCTATAATTATTTTATTTTTAATCCTGACGAAATCACGTCACACAATCTCAGACACGAGCGTAACAAAATTAGCGATGCATTTAATGCGCCTAGTTACCGCCGGCGCCACAACGGACCGGCCATAGACAATTAATTGAATGCAAATCAACCTCCGCGAACTTATTAATGAAGAGACACAGTCGACTGTGAATAGGACGTGTTTGAGGACGTGATTGTTTTGTTATTAGTACCACTGCCCAGATAGTGGTAACCTTAGTCGTATAATTAACCAAAATTCTTCGATACCTGTACCGTAATTTGTAAAGGTTTTCGGTCCCTAATTCTAACTAACAGAAGACTTAGACAGACTAGGCACAGCCTGTTTCTTGGTGCCCCAGAAACTGTTTTGTCTAACACTGAATAAACGGCCCAGTGCGAGTTGGACTCGCACAGGAAGGGTTCCGTTCCGCCGTAAAATATTTAAGTTTCTAATTTAAGTTTTTGTAGTACTTTGAGAATGAAATAAATAATGCCCCTTTAATTTTTAACTTTATTTTATTTTTATTATTTGTTGTTATCGCGATACTAGAAATACATAATCTGCCATTTCAACTACCTACCGATTGCGGTTCATGAGATACAGCCCGCTGACGGACTGGAGGGTTAGTAATAGGGTTCCGTTTGGTACCCTGCGGATACAGAACCCTAAAAAGAGTTTACAAAAACATAAAATTACAGAGAACCAATCATTAACATAACATTGCATCATGCATTAAATATTAAAACGAAATATTGGTTTATTTCAATAAACGCATGATCGGTTTATGAATACAGAGGTTTATTTGTTCAATTGGACATATTAATGAAAATCATTCACCATTTCCATATTAATGAAGGAAAATATTATAAAATGCATACTTATTTATATTTTACATCGACCTGTAATTATTCCACGGTAAGGTAAACTCCACTACTCATAAATATACTATACATGCTTTGTTTCATATTATTAAGGATTTGGTGCAGATAATTGAAAATTTTAACCACCTCTGTAGTCTAGTGATTAGCCACCTGTCTCAGACCCAGAGGTCCCGGGTTGGATTCCCAGTGGGGGCAAAATTTTCTGCTCTGCTTGGTTGGTGGTAGGGCTTGTTCTAAGTCCACCTGACTAGCTACCACCATCTTATCTAAGTCTGTCGCCATAGCAAAAATGTTAACAGAATTGTTGTGTTTTGGCAGTTAGAGGTAAGATAGCCAGTTCCTCTGTGGTTGAGGATTCTGAGGGAAGCTCGTCTTCCACACCACTTTTCAAGAAAAGCTCATCAACGATGTTTAAGCACAGAAAAAAAATACTATTCGCTATCTCTTTCTATCAAAAGTAGCTCATAATAACCTTGTAAGAAAGATAAAGAATGTGTCAAAGGCCATAGTTTTCTCTTTCAACTCTAATTTAAATAATATAATGAAACATTTACATCAGAAACTTCTTCGTCACCCGTTCTGTGTGCTCAAAGAAAGCCTCGCGTGTCTGTGAACAATTAAACAAACAAACAGACATTAGTAATATACGGTTGAAATGTTACTGAAGTACTCGTATAACCCGAACAACTGTAGAAACTATATGTAAGTTTTCCTTCTCGGAATATAATATAAAATGTTTTTTTTTATATCCTGTAACTCTAGGGTGTGAATGAGACCTTATTAAAGAATCAACTGGCATATGACTTATTTTTCTATTATCATTTTATTTTGTTTTCATTTTTCATACAAAATAATTCGACAATGTCACGATTATTAATGTAAAACACCCTTACGTGAAATATGACAACGTCGCATTTTCTTAGCTTTAAATGATTGGTTTGAATGAAAATGATTTAGGTATCAATCAAAACTTATATTGAGACTATAGTGTTATTTTATCTTCGAAAGGATGCATTTTTGGACCACATATTCTAGGACTTTTTGTATTATTTTTAATTATAGAATATAACCCTATAGTTATAGTATAATCAGCGACAGACAGCCGGACAACGTAGTGATTCTATAAGGGTTCTGCATTTTTGTTTTGAGGTACAGACCCCTAAAAAACATAAGTATTTTTGTCTATGGGCTGGAAGTAATGAATGTTGCTCATATCTAAAATCTTTTTGCCAATAAATAACTCTTATATAAGAAAGGGCCTTTATTAACCGACTCTACCGTACTAACATAACTTTATTCATGTGCCGTATAATTTATTTCGTTCAATAGTCATAATTATCTTTAATCTCTAACACATTATGACTAAAGTCACACATTTATAAAGTTCAAAAATGTTATTTGAACCAATTTTGTAAACCAGTTTGGATATAATATCTGACTACAGATTTATTTGACAGAAAAATGTTAGAAATTAATTAATTTAATGAAGCTATTCGTCAGTCATACGATATATTTTAATGTGTTTAGAGTATAGAAGTATAAGTTATATAATTTGGGAACGTATTTATAAAAGGTTTGAGCACGTTATCTGTTTGTGATAAATCTGTGTGTTTGGGGCCCGAGGCTAAATAACAGCCGCACTAGTCGATAGAAGGTTACGCTACACTTGCCGCGGTCGATTCGTGGATGGGTGACCATCCATTAAATATCGATCCCTCCGTGTCTCGGAAGCGGCTGTCATTCGAATATCTTTGACAGTCGTGACGGGTAGTCAGAAGACCAAAGTCTGACAACTAGTCTTCCTAGTCTTACTCAATAATAATAAACAGCTTTAAATAGCTGTTTCTGTTTATTTCCTAAACACTGTTTAACTCGAGACCTCAGTTCAACAAAATATCATGGAAGATAGATTAACAATAAATTGAAAACCTTCCTTTTAAAAAATTGTTTCTATTCAATTGAAGAATTTTTAAACCAAAAATAAACCAAAAAGTACCACACACACATTCACACACGTACACAGACATTATACATACTAACACAACTACCTAGATTTCTTCCTATTCTAATCTAAATAAATTAATAAGGCGATCGAATTGATAAAATTAAAATTAATAAACAATGTATTTATATTATTATTGAATCATAAAAATGTGTATATTATTATTATTTGAATTATTACTGTAAAATCGTGTGAATAGCATAGTTATATTTATTTTTTAATGCAAAATAACCCTCAAATTTGCGATGCCTGGAAAAGGCCGCTAAGTTGTAAGTACCTATAATGTAAAAGAACATCAAAATGTACACTTAGTTTAAATCTTTGACTTTGATATCAGTGCCAATTTCTTGCCTGCCCCAACTATGTATATCGTCGTCTGTACAGCCTTTGATATTAGGGTAAAACATGTGTTTGTTCAACCGGCGCCTGGTGACTGGTGAGACAACTTAGTTTCACGAGTTGCTCCTACAAAGCATTTAGTCCTGGCTGGTTACGCCAGAAGCTTGTGACAACAATCGCTGCTTCCAAATCTTCCTGAAGGAACTGGAACTCTTATTAACATCGCTAACGATGATAAAAGGTCACTATTTAAAATCAAAAATATTTTATCTGTACAATACATAGATACAAATAAATAAAATATCAGTGCTTTTTGAAATGCTGCTGAACAGCTTTTTACTGAATGAAAGTATATACAGTACATAAAACAAAAAAAAAAACCAAAAAAAACTATCCCTGTCTGTTTTGTTCCGGCTAATCTCCCGAACAGCGGCACCGATTTTGACGAGACTTTCACTGCCAGATAGTTGATGTTATGAGGAGTATCTAAGGCTATTTGTTTCTTCTTTACCTACTTTAAATCGCAATTTAAATAAAATATTTGATAAGTTACCTCCTTGGTTGTCATGTGTTGAAGTAAAAAGTTCGTTCCATTTTTAAATAACACGACAGATATGAGTTTTCATAGTTATTTATTTGGCCGCTACACAGGACAGATATGGATTTTCATAGTAACATTTCTGGCCGCATCGTCACTTGTTTTTGATCAGTACAGCAATTTCGATTTATCTCGAAGAAGGTTGTCAAAATAATGCTCGAATTTCCAAGCATGTTTGAGAAAAATGCATTTATGTCGAAAGTCTGACAACCAGTCGTAACAAGGGGTAGCCGCGTATCTTGCGAGCAGTCTAGAGTTTCAAACGTATGTCATTTTTGACTTTTCGATCATCGTTATCACTAAAAAGAATGTCAATTCGCCTAGGCCCTCAGGATTTCTATTTCTGCTTACCTCCCAAGGTCTAAACCCGACTGATATTACTAGAAGATTAAGTTTATACGACTTCATAAGTACGCCGATCACATCAGTTATCAAAGCAATAAAATATTTCAGATATGAAACGTTGAATTCGTTTTGTATTAATTTAGGCGAGGTCACATCGCGAGGAAACCGTAGAAGCGTTTATTTCTGGTGAATGGACCTCCCAAACATTAGTGATAAAATGATATTCAAACGTACATTTCTGGCTCAGTTCATCTCTCGCTCAGCTTCCAACGAAGCGCAGTCTCAAACCATTACAGATTTACGACTCCAATATAATTAACTGCGATATTTATTTAACTAAAAATGCTCAGTTAAAATGGTAATAATCAGTTTATAGGTGCCTCACTAAAACATATTTGTCCCATAACCTACTTTTGATCTCCACAAGGGATTATAAGCTCTATTTGTGTGTAGCTAAGGTTGACACTAGTAATGTAAGTCAGAAACTGTAAAATGTGTGTAAAGTTTTCAAAGAACCACAGCATAGAAATACGCAGTAGGTTCATAAAGCGTAAGGTTGCTTAACGAAAGTATATCCCGTTAGCAAATAAACTCGTAAACTCCAATTCTTTAGATTGAAATATGGACCTTTTTCTCATCCACAAGCACAAGTGTACTCGTGAGCCAAAAGGGTTGCGTACCTTTTTTAAGAAGGGTCCGACAATCCGTGTTCACTTTGTAAAAATCTGTGCCGGATGCGTCCCGGAAACAGTCAAAAGGAGGACAAATCCGGGGAAACCCTAACGGATGGCGAGTACCCAAGTTCAGCATGTTTTTCGCCTAATGCCATTATTGTAGGGGTTCGTTGCTAAATAATAACAGAAACAGGGGTCAATCGAAGGTTAAGCTACGCCTGCTGCGGTCGGTTCGCGGATGGATCCATTATATAGATAGATAGATAGAATTCTCTTTATTATGTACACCAAACCCGAAACCCCTCCGTACCTCGGAGAGCACGTAAAGCCACGTTGGTTCCCTCTGTCATTCAAAGATCTTTGCCAGTCAGCAGCCCAAAAATCTGACAACCAGTCTCACCGAGGGGTATCGTGTTACCCAGTATCTGGGTTGTGGAGGTCTGATAGGCAGTCGCTAGCTTCATCCGGTTAGGCAGTTACACCAACATAGTTGGGAAAGGGCTAGGCAGAAATATTGATTTTGTCATGCTTGTACTTAAATGGAACTACTGTATTGTTTGTTATACTGTGGCACTACTGTGAAATTGAAAGTTTCGTGTTATCTACGAATATTAATGGCTCATTATCGATTCAATTATTCCAATCATTCGTATCGCTTTAAAATATCGATATAAAATATCGGTATCGTTTGTGATGGTATTATAGTTACGTGAACAAATAAAATGGGATATTTTTATGGAGACGTTATCATGGGATCGAGTATTTAAAGTTGTAAAATAAGTTAAAACTGTCGGTATTGATTCTGAGGCATTTTCGACATTTTATCTTTGGTGGTCTGGGTGTTAACTAAAAATATAGGCTGTAAGAATTTACATAACTGTTTTATGATCTTTATCTAGCTAAAGGAGTATGTAAGGATCGTAGCAGGTGGCGTTCTGTAGTTTCTGCCTACCCCCGTGGGAAGAAGGCGTGAGTTTATGTTATGTATTATATGTTTCTTATCTGCGGAAGGCTAGGAACTAGGTATTTATGTGTGTGTTACAAACTGTGTCCAAATAAGCGTTATTTTTTCTTTCTTTCTTTGTTACAAATCACGATCCTTATCCACGGACGGGCTTCCAATTGCTTTCTTTGTCGATGGTTTATTTATTATCAACTATTTCAGTACGAATTTTGATATGCTGTATGATTTTTTCTTCCCCTTATTTTTTATATACTTGCATGTACATAATATAATTATTTTAAGACTAAGCTTATATGTCGTAGGGAGATTTGATAATTCGAATTTTCGCGAAAACCCTAGGGGTATTGCGAAGACACGGATACTTAGAAAATAGTGAAAACATTTCTCAACGTTTAGAGCGTTCCGACCGGCCAATCAGCGTTCTTATTTCATAATAGCTAACGTTTCGTTTCGCAATATTACTAGAGCGACTTATTTTTTGCAAAAACCCTATTTTTTATCCCAGTAAGATAGACAAATGTTTTCACCAAGGTGTTGTTTGTGAAATAATTACAAAAATTGTATTACAAAACAAGATGGCGGCCTTCGTTCCAATGTAAACCACGCACCCAAAGACCCCTGTAGAAGTACGTCTTGCGCATACTGTTGACAGTCAGCCGCGCTACCATCTTGCTGACTAATGGATTTACCACGGCATGAGCCGGCATGATCCATACTATTAATATTATAAATGCAAAAGTAACTCTGTCTGTTTCTGTCTGTTGGTCTGTCTGTCTGTCTGTTGGTCTGTCTGTCTATCTGTCTGTCTGTCTGTCTGTCTGTCTGTTGGTCTGTCTGTTTGTCTGTAACGGATTTTGATGAAAGTCGGTACAAAGATACCATAACTTAGTTAAGCACACAGTATACTTATTATCCCAGTAGTACGTTCCCGTGGGTTAATTCTCGCGGCATCCACGCGTTTGAAGCCGTTAACAAAAGCAAGTTCTGATATAGTTCGTGCCGATACCTGAGAAGAAGTCTTTAGTGTAATAATGCACGACTTTCAATCTGTTTTTCTCCGTTCCAAAGGTGCGCCCCACATTATGAGCGTTCTAAATTCATCCCTAGTTGCGTATTAACTTTGAACGGTTTGAGCCACGTTTGAACCGAGAACTTTGATGAGGTTCGTTACTATATGAACCACTAAGGGGAATAAAAGGGTTTCGATTTCTTTTATTGAATCCTTTTCAGAAAATGTTGGTAGTCTGCTCATTGGTATGACCATTGAAGAGATTCATCATAAAGAGGCCAATCAATCTGCCTAACCTTTTCCCTACTATGTCGGGGTCTGCTACTAGTATAACTGAATGCAGCTGGATACCAGTATTTTACATGGAGCGACTGCCTATCTGACCTCCACAAGCCAGTTACTGGATAAGACGATACCCCTTGGTAAGACTAGTAGTCATAAACAGGTCAGGAGTTCTCGGTATTGTCCGAGACAATGGTGAAGTCGGAAGTGCGTGTGTGTGTTATCTGTCAGTACATAACACACATACAGGCACATACACATTACTCTTTTTTTTTCTGTTGTAATGCCAATGAACGCATTTTTATTAATTAAACACTTTTTTTATTAAAAGCTTTAACTTCACTATAATTGTATGTATGTCCTGGAATATGTGTCCTGGAATATTGCAATCAATATTTCACCCACTTCCACTGAAGCTATCGGGCTGTTTGGCATACGTGTTTGGTTCTCGTGACAATGCATGAAAAAAGCATTTTTTTATTAAAATTTTTAAAAGCTAAAGTTATTCTTTCTTTTCTTTTCTTTACTCGTCTTCCCGCACTCATTCACAGCATGTCTGTAAACTTCGTGAGATGAAAATACGATATCATTAGGTACTGACTGAAATCAGGATCTAAAACCTTAATTAGTTCTAATAGGTTACTTATAAAAACCCAGCCTATATTCTAACATCATTAGCCCGTCTTTCTCATTAATTACTAATTAGCTGTATAGAACTTAACGTCTAATACTGTTATTAAGTAAAGCACCAATCAATAGTAACTGTCGGGATAATTAGTACAACGTAAAAGAGGCTATTTATGTCGAACAACATCAATTTAGTTTTGTGAACGATAGCTTCGAACACTTTGTAGAATAAAACTTGAGTGAAATAGAATATTGTACATGTGGGTTTTTGATTGTATGAAGAACTAGCTGCGCCCCACGGTTTCACCCGCATAAGTCTTGATCCAGTCGGAATATCAGATCATGTTCTACTATTATATATATTACATTAATAGATGTCATTTTTTTAATAAAAAATCTCGTTTTGTTGTGTGTCTATATGCGTACTAAGTAACGCAGATGGTTGCGATATAAACAGGAAATAGGACTTGGGTTTTTTAAATTCCTTTTTTCACTAACGTTTTATCCGCAACTGCAACAGATAGGTGGTATATCAGTGAAGTAACAAAGGACCCTATTTTCATGCGATAATTTTGAGTAATTTACACTTGGTGTAAATTTATGAAAGGTGGGGCAGGATCTGGCGTTGTCCTTTAATCCAAATCAGTTCAGCCGTTTTAGCGCGAAAGCGTAACAAACAAATAAATAAAAAAACAAATTTTCGCATTTATAATATTATAGTTACTGCGAAAAAGAGGACCAAGATGCAGACTTTCTTAAATGGATTTAGTGGCTGTACGCTTAAAATAAGTTAAGTAGTAGTTAAGTATAAAATATCAAGAACTTAAGCATTAGAATAGAAGAGAACAGAATAGAATACTCTTTACTATGTTCACCATTATGAATAATACAGATGAAAAAATTACATAGAAACACAATGGGCGGTCTTATCACTAAAAGCGATCGTTTTAAGACAACCTTTGGATGAATTTAACGGGAGAAGAAGAGCCAATACTGCCGGTAGTCCTTGGTGTACCATTAACATCTATATAATAAAATGAATCACAAATAAACGATTTGATTTGAATTGCTGTTCGTTAGTCTCGCTAAAACTCGAAAAATTGCTGTAGGTAGGGCAGGAGGTAGGTATGTAGGTTAGGTAGGTAGGTACGCCATATGTAAGTAGGTACTTAGTGCTATCCGTGCCAAGCCGGGGCGGGCAGCTAGTATACAATAAATACATACATATATAAAGCATATACTTTCTTGAGGAGCTCGTGGCTAAGTAATAACAGCCGCACGGGTCGATCCATCAGGTTAAGCTGCGCTTGCCGGGGTTGGTCCGTGGATGGGTGACCATCTTTACATACCCAGATTCCTCCGTGCTTCGGAAAGCACGTTAAGTCGTTGGTCCCGGCTGTCATTCGTAGATCTTTGATAGTCGTTACGAGTCGCCAGAAGCCCGAAAGTCTGACAACCAGTCTTACCAAGGGGTATCGTATTACCCAGCTACTGGGTTGTGGAGGTCAGATAGGCAGTCGCTCCATGTTAAATACTGGTATTCAGCTGCATCCGGTTAGACAGGAAGCCGACCCCAACATGATTGGGAAAAGGCTAGGCAGAATGAATATAAAGCATATACTTTGCTTAGGTATTTATTAGTTTTGCTGCCAGTCATTTCTCAGTAGCCTATTGCCTCAGAGCAACTTACATCATATCAACCTTTGAAAGCTCTCTTCTCTGAACAGTCTAATGATACTTTAGTCAGAACTTCATTAGGTATAACTGGTAAATTCAGTTCGCCCGGCATTTGAAATGTACCCAGGATAACTAACTCCCTGAAACAGTTTCAAAATCTTAGAATTAAGCAGTTTATATTAAGAACTAAGTTCTCAAGGGCCAAGGGGGATGTGATTAGCATTTCAAGAGGACTCCTTAGAAATTCTTGGTTCTATTAATAATAATACTTACGAACTGACACGTTTAATTAAATCTACGCTTATTTTCCTGTACGTGGGTAGTTTTCTATGTTATTATCTAATAAAAATACAAAATTACACAATACTTAATTTCGTAGGGCACTGTCTCAACTATTCTAAAAATATCGCTACCTTTTACTAATAGATTAATTAATTAAGTTAAAGGAAAGTGACAGCTGTCAAAACTATAGTCGCCTCGTTATGAACTGAGTCGTCGGGCCATAAATCATTGTTATTAGTCTGTCCCGCTCGCACTTAAGGAGGAAGTAGCAAACAATCGATAAGAAGCAAGGCGTTGCACATTCTTATTGCTGCTGACATTTATGGTCGGACGACTCTGTTCATTCATAAAGCGAGTACTATACTGTATACCATACTAAGTCCATTTTTTTCGACATTCACTTTGTAATGTCCTTGAAACAAACAAATATCTTTTTGTAATAAAAACTACTTAGTTACTTTTAAACAACAAATAAAATTTTACTAAGAAATTCACACAATTATGTAGTCAAGTTACCTAAATGAGTAGTGTTCAAATTGAGACTTAAAACATGTGCACTGAATAATTAGCTTAATGTGACTTAAATGATTGTTTGCTTCCGGTATACAGTATAGTAGGTATATAATGTAACAATATTTATTTATTTCCAAAACTTCAGTAAAAGTTACATCAATGTGGTCTGAACTAGTACGTCCTACATACAGGGGTGGAGTTTTTTCGTACATAGATCAGCATGTGACTGAGGGCGGATTCAACACGAATAAATTTTATCCGCGGAATAAGATTTACTCTGACAGTTTTCGTATGGAGAAACTGACAAAAAATCACAATTTACTCGGAAGAGAAGGCTTATTCCGCAGATAAAATTTATTCCTGTTTGGTCGAATCCAGACTTAGACTAAATATAAATTACAGTGTTTTTTTTTTAATTATTAAAAGAAAATTGAAATGTCAAAATTCAATGATCAAAAAAGAATTACTAAAACATTATTCTATCCTTTATTATTAAATGAGCAATATTTTTATATGTAATAATATACTATTTTTAATAATTACGTTTTAGAAAACGGCTCTAACGTTTTCGATGAAAGTTGCAATATAGGGGTTTACGGGGGCGAAAAATCCATCTAGCTAGGTTTCATATCTGGGAAAATTCTTTTTATCTATTTTTACGCGACGATTTTACAGACGACCAGATACACAATAAGGTTAGCATGTTTGTGGTGAGATGTGTGATGGGTTTGTGAATGTGTGTGTACAATACAATTATCTGAAACTTTATATAGCTTTATACCAAAATTTGAACCTCTTAATATAGAGTTATGAATACAAACAATACATTACAAGTATATATCACGCGTTACGGTATGTGCTTGTACCCCTTTTACCTTCCTTATACCGCTCCTGGTAAACCTATGTAAACTTTTTGGACAGTAGGTCAACTCCGACTAAAACTTCAATAATAAAACAAAACAATACACGTAGGTATTTCAAACAATTTGAAGAAATCTTTTGGCAAAGAATATGGCTTTTCTCATTTTATGCTGCACCGATTGACGTCATCACGTCAACGCCGGCTGTCGCTGAAAACCTGGGGCCTAAGTCTACTAATTTATAAACGTTACAATGGTGTCTCAATGGTGAGTTTTTGACAGTTTTTGTACGGCAAATCTGTCAAAAACTGACCATTGTGAGACCATTGTAACGTTTATAAATTAGTAAACTTAGACCCCAGCGCTGTGGCTCTGTCTCGTGGCCGTTTCGCGTGGATGTGACTCATATTTTCCCCCAACTTGTTATTTTCGTGTTCTTTTTTTTCATTGCGTCATGTTTGCCGTTAAAACGTATTTTTTGTTTCTTTCTTTTAGCGCGGCAAGGTAGTGACAAAAAAGGATTTTTTTGCAAGTCGTGGAGGTAATGTGGCAGTACCAATGTTAATTTTATAACAACATATTATGTACAGTGTCAATCGCAATCTGAGAACTTTGAAGGAAATTCCTAATCCATTGCTTCATTGGTTTGATAAAATCGTCTGCTCAGCAACATAAATAACATGTCGGAATGAAATTGCGATCGATTGCCATTTTATATGTGTTACGCAATTCCACCGCTGGCCATAATGGTTTGAAAGCACGAACACACAAGTGGGCAAGATTGATGGTCAATGCTCATTACTTTTCTGTATTATTATGAAGTGGGATAATATACAGGCTGGAATAATAGAGGACGGTGTCAAATAAACCTTCTGTTTTCAACTTACACAGTGCCTTTAAAATTATTTTGTACAAGTTTCGTCATGCGAGGTTGAATATTATAGTACGTTGAGTTTTCACCAGAACCTTAAGTGTTAAGGAATAATTTCAAGTTTCTGTATGTTTTACTTTGTTCTAGGTTTTCAGTTTAGTTTGTTTAGTAAGAATGTTGATTAAGGTACGGTAAGTTTTGAATACCTATAACCTGAAGTTTTAAGTATAAATATGTAACTTTAAAGTCTTGATAATATACTCTTGTGGTTTGAACTTTTATGGTTATGTTTGTTTAGGAAGGTAATAGCCTACTTTCGTATTCACAGTTTGCAAATATCCCATCTGTAATGGCAAGCTATTATTTTTGCCCGATTCTAAAACCAAAGTTGCTATTTTACCCAATAAAGGAGAATTTCCACGAAACGGTTCGCATCACATCGAAAGAAAGAATTTTTTTTAGAAAGAAAGAAATTTTATTTGCTCGAACATGTGTATACATACAGAGTTAAAATAATACATGCATGCAAGATCTTAAATAAGAGTGGCTCACGACATCTCCGCCATTTCTCACGGCGTGCAAATATCTTAGGTGTTAAACTTAATTATTATTATTGAATCCCATATTTTTACAATTATTATTATTGAATTACATATTTTTAACTTTTAAAAGATCGAAACGGATTTAAAAGTCTTTAAACGATAATAAATCGTGTACACAGTACTTAAAGTCTATATTATCAAGGCGCGCATAGCAGCTTGACCGCGGGCGTCTTCCGCGACACGCGATCGTAGTCGAAATATGCTGCGACGCTCGATCGGCTCTGTTCGTTATATGCGATCGGATCCTTTCGGCTGCATCACGGTAGGAATGAAACTATTTGACTAGTCGTAAAAAAGAATACGTTCGCAAGCGACGGTACGGAGCCGATCGTATGCGTCGACATGCTGCTGTACGCGATCGGCTGCCGCCGCATCCGTTCCGATGCGATGCGAGCCGTTTGGTGGAAATCCTTAACATTGTATACGACCTGCGGAGTAATTGCGTAAAACAGTTACAGTAGCAATGGCTTTGATTTTGACAGTTCAACAACATTCATTGCGATATTTACGTTGTTGAGTAGACAAATTTTTGGAACATATGAAGCAATTGATTAGCAATATCTTTCAAAATCATTCAGATTGTGATTGAAAGTGTGCTGTGCCAAGCAGCTCAACACTTCCAATTTCAAACATAATTTCCCGCTCATTTAAAGCTTATTTCTGCATAACATCAACATCGTTCCGGGAAAGCCTTGCTTACCCTACAATGTTTACCTTTCATGTAATAAAATCTCCTTCGAGATTGCTTTTCATATCCCGAGAGCCTCCACTTATTACTACTAAAGTAATATGAAAATTTCTGAAGAAAGCCCTTTTGTATGAGGCAAGTTGAAGACTCAGTATGGATTTGTGGTGAGGTGCGGGTGGAAGCGAGAACTTTTAAAAGGGAATTAATGTGGTGAAGGTAGAATTGATTGATGAGGGGCTTGTGGCTAAGTAATACACGCGCACGGGTCGATCGATCAGGTTAAGCTACGCTAGCCACGGTAGTTCCGTGGATGGGTGACCAAAATCAAATCAAAAGTTATTTATTCAAACTAGGCTGAGTATCAGCACTTTTCGCACGTCACAATTACATAAGACAGTCCCCCAAAATTTCAGTCCCTTTCACCACATCCTAGTGCTTTAGCTGGGATGAAGAAGTGCAACAAACTCCTCAGTAGCTAAGCTGCCTGATCAGTTAGCCATCTTTACATACCGAGATCTCTCCGTACTTCGGAAAGCACGTTAAACCGTTGGTCCGCCCTGTTATTCGTAGATCTTTGACAGTTGTTATGGGTCGTCAGAAGCCTGAAAGTCTGACAACCCAGTCATCCATAGTGAGTTACAAAAAAAAACCAGATAATACTAAGAAGTTTCAAATACTTGTGGTAAAAGTTACGAACGAAATATTATTATAGCAACTTGTGCTGTATAAATATTCTTTATGCCAAACAAGACCCTTCCATGCCTCGGAAAGCACGTTAAGCTGTTGGTCCCGGTTGTCATTTGTAAATCTTTGTCAGTTTACGGGTCGTCAGAAGCCCGAAAGTAGGTATGACAACCAGTCTCACCGTAACTGGGTTGTGGAGGTCAGATAGGCATTCGCTCCATGTAAAATACTGGTAGTCAGCTGCATCCGGTTAGACTGGAACACACACATCCACAACATAGTTGGGAAAAGGCTTCGCAGATGACATTATATTCCCAATGCCCAACCAAGCAACGCTCCGCTGTGAGTGAGCCCTGATACTCACAAAGTTTACCGCATCAGAGCTAAGAAAACCGAGTGTGTACCTTGCTTTGTTTCACACGTTCGTTGTGTGGTTACATTGAGATCCTGCCACGAGCAGGATATTTCTTTTGTAGAATAAATCCTTCTGTGGGAATAGTTCTGAATAACTCCTCGCTTTGGTAACCTGGTTTGTGCATTAAAATAATTATATTTTAACAAGACTGTAATGGAAATAGCTGATTCTTAGATTTTTTGTGAACCTTACTACTATGTTGAATCATTATATCGTTTTTTACAGATTTTTTATTTTTTTTCTATATGGCACCTCTTTAGGTCATGAGCTATCCGAATATAAAAAAATATTTGGCCTAGGTCTTAAGGGGGAGGCGTGAAAATTGATTCGCTGTTACAATGTATAATAGATGCTTAGGAAGGATATGTTGTGTGTTGCTGCGGTTAGGTCATTAGTCTTCCTGATAAGTTCAATATTCAAAATATTATATTTCGCATAACCTACATGGGCTAATGAAACGTCAGAAGCTAGGTGCACGGTTCCAATCGGTCGTTTCCTATGGAGAAGGGCCGGCAAGAAACTCCACGTTTTTTTTATTATAACTGGTTGCTCATTCTCAGATATTATGTAATCAATGGTTGATGAGCAATAGTATCAATTAACAACAATATCCTCCAATAATTAGATCGCCATTAACAATGCGACGTTACTAACTAAGTTCTTAGTGAAATTAAGATACCGGTGAAGATAGATGGTCGGACAAATTTCATAATAACGAGGTTAGTTCACAACAATATGCCTTTGTGTGATTTATGGATACATCAAGTTGTTATGAATCGAATATTTTGTGAGCTCCAGTAAACTTTTTGGCAGAAGTCTGTCTTTAAGAAGATGCTTTATAAATAGATTTTGAGGTTGTGTAAATAAAAGATATATATATTCAGTATTTGAAGCGCAATTATTTAAATGAAATTAAACTAGTCTTTAAAAGTTTACAGACCGTTCACTAATGTCTCTTGCCGTCATGTTGGCACCATTGCTTGTCAAGCTTAGTTTCAATACTTATAGAGTTCAAAATCGTCGCGTCACAGAACAAGTTATAATGAACGCACTGTATATAACGCGCTCTGTCACCTCTTCAAGTTTATTATTTTCCATGTTCTTGAATTATTGTTTATTTAATAATGATATGCCAATCTACCATCTCCACGGACACGGCGATACTCACGCTGTGCCTTCAAATGATCGCCACGGTGATATCGCCGTGTGAGGATTGATTCATAGAGTTTCTATTGAATTTGATGGCACGGCGAGACTATCGCCGTTAATTTCTGAGATAGCGCCTTAGGACTTAAGCCTGATTAATTTGGCCCGAAAAGTGAGAATGAAGTAAGTGTGAAGTAGCGAATCATTTACTATTTGATTAATAATCATTTGGAAACCTTCATTGGGATATGAAGGCTTCCAGATGATTATTTCTAATGATAATAATTCGATCAGGCTAGATGAACATATTATAACATGTGAATTTTGCAATAAAAAGTATAATTCAGCATATTCTGCATTTTTAGCACATTAAGCGGCAGCACTCATGTAATATTAGTACAGAACCAAAACCAAAAGAAAACCCTCCTAGGCAAGGCTAAGTAAATATATTAATCCATTCTCCTCACTCGACGTCAAGAACTTCGTCAATTTGTCATGACGCGGTGTTGCCAACAGTTTGCATGGCTGTGCGCACCGCCAAATTCGCACACGTTATTAAAGTTCGCCTGTATGACTGACAGCAGCCGAAACTTCATTTCAATTGAATAGGACCTCGTGGCGTGACGTGCTAATCGTTCTTGTTGAATATTAATTTGGAGACAATGGAGTTGGTTGTTTCTTTGGTTTCTGTCTTTCGATGAGGAATTGAATGGAATGATGGCGGAAATTTCTTTTTTCCATATATCTCCAACTTGTGTCTGGGTCTTGCGAATGATTGTTTGAATATTATGTGGGTACAGATTTGTAATCTGAGTTCGCAGAAGGTTTTTACTAAGGCTTGGACAGTGGATATTAGTCAGTGGTCAGTGGTATTGGTCAGTGTATACTATTATTTGACGGAACACTTTACCCAAAGAACACAACGCAAACACTTCCAATGATGTAATGATCAAAGACATTGGTCCCCCAAGTAAATCTGATGCTCAAAAAATAATTACAAAACTGGAATTTACAGAAGATACAAAAATATAAGATTTATTAAAACAGAACTTTGTAACGAAGCAAATGGAAAATTGATACTCGCTGAAACTCCGCAATGAAATGAACACAAAACTGAAGACATTGTAGCAATTAAAGCAAAACAGTGCCATATTAATAAAATACAAAGCACTGGAATTTAATGGGATTCTCTGAATTTTATGATTGCTATAAAGAAGGAAGAGGTTTATTGTGCTTTGGGTGAAAGGAATGGACGTCATTGGTGACTAGGGTCACCAATGACATACTAAGCAGGACATATAGATGAGTTCGACAAAGTTTACTTGCGTCAGCAATTTAATTTATTTATTTAGCCATTTATGCAAACATATTATATATACACGTTTATATATAAACAGACAAGATAGTAGTATAGTTAGTAAACTTATGGTCGACATTGAGCTTTGTTAGATTGCTATTATTTTGCAAGAGTTTAGAAAACTTTTTAGACGGCAGAAGGGAAATAAATCTTATAGTTTGCCACGATGGAAATTAAGTAAGTACTTCATTTTGAATTCTAATCCACTTCATTGTAAAATTACAAGGGAACACTCGTTCCTACTTTTATTAAAATTGTCGCTAAAATAAACGAGCTATTTTCGTCAAAAAAGACACCAAAGGTTCCACCATCCTCCAATTTTCACTATTTTATACAACCCTGACCTTTTCCACTCCAAATAATTTTTGTAACACCTGCCTCAGCGCCATATTCATGATTTCCATTAAAACTTGCCGTGTGTTGATGCGGGGTCGACAGAAATGTTACCTATGTATCAGACATGCGCCAAACTTTGACATAAAAGGGTAGACGACGGAGGGCCGGTAATCTGTCACAACTTACTATTTTTGACTCTAAACTTTTTGACTGGTTTTCAAAGATATAAGGGTTTGGCCTTAATTAGGTGTGTAGCCGTTGACTTTATAGTTTGACTGACGCGGTGGGATGGGGGCAGTGCTGGCTGCTCATTCATCAACGCTCACGGCCCGCGGCGTCCAACCGCTCATTCGTTAACGCTGCCCCCCGCCTCGCCACGCATTCCTAAGGCACGGTACAGCGCTCTGGGTCAAACTATAGAAGCGCCTACTGAAATGGGTTCATGTCCAGACGTTAGGACGTGAATTACAAGGGTAGTTGCTAGTATGGAAATGAGAGGTTTCCCTAACTCTAACTCTTCATTAAAAACTAGCGAGTTCTTTTGATGTCAAAACGATTGGCTTGTTGGATTTCTGATCATTTCATACATTCATTTTCCAAAGTTCTGCTTCGTCTAACATCAACAAAGATTTAGTCTAGATGTCATTACGACTTCTAACTGTTCTCAAACCACTTGGCTCATCTTTTAAAGAAAATACCCGTAATTTACACTGTCCACAGATGTCTCGAATATCCTTCAGAGGACACTTCTAACTTATCCGAGTGTCGGAAGTGTTAAAAATTTACAACAGATATTAATTATTCAACTTTTGCTATATTTCAAAGGGAATTTGGATAAAAATAACATCTTCTGAAGTTTTGAGTGGCTGTGCTTTAAATGTATAATGTTTTGTGCAGGAGTCTGTTGGCACGATATTATAGCATTTTTTTATTTATTTATAAAATATTTTAATATTGTTAGCCTAATTTTTAGAGATTTTCAATTCAAAAATGATTAATCTGTATTAATGATTCAACGCTTTATCGCAGTCCATCGCTGGTCATGTTTACGATAATACATAATTATGTCTGCTTCATTGGTTTTTTAAACACAATCAAAACTGATGTACTTATAAGTCCTTGGATTCAGTTTAGTCTGGACAATAACGTACAATTTCTGGAAAACTGTGAATGAAATTTTTTTCCGCCACAATTATCAGTGCTAAATAGAGAATTGTGTCCTTTAGAAGGCATAAACCTCTCGCTTTTTCGCGCTTCGTAATAAAATACAATAGACGTAGATATATTTAGTAACCTATTCCGCTAAACTATTCTTAAAGAGTCTTAAAAACCCTTATTTTCAAAATGAACTGTAGGTCATACAGAGGTAAATGACAAAAAGCTATCCAGTGGCATCCCATCCCAGTGCTCATCAGGACATCTCAGCAATACCTTCGGGAACACAGAAGTGACGTGTATCGATACAGAAAATAATAGGTAAAGGAAAAATATTTTTTTTAAATAAATATGAAGCATCCAATAAATAACTTACCTTAGGGATAATAAATATTAAATAATAATTATTTTATGTAAATAAAATAATAATGAATAATTTATAAAATAAATGTTTTTTTACAATGTTACTAAATAAATAAATGTAATAAATATAATATATACCTATAATAATAAATATAGAATTATAATTATTGTTTCATAAATTATTTATAAAACAATAATTATAATTCAATTCTGAATTAATAAAACAGTATAAATTACTAACTACTTGGATAATAATACAATCTATCAAATTACACACGTGTTCTTCCTCCTCTCTCCTTCTTGATCCATAATTGGGACTAATATAATTATTTCCCTACCAACTATATACCTTATGGTCATGCAATAAAGAATTGAGATGAAACATTCTTTTTGTAACTAAAAATAGTTAAAAAACATTTATCTCATTTCTATTCTCATAGAACTCACGAAAGGCGACCAAGATTTTATTAGATCAGAATGATCGAGCGGCCTTCTTTTAGAACTGACCTTTTATTTTTAGTAACTACTGGTAAATTTAATAGCCGATTTACAAAACAAGGTGAAAGAGTGCTGCAATGTCGAAGGAAGGATTTAAATTACACAATTTAGTTTAGTTTTCTCACTTATTGGTGATGTCCTTCGAAAAGATTGAATATGAAACAAGCAAAATTTCGACAATTATCCAGGGTGCTTCTTAGTTTTCGCCTACTTCTATAGAAAAAATATTTATAAATTCATTGAGCTTTATTCCATTGAGCCACGTCAAATTAAACGACAGTTTTATTCATAACTTTTACCAAAACATTCCTAGTTGTTAGCGTTTAGCTTTGAAAACGGGTCAAATCCTTCCGATTGCGTCGACCGCAACTGACTAGCGTTTGAGGCGCATTGCAGCATTTGACATGGACTTTCAAGATTGTGGGATTTCTTGTCCGTTCAGCTGTCATGGCGGCGATGTGACGTCATCCGTAGCTGTCAATATTGCGATTTGCGCGGAAGATCTGACAGATGAATGGTTTCTTTTGTTTTTTTTTAAATATTATGAACTTCTTTTGATGTTCAATCTTGTTTGATTGATGTTCTAATAATTGGAATTTAACCATTTGAAGCAGCAAAGAACAGGTACATAATTTTAAAGCTGTTATTTTGAAATCCTTTTGGCACGGAGACAGTATTGTCGTTTTTATAAAACAAAGTTGTATTGGTTACGGCACTGTATCGCAATGTGTCTAAAATAGACATAACTTTTCGGCTTTTGATTTTACAGTTGTACGACCAATCGAAATCAAGTAGAGATCCTGAATAGACCACTCAGAGCCACTAGAAAAATATGTTTTTATGTGTCACAATTCTATTGTTCACCCAATGTTTGAAAAATACATAGGTATATTCTTTCCTACACTGCCATAATAATTTTTATTCTTCTATTCTTGTGCGAGACTGGTCTGAAACCTTTACAAGTCCTAACTTATGTATCTCTACTTGAACAGAACTTGTAAACAAACTAAGTATAACGTACCTACTTTAGTCACGACTCTGTCCCACTAGACGCCACTTTATTGTGTTTATATCACAAATTATGTCTTGTATTTTATAAGAAACTTCAAGGACCCAGTCGTGGTAATGTGAGGGTTAAAAGAAGACTCGCCTCGTGACTTTTACCCACTGTTTAGTGTTATTTACATGTGTTGACTTGCTCCAGAGGAAATACTGTTGGTTTTAGCAATTGTATAATTTATTATGTCAGACTTAATCAATCATCGAACGGCGCGCGAGCGGAGCGAGCGAAACGAGCGGCACGGTGTGAGCTTTTCTCATATAACTAGATGGAAAATGCTACGCTTTTCTTTAATTAGGGTTTCGTACCCGGAGGGTGCCAACCGGAACCCTATTACTAGGCCTCTGCTGTTTATCTGTCTGTTAGCGGGCTGTATCTTATAAACAGTAATGGTAGATGGTAAAAAATCACCGATTGTGTTTTTATAAAAGAAACGTGTTTATTTCGGAATTTTTTGCTAAATACGGTGGTACGGAACCCTTCGTGTACGAGACCGGTTTTTTAACCATCTATTCAAATCAAACCAAATCAAATCCGTATTGCTGAACACAATACATAATATAAGCAAATTGCAAGACGTTGAGTTAATCGTGTTCATCTTTTTGAAACCCACGTCTACGTATAGAGTGTTCTATTCCCGTCACTTATTTACACAAACATTGTACCCCACAATAATAATATTAGATTTGTGTAACATAAATAAGACATGTTTTGTGGTCCTTATAGACAGACATTTGTTTTCTTTTCTCTGTTTTCACTTCGCGTTTTTTGCTTCGTCGGTTCCCTGAGTTATTGAGGGCGCTGTAGTTATTGTTTTGTTATTTTCAGTCTGGTGTACGAACAGTATCTTTTGACAAAAGTTTTCTGGTGTAAGCAGACGGGTCCTGGAGGCGCGTATCGGCAAGCGTAGTGTCGGACGTTCTTCAGCTAGATGGATTCACGACCTAAAGTAGGTGGTAGGGCAGGCCTATGTCCAAAAGTGGACTGCGGTAGGCTGAGATGTTGAGCTTACATGCATTTGTGACAATTGCACTTATCTGCAAGTAACTTGCACACTTGCAAGTTACAGGCATGAGTATTTTGAATCTTCATAAGCACTTGCCGCGTTCGAATTGTCTGCCTGAAATTCAATCAATCTGCCTAACCTTTTCTCAACTATGTTGGGGTCGGCTTCCAGTGTATTTTACAAGGAGCTATTGCCTAAGTGACCTCCACAACCCAGTTACTGGGTAACACGATACCCATTGGTAAGACTGCGAGTCAGACTTTTGGGCTTCTAACTAAGCGTAAAGACTGTCAAAGATCTATGAATGACAGCCAATAATAAGGGTTTAAACGTGCTTTCTAAGGCACGGAGGGGTCGATATGTAATGGATGGTCACCCATCCACGAATAGACCGCGGCAAACCTAGCTTCAACTTCGATCGACCCGTGTGGCTGTTATTATTTAGCCATGAGCCCCTTTTCTGCCTGAGACTACGAGCCAATAAACTGCCCAAGTACAAACAAGGTTATAACATAAAAATGTAATCCATTAGCAGCGTCTTAGGGCCCCCTCGAGACGACGACGCCTTTTCTTGGCAGTATACGACTACACACTTTACAAGCACTAACATTTTCAGCCAACAAACTTTATAATGCTCCAATCAGCCATATACTGCGCTGTTTTGGCTAAAATCCTGGAAGTTTGTTAAAATATAAAACTGAAAAATAAAACTTGTTTTTTTATAGATTGTTACAAACATAAAATGACTATGTTACAGCGGATTCCCGAAGGGATACAAGGTTTTGTCCCAAAAACATTTTTATAACATTTTTGTTGGTTTCTTCCGTTAGATTTGACAAGCTAGACTAGTTATTTTTGTGCTAGAATTGTGAGGAGAATACTTGAATACTTACTAGAAGCTTGTTATCTAAGAAAAGTTTTCAAACCTGTCAAAGGAGCATGGGATAATAGGGTTCAGCTGATATACGCAAACAATCTAAATACAAATAAAATCATTTCTTTATTCTATCTTGAATTCAATCAAACTCAAACTCAAAGCATTTATTTTAAACTAGCTGCTGCCCGCGGCTTCGCCCGCGTGAGTGTCGGAAATTACCCCATACATCCCCATGGGTTTTAAGTATAAATATTGAGTTTCGAGTTAATCGGACAGCGCGTTAAAATTCTTCCATACAAACATTGACACCCCCCAACCTTTTAGGGGGTAATTTAGAAAAAACAAAAAACTACAAACTTTATAATTTATTTAGATAACTATTCGTGCGAAGTTTCATGTTTATTACCTCAAGGAATAAGATTTTTCATACAAACTTTCATCCCTTATTTTACCCCCTTAGGGGTTGAATTTCGAAAAATCTTGATACACGTTATTCTTAATTTTTGGGTTTAAGTATAAATATTGAGTTTCGAGTTAATCGGACAGCGCGTTAAAATTCTTCCATACAAACTTTGACACCCCCCAACCGTAGGATAGGGTACTTTTCCGGGATAAAAAGTACCCAGTGTGGTGCCCAGGATATTAAAGAATAATTATACCAAGTTTCATCGTAATCGAACCGGTAGTTTTTGCGTGATGCCTGAACAAACAGACAGACAGACAGACAGACAGACAGACAGACAAAAAAAATTTTAATCAAATTTTTGGGTTCGGTGTCGGTCTAGTAACACCCCCTGCCATTTATTTTTTTGATATCTTCAATGTACAGAATTTTCACTTCTACAGATTTATTATAAGTATAGATAAACTGTCTGAACGCACTGAATTGTCAAGGGGTCGGTCAGTCATAAAGATGAAGCTATTTGCCCATTCCAAAGCGTAGTAGGTTCCTATGAAGAAGAACGGGCAAGAAACTCCTCAGTTAAACTTGATTTTGTGTATTTTCTGATCTATTAAACCCTTTTACTCTCTCTGATTGAGTTGCCCCGTAGGTGTGTGCAAAGTTTGTAATTATGTCTAGAAAGTTTTGAACAAATAGAGAGAGTGAGGGCAAACTTGATCAGCTGTCGGTACCGATACATTGCTCAGTCCGGTCGGTACCGGATGAGCTGCAAAATTGTATTACTGGAGCTAATGGACCAAAGGACGGGCTCCGACAAGCTGTGACATGGTTACATCTGACACTACTTCCACCTACAGCCAACATTGTTAGTTGTATCTGATTTTGCGCAGTATAACGTAGAAATTAGGTACTGCATAAAATCTTCATGTATCTTGATTTGATTGAAGCTGTTCAATCAGCTTTAAGACTTTTCGACTTTTAACCATGTCAGCCACAAGCCCCTCAATGTTTTTCATGCAACCAATTTGAGGGGCTTGTGGCTAATTAATAACAGCCGCACGGGTCGTTCGATCAGGTTAAGCGTCGCTTGCCGCGGTTGATCCGTGGATCAACATACCAAGACCTGGGTGGCTGTTATTTGTAGATCTTGTGCAGTTGTTACGGGTCGTCAGAAGCCTGAAAGTCTGACAACCAGTCTTACCAAAGGGTATCGTGTTACACAGTAACTGGGTTGTGGAGGTCAGATAGGCAGTCGCTCCATGTAAAATACTGGTATTCAGCTGCATCCGGTTAGACCGGAAGCTGGGCGCAACATAGTTGGGAAAAGGCTAGGCAGTTGATGTCATGCAACCGATTTCTTTAATGGAAGGCTTACCATGTAAGAGAACCTAACCAAACCTGCCCTGAAATTGCTTAGGTATGGTAGCGTACTCTTTCTGGCAGAGTTTAGCTAAAAACCAGCAGATTTTACCAATTGTTTTTTCTTGTGAAATTTTCGCATACATTTAATAGCTCATCATGCCTTTCTCACATGCGGGTAGGCAGAAAGTAAAGAACGCCACCTGCTACGAAACTTAAAACCTCCTTTTGCCTCAAAAAAAATACAATAGACGTAGATATATTTAGTAAACTATTCAGCTTAACTATTCTGAAAGAGTGTTAAAAAACCCTGTAAGAAATCGACACGTGTTTCACCTCTCAACGAGGCATCCTCAGGATGACGATTGACTTGTCGCGAAACCGAACACGACGTGTTACATGAGCTACACCCACCTTTGAATTAAAGTCTCATCAAAAGTAATGCTCTATTTTGCCGCCTGCATATTCAGATGGTAATGTGACCGGTATATACGCGAGTTATGTTTTGGCGTGTCACAGTAAACCAGCAAATACGGCCAGTTTATCTGACCTGGAATTGTATCATCCTTATTTAGGAGTATTAACTTTAGTAAATACGGCTTTAGTCAGGTGCGGTGCACAATCTGGCAACGGTCAGGCAATGCCGATAGAATTATTAGGATTGGCGGAATCCTGTGTGTTATTATAGATGAGAGGATGATATATTACATTTTTGTTGAGAAGATGAATGAACGGCGACTAACAAAATGTATTTACAAGGCAAATGTGAGTGGAAACGCCGGGAGGGGCCGCCCTAGGAGGACATAGTGTGACGTTATTGGTGATGTTCTTTAGAAAGGTCAGGTGCGTAGGATCTACCCGCATCCGGCGTGCGTGTATGACCAGATGTATGAACGTTAACGAGGCAAAAGGATAGTTAATTGATTCAGGCGTGACTTGGCGGAAATCTATTATAAAATATATAAAAAGAAACCTGTAAGAAATCGACACGTGTTTCACCTCTCAACAAGGCATCATCAGGATGACGACTGACTTGTCGCGAACCCGAACACGGCGTGTTAACACGTCGTGTACAGGGTTTTTTAAGACTCTTTATTAGAACATCATCCACATAGGCTAAGTGGGAAAAATTCGTATTATAGAAGCTAACTCAAAAACTTCCCAAGCAAAGTTAATAAAATTTATATGAGACCATCGCACAAGCTGCTACCAAATAAAAAACCAATTTATAAAATCCGTCCATAATTGACGAAAATATCATAACATCGACGAAAATAAATTTATAAAAAACATATATATGATACAAACATAGAACCCTCTAGAATACATCCTGCTTTTTGGAAGTGCGAGGCGTGATGCTATGAAACAACAAGTTAAAATTAAAAAATTGAAATAACCCCCGACACAATTCCAGGTGATGCTGCAGTATCGGTTCAAGGTTACTATGTTCTTCTAATATCATTGAAGTAACAGAATACTAAATTTCGAAGCGATCAGAAGATGCGCATCTTCCACAGGTCTGATCGCTTCGAAATTTCATCCTATCATCAACTAGAAAAGAGCTGATAATCTTCAAACGGGTGAACCGATTGAATTGTAGCTAAGAATACTCTCGATCAACACACCTCTCAAACAAAAAAATAATAATCAAAATCGGTTCAGCCGTTTGGGAGCTACGAGGGAACAGACAGATACACAGATACACACGTTAAACTTATAACACCCCTCTTTTTCCGTCGGGGGTTAAAAACGACTTTTTTATACCGACACTTTTATTTCTTTGAGACCTGACTCAATCTAGTGAGATTGTCATTTTAAACCTGACTACGGCAAAGCCAAAGGGGGGATGACTTTGGTGTATGTCTACAATCGAAACCGACGTGAACCGAAATCGACAACGATACGATTCCTAAATCTAGCCGTTTTTGAGAAAGGCTGTCTAAACAAAAAGAGTATAGGCCGACCCAACGAAGACAGTTATGAATGATCCTTTAAGGATTCCGCCTGCTAAATCCATAGAGGAACACGAAGGAAACTATAAGGAAGTCCTCAATACTTCCTCATACGTACTTATCTCCACTTACCTCGACTTTAGGGAGTACACACGACGATACAAACTCGTATCGGACCGATCAATCTGCTGTCCCCACAATTTCATAAGAAACGGTGCCCGCTCCTCCGGGAGGGGAATTCTCATAAATTTTCCACGAGACACAGTTTGACTTCCCAGATACATTGGACGGGCTAACGACTCCTCTGGGAGAATAACCCTGCAAATCTCGTTATACGGGCTAACCTGTTTATTTTGACGAAGCTCCGTTGCTTCTGAGAGGCTAGTTTAACTTGATATGTCAGGGTGGCGCTGCTCGTTATGGGGATACGTGGTCTCCTTGTCGTTGGCGTTCATTCCATACACACACATTTGTCTGTTTTCTCTCTGGTTAATGATATAAGAGTATATTATGTATTGTATACTTAACCGCCTTTATGGTGTAGTGGTTAGACCACCTTTCTCAAACCCAGAGGTCCCGGGTTCGATTCCCAGTGGAGGCAAAATTTTCTGCTCGGTTTAGTTGGTGGTAGGGCTTGTTTAAAGGCCACCTGGCTAGTTACTATCATCTTATGTAAGTCTGTCGCCATAATAACAATGTTAGCAGCATTGGTGTGTTCTGGCAGTTAGAGGTAAGATAGCCGGTTCCTCTGTGCTTGAGGATTCCAGGTGAACCTCGCTTCCGCCTTCGGCCTGATCATCACTTACCATCAGGAGAGATTCAGGCCAAGAGCTTCCCCGTTGTGGTATAAAAATAAAACAAAAAAATGAGAAAAAAATGTGGTAAAAGAAACCTAAAATATGAACATGGTCCTGGTATTATATAGACTGGTATTGTTTAGATTTTTTCGTAAAAAATATTTCTTTTGGGGCGGATTCGACCAAACAGGAATACATTTTATCCCCGGAATAAGATTTAATTCTGACAGTTTTCGTATGGAGAAACTGTCAAAAATTCAAAATTTATTCGGAAGAGAAGGCTTATTCCGCGGATAACATTTATTCCTGTTTGGTCGAATCCGCCCTTAGTGTCATTACCCAAGTAAAACATAGAAATACGTCTGTATGGACTGAACACCAATGACCACGTGACCATGTTTCAAAAGATGACGTCAAAGATGTGTCAAATTCAGTACATTTTTAATTGTAGTTTCATTTTTCGCCACGTGTCAAGTTATAATGGTTGTTAATTGGTTTGCTTAGTCTCTTAGGGATTTATTGTAATTATATAAGCTATGTAGTATTATCCAGTTAATTAGTACGATTGTTTGAATATCAGCACGGTTCGCAAATAAGACTGTTTTGTTATGAGCTGGAATTATATGAAAGAATATTATATTATGATTATTAAGTTAATGTGTGTGGTTATCATTAGTATAGTTAATTAATTTTTTTATGTGAGTTTTAATTAGTTATTAATGTTTTATCTACTTAACCATTAGTAAGGGTTAATGAGAAAGTATGTTTATTTGTTTTTAACCCTTAAATAGTTAAATATCGAAATACAAATTCTAGAAAAATTTGCAAATTTTGTTGAATTTGGCAAAGAGATGGTTTATGCTCGAAAAGACCACGGGAAATGTTTTGGTCCTCGTTAAATAACAATGAGAAGACTTATATTATAAAGTTAATAATATATCATAATAGTTATTTATGCAACTGTTGTATAATAAGGGGTATTAAAACACGAATGTGAGTTTATCACATGAGTGTTTTAATACCTAATTATATACAGCTGCATACAAGACTTTAGACCCATGATATGAATCCTCTATAAGAGTTTCCGAAACAGTTAGCTATTGGTCGTTTTAATGTTGGCAATAATAAATTATAGCTAATTGTTTCAGAAACTTTTATAGAGGATTGGTGTAGATACAGACATTTAGATGTTTTTTCCAGTCGTTTTAACCCTGCAAATCAGGGGTGGGTTGCTACTTTATGTATATAATGGAAAAAATATATACCTGAATGGCGACAGCTTCCAAGAAAATATCTTCCAATACTCCAATATCTACCTACCCCAGAATAACAAGATAAGAATATTGATAGTGCCTTCGTTGGGGACGCAATATTGTCGAACATGTTCCTCCTACTTGCCCATAGAGTCGATCAGCTCCAACAAGGAATGTATTTTATTAAAGGACCAGTCTCTATGACGGGTATCTGCGATAATAACTGTAATATATTCCAGAGAGAAAGGCTTATGTACGAGATCGATCAGGTTTTGTTAGAGTATAATGCAAAACCTAGGACCAAAAAAAAATCTGGAAAAATGTTTCCAGTTAGGAAGGGATACTTCTGTTGGTAACCAACTATAAATTAAAATAAATAAATAATAACCTACGGTGCTTAGACCTGGCCGCTCACCGAGTCGCAAAAGTTCCGCCTTGGGGTTTGCCGAAGAGGAATGGAGCGTAGCATTCTGGGCGTAAAACGAAATGACAGATTTCGAAACACCACGTTGCGCTCAGAAACCGGGATCCTTGACCTAGGCAAAAAGGCTGCCAAGCTAAAATGATGATATATGATGATGATAAATGGGATTGGGCGGGTCATGTCAGCCATATGCATAGCGACCGCTGGGCAACAGTCTCCACATGGTGGGTACCTGGGGATGGACAGGGCCGCCGAGGCTAGCCCAGGAAGAGGTAGCGAGACGACCTAGACGCGTACCGCAAGGATTGAATCGAGGTGGCCCTGGAAAAGGTGGTTCGGAAAAAAACCAAAGTAAAATACAATAGAAGAAGATATATTTAGTAACCAATTCCGCTTAACTCTGAGAACTTAATCCTGAGGATGCCTCGTTGAGAGGTGAAGCACGTGTCGATTTCTTACAGGGTTTTTTTATGACTAAATTCAGCGGAATAGGTTACCAAATATATCTACGTCTATTGTACTTCAAATGTTCTTTTTTTTTTCCGAAAGAGTACGGAAGTAAAAAATTTGCAAGAGTTATACCAAGAGTTTCTTCAGCGTACTAACTTCTCATAATAGTAATTGGTTGACGGTTGAAGGATATAAATTCATAATGTTTTCCCGGTTTCCCTTAATCTATTATTTGAGAAGTCTTTTGGGGTTTTCGAATTTTTATTCGGATTAAGCTTATTTTCCGGAATTTGTGTTATTTGTAAGTCGAATTGTACAGTCAGGATCTTATAGTTACGCAACAAAAAGAGTAACCATGGAGTTCCTTGCCGGCTCTTCTCCATAGGAAACGACCAATTGGAACCGTACACCTAGCTTCTGACGTTTCTTAAGTGTCCATATATTTCACATAAACCTACATGGTTTATGTGAAATAAAATATTTTGATTTTGATTGATTAAAAACCGTTTTTTTTCGTGAAATAAAATATGCAACTTTGAGAAAAGAATTATTTCATAATAGATTGGTTTCGAGAATACTATGTTTATGACACCATAAAATAACTGTCTCCGTGCCTCGAAAAGCACGTCGTTACGAGTCGTTAGAAGCCCGAAAGTCTGATAACCAGTCTCACCAAGGGGTTATTATATCCAGTAACTGGGTTGTGGAGGTCAGATAGGCTTTCCATCCATGTAAAATACTGATATTCAGCTGCATCCGGTCAATCTGGAAGACGACCCCAACATAGTTGGGAAAAGGCTGGGCAGATTGATTGAATGCTTGCATGTTTTCCAAAATTATGAAATAATATAAATGATCTGGCATTTGTAGGTCTAATTTGAATCAATAATCCAAGCTATTTTTTTAGGCTTTGTGCGTTCAAATATGAACGGATAAAACGTAAAAAAAGGGTTGAGTTTTTAAAACTAAATATTTTACTTCGCCAAAATTCAGTGGCAAAGCTAAGCCGGTTGCCAAAATTTACGAAACAAAACTGAAACAGCAGCGCAATCGGACAACATATAAAATAAAATATTTATAGCAGATTCAACAAAATCCCAAATTGGTCTCCAAAAGTGTTACCGAATGAATTTATTACTCTGTCGGAGTCCAAACTATTTTAGATCAGACTATCCGGATTAGGAAATAAATGAACTCTGAAAATTTTGTTAATTATTCACAGGGTGGCAGATCTCTGTGAAATGCTAAGGCTGTGGCTACAAGTACGCGGCGCGATGCGCGGTCATCTCATACATAATTATCGCGAAATTAATTAAGCACTGTCCGATCACATATAAGGTGCTATAAAAATATCTGCCACGGCTGCAATGGGAGATAGTATTGTGTTTATAGATTACAATAGTAAAGATAAATTATTGATCATGTGTCATTTTTTTTTTCATACAAAAAATTGTACGTATAAATTTGCAAGTGTCGAACTAGTCAGCTGATTTCAGTTTTCATTCACAGAACAGATGGAAAGAGATAGCAGTTGTTTTCATTGACGAAGTGCACTTCGCGCGTAATTTGTGAACCACGTTATGCAGAGTAGAGTCAATGTTTATTTAACTACTTTATTTTCTCAAATTGATTTAACTGTGCCGGGGTACGAAATTTCTTCACTATTGTTATCTTTAAACACAATACTACCTCTCATTAAAGCCGTGGCAGATATTTTTATAGCACCTTATATAAGCGTTTAAGACCGCTTATTTTCGTTTTACGCTTACTTATACATATTAATTTCTATGAGTGCCATTGATGTATTTGGAAATTAAACCTAAAATATGCTATTAGGTGTGCATAGAAGTAAGAGTGTATAATTGTATTAGCTAAACAATGTCGATAATACAACTAGCCCCGTGGGCGTGGAATATTTCATGTAACAGGCAGCACGCGGCATTTTTACACCTTTTTTCATGCGCTTCTGAAAACGCGTCGTTCTTTACATGTCGCGCAGCGCCGCATCGCGTCTGTATGGCCACAGCCTTAGTCATGCAAAATATTCATTCTTCCTACAAGACGGTTTGCAATTCCAACGCAAATTCAAATTGTGTCTCTAACGAAATCCAGGGTCATATGAAAATTCTGCGAAAAACTCCCACCAATTTTTGTTAGAAATAATATAAAATTGTTTGTTTTGTTTTGAAGGTATTTTTTTATTTAATTTTTAGTGTTCAAAAGGATTTTTTATGCGAATAAATGCAAACAACGCTAAAGCTATTTGCCAGATACAATAGAAAAACCTATTCCTTTTTACGAACAGCATATTTTACAGCTGGTTTACCTACTGAATTATTTGTAACAATCCCCTAATAACGATATCGAAACTTTTCCCTTCTAACTTGAAAATAATCCGACATATTTCTACAAACCTACAATATAATGTGTGAGAGTATTTATATGTATAATTTAAGATAGTTAATTGATTCAGGCGTGAGTTGGCGGAAATCCATTATCTCCATGAGCTCTGCGTTCGGCGCTCGGCGTGGCAACACGTCGCGTTCGGGTTCGCGACATGCAATCGGCATCCTGAGGTGAAACACGTGTCGATTTCTTAAAGAGTTCTTTATGACTCTTTAGGAATAGTTAAACGGAATAGGTATCTACGTCTATTTTATTTTATGTTTAATTTAGTAAATGTTGAATATTCTATTCAAAAGATTTCCCATTTCCACACACAGAGTAGAAGTAACGATAATGATTATTATTATGTTACTGCTAAAAGCTCTTTAAGTAACTATGAAAGTTCTAATTTCATTATCTAGACTGCAGTTTGGATGTAGCCAGTTTTGACGTGCATATGAAGGTGTCAAGTGGGGTTTGGGGAGAGATTACGTCACCAAGTATCTTCGTGGGTGTCATGGAAGGGAAAATGTCGATAGGATGTCTGAAGGGATAACATTATTCTTATTTTTCTCTCTTTGTTCTCACACGCTATTGTACCTATATGACGGAGTAGGGAAGGTGTTGCTTCATTATTATCGGCCATATTTTAACTACTGTGGGCGTACTATGGGTAGTGTTGGTTCATCAAATTAATCACCCTAGCAATTTACACAACACAACTATACGGAACGCGCGTCAGTTTCTAAACATGTTCTGCTTGATCGCCACCAACAAACTCTGCTTATCCCCGGCCCAGCGTTACGTTGCAGACTCTGTTAAACACCGCTAGGCGGCGCTGGCGCCCCGATTAGTCAAATGACTGACGTATTTCCGACATATACATTTCTTATTCATTTCTATTTTTGCTGGAAGAAATTTCTTAAGAAATATGCACTACCTTTATAATAAAAGGACACACTACACTAATATTATAAAGAGAAAAGATTTGTATTGTCGTTTGTAATGAATAAACTCAGAAACTACTGCACCGATTTCAAAAATTCTTACACTTGTTGAATGCTTTATTATCACTGAGTATTATAAAGACGTCACGCGAGCGAATCCTCTGGTGGAAGCTAGTAAATAGCAAAATAAAAGAAGTAATTCTGTTCTGCATACACTTTTATATCGCCAACCTCTGCTTGTAGTATTGCAAAAATAAAGCATCATAAAAGTAAAATAAACGAAACATGCAACATTGCAAATAAATAGTCTCCAAGCAATAAAACTTACTTGCTCGCAGCCTTCATTGAAGAAACACGTCGAGGCGACGTACGCTGAACCGTTACACAGAAGAAAATACGTCGCGGAAACGGCGTACGTTAAATGATAAATTCTATGTGTAATGCGCTGGGAACGCGACAGGTGCTGCCTCGGCGAGTAAATGGCAATATGCGAATACATTGCGTGTGCACTGAATGCCGAGATGAATTAGCCTCTACTGACACGGTAATGGATGAAAAATAGAACGTAATAGTCGTGTGTATTTTGAGTATTGACGTAGGCATACGGGTCCCGCCGGGGTTGCGGGTAGTCCTAAGGGGAAACCGTGGCCCCTGGCATGGCAAGGGAAGGAACACGGGTGGGTTTTAGTCAGTAAAAGTCTGACACGCCCTCCCGCTCCGCCCAGAGCGGGAGAAGTCATTGGATGATTTCCCACCCAAAAAAAAAAAAAAAAAAATATGTTTGTTACCAAAAGAGTACGAGTAGGTTTGGGAGGAAGAAATAAACGTAGATGTAGTTAGAGAGGAGGCAATACCCGTATTTTTAAGACCGCTCGTATTCGCATCTCATTCGCAATCTGTCAAAAATACAATCAATTCACCAACATTTTTGACAGCTTTGACAGATAGCGACTTGAATGTGTACGTTTTTTAGTACGAGAATTTATTGGACTTAAGAGCGTGCGTTCTGAAAGTGGGCAATTCCGCAAATAGATGTCAAATATCTCGCTGTTTTGATTAATTTGGCAAAATTACTGTATGAAAATATGAAATATGGCTAACTAGTGAATTATTATTATTATTGAGTATGACATGCAATAATTAATATCGTAACACCGAATATTTAGTTTTAGATGTAAAAAAAGTATTTGGAAACTTTCCAAATTACTTTTTTACACCTAAAACGGTTACAACATCAAATTCAGTGCTATAATTGTAATTCAATATGAATATTCTAGTTCACTAGTTAGCGATATTTTATATTTCCATACAATAATATTGTGAAATTAATCAAAACAGGTAAATATTTGACAGCTATTTGCGACGTTGCCAACTTTAAGAACGAACGCTCTTCAGATGTTGTGTCCTATTTTCATGGGAAATGTCATGTCACAAGAAAATTGACAGCATTACCCTAAGGTGCAATCAACCCCATATAATAGAGGGTGAGCATATTACCATCTACCAGGATCCATTTCAAATTCCGGAATACCATTTTTCAAACCCAAGATCGACATCATTTTAGTAACTAATCATAACGACTTTATAGAAAGCACTTATTTCTATTGTCCCTTCACACAATCATTGTCAAAAGTAACAATGATTGGACACTTCTCGTCGAAGCAGCGGCAGTTTTAGAGGTTATATTCTACTGTGACCAGATGAAGGAAATCAATTGTGACCACAAAAGGAGCACCCCTAGCCGTGACAAGATTGGACATATAACATGCCTTTGTGGTGGAACACGTTAAATCGACGTATTTACCGATTGGAGACGATTTCTGAAATGTCGTAGTTATAGATAGAGTTATTTCAAAAATCTGCCTAGCCTTTTCCCAACTATGTTGGGGTCCGCTAGCAGTCTTACTGGATGCAACTGAATACCAGTATTTTACTGCGTATCTGACCTGCACACTCGTTACTGGGTAATACGATAGTCCTTGGTAAGACTGGTTGTCAGACTTTTGGGCTTCTGACTACATACCTATGTAGATATTGCCTGAGACATGAGTTGTATCATCGCTCTTGTTGATCCTGCATATAATTTGAAAAACTCTGACAATCTTAAAACAAGTATCAGTTAAAGGCTTAAAACGTAGCTAGCTAAAAAGTAGTTGTGTTTAGCTATTTATAGCTTAACAAATGCAAAACTTCACGACTATGAAGTCCGATAACGTTTCAACTGTGCATATTTTATTTAAAATACTAACTCATTTGAAAGCAGCTTTTTTAATACTTTAGCTGTTTTATATTCCAAGAAATATAGACTTTTTCAACTTATATACTCCGAGTCTCAATCTTCCTTTTTACCAAGTGAAGCCCAAGCTTTTCTCAACCCGAAAATGATTCGCCAAATTCCCCTACCCTTTCATTCACCCTTTGAGAAAATTATAAAACAGTTTGGTCCTTTGAGCCGGAGTCCCGGGGTCCGGGATCCCGAGTCCCGGGGGCGTTGCCTCGATTGTACGCTAATCGCTGGCTTGTTTACTAAAGTGCGTTTGGGCCTGACGATGTGTGCGGTCCGTGTGTGAGAGGGACAAGAAAACATACAGATTTTATTTTTTTGTTAAGAAAAATTATCTTTCTGTGAGAGTCTCAATAAATAAAAGTTCTTTTTTTCTTTTTTCAAGAAAGCCAAGGAAAGTTTTTAATTGTTCCAGTATTCTCTTTTTACGAACACATTGTAATGATTTGTTTAACAAAAGTTACCATGGAGTTACTTTCCATAGGAATCAATGAGGCAAGTAACTACTAAGTTCAAAAGTCTTCGTCTTTGATTGTGAGGGCAATGTACTCGAAAGATCACTAAACTAAGACGTTGAATAAATTGAAACATTGAAAAGGTTTTTTCCATGCTCCTGGAATATTTCTAAGCAAACCTCTTCCAATCAGTAGGTACGAAAGTAAGAAATATATTTTCTTTAAATCAAAAATATCCATTACCAATATCCAATGCTTTTGTTATCCTAGCCTTTTCCGTACTATGTTGGGGTCGGCTTCCATTCTAACCAAATGCAGCTTAATACCAGTATTTTACATAGAGCGACTGTCTATCTGACCTCCACAACCCAGTTACTGGGTAACATGATAGCCCTCGGTGAGACTGGTTGTCAGACTTTAGGGCATCTGAATGTAACGACTGTGAAAGATCAAAAATTGAAAGCAGGGACCGACGATTTTCCGAGTCACGGAGGGGTTTCGATATGTAATGAATGGTCACCTATCCACGGAAAGACCTCGGCAAGCTTAACTTAACCTTCGATCAAGCCGCGTGGCTCTTATTATTTAGCCACGAGTCCCCTTACAATACCTTTGTACACTTTTCCGTACAATAACTTCCGTGGAAACAAGAAGACACTCGAATCCATTCCATTTAGAGGAAGATTTAAGTTCGTACTCCATTCAATTAAGTCGGAATACAATTAATTAAGTAACCTGTTCCTTTTGTAGTAATTAAGTAAGCAGTAAATATTGTTCTACTACCACTCGGTTCGTTTTCAACAATAGCTTTTCCTTGTGTTTACTATTATTTTCAACAATTAGGAGAAATAAATGAAGAGCTTTTATTGTGTCGATGATGATGATATTGCTATTCTGTTATTAAATATAATTTTTAGGAAGATATCTGGCAAACGCTGGGTCAAGTATCAAGAATATGCAACGAGATAGCCGCAAATTCAAATTCATTTATTGGTGTGATTTTTGGTACATTTTATATGAGATCTAAATAATATATAACTAGATCCTCAAAAAATCTACCCTATAGGTGTACACTCCTTCACATAATTAGTAATAAAAATTATAAAAAAGAATAATTAACATATTTAAATGAAATAATTACAACGAAATATTACAATACGGCAATACTAATGCATAAGAGTTTTTTTGGAAGTATCAAATAAACCCTAGCAACTAAAAAAAAGGGATTTTTTAAAACACTAAACAGTAGTGATTCTGCCGATCAGCCGATTAGCTCTAGTGACTAAACTATTGGATATATGTGATTGAATTTTCGTATGCAAACTGGGAACTGCACCCCACAGGTAAGATGACCCATCTGAAAATCACCAAACCAAATATTAGACACATATTTTTTCATTAAAAGTTTTTTTTTCTACCTATCCCAAAAGCAAATTCTTGACACATCGCTAGCAGTGAGACCACGCAAAATTTGTTGCTGACTCACGTGCGACGAAGCAAATGTACTCCGTAGCGTACAGTCAGCGAATTTACAGTTTTTGTAAAGCGGCGGTACTTGCCTAATGTTGCTATACACCTGAATGGGAACCTTTATATCGTGCCTTAATGTACCTATTTAAAAAGAAAATTAAAATTTCCGTCGTTTAAGGACGGTAGCAGTTAGTTCTACGAGCAGAATAACTCATGCTATGGTGAAAAGATTAAACAATCACTACGTCTGCGAAGCTGAAATGGGATTGGACAGGATGCATCAGGATAGACGGGCTAGGATCGTCACAGAGTGGGTGCCTGAAGACGGGCTTCGTCACCAAGGCAGGCCTAAGAAACGCAGGCGTGATAATTTGGACTTGTTATTGACCGATTGACTCGAGAAGACAAAACACAAAGGTAATTTTGGAAAACTATGGCTCCCCAATAGTTTTCCAATTATCTTTGTGTTTTGTAGAGTAATCTTTGTCCAGCTGTGGGATAACATAAGATAATAAAGACATTAAACTTTGCTGTAATCGTCTTGCTGCAGGGCCATTGTCTTTTTTGCGTCCATAAATAGAACGATCAGCGATCACCAAGCTTGATTATTTTTGTGGCGAAATCAGACAATCTAACACAAAAATATGTTACTGTTAGCCTGTATCAAAAATCAAAAGTAATTAATTCAAACTAGGCTGAGAATCAGCACTTTACGAACGTCAAAATTACATATGACAGTCCCCCAAAACGCCCACCCTTCACCATGCTGGCAGTGCTTTAGCTGGGAAGAAGAAGTGGCGCAACAAACTCCCCAGCAGCGTTTTCACCCCCATGACTTACAATCCTTGCGATTCAGAGCTAATGTGGTCCACTGGTCGTTTCTTTGTCCAGTAATAATTATAGAAAGTGGTGACTTTGGTCCTGCCATGTGAATTTGCGTACCCGAGACCTGGGTTTTTCACACCAAGTTCTTATGACCTTAAACCTCCAGGTCACGGAATCTTCAATTTGTAAAAAAACGACCTAAATACGTAGTGAAATTACACTCTTTTAGTCAGCAGAATGGCTCGGTGGAAAGATTCTAACGTTAGTAATAATCGTAACAGTAACATTTAAGAAGAACTTTATATTTTATCTGATTATCATCGAGCTGAGTGCAGAGATGGTTTGTTGTTATTTCGCAGTTAATGCTTGGATTTTACTTTCATAATTAGATATTATTTTCATGTGTTGCAGAAAGGTATATATATCAAACTAATAGGGGGTCTCATTTTTCCATAAAATATAGATAAATAATGAATAAAGAATAAAGTCGCGCTAATAGATAATGAATAAAGTCGCGAGCGCTTTGCTGAGTCAAAAGTTTTTGGCGCAGTCGTGAGGCACACTCCCCTGCCAATTTTCTTACATCGTACTTTACACCTTTTTATATGTTTTTTTTTTTATATCTGCTGTATGTTAAATTGTGTGCTTTTAAGTACGTGTTAAATAAATTTATTTTTCTTTCTTTAAACTGTTATTGGGGTTTTCCATCTAGATTTTCTCAGTAGTAGCGCGGAGGATGGATTTTTGCCCGGTTGACGGCAATAGGCTCGCCCCCATGGAACTTAAACGTAACTGGCGAAATGTGATTGCACTATAGGTACACCTCTACCCAACCCATCGGGGAATATAGGCGTGATATTAGGTTATGTATATGATAAAATATTACAATATTAATGAGTCTGAAACAATTTATCAGTCTTTTAGAATAAAATTGAACTTACTTACGAAGTAATAAAATTATTACAAAAAAATACAAAGCCCACCTGTAATAGTATTTCTTCAAAACAACTATTTCAACACTGTAAATCCCCAATTTTATCATGTAGGCAGAAGGATCACTGGCCAGACATTTTCATGAATACCTTAATACAAATATTACAGTAATAGTAAAAGAATATTACAGACTTAGGTCACCCTTGGGTTTTGACCGGCTGTCTGTCACTAGCTTTTTATAAAACTAAAATAAAATTGAAGTCGTGTCTGTGATTGTGAAATAAATGTTCTTGTGTCTCAGCATTTTTCGTATTATTTTCACAATGAGATCTGCGGCAGCTAGCAATGTGACTTTCACAATACCGTTTCTATTTTCAGAGCGATCTAAGATAATTGACTTACGGTAAAGGATAATATCGGAAGGCGTGTATTTAATCGAATCTCTAATCATTCCCATTTTGCGGTCCTCGAAATATTATTGAACTCTGTAATATAAAGATTGCGCCTGGTTTTGTGAACCTCAAATAATTCCTATTGGGATCCTAACAACATCTACTAAATAGTCAACGAAATGGGACCAACATGGATGAAGCGCTTATTGGCCGCTGGCGTGGCACCGCTCGCTGTGCTCGCTCGGCTCGCGCGTGGTTGGCCACAATTCTAACCTAACCTAACCAATTCGTGCAAAAAGTCTTTAGAGGTTCATTAATTTTAAAAAGTGTTAGAGGACCAGTTAAATATTTCTTATATCAGACCTGGACTTGAAAGTCCTAAATAGCCAAACGCCTGAGAAGAGAAGACGTTTTTGCCCTGCAAAGAGAGAACAAATACATTATATTATAACATTACATGTACTTAACGTTATTTACACACTTATTACATTACTGCGTGACGGAGCTTGGTATCGTTCGTTTAAATATTATTTTCTTCGTATTCTTTCGGCTCATTGCTTGGGGGCGCGTTTCTGAGAAAAACTGGTCCTTTACTTAATACGGCCATTTTCTTCAACAATAATAACGTAATTCTCCGTATATATGTTTAATGTTACGCCTCAATACACACAAGGGGTGGGCAGATTTGTTATAACTTCTTTATTTTTCGTCAATATACATTCTGTTTTTATTTTATTTTTCTAGTCTAAACTTTTATTGTATTGAGAAAAGATTTGAATTTGTTTATGTTTGAATGTTTGTTTTTTACGCTTTCACGATAAAACGGCTGAAAGGATTTGAATGAAATTTAGTATATGGGTAGACCGTAACCTAGGTTAGGCCATAGAATACTTTTTATCCCGATGTTACCACGGGATCGAGACTTATGCGGATGAAACCGCGGGGTGCAGCTAGTCACTTATAAATCGGTCGATCTGCGTAGCGTTTTCCCAAATATGTTTGGGCCGTCCGCCTTCAGCCTACCCGTAATGAGTGTCAAAGATCTACGAATGACAGCCGGGACCAACAGCTTAACGTGCTTTCCGTAAAAAAATTATAAATAGTCGCAGGCGAAGTATGAGATCGATATAATTATTATGTAATTATAAATTATCATGAACGGAACTGAACTTATTTGACATTAACTTAATTACCTAAGTAGCATCTGGTCAGACCCACGGTAACTCAGTTTTAGAAATAGCTTCTGATTACCGAATTAATAATAAATATTGAGCAGAATTCTCAAAAGGGGTATTCTCGTAGTAGGTACATCTATCTATTTAGCAAAAATAAGAAAAGTGTGAAATATCTAGGCAGATTAACAGACAATATTTCATCAGTTTACAAATCATAGAGCTACGTCTCCTACGTTGCATTTAGAACTTTGTTACGATCATGATAGTTTTTTCTTTTCTCCTAATATTTAGATTAACGTTTGTAGTCTGTTTTTTTTTAATTATACTGCCTTCTAAAAATCTTAGAAGAGCATTCAAAATCTCTGCAAATTGGATGAATCACTGATTCTGATAGTACAGGTGCATGTAATTTTGGAATCAGCTTTGTAATTTCAGTGTCCCAACTTTTTTGTTTGTAATTAATGTATTTCAGTAGCTTGTGTACATAGTACATAATATTATGTATCTTTAGGCATAAAAGTAATGTACTTCGAATAAATTAATCGATTGAGCCCAATTAGGTACGTTCAACCATCCGTGACTCCAAAGGTAACCTCTCATTCCATCAAGGAGGTTACGACTGGCCTCGTTTTACCACTGAAACTATAGAAGTTTGTAATACAACGATACATTATTGTTTAGGAAAAAAAGCGATTTGAAAACACGCATCCAATTGGCAATACTAACAAGGATTCACAAAAAAGAATCTAAACACAAAAACTTCACAGAGATTTTCCTCCACAACATCGCGAAAGAACGCACATTGAAAACGCTAGTACAAAAGAAGCGATTTAAGAAAAATCTCGTTTTTTTTCGCCTCTGAAAAAAACAACAACATGAAAACACGAGTGTTCTCACTTGTTTGCGTCTAAACGAGACTCCGGGCAAAAATAATACGAAGCCCTGTTTTTTTCCACGGCCCCGTTTGCTAAAGCACACTGTTAACAGTTATTTGTTTCGTTTAGATTTAGACGAGTGCCTGAAGGATGCTCAGTATGCTCTGCAGAAAAAATCTTATTAAATGTATTTCGTCCAAATAGGTTTGAGTTAGGAGCACTGTGCGCGTTGGAGTGGAGTGAAGAAGTTTTTTTGGCTCATTGACGAAGTTTCTGTGAGATGTGTTTGGTGAAAAGTTATTTATTTTGATTATAAAGTTTTTATTTTTCTTCTCTAGTCTTGATTTTTTCTGAAAAGATAATATATCTCCTTGGCAATCTTCATCTATAAGTTATCTGTATGTACACCTCGTTGGTCTAGTGGTCGTAAGCTCTACGCATGAGGTCCTGGGTTCGATTTTCCGGTCTAGCAAAGTGTTATTGGGTGTTTCTATCTGGAATTTCTCAGTAGTAGCCCGGAGTCTGGATTTGTACCCGGTTGACGGCAAAAGGCTTGCCCGCTATTTCATAGGACTTAAACATAACTGGCGAAATGTGGGTGTACTAAAGATACATCTCTGCCCAGACCTTCGGGGAAATAAGGCGTGCTGTAAAGTTTTTGTGTAAAAAAAACGAATAATATCGCAACTGTAATTTTCATCTATAAATGTATCCTCACTGAACATAAATCATCTCCAAAAGTAGCAACGCTTAGGAACGAACAAAAGAAACGCAAATAAAGCATTTATAAATGTACTGATAAAGCAACAGGCAATATAAGACATAATTCTCTTTTATTCACTAATTACTTCTTAGGTAATACTTTTGTTACTTAATTAAGAATACAACAGCTGGCTCCTACAAATGGTCTCAAGCTAATTATCGAAGGTTTTCTGATTAAATAGACGCGCTTCTCTTAGAACCAGACTTCTTTAATAATATTTTTCTTGTAAGTATCTTAAGTGTACTTTTGGTGATTGAAATCATAAGCGGTATCGAGGTCTAGAAGCCATTAATTGGTCTCCAGTGATGAATTGATCCAGTGAGTGTTTTAGTATTCGAACTGCGTACAAAAGGACCAACTTTTTTTCAGTAAGTAATTTGAAGGTCAGAATGATTAGTTCAAAGTTGTCTACTCTTGAAAGTATCTTCTATTAGCTATACTATCGGGATAACAATGACACCATTCTACACACCCTATAAACGTCTTTCAGCGTCATATCCAAGTGACATACACTTTTTGATTCCCTAAAGTGGCTCAGATATCAGCCATCTTATAAAAGCATCTATATTTCTCAATTCCCGAAGGAGAAACAGCGATCCATATCTATGTACATAATAAAATGTAATGGCGTTATATTGATCGTATATAAGATGGTGTATGGAGCGATTTTCCTTCAGTTTACTAGAAGACAATGGTAAAAGCTGCCATATGAAATCGAGCGTGCGTTATTGCAAGATTGTTGTGCAAGCCTTAAATGTAGCTACGTATATATCTATTGTTCTTTAATGCTTAGTAAACGAATATTATAACCGATAACAAAAGAAAGAATTCACGACGCGAAGGACCAGATTTTGCTAAGGCAAGCTAAGCTAATCCAATGCATGACCTCACCCACCTAAGTGCCCATTAGTTTTACTGACTTACAAAATTGTGACAAATCGTGTTTTCCTCACGAAAATAAAATACCAACTCCTATTTATTCAAGAGGCTCGAACAGGCACGCAGAACCACAAAACTAAGGACCCCGAAATTCCTGCAGGAACTCTCTTCAAGGGCGCGCCCCATTGCCCTTCATATCTTCAACTCTTCCACATCTAAAGGACCATTACCGTCTCGCAGCAGCCCTTTACAAGCGCAAATATTATTTTTATTTTCATTTAATTGTGGGCCTTGCCCCGTTGTTGCCGAAAGTTCTCGTAACGACTGAACTTGCAAACGGTCTCCCGACACTTAAGTTGATTTAAGTAATTTCGCAGTCGCCTTGTGAATTTGGAATGCGACGGACGTCGGTGTGGTGATAAAAAGCGGCTTGGAACCTTGTTACTTTGAGAGAGTAGAATTTGCATTGTTGTGGGGTTAGTGTTTTTTTTAAAATCAAGCTGTTAAATAAGGGTCATTTGAGTTTGAAGATCACTGATCTACTCTTCATCGATATTATAATATTATAAATGCGAAAGCTACTCTGTCTGTCGGAGTATGTCTGACTGTTACCTTTTCACGTCTTAACGGTGGCTGCACGGATTAAGATGAAATTTGGCACATGGATAGACTATCACCTGGTTTAGAAACTTTAGACATAGGATATATATACGTTTTACCATAGTAGTATGTTCCCGTGAGAACATTTCTGACTTCTACGCTGTTGAAGCCAAAAGGCTACTCATTAATAAATCAGTCAAAAGAAATCTTCTGCTGGACAAAAACCTCTCCCAAAATTAAAAAAAAAACGTATATAAACTTACGCTTTATTCCAATGGGGCTAGGCAGAAACTACAGAACGCCACCTGCTACGATCCTAACAAACTCCTTTTGCCTCGTTAACGTTCATACATCTGATCATACACTCACGCCGGTTGCGAAAAAATGTTTACTACGGAACATTAACACAAGACTACGTAAAACAAGAAAAAAGATGATAGCTGCAAAAGTATGAACTGTAGCTCAGCTAACCACGCCCTTCTCTAAATACAGTATGAAATGATTTTCCATGCAAGAAACGCTTAATTGGTAATGAAATTAAGTTAAATTAGTTCATTTAGATTTGGTTAATTCATATTAAAAAATAATTTTCCAAATCGGTTCATAAATGACGGAGTAGTGAGGTAACAAACAAAAAAAATACAACCGAATTGATAACCTCCTCCTTTTTGGAAAGATGGTTAAAAACCAAAATAAGCAGGACATATGATTTGGCATTGGGTTAATGTGGTGATATCATAAAAATAATCGATTCTGTTTCTAGCAATGAAAGCCATCAGGTCTACCTTCTCACTTAGTAAAAGCATATTACCGAAGTTACGTAAACCACTTATAGATTCTATACAATTCCGAACTATCCGTTCCGAAGCAAACGATCTACCCCGATTCGGATCCAAACACCAAATTAATAATACAAGAACTGCCCCACAGGGTACATTGAACTTCAAATAGCTTGTAACTTCTATATATCCACTTACCCCACGAGGACAACAAGCTCTCTAATTGAGGACATACCTCCGAGATCCCTTTAAAACTAAGTTTAGACATGTCTCTGAATAATCCAGGAAAATTCAAATATATAATTTAACGCTTCGAATAATCCTGTAATTAAAGTTTATTTGTAATAGAGAAGTAAGTTGCTCTCCTGAAGTGAACTTTATTTCTTGGTCTCTAAGGTATCCAGAAGTTGATCTTGAATTGTTTATGAGTTTGGATTTAGACGTTTCGTGTAACTGCCGTGTGGTCAACTGGAGTGTCGTAGAACAGTTTGAAATTATTTCAGAAAGTATTTTTTAACTTATTTCAAATAGACTATTAGTATTTAGAATAGACTCAGACTAGAAGTAGACTGCCTCATTGGTCTAGTGACTGCTGAGCCTGGGTTCGATTCCTACGTCGAGCAAATGCTTAATGGGTTTTTCCATCTGAAATTTGTCAGTTGTAGCCCGGAGACTGGTTTTGTGAAATTTGTGAACATACCAGGCGGAATGTGGGTGTACTAAAGGTACACCTATGCCTAGCCCTTTGGGGAACACAGACGTGATGTTATGTTATTAGAAAGTATTTAGAAATTCATCCGCATCGCTGTCGGCTGGTAGTGTACCCAAGAGACTGGCGGCTCTGCCACGTTGTATGGCAATACTTAGCCTGGCCTGGTTTTACAGCTAGCTCATCGCCATTATTTTGAATAACACAGGATTGATTAATCAAAATCTTGTCGCAAAAAAGAGGACAGGCCATACCATTAATTCCTATTCGAAATAAAAAAAATCTCTATAGCACAAAAGTCGAATTAACACGGACATTAAAATTCAAATAATTGCGTGCCGTACTTTATCAAAACGAATGGATGCGAGGAGCTAATTTATATTTCATCCGGAGGGATGAAAAACACGTCGAATTTCCCTTTAAAAATATACATGATACATGTTTAAGAATCATTTGTGAAGAGCTTTATACATATTTGACGGGCTTTCCCTGAGGTAATCAATTTTTACCGACTGTGCTGAAGAAGAATGGCTACTGGGTTTTGAATTAGGTATTTGTTTTAATCTTTTGTTTACATATGTGTCGTTATGTTCAGGATGAGTTAATGGGTAAATTAATATCATCATTATGTTCACGTAGAACAAGTATAAAGGTACCGAAAGCCTTTTTTTTTTAAACCACAACGGGGTAGGTCTTGGCCTGAATCTCACCTGATGGTAAGTGATGATCAGGCCGAAGGTGGAAGCGAGCTTCACCCGGAATCCTCTACCACAGAGGAACTGGCTATCTTACCTCTAACTGCTCGAACACTACAATGCTGTTAACATTGTAGTTATGGCGACAGACTTAGATAAGATGGTGGTAGCTAGCCAGGCAGACTTAAAACAAGTCCTACCACCAACCAAACCGAGCAGAAATAAACTGGTTATAAAGAAGCATGCTTAAAAGCAGCTTGCTCACAATAAGTATGCAAATTTTAAGCATACACACCTGTCACAGAATGAATCAAATCGATAATAGCATGTTCATAATAAGCAAACCTGTTCAGAAGCGCTCGGAGCACGCCCCCCTCAACCCGCGCCTCAGGTAGCATGCTCGAAAAACACACGACTGTTGATTTTTGAGCATACTCGAAATAAGCATGCTCATTACTAGCAATATTTCGACACACATGCTAGTAAGCAACAATTGCTCAATAGTGGTATGCTTTCGTGCTACTAATGAGCATTTGTGTCAGTACCTTAATGAACCAAAACACTTGGAAGAGAAACGGCTAAGTGCCAAAGTTGTGCTTTTGGTTAACTGGGACAGTAATAATTTGCCTTTGAGTATTTTCTATTTTCTCATTGGCCTACGTCTTTGTTTTATCCTCTATCCTAGAAGGGCAGGATTTCATGTCCACAACCCTTTGCTTCGAAATCCTAAGGTATCCACGTAAACTGATCTCTCTCATTTCCCAACAAAATATTTTGCCAATCAGTGGCTTATCAATATTAAAGCTTGATCAGCAGTCCAAACCCACCCTAAAACGTATTAAGCCCACGATTGAAACAACAGCTTTAAGATATTCAAATAATCTTTGCCAATAACTGAATGTTATTTACCTGAACCAATCTATCAGGGTTTCCACAGGAGATCTTTTCTTAATAAATCCGAATCCCCTTTGTGTGCAAAACTTATTCGCCTCGGCTTGGTTTTAATAAAATTTCAAGACAAACTGGCTGTTATAATATTCCTGTAATATCTGAACGATAAACAGATGTTTATTGGACGAGAAAAACTCATAACTTTCAACTATGCAGCGGTTTTGCTTGGGTCTTTTGAAAAAGAAGTGTTTTCGTTCATGTTTTGCATTTCTTCTTTTTAATTTCTTGGTGTTTTTCTCGAGTAAGATTAAAAACATAGAACATAATATAACGTTTCATTTTGTAACTGGAAATATGAGAATTCTTGTCTTGTATTTTGTATCGAAAATATCTCGTACATTTGCAAGGCAGTGAAGTGAGGTGGTAGCGGGACTGACTGCTACCACCTCACTATATATTACCTCACTCGTATATTTGCACGACGTATTTTAACTATTTCCACTCATCTGGCAATTAAAAAATTCAAATCATTTGACACCCGCACCTAATGGCCCACTCCCTTCCACAGAAGAGCAGTGATGGCCTATAACTACCGAAACATAACAATTCTGTTAACACTGTTTTTATGGCGACAGACTTAAATAAGCTGGTGGTAGCTAGCCAGGCGGACTTAGAACAAGCCCTACCACCAACCAAACCGAGCAGAAAATTTTGCCCCCACTGGGAATCGAACTCCGGACATCTGGGTCTGAGACAGGTGGTCTAACCACTAGACCGTAGAGGCGGTATGTCCTACAACAAACAATTTGAAGACATCCGACATCTACCAACCCGCACTGGGCCCACGTGATGGATAGCTCCCGTTCACAGAATGGAGGCCTGAGTCCCAGCACCGTAATATGCTAAAAAAGCTATTCGAATGCGTTTCGAAATTCGAAACAGTCAGGACTGATGACTCATCACGGAATTTGGGATCCCCAGGGATTATTTAGCACGAAAAGTTCAAACAGCATATCAGGGGCATTATCTTTCAAGTAATCTTGTCCATTGGACTCATCAAAGAGGGTCAAATGTAGTAAAAGCACGGGACGCGCCGTAAAGATAAGGCAGTCTTTTGTGCCGCGGCTGATAACATGGTGACGTTGACGCCCTGACCCTCCCGCTAATTACAGACCTTGACACTGTTGGTGTGTGGGGCTTGTTAGAGTTGCTTTTTGTGTAATTATTTAGTAGTTTTTAGTTACTCGTATAAGCAAGAACATATAAAAATCATGCTGTGGGGTAAATGTAGCCAAGTCGTTGTTCAATGAGATTATTGAGCTCTTTTTGTATAGTGTGGTGACATCCGCAACGCTATATGAGAACTACGCACCGAGCTGACGTCACGTAAATATACAACCATGCGATTAGCATATATACAACGTCCCGACATCAATCCTTGGGCTTGACCTGATACAGCCTTGCTGTCCTCCATCAGTAACGCCCTAATCCGAGGTTCATACCCCAAAGGAGGTGCCCTTAGCGTGTAGTCGCTTAGAAAGTTTATGCCCTGGCTGGAGGCCTTATTAGGCACCCATAGGAAAGTCCGATCAAGAATCCGACAACCTCACAGATTAAAAAAAAAAAGTATCGTCGGGCAATACCCCACCAGACGCAACACAGCCCACTGCTATGCCTATGCCTCTCGAATTGCAGGTAACTGACCTTGATGATTGCACAGCTATTTTTTTTCTAGTGTGAAGTTTTGCTACATAATTACCTTTATTCATCCACGTTGCGTTGCTTAAAGATAAGACAAGTTTAAACGTCAATAATGTATGGTCAAACTGTCGCTTATCATTACTTAACTTTATGTAACGTTTATGAATAAACCACGTAGTGTTTGGGAACACTGAGGATTTTACGTATTGATCTGTTAGAGGCCAAATATTAAGCAGTATCGTTAACAGACTGATATTAACTACGCAAAAACAGAGCACAACACGAACAGACCATCCTAAACACTTGTCGCCATAAAACTAATTTCATTTGCAACCGTATAATATAGTTTATTTCGTCGTTAATTTAATTAAGACCTCTGCTAGCTCTCCCTTTAATTAAATGAAGTCATTTAAATGGTTTATTTATTTATCAGTCATAATGAGGACTGTTTTAAGCTTCTTATGACAAGGAAGTGGCTCCTCGTTACAGTTGGTACTAAGGACTGTGCTGGACGAGAAGCATGACCACCTTAGAAACGGGTTTTGTCTACGGAAGAATAGACAAAATTACGGATTCACAATACCATTTGTCTATTCTTGTCTACGCTTGCTGGATAGATATTTTTTGAGGATGAGAATTAATCATTTTGATTGTTATGAGTTTGGGTGTTTGTTTATTAATACAAAATAAGAAAATAGAGGGAAGGGCTCGTCGCTAAATAATAACAGCCGCACGGGTCGATCGGAAGTGAAGCTACGTTTGTCGCGGTCGATTAGTGGATTGGTGACCATCCTTTTAATATCAAGACACCCTGGCTATCATTCGTCCAAAAACACACACAAACTACAGTGTTTTCAACTGTGGCGATGCCAACCATACATTTTTGCCCACTATCCTTTCAGTGCACATTTTTTTGTTTATAAACTATCCATAAAGTGAGCTTTTGGCCAGTTTGCCTTTTTTCCACATAATAATAACCAGATTAGCGGTCACCCCACTTCCTTTGATCAATATCTCGACAGAGTAATGAGCTTATTATATTAAGTAAGCAAGCGTGCACTTTGCTAGTAGGTACTTAACACCCCCTCCTCCCTCTCCCCAATTAAGAGGTATTAAGGCACTACCCCTGCACACCCGTAGGTTTAGCTCAGTAAATTAATTTCAGCTTCAATTTACATAGAAGCGTCATTTTACGACGTGTGCACTTTATGAAATATGTTCTTCAGTATGGCGGTTTGTCGGTCAATCACCAGTTTTGTTGGCTTCTTGCCCGGTTTCTAAGCTCCTCAGATAAACTCTGTATAGGTATTGATTCGACAAAGTTATCTAGGCTCTGTTTAATATTCAGTGTTCAGAATTGCATGGTTTAGATATCAATTGCACAATCGAATAGTGTAAATAAAAACAGCCGCGTGGCTCGATAGAAGTTCGCTTGCTACAACTGGTTTGTGGATTTACGACTATCCATGACATATCGAGGTCCCTCCGTGTCTCGGAAAGCACGTTAAGCCTTTATGCCCGGCTGTCATTAGTAGATCTTTGACAGTCGTCTCGGGTAATCAGACCCCCAAAAGGATTACAAGTCATAAGGGGTATCGTTTTACCCAGTAACTATGTTGTGGAGGTCAGATAGGCAGTCGCTCAATGTAAAATACTTGTATTAAGCTACATTTTTGGTTTAAAAGAGTATCCGTGGAGTTTCTTGCCCGTTCTTCTCCATAGGTACCTACAACGCTTTGGAATGGGCAACTAGCTTCATATTTCTGACTGACAGGCTCCTTGACAATTTAAAAGTACCTGTAAATGGTTTTATTGAAATAAATGCTTTGAGTTGAGTTAAGTTGACATCTGGTTAGACTGGAAGGCGACCCCGACATAGTTGCTAAAAGGCTAATGGGCAGATTTATTGTACAATCGTATAGTTATACTCTGGTAAAGAATATTTTCAGAAACCATTGATTTTTCTCATATTATAGAGAACAACTCGCGCGGTCTACGCGGTGTCCACTCCATAATACAGACGATCAGATCATTATCAAGATATAAGCAGACAAGTCCTGATCATAGACTAGCACAGTTATTTTCTACTCTAAAAACCTTACCTTCTTCTTCCAACAATAGCAGAGCCTATAACAAAAATAAATAACCTACGTTTATTTTCAGCAAGATTTTAGATTCTGGGCCAATCAGGGTCACAGCATTTACGGATTAACTTGCCAGCACTTTAAAGGAGAAAATTCCGGAGGTCTAAACAATTTCATACTTATCACGGAACGAGAGGCGTGACCCTCCTTATAGGCCATCTTATCAAGAGGCTCTTCGCCAATGAAATTTTCTAAGCTTGTGAAAATCAATGGGTCCTTACGCTAGGGATGCTTGTTTAAAAATTGACGCGGATATTTTTATGAATGGATTTTTTTTTCGGATATTGCTGCGGATATTTATTTGTTCCGTCATTTTGAAGGCAATGTTGCGGATGGATTCTAGGGTAGTTAGTTTTACACAGATGATCAGACAACAATAAGTCTGCAATGACTGTAAATCAATCTGCCTAGCCTTTTCCCAACTATTTTTTAGGTTGGCTTCCAGTCTAACCGGATGCAGCTAAATACCAGTAGTTTACTTGGAGTGACTGAAAGCCTGTCTGTCCTCCACAACTCAGTTGCTGGGTGGGCGGCGCAATAACTGTGATCAGTATTTTTATCAGAGTCTACTCTTCAAGGCATGGAAGAGTCAATGTATAAAGAATGGTCACCCATTCGGTATTGAATTTGAAACGGAAGCTTTGCAGGGTCTATATGTATCTAGCAGGTTGATTGATTTGCGATTCTTACTTTGTGATACTATGAGCCCCTCTCGGATACTCTAATATTCTCGTATGAGAGTGCTTTTTCATATAAAATTGTACATGTTAAGTGACATCGTATTAGTTTAAAATTGAGTCTCGTTCGAGCAATATATTTTGCATAAATGGAATCATATTTTGCGGTTCAAACGTTTTAAGAGTATTGCTATTTTAAATTATGCATGTACATATTTGAAATTTTCAGCTCAAATATTACTATATTTTAGTCACAATTATCTATGCTGTGTTTAATTTGTTATTTAAATCGAGTGTATAATTTTGCCATATGAATATTCATTATTTTGTGAACTAAAACTGCTATTTCACTAATAGTCTAATGTTTCAACAAACATTTTTAACGTTTTAAATAAAATCACAATCACTAAAGAGGTAAATTTGAAAAAAAAACAAAGAACAGAGCAAAACATCTGCAAATAAGTTTCGGATATTATTAAGGGTAACATCCTTATTTCACTCATCTCACCTCTAGTGTATTTTAAAAGGTATCTTCAAAGACTCAAGGGTGTGAAATGAAATTACACTCGAATTCCTATCAGATACAGTTCAAAATTGTTTGTGGAAACCTTCTATTTTTAAGGGAATTTTCTTCGATTATTTTAGAAGCCTTATATGAAGGGGTGTGAGTTTAGTTTATTTATCTTTATTTGTCACATCAATGCTTTCGGGACCATGGTACTTGAAATTTTATCTTTTGTGCTAGTGGAATCAGGGGACTAGTTCTGAAGGGGTAAAATATGAATTTGGGTGCATCATAGTATCGGAAATATTAGGGTTGCGTTCACAATGGTGTTTTGGGGGATATCATGGCATACCTAACTGCGAAGACATGGTTCTCTTAAGGTTTCCAAAAAGGAAACATGCCATGCACGAAAAAATAAATAAATCGACACCTCATATAAAGGATACAAGGCTTTTTGGGTTTACGGAAGAGAAGTAGCATGGTTTTCCGATCTCTAATAACCAATCCGTGCACGAAACGCAGTGATTATAAACTTCAACCTTCAGTCAATCTGCCTAACCTTTTCCGAACCATGTTGGGGTCGGCCACCAGTGTAACCTGATGCAGCTGAATACCAGTTTTTACATGGAGCGACTGCCTCGTTGGCCTCCACAACCCTAGCTGGGTAACACGATAACCCTTGGTAAGACTGGTTGTTAGACTTTAGGGCTTCTGATTATAATGGTTAGGCCATTCTCAAATATCTACGAATGACAGCCGGGACCAACGGCTAACGTGCTTACCAAAGCAACGAAGGGGTCTCGATATGTAATGCATGGTCATCCATCCACGAATCGACCGCGGCAAACGTAGCTTGACCTTCGATCGACCTGTGTGGCTGTTATTATTTAGCCACGATCCACTCCTGAATCTTTATAAAATATTATTAAATAATCACTTATTTATAAAATGCTTTAAAAATAAAAAACCCAGTCTCCTTTGTATCACCCTTTCAACCCTCGATCACTGCAAAACAAGTAAATAAAGTCGTTTCTCGTCAAGTGGATGTGGGTTTACGTTCTCGTTTACGAGATAACTGCGAGAACGAGAAGGCGCGGGATGTGTTTTACGTGCGACCACGTTTAAATATATATTTTTATGTTAGGGGATGTGTTTATAGGGCTGACATTTAGATTTGTTGAAAGGGTTCGGGGTTTAAAGGAGATGTCCCCATTGGTTATTGAAGTGTCTCGCAATAATCGATGGTGTTGTCTTTGATAGTTTGTAGTTTTCTGTATTCGAAACTTTAAAATGGTAAGCATCTTGTATCTCATAAACAACATGTAGATGGATTTACCTACGGCAATAAATAAAAACACTGACGACTCTAATAATCTTAAGCAGATTATTTTGAAACTATCAAATAGAAAGAAAAAAGAAAATTCGTTTATTTGCGGTAAACATGACGCAAAGAAAGAACACAAAACAAAAAAGAACATGTTGGGGGACAAAATATGCGTCACATCCACGCAAAACGACCATCGCTCAGCATAATGCTACGACCTTATGCGGGATAGAGCACCAGCGCTGGGTTTCAGCGACAGCCGGCTAAATAAATCCTAACGTCGTCTCCACGATGTATAACTATATTTTATTGGGTTCTACTATTGCTTTAGTAGCAGCTCAGAGTCCAGATTTGTGCCCGGTTGAGGTTGTACCTGGATGAGGAACTCATAGAACCGGGAAGTATGGCAGAAAAAAGGAGAGACCCCAGCAGTGGGTGATTCTGGGCTGAAATGATGATGATGATGTCAGCATCATCAGCCAATATATTATCATTATTGGCTAAATATTCGCCCCCTACCTATTCGGTATACTTTAGTTTTTACCTCGACTACACCCCTTCGGAAAATATAGGTGTGCTGTCCTTTTAAATGCAGTTTTTATGCGTGTGTTTTTTATCTTGCCTTCTACTCAGGCATTTTATTTTAATAAAATTATATGTTAAGAAACTGCCAACCCTATAGAAAGTACACCCTGTATAGGTGTCGACGACCATTTTGTTTTATTGTCCGTTTTACGATCGCTGCTGTGGTTTAAAATTCGAAATTCTAAAATTTATGTCGAACATATTATCCTTATGTTTGCATTTTATACTGCAATGATAAAATTGATGGCGCTGCGTCGTTGGTCTAGAGGTTGCAAGCGCTACTGCTGCTGAGCAAGAGGTCCTGGGTTCGATTCCCAGATAAGGAAAAGTGTTATTGGGTTTTTCTATCAGGAATTTCTCAGTAGCAGCCCGGAGTCTGGATTCGTGTCCGATTAATGGCAATAGGATCGCCCCCGTTACACCGCGCTTACCTATTCCTAAAGATTCATAAAAAACCCTGTAAATAATCGACACGTGTTTCACCTCTCAACGAGGCATTCTCAGGGACGATTGACTAGTCGCGAATCCGAACACGACGTTGCCACGCCGAGCACTGGACGCTATTGCTATTTTCTGTTGTATTTTTATAATGGATTTTCGCCAAGTCACGCCTGAATCAATTAACTAGTGGTTTTTTCTATTGCCAGATTTATATTCCGATTTCTTTAATCCATTTTTTCTGCGATTTCTACTCCATTTTCAAGCTTTCCTAAAACTGGTCAACCGCTCAAAACAAAAACCATTACAAATATCACTCGTCTCTTCACAATACCTTATTCTACAAACTTCTTCACATACACACACACACACACACAATATCGGTCGTCACGGACCACATTACAGTTTTATTGGGAAAGTTCCGCCCAGCCCAACGTGGGGAGACACCCGCACTAGATAAAAATGCACGTAAGTTCACCCTGTATATGAGATTGTTCGCCCCTGTTTTTGACTCAAGAAGTTTAAATTGTAGGGGAATAAAAGACTTTAAAGTGAAAAAGGAAGATGTGAAATATTTAGCGACGTCGAATACCAATTTATCCTGTAGGTATACATTTTTATAAAGTTTGCGTCACCCCCCGCCATAATCATGCAGTTTTTCTCCACAAAACGACTGGCGGTATTCCATTTCTGGCTGATCTCTGAAATTCAGGCTCTGAAGGTCAGATGTTCAGGCTTCTTCTCTCGTATCTGCACCAACTAGTTACTCAATATGTTTGAGCTGGATAGTGCTGATCTATGCGTCGTGTCTGTGAACAAGCGCCGTCAGTTGGGACTGGTCATCTCTTAGTTGGCATGAATTATGTTTTTTTTTTTTTCTATTTTATATCGTTCTCACATATAAATTCAACATTAATGATGTAACTAATATGATGTCCATGGAGTTTCTTTTCGTTTTTCTCCAGGTACCTACTACGCTTTGGAATGGGCAACTTCATAGCTTCATATACTGAGTAACCGATTCCTTGGCAATTCAAAAGTGCATGTAAATGGTTTACGGCTCGTGCAAATCGGCGCGATATCGCGGGCGCGACAGTCAGTGCGACCCTTGTCGCACTGACTGTCGCCTGCACGACCGTTTTATTGAAATAAATGCTTTGAGTTTGAGTTTGACTACTGTAGGTACGTAGACGTAGTAAAACATAGTACCAGAACAAAACAGTTATTAAAGTTACCGGTATAGGTATGATGAAGCAAAACCACTAAGTCTTAAAGCTGTCTACCGTTAGAGAGACAATAAAAAACAAGAGAGAGAGTTAGAAACTTCCTCCTCTCTATCCTCCATCTTTATCCGAGGTGGGCACAATCTCCGCCTATTAGCATATGCCCGATAAGTCGGAGCAAGGAATATTTTAACTGAAGGACAATTTTCTTTCGTTTACAAAGAATAAAGGTAGGATGGTGTCATGATATTGGTTTTTAAAATGTTTGGTGATGAAAGTGGATTGCTAATTAATTAGTGGTTTGGAAATTGCTGCATGTTATTATATTAGCACGCTTGGCAGTTGAATTGACACTCGTAGAGCGTGTGTATAGAACATCATACTGAACAACTTTTTCCATGGGACCAAAAACACAATATCAACTGTCGACTCGTCCCAAATGTTTTGGGGCAGCTGATAATTTTTGCAATTACGATGTTGCTTCCATGGCGAAAGTTGTTTGGTTGGATGCTCTGATAGACTGAGTTTAAATTGGTTATAATTCCTACAGAACATAATAATTATTATGCCTCACTAATGAGGTTTCTTTCCAAAAACAAAACACAACAATTCTTATTAGACCTCATTATTTTTCAAATACAGAACGCTCCTTCAATTTCGCTATTTTCCACAATACCGTCTTATTTCCTAATTCTTTGCTTCCCAACCCAGTTCGCCGGCACATTACATTCGTTTGTAACTCAATATGTTGGCGGCACGTAGCACACGTATGTTAGGAGTCATGTGTTCACGCGTGCTGTCACATGGGTATCAGCGGGTTGAGAGGTCGCCAGGGATCGATGTGCGGTTGATACCTGATGGAAAGCAATGGATACTGTGAATTTAAACTTGATAAATCGTAAGTTTTGTAAATGTCTTGATTTGTCAACAAACTGTATCTATTATATTCAAACAGTAATAATATTTTAATACCGTGATTTAAAAGAGTTTTAAACCCGTCCTTTTACGTAGGAAACTACGCTTTGGAACGGGCATGTAGCTTCTGATTGACCGACTCTTTGACAATTCAAAAGTAAAGTAAACGGTTTAATTGAAATAAATGATTTATTTTCCCTCATAGACTAAGTTTCTCTCAAAATCTTATATGCCCGTTATAATTTACGAGACAGCATTAGTGACTGTTTAAGAGACACTATGAATAGGGGCTTTGTTTAAATCCTACACCATTCCGGCTATCCTGATTCATGCATCATAAACAATCGCAAACGTTAAACATAATAGCCAGCGCAGACTGGCGGACGGGACTGCAGTGGATTTTAAATTTATCAGTTGAATTTAATACTTAACCAATCAGAATAAGGTATATATTTGAATGCCCGATGATCGAGCTTGGAGCATCGCAGCGCAGTTTTTCGTCGATCACAGAGCATTCAAATATATACCTTATTTGTATTTGATAAGTATTCAATTCAATTGATAAACTGAAAATCCTCTGCCGTCCATTAGCTTCATTTGTTTTCACAGCCCAGCATCTCAAGCCCTTTCCCTGACCAGTGATAATATTTGATTCAAAGTGATTGTTTAACTATTGTGTCTGGTTTTCGGACAATGAGCTTGTTACGAGAAATAGGACACATAAGTCAGGTTTCTCAAATCAAAGGCTAAGTAATCCTACGGACAGGAAATGAATTGACTGAACTGTGGCTGGCCAGCTGAATTGGGTCTCAGTCTTGGAACATTATGCATGCATACATGCACTCACGCTTTTTATAAACGTTCATTCGCCGGGTGGATTGGAAGGGGAAATATCTAAGAGTATATATATTTTTGAAATGTGCTAATTAAGCCCTTTCATTTGATATCAAAGATGACACCATAAAAAAAAAACAATTTAATGTGACGTCACATGGCCTTAACCAGCGGACGACTAAGACGCTTCCGACGAAGCCCATTTGTCAAATTATGATGAGTATTTTAGAAGTTATGAGGGAACAGATGAACTTACATACATACATACCTACCGGTCAAAATCATAACCCTCCTTTTTGCTACGCCGTAGTCGGGAAAAAAAACCTCACCAATACCCTAAGACTTAGCGGCGACACTCTTAATTATACCAATTACATAGAGTTTAGATTCAAACCGTAATCATTAATTATGTTAACGGCACCGCCGGACACATTTACGACACGATCCGATTCCGACAATACTTCGGGAAGCCATTCCGATTGTTAAGTAGTTATTGAGAGCTTTTTTTTACCGGATTTAATAGGAGAAATATTTGAGCGTAAAATGTTAGGAATTTCTGTGGTACGGGGATGGGAAATCGAAGATTGATCTTCTTAAACGATTTGAGGAGCTCGTGGCTAAGAAATAACAGCTGCACGGGTCGATCCGTCAGGTTAAGCTAAGCTTTCCGGGGTTGGTCCGTGGATGGGTGACCATCTTTACATATCGAGACTCCTCCGTGGCTCAGAAAGTACGTTTATTAATACTAACAATATAAGGTCAACAAAACAAAGAAATTAAAGTGAAGTAAATTAATATACCTACCTATAATATAATAATTATATATAATATAATATATATAATGATAATATATATATAATAATTAGTATAGATATAGTCAGGTAGTACATACCTAAGACTGCAATCAATTTTATTATAACAAGCATAATCTGGATAAATTCATATAATTTAGAAAGTCTTTCACTGAGTAATAATAACATTTGCAGTAGTACCTTAAATTTAAAAATGTTTACTGAATAATGTTATTAATGCAGCACGCGTGCTATAAGGTACCTATAACTTAGAAGTTTAGTCAAGTAGCACTAAGCAAGTGTTACAAATGTGCTGAAAACACACTAGATTTAGTGTAATATTTACTGATTATAATTTATTGTATACTTTACAGCTGAAGCCCAGGATAGATGGGCGGCATTTCTACTGCAACGAAATTGCCAAATTGCAGTTTGGATGCAGTTAGAATGCTGTAAATTATATGTGTACCCAGTGACTTCATCTGCATAAGGCTTGCTTGCCTGAACTTACATAGATCTGCATGGGCGATCTGTATTTTGGATGTTGCTAACAATCGGGATGTATGCAGCCCGTCTCTGTTGGTCTATCCCTAGATTATCCCTAGATATATTTATACCATCTGGGGATGATATAAATAATGAATAAAACACTGGCTACACAGGCATAGAGTATTTTTAAATCATCGAACAGCTAATCCATTCTTTTATTTCGATATTTGAATTTTTTGTCAAATATTCTAAATATTAGTGATGGGCCAAGTATGGGTTCTTCTAATCAGCCGATAATATAATGAATAATAGAATAATATGTATTTGATTGAATTTTTATTAGCAGATGCTGGGATTTGCGTTAGTTAGTAATACAAAAAAATATTTATTAGAATCAGAATTAATTTATTTGTAAGAATAATAATAATTGTTGTTGTTATACTTAAGCGTTATTGGGTTTTTATATCTGGAATTTCTCAGTGGCAGCCCGGAGTCTGGATTTGTGCCCGGTTGATGTCAATAGGCTAGCCCCCTATTACATGGGACTTAAACATAACTGGCGAAATGTGGGTGTACGATAGGTACAACTCTACCTAACCCTTCGGGTGATACAGGCGTGATGTTATGTTATGTTTAATAATAATTGTCATATGGACGACCGCAACCCAGATATGTTTGTTTATGTGCCCTCATTCTACCTTCGTTCATTTTGTATAGCAGATCATTTTAGAAAAGCCAATACTGGTGCCCGTTTTACACGACTACAGCGAACTAACAAGGAGGGTTATGATTTTGACCGGTATGTATGTATGTGATTATGTATGTATGTTCATCTCTTCCCTCATGAATTCTAAACTACTTATCATAATTTAACAAATGAGGTCTCGTTGGAAGCGTCTTGATCGTCCGCTGCTATAGGCTATGTGACGTCACATTAAATTGAATATGGCACCCTCCATAGGACATAAAGTCAGAGACTGAAATAAAATACCATTATCTCCAGCCATTTTATTTGACATCCAGAATACTCTTCACCTTTCAATTGTTAAAGTATTGACATAAATGTGGCCACATTTTTCAGCGACGCTAGTTTAGTGTAAGTGCTCAATATATCCTTGCAGAACAATTGGTTCCGCACAATATAAATAACGGGACATCGCTCAAAGTGGTTGGGAGTTAGCGTTCTAGCGGTCCTGGTTGGGTCGCAGTGAGGAATACTGGCGTTTTGTCTTAAATGGACAAGATGAACCTAATTTAATTAAGCAGCGACCTAATTGCGTTACACACTGTAAATCACAATTCGATTGCTAATCCATTGCTTCATAAGTTTGAAAAATTCATCTGCTCAACAACGTAAATGACGCAAAGAAAGTTGTTGAAAAAAAAAAAATGGCCAGTTATAATATGAACTAAAATAAATAAATTAATACTTTGAAACCACAGAGGTCACGCTGCCCCTTTCCAGCCATAAGGAAAAAAATACACAAGGGCGTAACAGCCCTGTAAGAGAATGACAACCCTACAGACTGATCCTAGCAAACTTGAGGCTGTTAGGATTAAAACTGTCAAAATGAAAAGCATTGCCACTGTAAGTGTGTTACGCAATTAACCCGCAGGTCTCACTACAATAACTTTTGGTTTAAAACTTGCAACGGCAATGCGTCTTGCGGACACGGCGCGACAATATAATAGCTTGATGTTACCAAATCTGATTTTTTTACAGCAGTTGTTATGTACTTACAAGTTAAAATTTAAATTTTTAATAACCCCCGACACAATTCCAGGTGATGCTGCAGTATCGGTTGAAAGTTTACTATGTTCTTCTAATATCATTGAAGTAATAGAATACTAAATTTCGAATCGATCAGACCTGTGGAAGATGGGCACACAATCATCAACTAGAAAAGAGCTGATAATCTTCAAACGGCTGAACCGATTTTCTTGAATTGTTGCTAAGAACACTCTCGATCAAGACACCTTTCAAACAAAAAAATAATAATCAAAATCGGTTCAGCCGTTTGGGAGCTACGAGGGAACAGACAGATACACAGATACACACGTTAAACTTATAACACCCCTCTTTTTCCGTCGGGGGTTAAAAACAGTACTTAGTCAAGTTGTTTTTGGAAATTGATTTTTTACAACCTGGACCAAAGGTCGACATTGATGAGGCTCATGCCTAAATATTGGTTTACTGTTCAACTCCGAGTCTCCGAACCCTCCATCTTTTTCAATAATCATACATAGGTACCAGCCTCTCAACACTATTGTGCATTCCAAGTTCCCCTTGACCTCATTTGAATCCGCTGCCCGCTCCCCGCCCTCGCTGCACCACACCCGACACTTTTATTGCAAAAGTTTCTACACCCTGACTGCCGGAATTCGCCTAGTAACTGCCAACTTTACCCATTTGTAGGATACAAATTCAAACTGTATGAATTGAAAAAAAGCGTTTTCTGACTCTTGATAATTGTGTGGCTCTCATCGTTTTCTTGTTTTTCGCCAATTTATGGAACAACTTTGATGTGCTGTTGTTTTTATTTGGAAGGTTGTGGTAGGCTGTGTATTTTGAATTGGTTTTCGTCATTTATTTTTTAGTAAAGTAAAGTTTATTTATTTGCTTAGATTGTAGGTACATAACGTAGTGTATTAAAAAAAAAAACAATTGTGATCCTTATACAATCTACCTTAGATTAGGCATGCAAACATTTATTAATGAAGTAAATGAGTGTGAAGTAAATGAATGAGGTAATCAAAAGAAATAGTGTCAAAATACAAAATTAATTACAGGTCAAAACGGTATAATTGAATGCGTTGGTAGGTATATCGGTAAATTACAAAAAAAGGTTATAATTATCTAAGTTAAGTTAGTTAGTTCAGTCTGTTCTGCTTCTTTAGTTAGATATCTGTAAGTAGTGTCGATGGTTTAACGATTCATGGAATAAAGTTATTTAGATAAACTTGTTTCTGTCTTGATTAAGATATTTTTGTTATGAATAATATCACTAACACTGTCAGTCAAATGGTAATTAGTCGGCAAAGTGGTTCATACCGTGGTCTAAATATTATCCAGTCAGCAAAGTGGCAGAAGGGCTGACTGCTCTGTGTGTCGACTTAGGTCCGTTTAAGAGCCCACACAACCTCAAGTTTTTATCTCGCTCGCACCATACTACTCCCGGACTGAGTGCGAGCGAGACGGAGGCGGCTCCAAATCGGCAAACGTTTAGGTAATTGCTTTTTACGGCGAAAATAATGGTAATTAAAAAAAAAAAAAAACAAAGTCGCTGCTTTATAGTTAGTTTAGTTAGTGTGCCAAGATTCATGATCTAATTGGAAGTATTTTTTGAATAGCAGCGGTTTATTGTTCGGTTTGGAGGTAACATTGGATTTTTTTTCTATCGAGATTTTATGAAATCGTATTTTCGGCTAATAATAATTATAGTCGCTAACGTTAATCCTCAACTTTAACATAATATATTTATTTCAAAATTAATTCCGCAGTAGTTTCGATATAACGGCGAATCTTGCTAAGCAATTTGACGACTTATAGGCCCTTAAGTATTGCTACTCGTATAGGCTATTTTAATGCTACCATTCTCGGTACTAGAGTTCCATTTTCACCCGTAGATGGTAACGACCTGGTAGCATGAAACTACATATAACACGATATGAAAAGTTAACAATTCTTGACATGTTAACAGGTGGGACAAGGCCTGGGTAGAAACATTAGTAGTTCATTTATTTACATTAGTAGTCAAAGTGATCGAACGATTAGCCAGTCAACAGTGTTGATAGAGGGAGATTGATGGACTTAGAGGAGTAGAACAAAAGCCTTGTCTTAAGTTCTGAGTTGAGCTACACCATTACTGACAAATGCTTGCACTGACTGGACAGGTCCACTCAAATCTGTGTGGTTCTTTCCTCAAAATACCATTTGAGACGCTAATCTACAGGTTCTTCAATGGCCTGACCAAGATTATGTCTGGACTTTAAAAGAGATTGCGACCTCTAAGTTTGTTACGGCCTTTATTCTCAGAGTAGTCAGATAGTAAACGCCGACCTTATCTAGCTTATTTTCAATATTTTTTAATATGACGTGTAAAAGCGATTTCGATATCCCATTTACAGAATAAACAATTTCGTTTCATATTTTTCTATTAAATCAATTACAGCCACTTTTGAATTATCAAGTAGTCGGTCATTCAAAAACACAGAGCCTATTCCAAAGCGTAATAGGTTCCTATGGGGAAGAAAGGACAAGAAACTCCATGGAAAGGTGGATAGCCCATCCACCTTTCCATGGAGTGTGTGAGAGGATATTATGAATCAAAATGATAACGTGATGGCTGACAGGGGAGAATGGAAAGGAAAAACATATTGCATGAAGATGAGACTGTTAGGGCAGGGAGTAGAAGAAGATTGGTGATAAAGCTGACTGCACAGGAACGGAACGTTGTGGCTTGGCTTCACAGTCGGCGTAATGTGGCTTGCCTGTCGATCATCTACAGATTGTACTTCGGAGAGTGTGTGCAGGAGCTCCACGACCTGATTCCACTGTTGCCCGTTTATAACCGGACTACCAGATTTACTGCAGAGTACCATCCGCACTTGGTTGATATCCCGTCCAGACGTACTCAGCGCTTCTCCTCCCCATTTATTATGCGCACGGCCAAAGTGTGGAACTCTCTGCCAGCGTCTGTGTCTGCGTCCCTTCCACATATAATTTGTCTACCTTCAAAGCAAGAGCGTAAGTCATCTTTAGGGCGAGCTCGTTCCATCATAGACTTCATCCATCCCTTTCCATGAGGCGAGGTCAGGGTCAAGAGCAGGCCCATTTCCATTTTTTTTATAGTGTTCCTCTTCTGCCTTGTGCTCGGTTAATGGCAACAGATTCGCCCTTCATTCATACTTACTATAGATAAATATTTGAAATATGAAAGTAACTCTGTCTCTCTGTCTGTTACCTTTTCACGGCTTAACTGCTCAAAGGATTGGCCCACGGATAAACCATGACCTGGCTTAGGATATGGGATACATTTTATCCTGGTCGTACGTTCCTGTGGGGTAGTTTCCGAGCCCCTCACGGTCGAAGCTGAAATATGGATGTACAGCCTTATCTATCTCTCCGGAGATTTCAGGTGTGGGATGTTCAAATACCTCAAAGCGTGGAGGCTTTGTTTAACCTTTTTACACAGTCAAGTGTTGGACTATCGCTATTTATAACTAGCTCGCTATGTGACCTCGATAGAGATCGATCGCGTTGGCCGTATGGCCCTAATAATAGAAGAAACTTCGAGGGAACATGGTAAAATAAATGAAATGTAGAAAAAATACGCATGATATGTATAAATACTTATGTGTTTTCTTAGAGTGTGTCCTTGGAGATTCTTCCCGTTCTTCTCCATAGAGATCTACGTTTTGGAATGAGCAATTAGCTTCAACTTTCTGACTAACTGACGGACTCTTTGACAATTCAAAAGAAGTAATTGAAATAAATGCTTTGAGTTTGAGCTTTGTGCAAAATCTTTAAGAAAAAAGACAACCTCACTTATATATAGAATTACTGCTCGGGCCACCTCGGCTCGGATCGTTATAGGTTACTAAATATATCTACGCCATTGTATTTTATGTCAACGTACAGAAACGCATCCAAACTCCTTTAATGCAGCAAGTTTGCAGCCAAAATGTAAACCATAACACTCTAAGGACCTATATGTGTCTTCATAGAGCGTAAGCGTTGTTTGACAAGACGCATTTTTAGAGACAATTTATAGTTAGACATAACGTAGCTTTGCCGGCAAAACGTAGCGTCCAATCATTATAGAAAACACCACACCCTCCATTTAAAATACTAGTATTCAGCTGCATTCGGTTAGTCTAGAAGCTGACTCCTCCATAGTTGGGGCAAGGCTACCCCTTGGTAAGACTGGTTGTCAGACTTTTGAGCGTCTGACTACCCTCAACGACTGCCAAAGATCTACGAATAACAGAAAAGAACAACGGCTTAACGTGCTTTCCGAGGCACGGAGGGGTCTCGATATGTCTGTAATGGATGGTCACTCATCCATGAACCGGCCGCGGCAGCTTAACCCGTGTATTACTTAGCCACGAGACCTTCTGTGTTTTTAGCACAAGTATCCCACTAAAACTTTAGAGGCATTTTTTCGTTACCCAACACGTCTTCTATGCCTATGAATCAGTAATGCCCAAAGCTAAACCACGTAAACATGAAGCTATAAAATTTAATCGCGGTGATAACTTTTTAGGCGGCGAGTGGTAAGCATTAGGTCTTTGATGGCAATTTATTATAATATGGGCTGGTTTTCGTAAATCTATGTTGGAGTTGGAAGCTCCATTATAAAAACATGTTTATAAATATCTAACTGTTCCCTCAGCTCTTTTTGATAGATGAACATCTTGTGTCCATCTCAAGATTTCAGTTCAAATATTTTCAATAAGATTCGACAGTTTTATAAACGTTTCAAATATCGTTCATTCGAGGGAAAACATAAAAATAAACATTACATCAACATGACCTCTATAATCCCCGAAGGGTTGGGCAGAGGTGTAACTATAGTAAAACCATATTTCCCCAGATAATTTTAAGTCCCATGTAATGGGCGAGCCTATTTCCATCAATCGGGCATAAATTCTGACTCAGGGCTGCTACTGAGAAATTCCTGATGGAAAAACCTAATAAAACTGTGCTTGACACGGGAATCGAACCCAGGACTTCATGCTCAGCAGTAGCGCTTGCAATTATTAGACCAACGAGGCAGTCCATAAACGTAATTCACCAAAAAATAATTACATTGTGGCTATTCCAGGAAGTCTCTCTCTGACCATTTCTTTCCATGTCTATTTCTTTTGTGACAGTTCCAGAAAATGCCGAAAAAAATATCCCTTAATAAAAATAAACTTTAATATATCTTAGTTTATTTATGATCATTTGTAAATAAATCGGTTCGAGCAAGTTTCTGAAAGAAGGGAAATATTTTTATTTCGTTTTGTACCTTTTATTCTGTGCGAAATAAATGTTTTTTCTTTCTGTCTTCAATTGAGTGTAACGTACATAAACTCACGCCTTCTTCCCCCCATGGGAAGGCAGGCAGGAATGACAGAATGCCACGTGCTACGATTCTTACTCCTATTGCTTCGTTTACGTTCATAGATATGGTCTTACACCCACGACTTGGGGTCCTTCTAGGGCGACCCCTCCTGGCGTTTCCACTCACATCTGCCTTACCTTACCTTTGTTAGTCACCTTTCATTCATCCTCTCAACCATGTCGTATGAATGTAACCATACGCCTTCAATCTCAAACTCAAAGCGTATATTTCAATTAAAACATTTACAGACACTTTTGAATTGACAAAAAGTCAGTCAGTTAAACAAAAAGTTGAAGCTAGTTGCCCATTCCAAAACGTAGATGTCTATGGAGAAGAACGGGAAAGAAACTCCAAGGACACTCTTTTAAATCAATTAAGATGTTACAAAATCTTAGGTACATTGTTGCTTCTTCATGTGAGAACAATGTAAAAAATAATTAAAAACAACTCAAAATATAAAATTAAAAATAATCCCTGCCAGATAAGAAATGACCAGTCTATACAAACGGCGCTTGTTCACGAACATGACGCGTGGATCAGCACCGTCCATCTCAACCATTTTGTAGGGAATCGAATGAATTTCGAACACTTGCCTCTAAATTGATTGAAAGTTAAATTAACTGTAAGTCTAACCCTTAACTAACCAAACGTTCCCCAGCTTAATTAAGTCAAACATCAAATTCTCCCGTCTTTCCCACAAAAAGTTACATCTAAACAATTAATTGGTGTAAATATAATTAGCAGGGGCACAGGCTACAAACTACGCTCAACAAATAGACGCCAGTAGTCTAATTTATATGGAGTCAACTACTGGTAACCAAATAAGCTGGAGGCATTTGAGCTGAGCGGTTATGCCAAGAGTTGAACCAACTTGGCAATTAACAGAGTGAGATACGAGAGGAAAGGATGTGTAGCGAATATGTTGGTGACAAAAAAAGTTGGTGGTATTCTGTGATATACAGAAATAAAGAAAAATTGGTTTATTGATCACAGAAACACGTGCATACAGAAAGATGGGTAATCAGAAAATTAAACAATATAATATCAGATCTATATTAGGTAATACCAGCATAAAACAGACATAGTCGGCAGCTGCACGTTATGACTGTGTCAAGGAGGCTTCCACTGCTGTACTATGGGAGAACCACCGTACAACGCTGATTTTCAGTGACCACCCGAAAAAGACGTACGGAAACCAAGTTAGGTTCTGTCATTTCTACATAAATACAGAACTCTTTCTTTCAGCTCATCGGTAATTTGATAAAAAATTAACCGACTTCTTATTATTACATAACCCAACAAACTCCCAAAAGTAACCTAACTAACATCTAACTTAAAAAATCACGACCGCAATAATCTTTAAACACGACCTTCAAAATACCAGCACAACACTAAAACCTCACTCCTAACATTGCAATGAATTTTTAAAACCCTAACTTACTTCAATATTAAAGCGATACTAATATTAAAGCAGTGTGATCAACGCGAGTAGTGATGGCCCAGTAGAAACGGCAGCGACTTACGAGTTGTGAGTCGTAGGTTCAAACCCAAACAAGCACTTTACTTTGTGTAAATTATTTCATCACAACTGCTCTCGAAACGGTGAAGGAACACCGTGAACATTGTGAGGAAACCGGCATGTCCTAAAACTGAAAAATATCTACCAACGAAATGAAATGAATTATGAAATGATTTTATTTTCTGTAAATAGGTTTGTACAAAACACTTTTTCATGTCAATAATATTTTAAATACCGTACTAGATGAGGTCGGCGTTTCCTATCTGACTACTCTGATAAGAAAGGCCTAAACAAACTCAGAGGTCTCTTTTAAAGTCCAGACATTTTATTGGATAGATCATATGAAGACCATGTAGATTCAACCCGCACTGAACCCGCGTGGTGGATTACAGCCCACTCCCTTTCATAGAGTGGAGCCCTGTGTCCCGTGTGAGCTGTGGAAACATGCAATATTAAAACAGTTGGCCGAACTTCACGGCCGTGTGTCCAGGTGGACGAAACTTTTTCCATTTTCCAGTATACTAGTGTTTATAAGCAGAGCTGTCGTCTTGCAGACTCCACTTAATTTTTATTTTATGCTCGCCGAGCTGTGTTTTGTGTAGTTTTAAAGATGGTTAAGTTTTTTGGAACGTTTGAATTGGAAATGAAGCTGTTTGTATGTTTTATTTTCAGTAAAGAGTTTGGTTTTGATAAATGGAAATCTTTTATCTTTCTTTGCTATAGTTCAAGCATTTTTTCATGACTAATGTAAAACTTAGTGTTGTGGCTATATCTAGAGACAAGCCATTATTATATATATATATTAGTATTATTGTGAATTCCTCAAGATGGCTCACCACCTGAAAACGTGGTTATCATGCCCCTTTTGCTTCACCATTGTTATAGTTTTTAGATAATTATGGAGCTATTTACAACTGCCTCGCTGGTCTAATGGTCGCAAGCGCTACTGCTAAGCATACGGTCTTGGATTCGATTCTCCTGTCGGGCAAAATGTCAAAACACGGAGGGGTCTCGATATGTAGTAGATGGTCACCCATTCATGAACCGACCGTAATCAACACACAAGAAATGTCGTAACAAATAATTACGACGCTGCTGCTTCCTTCAGCAATAACATCGACACTTGAAGAAAGATAGGTCATTTTTTTGGTTGGTATAGTTATTGGCGTGTGTAAGCTGACATAATATGGCTATTCATTAAATGTATGTTTTGTGTTGCGTAAGGTACATGATTTTGCGTACTAGTGTATAGAATCAATTTTTTTTTTCTTACTGAACAGACAGCTGTGCTGCTGGGGAATTTGTTGCGCCACTTTTTCTACCTAGCTAACTAAAGCGGACTGCCTTATGTAATTTTGACGTTCGAAAAATGCTGATTCTCAGCCTAGTTTGATTAAATGACTTTTGATTTTGAATTTCTTAGCCAGATATCATATTAGACACGTATCAGAACAACTTCAGTGATTATGACCCACCCTTCAATTTCCGTGAGACAAATGTTCCTCAGTCCTAAACTGGTGATTATCATGACGATAAGTAAACGACCACAAACTAGGGTCAACCTTACAAATTACCCTGACGGATGGCTTGACCCGTCTGTATGGAGCCTAATGGCTTGTCGTGACCTTCATCAGTTTATATGTCCAGTTCAGGAGATAATATTGTAATGTATGTTTTGAGATATTCAAACAGATTTCGTGTGGTATGTTGTCAAATAATCAGGGTGAAAGTTTAAAAGGGTGCAATAATATATTATTAAATAGTTTCTGCCCTCGATTTTATTCGACTCGAAGACGTAAGATACTACATAAACACCAAGGTATATAATGTGGACACAACAACACGGCTGAAAAGTTCTATGGGTTTTGCCAATGTTTGACTGGTGAAACTATTAGATATTTTTGTTGATTTTTTTTATGCAGACTGGGAACGTTATTAGATATACGCAGTTTAATTTATTGTAGCATTGTCGTCTCCACCTTGTATAACGGGACTAACCACCCAGGGTGCGCCAGACATACCAACAGAAATATCGCAAGATTATGCGAACAAACTCGAAAGTTAATAAAACCAAGAAAAGTCTCAAGTTTCTACGAAAACAACGATTTTCTTCAAAATCAGCATATTAATATAGACGGATGGTATATATAATCGACAAATACATGACTTGGACAAGGATAGTACGTTCTCGTCTACATATAAAACGGTTCACTAATCGTCATGTTTTATGCATGTAGGTTGTATATTAGCATAATACTTCTTTTCTAGTTTATTATAATTGCTTTGCGTTGGCATAGAGTGTGGAGTTGGAAGAATAGATGTTGTTAAAAGGCAGTATAAGCCAATATATTATTTTTTACCTATACCGGTAGGGGTAGTGCCAACTTTTTGCAGAAAAATGTCTGAAATTGTCGGGATACACTCATAGGAAATAGTCGTGGGGCTGCAGATGGCAAACATGACAACGTGACACCATAGTAACACTAGTACATTTTACCAAAATTACCAACCAGTTTTTCCAAGGGGTATTGTGTTACCCAGTGAGTGGGTTGTAGAGGTCAAAGGCAGTCGCTCCATGTAAAATACTGGTATTCAGCTGCATCTGGTTAGACTGGAAGCCGACCCCAACATAGTTGGGAAAGGGCTAGGCAGATTTAAACGGACCGAAAATCGTATAAACACAAACATCTGAAATCTGCTATCAATTACGAAATGTTTTTTTTATCGATATGAATTTTCAGTCCAAGAACATTTTCACACTTCCTAACCCACGGCACAGAATAACTCATTCTCACCCAAATATTCAAAGCTCCTCACTTCCATTTTTGTATGTAAATCCAGGGAAACACTATGAATCACCCTAATCCCTGCTTATAATGAAGGCAAGCCAAGGGGATGGGCAGCCGCGCCACAATTATGACTAATGACAGCAATGACTTGTGCCAACTAATACCACCCCTGTTTGCTTGTCATTCGGGTAATATTATAACATTTTTTTTGGATTCTTTTGAAGAGCGGCAACGTTGTGTGAAATGCTGATGTGGCTCACTCAGCGTCCAGCGCTCGGCGTGTTAACACGTCGTATACGGGTTCGCGACAAGTCAATCGTCATCCTGAGGATGCCTGGTTGAGAGGTGAAACACGTGTCGATTTCTTATAGGGTTTTTTAAGACTCTTTAAGAATAGTTAAGCGGAATAGGTACTAAATATATCTACGTCTATTGTATTTTATAATGGATTTCCGCCAAGTCACGCCTGAATCAATTAACTATCTGAAATGCTGATGTAAGACACATCTGGGCAGACTGAAAAGTGCTCCTTCATAGACAGAATGGGCTTTTTTTGAGATTTAAAAAAAAAAAAATCCTCTTTGCTACGATACGTTCTTGATTATTCTACGATTTAGCAATATTTCTTTTGTGAATTACTGCAGTAGGTACTGTTTTCCTCATTTTCTAATGCTGCTGAGTCTACATTACGGTTTAATTCTGTTCAATAATTTTATAGTCAGCATTATTTGGAATTAAAACCCTTTTTCCCATAACTCTTTCAAGATTTTAAGTCGTTTCTACAGCTAGAAACGACGGCTCAACAGCCTTCATCTTCCCTTAGAATACAGAAGTAAGAAAATTGTTGGAAAGTTTACCAACAGTTTTTATAACATAATTTTTGTCTTATATGTTGAAGTGAATAATTGTATTCTTTTTGAGTGAAATGTATCTTAAGCCGAAAATTAGGATACTTATAGCCTCGTATCTTATAAAAAAACTTTTAACAAAAAAAAAAAAACAACCGAATTCCAAAAAAAGCACTACAATTTTTTTTATTTAATTTCGGATGTCGGTGTCATTGGGTTTTGCCGTTGACTTCCATTAAAAAAAAACTCCTTCTTTTTGGAAGTCGTTTAAAGGATCCAGTTTTCTGATTTATGAAAACCCCGTTCATCACCTTCCATAACTAACTTATGGTCACCTGTCTCATTCCGATCATCGCATTATAGAAACCTCTCACTTCAACGGCTCATGGATCTCGCGACGCAAGAATTCCTCACCAATAAAAAATGTTCAACAATTCAAATTAAAAGATTATAATTTAAAATCAAAACATCTACATACGAGGGCTATAAAGTATGTCAGTACCTTTATGATAGCTTAACCTTACATATACTATAACCCTATATAACTTGAATGAATAGAGTTGTTCAAGTAACACCGGTAGTGCTAGCTTGTCAGGTTGGTACGACAGCTTATGTTATAAGTCATGTTTATTGGCATGTTGGTAATACATTCATAATTATTCAGTTAAGTTTCCATACGTTCCATAAGTTATATTGTAAAGCGAAAATTGTTTGAGTGAGTAGAATAGAGCTTAATTAGCGTTCCGTACCAAAAGGGTGCCAACGAAACCCTATCACTAAAGCTCAGCTGTCCGACCGTTTGTCTGTTCATCTTTTGAACCGTAATAGGTAGACACTTGAAATTTTCACAGAATATGTAGTCAGTGACATGCATAACCTGATCCCATTTCGCATCTTCTTCTTTGCAAGGCGGGTCAGGTAATCCAGAGTACTGACCGTACGACTATAACCGCTATAAAAACAAATAATGGAAATAAAATAATTGTACGGTGGTACGGAACCGAGTGGGAATTCGACTCGCATTTGACCACTTTTTTTTCATTTGGAGAGGCAAATTAGTGGTCCCAGTATGCTGTTAGTTAAACGATGAATATTCACAGGTAGATAATATTAAATAGAAAACGGATAGGAGAACGACAAAACATATACAGATAACACACGCTACAGAAAACATGAGGAGCTCGTGGCTAAGTAATAACAGCCGCACGGGTCGATCCATCAGGTTAAGCTACGCTTGCCGGGGTTGGTCCGTGGATGGGTGACCATCTGCAGTGCTATTCTGTACCCATCTCACCGTGAAAACTTAGGTGAACTGAGCTGTCAGTCCACCCGATGCTAGGAATTGACACTATTGGCAGCTCACTTCACGCTCACTTCACTTAAGTTTTCACGGTGAGATTTTAACAGAATAGACCGGCTGTTACATATCGAAAACTCCCGTGCCTCAGAGTCACGTTAAGCCGTTGGCGTCATTCGTGGATCTTTGACAGTCGTTACGGGTCGTCAGAAGCCCGAAAGTCTGACAACCAGTCTTACCATTACTCAGTATCGTATTACCCAGTTACTGGGTTGTGGAGGTCAGATAGGCAGTCACTCTATGTAAATACTGGTATTCTGCTGCATCCGGTTAGACTGGAAGCTGACCCCAACATAGTTGGGAAAAGGCTAGGCAGATTGATTGACACGCTACAGTAAACACACTAAGGCTAAATTTCATTTAACAATGGCGATATTGGAATCTGGTCCAAAAGGCTATATTAAGATATTTGAGCCATGGCCAGGCAGATTAAGAAGATGGACAGACGGCTTAACCAAATACTGCATATCAAAGAGACCGTATGTTAATGACAAAAGAAAAAAGTCTGATAAGACAATTTAGTTATTGCCAAAACGTTTATCAAAAAATGATGTTACATCTGTAAGCTAAGTCAATTATTCAGATCAAACAGAAATAACTTACCCATCCGATTAGAAATCGACTAAATTAAAAATAAATAAAAATACCAATAAATCTTATTCTTTGTCAATAGCCACGATTCGTTGTACAACTCATGGATTGTTTAAAATTCATAATAACTTCACGAAACGTTCCTTTATGTTAAGTAGTCGATTTAAATTCGATATCAAATCGATTCTATTGAACGATAGGCGAGTGATCTTGAGGCGTTAGTTAATTAAAGTACGATTATTATAATTCAATTGGATAGTTTAGTTGATTTATTATCTTTTTTGTTATTTCGCTGTTAAGTTTGATTTCAATAACGATCACTTGACCGACAACATTTTTTGTTGTGTTGTCGTGTGCTTGTAAAAACTTGGGAATTTTAAGTGTATCATCATTTTCGATAGGCGGCGATATCTGTTCATCTGATAGAGTGAAATGGGTCTCGTTGGGCTCAACGAATGGTGCGATACTAACGGGATAATCAGAACATTTGGAATCCGGATTGGTAATCGTAATATTATTGGTATATCTGATAAAATTCTTGAGCCGTCTCGTACGATATTGATGGAAAGTGAATGGGAATATAACTTTGATACGTGTTTATCCATATCAGAAAGTACAAATGATCAAATCTTTTATCTAAAATAGGTGCAGGTATCATCAGCGACTACTTGATTGTATAGTTATGTAAGAAGCTGCTGTCTTATATATATATATATGTATATATATATATATATATATATATTCTCTCTGTCTTCTGAATTTCTGAGGTTTATAAATCTAACAAGCCAAATATTTTATGCACTCCTCCAAAATCAGGAAAGGATCGCCTCGAGCAAGGCCGGCCAAACAAAATTAAAAATAAATATCGTACATCTCTCACTGCAAAACACATTTCGGATTTGATTGCACTATCAACATCAGATTTAAAACTAAATATCGACAGGAGAACATCTTCACAGCTCACATTTAATAAATGGAATTATATTTTTTCATTTCATTTACGAATAAAGTCAATTAAAGCATATTTTGTATTTTTTATGTATAGATTACCGTCTGGATATTCACTTTCATTTAGTAGTGATGGCCCGGTGCCGCCACAGTTTAAGAAATTTTGCTCACCTGGAAAATCTATTGGCCAACCTTGGTCTAGAATGTGACATACCTGTAGCGTAGATATTTATGTATTTATTGCTAAAACGAACTGCAGCATTTAGTTGTATACAAGCATCTTTTACCAGGAACTATACCGTGCAAACTTAAATTACTTCCAAAATTAAAGTTGGTTTAACTTTAATAGTTAAAATTAGCGCTGGCTGCGGCAAACGCTTCATATTCATAGGTTTATCAACAATTTAACATGCACTTATTTATTCATGCACTCTTGTAACTTCGCACTTGAGTTCAGACACTAAGTTCCATTTATTTAAGTTCAAATATTTATTAGAAGGTAGCTGTTATGAATAACGTACCATATAACTTGAAAATAAGTTAGTGGCTGAGTAATAACAGCCGCACGGGTCGATCCATCAGGTTAAGCAGGGCTTATCACGGTTGGTCTATGGATGGGTGACCATCTTTACACATCGAGGCTCCTCCGTGCCTCGGAAAGCACGTTAAACCGTTGGTCCCGGCTGTCAATCGTGAATCTTTGACAGTCGCTACGAGTTGTCGCCCGAAAGTCTTACCAAGGGGTAGATATCGTATTACCCAGTTACTGGGTTGTGTTGTGGGTTGTGGAGTGAATACTGGTATTCAGCTGCATCCGGTTATACTGTAAGCTGACCCCAACATATTTGTGAAAAGGCAGATTGATTGATGACTTAAAAATGTTGTTGTTTTGAAATTAGTTTATTTTTTAAATCATCTATGGGTTTATGAAGCCACCTTCCAAAATAAAAGAGAGACTTGCTTTTCATCAACTCGTCTTCAGTCAATATCCGTGGATATAATTAATTAATATGGGATACAATAGGGACCAGTGACGGGAACATGACGCAAAGAAAGAACATAAATAAGAAAATATATGCGTGACATCCACGCAAAACGGCCATCGCTTAGCATAATGCTGCGATCCTATGTGGGATAGAGCACCAGCGCTGGTTTTCAGCGACAGCCGGCTGAGATGGCGTGATGACTTAGACTCTTGTCTATGGGCTTTAATTGCAAAAGAGAGAGAAAAATGGAGGGTTGGCCCTGCAGAGGGACTCAATTGTCTCATAATAATAATTATGGAGTAACGCTAGTATCTAAAAGTTTACTTGTTTAGCCAAGTTAAATGCTTTCCCTTACAACCTTCCACACAAAGTATTTAACACAATATTAAGCCGCCCCTGTCCCACCTTGACCCTTTATTTGCCGAACTCGGCAGAAAACGCTCAAAAACCAAGCGACCACTTGCAAACAGTTTGCCAACACTCGTTCTCAACTCAACATAATTACATTAATATGCTCATTTTGCTCATATTGTACACGTGTTAGAGGTTTCAGGGCATTCTGGGGCCCTTTCTGTTTACAAGACAATTTGGGACAAAGAATATTATTATAATTTTTGGTACAGAATGTTTGTTACTCGTTTTGTGAGGGCTTCATTATTATAATGGGCGTCCAAGGTTTTTCTGTACAATTGTGTTCACGTGTAGGTTATTAATTAAGAGTATGCAGCATTGAACTGGACAGAGATGCACCGACTGATAAAGAGTCCCATCAAATATCCAATGCTTTTAGGAATAGATATAGAATAGAGTCGTAGTGTTAAAACTAACCGCCTCTGTGGTCTAGTGGTTAGACCACCTGTCTCAGACCCAGAGGTCGCGGGTTCGATTCCCAGTGGGGGCAAAATTTTCTGCTCGGTTTGGTTGGTGGTAGGGCTTGTTTTTAAGTCCGCCTGGCTAGCTACCACCATCATATCTAAGTCTGTCGCCATAACAACAATGTTAACAGCATTGTTGTGTTCCGGCAGTTAGAGGTAAGATAGCCAGTTCCTCTGTAGTTGAGGATTCCGGGTGAAGCTCGGTTCCACCTTCGGCCTGATCATCATTTACCATCAGGTGAGATTCAGGCCAAAAGCTTCCCCGTTGTGATTTAAAAAAAAAAAAAACTAGGTACCGAAACCGGTATGATCAATAGGGGTATTTTTAGGTTACAACATTTGCATTTTTTACAGGTATTTTTAACCCCCGACGGAAAAAGAGGGGTGTTATAAGTTTAAAGTGTGTATCTGTGTATCTGTCTGTTCCCTCGTAGCTCCCAAACGGCTGAACCGAATTTGATTATTATTTTTTTGTTTGAAAGGTGTCTTGATCGAAAGTGTTCTTAGCTACAATTCAAGAAAATCGGTTCAGCCGTTTGAAGATTATCAGCTCTTTTCTATTTGATGAATGGATTTGCGCATCTTTCACAGGTCTGATCGATTTCAAATTTAGTATTCTGTTAGTTCAATGATATTAGAAGAACATAGTAACCTTGAACCGATACTTCAGCATCACCTGGAATTGTCTTTGTTTGTGTCGGGGGTTATTAAAGTTTACTTTAAATTGAATACAACCAGTATTAATACCGGCCACAGAAATAAAAATTACCTGTATTAAACCCGTGCCGTCGGCATTAGTCAAAGGGTGCACTCGCCTGTGTGTGTGTAACCGGTATTAAAACGGTAACCTAAAAGAGATAGAAAGAAAGAAAATATTTTATTTGGGACACGCACAGGAAATACAAATAGTAGAAAAAAAAGGAGCACTTAAAACTAACAAAATTAATAGCTAATCAACAACAAATAATAATAATAAAAAACATTACAACCTGTGCGAGGCCAAAAAGGCTCCTATCTCAGCTAATGCTGCGATATTTAGAAAAAATTAAAAACACCTAGAGATAGCATGTTTCTTCTTCTTCGGTTACCCAGATAGCGGTAACCTTATTCGTAGAAGTAACGAAAATTCTATGATACCTGTACTTACCGTAATTTATAAAGGTTTTCGGTCCCTGGTAAAAACCAATTGGTCAACCACGAACCATCAATTTGGTTTCTTGATCAGACTTTTAAGTAGTTAGAACAATAAGTCAAAGTCTAGGTCATTCTCATGTCATTTGCCAGTCCTCACAGCCTTAGGCCCTTCAATTAGTACCGAAGTACAGCTATTACTAGCAAGTTTTCGATGAATGTCTTCCAACTCTGTTGAAGGATCGTTCAGAATAACTATTCTTGATATAATTGCTGCCAAGTTATTTGTAGCTTTAGTACTATTATTGATCTTAGTGTCTGTTGTTACTGGCTAGATAAACTTGGAAGTAATTGAGACGCTCATGACTAATTAATGGTTTTAGGATAAATATACGTAGATCACTCTGCCGCTGTCTTTGGATAATTCGTAGATATAATATATCATTTATTTAACATGGCTTAAGCAGCCAATTACATAAATCAACCACAATGGCGGAGGATAGCCTTTAACAGTAGTGGTCATCGTATTAGTGGTTTAGCAGCTTGAATATCGGATTTGCGGGATTTTGTCGTGGACGTGGTACGACAGCGTTTTAGGGGTATGAGGCTGGCTGTGTGACTCGCCTCGCGAAAGCTTGCGGGAATGATGTTGATGACGTCACGCTGAAGTAGTTGCACGAAGGCTGCGCTGACGTTCATATTCTGGGTCACCAATTAGGTGTATGAGGAACAGGGTGTAAAGTTCACTCATCCTTTATAGAAAAGGGAGGATCCTCCGACCAGAGGGCGTTGTGTCTGTAGGGCAATTGCCCAAGGATTGATGTCGGATAGTCTTATATATGTTAATCGCTCGGTAAACTCTTATACCGCGATGTAGGATTTGTGACGTCAGGTCTTTGATGCGTAGTTCGTATGTGGCGGTGTAGATGCCGGCCACAGCGTCTCCCCTGATATCATCTCCGTCATCAGAAGACAGCGGTCATGCGTCCATCGGATGCGCCGCTAAAGTGACTCTCACCAGCCAGGGTCATGAACCGATTCAAAATTCTCATAGATAGTGCACGATGACTTCAGTTCATTTGAGCTGATTGCTTTCAAACAACATTATTGCAACGTCCATCTTCGAAATTATATCAATAAGCAGAAACGTTTCAGCTATCCACCAAGTTTGCTCTGTAAACGTTATAAGTAGGTTTAAAGTTTGTCTGCAATTCAATGAAGAGGAGCATGGAAACCAGTTCCCATAATATCTTGAGCCGATTATAACTGGATGGAGCTAGTTTTTAATAGCATCACAACTTTGTTCAAATGTTTGAAGACATTCTCACACTAACCTTAAAGAATATTTCATATTTCTATTAAATAACAAACTGGATAACGGTATCGTAAACAAAATATTTTTTATTAAGTACTGACCAGTTTTTTTTGGTATCTGTATCCAAATAGTTTTAAGTGTCATGGGTGTCAATGAATTTTGGTGGTTCACGTTAAAAATGCAAGCTTGAACGAAATCTATTAAGCGAATTTTGTGTAGAAAGTTTAGAAAAATTAATGGTATTAAGGTTATAGGTTGTGATACATTATCCCGTATCAGTGTTTGAATGCAGTAATGTTTGTTTTTCTCTTGAATATTTGATTAAATTGATAAGTTCGGAGTTTCGGACGCGCCCGTTGAGGCTATGCATAATTATTAAGATATCGATACAAGAGATTTTGTGATTTTGTCGGATTTTATTGGTAGTTACGACATGTTTTCGGGAATAGAGCTTTGATACTTAGGCGATAAATTCCCCGAAAAATTATAGGAAATTGACGTGTAAGTTACCTTTATTTGGTACCGTTGTGATAGCTCATGGCCCAGTGGTTAAGACCTCGCCTCATGCACGAGTCTGTGGGTTCAAATCCGAGCATGTACCAATGTTACTTTTTCAATTAATATGTATCTAATTTCTGAGATTATCTTATACATTACTGAGGAAACTTATTTTACACTAATATTATTGGTTGTTATTTTTTTTTCGGATTTTTCACTTTTTAGTTGTGGTACCTTCCTCAAACAAATTCGAATACCAATACATGCTATGTAAATCACAGTGACAGGAACTTATTATAACATCATCCATATAGACTAAATGAGAAGAATAACGTATTATTGAAGCTAACTCACGAACTACTCAAGCAAAGTTAATAAAATTCAAATGAGACCACCTCTGAAGTAAAAACCTACCTAAAAAAAATCAATTCATAATTAGCGGAGTAATCGCGTAACAAACCCACAAAAAAAAATAGTGCACGGTTATATCTATTAAGCAAAACATTTTTGTTCACATTATTAACATTACCATCTTTTATACCATGTTTTTAGCAAATAAATGATATTTCTATTTCTATTTCTAAAAAAAAAGCTGAGAATCTCACCCATTTTGACGTCGGTTAAAAATCTGTGTTTGAATGCGCTGCCAACCAATCCAAACTCGTAGTCTTTTAAAGGTACTCTCATTTCATTAGTTACTTTAGCAAAAACATCGCTGAATTCATGACGTTTCTTATCTACAGAAAAGCGGTCGAAAGCGCTACACAAATTGCGGTACAGACATGCTTTTATCTGATTTGGAAGCTGTTAATTATTTTAAGGGGTGGGTTGACAAAACAATAAAAGATGAATGTTGCATGGTCTTCTTATTATTTATTATTACTATATCGATCTCTCAATTTACAAGATGACCAATAATTCTTCTCAATTTAGTTTTATATGATGTAGAATGTAAAGTTAGTATTGTAATATTTTATTTTTTTATTTGATTACGTCACGAGCCGATCACCTCAGGGTTTTTTGTATGAACTTGGAAGCCATGACAAATTCACATAGTCCAGAAAACCACTGCTTTCTTATCAAATCTATTTATCTATCTATTCTAATCTATCAAATCTTTCTTCGACATATATTATTAACTCTTATTAATATTTTTAAAATCGCTCCACATTTTTTGATGAAAATATCGATGACGACATGAACCGCCTCCTTTTTTAAAGCCAGTTAAAAAACGTTTCACTAAGTACAAATTTCAACAGAATCATCCACCCTCCTAAAAAGTTTCACATGTGGCAGCGCCTTACACCGCTTTATTTAACGCGAGCGCTTCCATTAAAGTAATTGGGCGCACACGGCGTGTTGAACAAATGAAAAAATTTGCTAACTCGCTTACACTAACATTGTGAGCTGTTTGTCAGTGTGAAATAGCTATAAGGACACTTTTTGTTCTAACAAGGGCCTAGGGATGTCAGTTTTGGACATAAATTCTTGTGTAAATGTGAGTTTTCTTTGTAGTTGATTGTTCTTACTTTTTATATTCGCAGTATGAAAGCTTACTTAGGAGCTCTCGGCTAAGTAATAACAGCCGCACGGGTCGATCCATCAGGTTAAGCTATGCTTGCCGGGGTTGGTCCGTGGATGGGTGAGCATCTCTTAACACACCGAGACTCCTCAGTGACTCGGAAAACTCGTTGAGCCCTAGGTCCCGGCTGTCATTCGTGGATTTTTGACAGTCGTTACGGGTCGTCAGAAGCCTGAAATTCTGTCAACGTCCTACCAAGGGGTATCGTATTACCCAGTTACTGGGTTATGGTGACCTCCATAACCCAGTAACTGGGTAATACGATACCCCTTGGTAGGACGTTGACAGAATTTCAGGTCGTCAGAAGCCTGAAATTCTGTCAACGTCCTACCAAGGGGTATCGTATTACCCAGTTACTGGGTTATGGAGGTCAGATAGGCAGTCGCTCCATGTAAAATACTGGTATTCAGCTGCATCCGGTTAGACTGGAAGCCGACCCCAACTTAGTTGGGAAAAGGCTAGGCAGATTACGTATGGAACGTTATGAGAGTAATGTTATGGTAGGCTCTCTCTCAAGCAGTGTCACCTATCAAAGACTGTGATCATTAGTTAAACACGCACACATGACCTACTGCGTATGCAAATAAGTAAACTGCCCACTTACCTTCCAATATTTGATTTGTGATTCAACCATAAAAAATCTTTAGTTTTACGCCCACTGACCAATCACAGTAAAGATTGAGCTATCAGAAGTTATTTATGCCACTATAAGTAATAGCAGATCAATAACATATGCATTTTACGATGTATGTTACAAATCTGTGTTTTGTAAAATTTATAGCAAACTACTGAATGGTTTTTGATGTGGTCTTTATTTATAGATTGCGTCATTGTAATCTTAATTGATAACTGCGTATAAATGAGAGGCTGTGGCACATCTGGTTAGAATGTAGTGATTTGTGTGAGATCGAATATTGCTATTGATGTGTTAAGTTTGATTCCGGATTGGGAATATAATTTAATGCATAAAGTTTTGCTTTTTAATGTCTAATCTAACACTTTTACTTATGATTGCCATGAGTTTATTCCCATGGTGACTGGCTTCGATAACTCGTTGTACCGTTGGGGCGGCCGTTCCAAACTTTGCGCAGAACACTGCGCAATAACATTTTCTAGGAACCAAATGGTGACATGAGGCAAGTGTGAGTGAGAGAACATTTGTGCGAAAGTTCGGAGAGCCTATGTTCAGACTGGCCATTTATATTACTGGGATTATATCAACTAAAAGTTATCTAGTGCTGGATTTAAGAATAATATATCTATGTGAAGTTATAATATACTAGGTTCTTCTTTGTTAAGGTGGGTGCTCAAAGGTAGCCCGCGAAGTCAGTATCAGGTTGTATGTTGATCTAAATAATGATTGGAGACGGAGCGGACTTAAGGAGATCGACAAAAACTCTAGGCATCATGGCGTCATTTACAAAGGTTAAGATTTCATTTCCATAAGCTCAATAATTTCATTCTGTAAGAAACCTGTAAATAAATAAATTATTTATTTTACCAAAAGCCTTTAACAGTATACCTTGCCTGAAACACAGGTTTAAATTAACCTAGATCGGGCGGGTCACTACCTAACATTGTAATTCCGAACCACCATTAATTTGCACCTGTATTAAACATATTTTAGATTTAATTTCCTTCATTTCATTTACAAACATATAATTTACATTTTTAAATATTTTTAAAAATAAACATTATAAAAAAATATTCAAAAATATAAAAAGTTGTAGTCCATCGGCATCAGGAACAGGATCCAGGCTGCCGGTGGCCAGGGCTCTAGAGAGAGAGGAGCCTCCTCACTCTAGATTTAATTTATTTTACGCACTAGTTTGGAAAATCATACTGTTGACTAAATGTACACTTTTTGTAAACGTTTTATTCAATAAATTGTTATTAAATTATTATAATATTAGACATATTAATCATACTAACATGAAATATGATTTGTTTGCATAAATCAAGCGAAACCAGGTGAAATTCTTAACATTCCGTATCTAACGCAACCTGACAGATGTTTGTATGGATCAGCTTTCATCCAATACATCGTACATACATAATATATGGCAGCATTAATATTTTAATGTTATAATTATTAACCAGTTTTCTTAGCTCACTTATTTATGATATTTATGGACTTATTTAATTTAAAATATTATACCAAGTTTCTGTCCGTGAGGTCGACTGCATGAATTTTTCCATACAAACTGCAACACCAGATTTCATACATACGGGGATGATAAGAATATAGCTACGTCCTTCTTCGAGGTTCTAGTTAACATCAAACTCAAACTCCAAAGCATTTATTCCAAACTAGCTGCGCCCCACGGTTTCACCCGCATAAGTCTCGAGTCCGTGGATGGCTGACCTTTACATAATCAAGACTCCTCCGTGCCTCGGAAAAGCACGTTAAGCCATTGGTCAGATGGGCAGTCGCTCCATGTAAAATACTGGTATTTAGCTGCATCCGGTTAGACTGAAAGCCGACCCCAACGTAGTTGGGAAAAGGCTAGGCAACTTGATTCGATAAACAGAAATACTTTCGCATTTACTATTAGTATGGTAATTACTTATTAATATAAACTCGTTTGATATAATTTCATGTATAAAATTATATATCTTTGCTCGACTACTGTGGTGTTGTGCATCGTCGGTAATTATAGTTTAGAAAATGTTTTGATTAGGTGCTGACTACCGTTTATAAGTGGGGCAGGTTTTTTTGCATAATAATTGGAGATCGGTTTGCGGAAAGTATTAGGCCACCGTGTTTGTATCACGGACCGAAACCGGTACGGTTAATACGGGTATTTTTTCGGTTACAACATTTATATTTTTTCACTTATTTTTAAAGGTTAACTTAAATTGTAATATCTCTATCTTACACGTGACGTAGGCATTAGTTAAAAGGGCGCGCATTGCCTGTATGTGAGTAATCGGTATTAAAGCGCTAACCTAAAAGAGGTAACATGTTTCTTCTTCTTGGGTTACCCAGATAGCAGTAACCTTAGTCGTAGAAGTTACCAAAATTCTTCGATACCTGGTACCGTAATTTATAACGGTCTTTGGTCCCTGGTTTGTAAAATGATGGTGCAAAAAATGTTAAACGGTGACAAAAAATACATTTCTAAAGTGTGTTCATCAAGATTATTTCGAGTACTTATAAAAGTTAGTTGGTGGCGAATTTTTAGGGAATAATATATCTAACGTAATGCCGATGCCTGGGTTTCATATAAACCAGTACTGTAGAACCTACTTCTTTGTCTGTTCTGAAAATGGGTCCCTCGTGTAAGAGCTACGATGTACATTGACCTTTGTCAAAATCAAAAGTCATTTAATCGAACTAGGCTGAGAATCAGCACTTTTCGATCGTCAACATTACATATGACAGTCCCCCAAAACGCCCGCCTTTCACCACTTCCTATTACTATAGCTGGTCAGAAAAAGTGGCGCAACAAACTCCCCAACAGCACAGCTGTCTGTTCAGTTAATTTTTTTTTTATCTATACAATTGTGGTAATTTGTACGTCAAACTCAGTAATGCACTTCCATATAGTGTGCATTTCTCTAATATAGCATTTAAGTGGAACAATTGAGTATGTAATTATATTCAGTGGCAATTAATCCATCAAGGGAAATGTTCGTCTACTTATTAAGAGAGAAACATAACCTTAAAAGTTTATTTATTTATTTATAATACCTAAATGGAAAAACCTTCTATTTAGTCTTTAAAATATTAATTACTCCACGCTTTTTTAAATACACAAATAATACCACACACGTTACTATTGAATGACGCTTAAATAAGTTCCCATCGTTTGTAAACTTCATATGCACATATTAACTTACCGTCAATTGAGACCCACAAATACATTCAAATTATATATATTTATTCATGTAATCCACTAAGGCGATTAATAAGCCAAAAATATTGCTTAACACGAACAAAATTAAAAAAGAAACTAGGCCGTGATGGCTATAACTTAATCGATTAATTTACGATTACATAAATAACCGATTAGAACAAAATCGAGAGGTTTTGTGTGTGAGCGCTGTAGGGGGGCGATGACAGAATTGCGTACCTGTGGTGATGTACCTAAGGGTCAGCTCAGACTCTATTGAGCAGAGGTTGAGTCACAGTAGGTTGTTGAAACGCCTTTCCATCGTCGTTCATCTCTAGTTTGTATTAATAGCTCATCAGCTTCCCCCTTTTTGTGTCAGGCTTCCCTGTTCTCATCCGGGCTGTTCCCGTCCTTTGTAAGTCGTCTACCCATGTGGCTGTTGGTATGCAGAACTTATTCTATCATTTCTCGGCCATCAGTCAATTAGGGCTCTGCTCCTGCTATCTCTTCGAAATGTCTTGCCCCCTCCTGTGGGTCCCCCATCCACTTTGACGCGCTGTGGCTTGATTCCACGCTTTTTCTTCTTTTCATTGCGTCATATTTTTACCGCAAATAAGCTTTTTTTTCTTTCGTTTTCTTTCAAAGCCAAAAATGTTATCCGGTCTGTTATCAGTGATGCCATCAGTGCCGAAAATTATACTGCGAACTTGGACTTAAGTGTTAGGTACCACTTCTGAACATACGTATGCATGACTTTATATGAAGTTATTCCCACTTTATATAAAGTCATGAAAACGTATTTTAATAATTCGTTCGGATAACTTTATAAACAGATTTTACATGCACAACATTCTGCAGTGAAATTAGACACTTTCATTGCTTCGCTATATTACCACAAACCGCAGCGGTGGTATGCACGCGGCGTTGGTTCCGCGATATTTAGAATTTGTACAAATTAATGTTAAGTCACGTGAGCAGATCAATTAGAACAGGAATCAGCATTCATATTCAATAACAATTGAATTATATTTTGCTCTATTTCAAATTATCATTAGTTAATTAATTGATTCAGGCATGACTTGGCGGAAATCCATTATAAAATACAATAGACGTACCTATTCCGCTTAACTATTCCTAAAGAGTCATAAAAAACTTGTAAGAAAACGACACGTGTTTCACCTCTCAAACCTCTCACTCCGAGCCGATGACGCAGAGGTCTGCGTCCTAGGTTACTGAATATATCTCTATTGTATTTTACTTATTATATTATTATAATACCAGCCTACTATTGTCCCAATGCTGGGCAAAGGCCTCTTCACATACAGAGAAGCCACGAGCATTGATCACCACGCTTGCCCAAGATGGGTTGGCGATTTCTGACTTATGTTAGTATATTTACGATATTTTCCTTTACCGATGTCAGTAATGTCCAAGGTAAATTCAGAAAGACCATATTTATGAATTGAAATGACACATTGGTGCTTGTCCGGACCACTGGGCAATCATCTATATTAATAAAAAGAAAAGTCCTGAATGACTGACTTATCAACGTCCAGCCCATACCTTTGGCCCTAGAAAGCTGAAATTTTGCACAGAGGTTTCCTTTATAATGAAGACGAGGAATAAGGAAAGATTTTTCGAAATTCAACCCCTAAAGGAGTCAAATAGGAGATGAAAGTTTGTATGAAAAATCGAAATTCGTTTCCGTGAGATATTTTCCGACATCCATGCGGGCGAAGTCGCGGGCAAAGACTAGTTTATTATATAAATCTCATTTTGAAGCGCGACTGCTCAGCGTTGGTTCTTGGGTTCCATCCTCGGGCATAGTAATGGACAAGGGGGTTTTCCATTAGGAATTTCTTAGAAGCAGTACGGATTCCGGATGTGACAGGTTAATGGCAAAATGTTCGCACCTGTCGGACTTATGTAACATAACTGGAGAAATAGTGGTGTACTGGCTATAAAAGGTCAAATTAAATTAGCTAGCGGCACTCTACAGACGTGATCGGTAACGATGCTGAAAATGTCAAAAATAAAAATGGTGGGTCTTTTTGGGGTCGACGTTCGTAGGTATTATAGTTTACTTAAAATATGACCTTAGAAAATCAGTATTTTTGGAAACTTCACGTACGTAACGGGTATTATAAACGAACTCATATTTGAAGTAACTGCACTTAATGCGGTCATTGACCACAAGAAATTCGTTTGTATTGTTTTTCTGGTAGATGAAAATACTAACACTTGTTTCTAAGTCGTGTATACAACCAAATGGACTATACCTATGGCTCCATTTTTTTTTTCCACGTCTGCAGTTTCGCTAGCTAATTTATTTTGACCTCGAATACGTTTGCCTTCTTGTTCGCGGAATACAGGTGAGTTTAAGTTCTCAAGTCTAAGTACATGTGTCGCATTCGAAACCTTCACCTCTATATAATATTAGGTATCTTGAAACTGTGTGTACTCCCCGTCACTTGTCCCATAAGGTTCATTAGAAAACCAACGTCAGACTACATTTGTTACATTTAATGCTGAAATGAACCTTTTCGGCGCAGCCGTGAGGCACACACTATTGTTGTTAAACATTATTTTCCCCTTTGTAACCCCCGACGGAAAAAGAGGAGTGTTATAATTAAAGTTTAACGTGTGTATCTGTGTATCTCTCTGTTCCCTCGTAGGTCCCAAACGGCTGAACCGATTTTGATTATTATTTTTTGTTTGAAAGGTGTCTTGATCGAGAGTTTTCTTAGCTACAATTCAAGAAAATCAGTTCAGCCGTTTGAAGATTATCAGCTCTTTTCTAGTGGATGATTGGATGTGTGCATCTTCCACAGGTCTGATCGATTCAAAATTTAGTATTCTGTTACTTCAATGATATAAGAAGAACATAGTAACCTTGAACCGATACTGCAGCATCACCTGGAATTGTGTCGGAGTATTTTTTTTGTTTTTTGTTGTTTTTTTTTGTTTTTTGTATTTGTGTTGCACGAACTATGTCCAAATAAACATTATTCTTTCTTTCCTGCTCTAAGCTTTAGTGACTATCCAAATTCAATTGTGCCACGGCCAGTTTTGGCACTCATCTCAAGCAATATCCTCGATGTCATTCCATCTGGCTGGGAAGCGTCCCAAGTCACGTGCAATACTCAAAGTCTCCACTTATCGACTGGTATGCCTCAATAAACATATGTCTTGACTTCGAGAGGATACAGGAATACATATAGTTCTTTCAATCAATCTGCCTAGCCTTCTCCCAATTATGTTGGGGTTGGCTTCTAGTCTAACCGGATGCAGCTGAATACCGGTATTTTATATGGAGCGACTGCCTATCTGACCTCCACAAACCAGTAACTGAGTAACACGATACCTTTGGTAAGACTGGTTGTCAGACTTTCGGGCTTCTGAAGACTCGTAACGACTGTCAAAGATCCACGAATGACAGCCGGGACCAACGGCTATGTAAAGATGGTCACCCATACACGGACCAACCCCGGCAAGCGTAGCTGAACCTGATGGATCGACCCGTGCGGCTGTTATTACTTAGCCACGAGCTCCTCGAACACATAAAGTTCTTTGTGGTTGTTGTTGTGTTTTGATTTCATCTGAAGGTTAATTCATTCAGGCGTGACTTGGCGGAAATCCATGATAAAATACATGAGACGTAGATAATTATATTTAATACTCCATTCCGCTTAATTATTTTTAAAGATTCATAAAAAAACCCTGTGCTCGCTGCGCTGTCTCAGCGTCCAGCTCTCGGTGTGGCAACACGTCGTGTTTCGGGTTCGCGACAAGTCAATCGTCATCCTGAGGATGCCTCGTTGAGAGATGAAACACGTGTCGATTTCTTACAGGGTTTTTTATGAATCTTTAAGAATAGTTAAGCAGAATAGGTTACTAAATATATCTACGTCTATTGTATTTCAACTTAAGGCTAATTATCGTACTTTGAAGGATGTTCAAATTTAAGCCGCAATCTCGTCTCAGCGATAATGAATGTCAAAAACTTTCAATTTAGATAAAAATGTGGCGAAAATTAAACATTTTTTTGACAGATTAAGACAGATTACTGTCTCGTTGGTGTAGTGGTCGCAATCGTTACTGCTGAGCATGAGGTCCTGGTTTCGATTCCCATGTCAGACAAAGTGTTATTGCGTTTATAACCGATTTCTTAAAAAACATAATTACAGTTCCCTATTTACAGAATAAACGATTTCATTTCATTTGATACCTCATCATCATCGACACCCGAGTTCTCCCACTGTTGGGCATAGCTGTGCTACTGCATAGCAATGCTGGGCTTGTCTTGTCCCAATCCCTACGCTCTTGTGCCATCCTCATCCAGGTGGCGCATTCGCCACCGGGATACTGACACCTCTTCTTCCAGCCACATACACACTTACTCCACCTATTATCACTACGCCTTGCCAGATGATGTGATACATAATGAGGCCAAATGTCTCTAAATTTGAAAGGACCATGAAATGTAGGGTACCTACAACACACAGTGCACCCACACAGCACAGGACAGCATAATGCTCTGCAATGTAATGTCCTGGGACCGATACCGGTATGATTAACACGGGTATTTTTCAGATACAACATTTATATTTTTTACAGGTATTTTTAAAGTTACCTTAAATTGAATACAACCAGAATTAATACCAGGTATCGAAATCAAAATTACCTCTATCTTACACGTGCCGTGGGCATTAGCCAAATGCACATCGCATGTATAACCAGTATTCAAATGGTAATCTAAAAGAGGTAACATGTTTCTTCTTCATAGGTTACCCAGATAGTGGTAACCTTAGTCGTAGAAGTAACCAAAATGTTTCGATAGCTGTACCGTAATTTATAACGGTTTTTGGTCCCTGGTAATGTCATAAAACACAACCACTATTGCAGCAATACATCACTGCATAATACTTATATTCCAGCCATACTACATCAAAATGCTACACAAACAGTGTCGCAGCGACATCAAACCGTATGGAAGGTCCCTTAGATTGGACAGGGCCGCCCCGCGGAGCGCGCACAAATTATATTTTTATGTGTTTTCTGACAAATTGGGTATTTTACGATGCCACGTCCGTGTAGCCGTGTTGACATCTGACAGATATCATTAAAGTTGAAATGATTAAAAACTACTGTGTGGAAAAAACGCGGATTTTAAGAAAGAAATATATGCATAAAATTACACTTATACTTATAGGAAGACGGGTTTGGCAATTTTAATTACCAAAGATCTAGATTGAATCAGGTTTTTCTAAATTAATAGGTATTTACTATAGAGTTATTTACTTTAGATCACAAAGTCAGAACGTAATCAAAAATATTTTATCTCTTTTTTCAGGTAAGTATCCTGATGCAGACCTTCTAATCCAGCTGGTGTAAGTCTTGATCATATTTTGACATCATAGTGATAGTAATATCATTGAATACTTCATTTGACGTCATAGAGAATTTCAATTAGCGAATAATTTTGTAGCTACAGTTTGTGGTATTCTAATTAGGCTAATCAGCACCTAACGAGACCAAAATTACGAACTCTGTATTAAGCTCTGTACAAACCGAAGCGAATTCCGCGCAGGATGCTGGACGAAACTCCCTCGCGCTGATTGTGTCAACTAACTTGTATGGCGTCACATCCTAATAATTAAAACAATCGACGCGCGCAGTAGCGTCACACGTCCCGCACGAGATTCACCTCAATGTGGCCAGAGCTTTACACAGACTGATCAAAATGTCTATTTTGGTCTTAAATGCATCAAAATACATGTTTTAGCGACCGCGACCTTAGCGAGATCTCACCATAATCTTAGGAAAAGTATACAAGTAGGTAGGTACTTTATCCTTAGCAACGTTTCTCTACGTCTAATATTATAAAGTACAGTAGCTATTTAGCCACGAGCACCATTTAGAAAGCGATACACATAAATACACATGTACACATTAAGCTGTGTACACACTGTGCGCTAACTTCTGCGACTTTCATTCGACATGCGTCTAGACATGAAGGCTTGTCTTAGTTGAAAGCCTTAACAGTTCCCGTTATTCGATGGTATTTAAAAACGTAACGTACATAACCTAGTTGCAATCTCATCTCAGCGACAATGAATGTCAAAATCTTGTCAAAAATGTAGACCAATCAGAGATAATTTTGACAGATTGAGACTGAATTTTAAAATAGAATGCGAACGTTCCCGAATTTTTGTGCGGGAATTCCCTGAGTTTCAATTTCAGTCCGGCTTTAAGCGCAAGGAGCAAAATATGTAGACGCCAGACTTCATTATTTGGATCAGCTAACGCCACAGACATTCAACTAGTTCTGACGCATGAACTACATTATGGCGCCTCGCTTATGGACGCAAGAAAGTGACACAGGTGACTGAAAAGTTGTGAGGAAATCGGTTATATGGGCACGTGATGTGAAGAGGAGAACAAAGTGGGTAGGAAAGTTTTAAGTATGAATGTGGAATGGCTATAAGAGTAAGGGAAAACCAAAGAAACGATGGATGGGCTCTTGTGAAATATATGGCTAGAAAATGACTACCGAAATGATGACTAATAGAGAAGGAAGAAAGAGATATATTGCGCCGTACACAAATAAATTGGAATAAGGGAAGGAGAATGATGATGCTTAAAGATGCAAGAATATGAAGATGAAAGCGCGCAAGTGTGAACACAGCTTTACACATCCGCGTCTGGAATCTAGTCTTATCGCATACCGGATTCCGAGCGTTTAAAATGAACGACAACCACATCTCATTATCAATAAAATGTTAATTTTATTCGTATAATTAACGGAAATTTTAATACAAATCGTGACAAATTAATTATTGTATCATTTGATTGGCAGCGTATTAAAATAATCATCGCTCTGCTATAATGTGAATTCATGGACGATATTTATAATGAAATATGCATAATATGAATGTTAATTTCGATGGGAATCTATGTTTTTGATTTGTAGTTTTGATTCTAGCATTGATGTGTGTATTCAATCTCGTTATGGTGTAATTTGTATGAAATAGGTATTTTTTTCTTATCAAGGGGTATCAAGGTCAGAGGCAGTCGCTCCATGTAAAATACTAGTATTCAGCTGCATCCGGTTAGACTGGAAGCCGACCCCAACGTGATTGGGAAAAGGCTAGGCAGAATGAATGTCGAAATGGAGGACCTCTTGTCAAAGTGACGCTACCTGGTGGAGTAAATTTTCGTGAAAACCTTCATTGAGTAATAATATGACCAGCAATAGTTACTAAATGTTGACGGTCAAAAAGATTCTCATGACATATAGTTATCATTGTTAGTGTACCAAAACACAATTCCCGCATGACCAGAAAAAGAAGAAGGCTGCGCTGACGTTCATACTCGGGGTCACCAGTTTAGAGGTATGAGGAACAGGGAGTAAAGTTCACTCATTCTATATTGGAAAGGACTCGGGGTGTCGTGTCTGGCGGGCGACTGCCCAAAGATTGATGTTGGGACGTCTTAGACGTGTGAATCGCGCAGTTATTCTAATTGCGCAATGCAGGATTTGTTTGACGCCAGTTGGCATGTGGCGTTGTAGATGCCGCCACACCTGTAAATCTTTCAGCAGGTCACACAAAAATGTGTTCCTTACAGGAATCAAACCTGCGATGCGTCTGTATGTATCATAAAAATGTTCTAATGTTTATTTATTATTTAAAACGATACCGTCATTAGCAATCCATGTAGTAAACATTAGGTAGAAAATGTTTTTTTAAAGATTTAACCGCCTCTGTGGTCTAGTGGTTAGACCACCTGTCTCAGAACCAGAGGACCCAGGTTCGATTCCCAGAGGGGGCAAAATTTTCTGCCCGGTTTGGTTGGTGGTAGGGCTTCTTCTAAATCCGCCTGGCTAGCTAACATCATCGTATCTAAGCCTGTCGCCACAACAACAATGTTAGCAGCAATGTCGTGTTTCGGCAGTTAGAGGTAAGATAGCCAGTTCCTCTGTGGTTGAGAATTCCGGGTGAAGCTCACTTCCACCTTCAGCCTGTTCATCACTTACCATCAGGTGTGATACAGGCCAAGAGCTTCCCAGTCGGGGTTAAAAGAAAAAATATAATTAATATTTGGGATTTCCAAGGGCTGATGTTTCTACGCTATCTTTCCATTTATCTAAACTCAAAAAACCCAAACTCAAACTCAAAGCCTTTATTTCAAATACACCAATTACAGGCACTTTTGAATTGTCAAGCGGTCGGTCAGTAGGAAAGATGAAGCTAGTTGCCCATTTCAAAGCGTAGTAGGTTCCTATGGAGAAGAACGTGCAAGAAACTCCACGGACACTCTTTTAAATCAAAATATTATGTTACAAAATATTTGTTACATCATTCAAGTTGAAATTATACATGTAAGCATTGATAGGCTACTAAATTCCGGTAATATCTAACTCGCCAAATAAGTACCACTTCGATTCCTCGATCCTCATTTCGATTCCTCCACTATTTCCAATTTTACGTCAAATTCAATTGACGCACAACAAAAAGGTTGCGACGTTTAGTAGCGAACGGGGGATGAAGGGGGATAAAAGGGGGTGAGGGGATGAAATAGTCTGTGTTGTACAATAAATCGTTGTGGACGGGGATGATTTGTGGGCGATGTGGACGACATAATAAACAGTTAGGGGACCAATCGATTGGGGGATAAGAAATTGCGCTGAGATCTGTGGAATGCTGGTTGTAAAGCAAAATTTTTGGGGGTTGTTGGATTAATTCATAAACTTTACATTTTAAATTGGTGATACCTTGATATATCTTATAAACAATGTTGAAATAATAGTGTTTTACGTAATTTTCCCGGGCCATAAACTTAAAATCTTAACAGAGCTATGCTGTAAAATAGGTAGAAATATCAGTAGGTATTGATAGAGTTAGTTAGTTAATTAGTCGTTTTTGCGACTGCCTGTTTGCTCAAGTGGTCGCAAGCACTACTGCTGAGCTTGAAGTCCTGGGTTCGATTCCCGGGTCGGGCAAAGGGTTATTGGGTTTTTCCATCTGGAATTGCGCAGTAGCAGCCCGGAGTCTGTATTTTTACTCGGTTGATGGTAATAGGCTCGCCCCCTATTACATGAGACTTAGACATAGCTGGTGAAATGGGCGTGTACTATAGGTACACCTCTGCCCAACCCTTCAGGGAATGCAGGCGTGATGTTATGTGTATTTTTTTACTGAACTCTTCTTAAACAAAAAAAAAACGAGTATTAATCATTTATCACCTCGATTTCACTCTACTTACAATCCATAAGAAAAAAAAAATGACAACATTCACCCAAGATTCTGACACAAATCACTCACTAACTTCTTCAAATCTTGATCCCAAAACTTCACCAATACACATTCCCATCAAACCAAACTGTCAGTCTCTAAGTCCTTCACACATTACTCCGCCCACAGTGTCCCAGCACCCAGCACTAGCAAGAAACACTTCAAACAGATCATGGACTGTTGATTAAAATATCAAGTTTCCCCACGATACGAGGATTAGTATTCGATCATCGAATTACCATAGATCTTGAGATAGGGAGCTTAGGTGTGAGAGTAGGGCGGGGACGTGATGTCGATATATTTGGGAATTGATTATCTGTGCCGCAAGTCTGAGTCGATAGTTTGGGAAATCTAGACTTTCTTTTGTTTTGGCATCTGTCTCACGGCTGGCGATTAGAGAAGCGAGAAAAGCTAGAAACTAAAAATGAGTTGGCGATCAACGAGCAGTGAGTTCGCGACGGCGACGAGCGATACTCGCTGATATGACACACCTAACTGTTTATCATAAACCTTTTGTATCTGCTTAGAGGGCATACAGGCGTGGTGACGTCATGTTACGATATTAATATTTTTTTGTCTCCTGCTATTGCATTAAATGGAAGGCTATTCATTTTTTTTTGCTTCAAATCTAACAATTACAATACCAGTCTATTATTGTTTCCATAAAGGACAAACGGTTCTTCTTATACAGAGACGGCACGAGCATTGATCACCACGCTTGATCAAGACGGGTTGGTGATTTCAGACTTACACGTTATAAAAGTCCAGATTTCCCCATTGTCCGATGTTTTTCCTTCACCGATGTCAGTAATGTCCAAAGTTAAACTCTTAAGTTGTTGAGTTCGATAGTTGTCTTTGGTAACTATCGATATTTCCGTAACTCCCCATCACTAAACTTAAGCGCCACGTCAAAACACATAAATAATACCATCTTGATCCATTTTGTCAAACGGTTACGAAATAGTATTAGTGTCGTAAAACCCTTAATTACGCCGTAAATATCGATTAAGTGAATGTATAAGTAATTGAAATGTTTCTATACAAAACCGTGGAATTCTTACCATTTCAATGGTGTTAGTTTTATGGTGTTAAGTCATTGGTATTAAGTGAAAGTGAAGTGTAAAGTTTGATGTAAGGTAGTTGAAAATTCAATTTGTAAAAAGGCTTCGCGTATTGATGAATTCTTAACAAAGGAACATCAGTGTATGTCATTTTTACGGCATGTGTTTAATCGCACCTCTAATCATTCTCATTTTGCGCTCCTATTTTTTTTTATTGAATACTCTATTATTATGATTGCGCCCCTTTTTGTGAACTTCAAATAATTCCTATTTCGGGGTTCTAAAAATACTAATTAGCCAAGTAACTGGGACCAACTGTTACAAAAGGCCAGAAACTTTAAAAAAAGACGCTCAATTATTATTTTATTTGCCTCATTTGAACCGCCCGTCGTTTTTATAGGTGTATTAATTCAAAAAAGTGTTCATTATTAGAAGGTGCCATTGCCTTGCATAACATCACTCCTGTATTCCCCGAATGGTCAGGCAGAGGTGTACTTTAATACCCACATTTGGCCTATTCACATCAACCGGCACACAATTCCAGTCTCAGGGATCCATTCCAGGGATTCCATCAGGAAAAACCCATGAAAAACCCACTAACACTGCCCAACCTGGGAATAGAACTCAGGACCTCATGTTCACGCCAGCGCTTGCGGGCACTAGACAAACACAAGACGCATATTTTGCTGAATTCAAATATTATAGCGGTCAAACGCTAGCCTATCAATAAAAATAAAATACAATAAAAATGGCGGTAAAAAGCTACCGAATCAACCAAGAAATAAATAACAGAAACTAATAAACAGGGGAACAAAAATTATCTTTTAATTTCAGGTTAAAATCCTTACAAAGCTTAACTTCATTTAAATCCAAACTGAAACCTTTTTAGGAAAATCCGTTTCAATACTTCTTTACAAAGTTAATAACACAGCTCATTAATAAAAAAAGTAAAACCGTTTTAAACTGTGACGTGGGCTGACGTCAGTGACGTCAGCGTGATTGATGACGTCGGCCGTACACTTACTGTCACAATTATTGGTTCAAGTGGGATTTTATTTTAATAAACGGATTTTTTTTATGTATGAAGTAGGTAGACCTTAGGTAGTATCTTGGCTATTTTTTAAGTTTTAGTGGCAACTTTATGGCTACATTATATTTTGTGGCACGCATTTTCTAGGCATGTGAAGATATGTCGAAAGTTTTTGGGTTTGTATTTTTTTTATAATGAACTTGTATTAGACTGGTATTTCTGATGCATAGGTAATACCAATATGTAGCATTATAATACTCTAATGTATTATACTTAATTAAAATTAATAATTTCGTTGAGAAGTTCTCATCAAAATCAATTAAGTGTTGCTAAACACGATTAATTAATCCATTATTATTATAATTCCATTAATAATAATTCTCCAATAATATCGGCTCACTAAACTATTGATAGCAGACTCGCTTAACTAAATATTAACATTTAATTGTGTTATTATAATTCGGCGACCGTCTCCCTTTTATCTTAGTACTCGATTAACATTGGCTTGGAGTAAGGGAGCTCAACTCCCAATAGATATAACTTAGTTCTAACGTAATGACATTGAATAGGTAAAGGTCAGAAGGGTCACTCATTATTATTTAAGTACTAGCTGCCCGCCCCGGCTTAGCAAGTATAGCACTAGGTAACTTATCTACGGGGTACCTACCTACCTACCTACTTAAATACCTACCTATCCTTCCTACACCTACCTACCTACCTATAAACCGTCATACCTACATACCTTCCTACCTACCTACCTACCTACGCCTTTACATACCTACCTACCTTAACTACTCCTACCTACCTTCCTATCTACCTTCATACCTACCTACCTACCTATCTACATACCTACCTACCTACAGAAATTTTTCCATATTTTCTCAGTCTATACTTTCTCTGGAGTTCCACAAATATTTTAAAACCAAAAGAAGAACTTTTTCAAAAAAAAAAACAACCGACTTCCAAAAAAAAAGACTTCCGAAGTTAAAGTAATTTTTCACTTTGTAGTGTTTTGGAAGTCGGTTGTTTTTTTTTTATAATCGTGCTGAGTAGCCTTTCTGTTAACCTCTCAGTACGACAGTTAGGCTTCGTGCCCGTGTTGGCGAGGTGGCAATTGCTACGGATAACATCTTGAAACAGATTGCTTAGCTTAAAATAAAAACTTGTAATCGCTCGGGGCGAAATACGTGAAATTAGTAGTACTTACTTTCCAGGTAGTTATATTGAATAAACTTCAGACTAAGTAACCTTGTTTTTCTGAGATCTAAATCGAAAAATTACTCTGTAATTTAGTCGAAACTCACCATCAGTTTAAGAATAAATTGTATTTCTTTCCTCGAAAATGGAACGCGAATTCCATTTAGTTTTCCATCGTTCGATATACTAACGTAGTTGTGCTAAAAAAATTATAGAAATAGTTTTTAATTGGTTTATTTCAAGCTTTTTAGTTTTAATTTCCTACTGTCCTTTCTTTAAACGCACTTTTTTTAGTATGTGTCGAAATGTAAAGATAAAAATGTTATACTAAAAATATATAAATATATTTGGAATTGTACTTTCAAATAAAATAATATTATTTTATATTTTTATTAATTATTTAACAATAAATGATTTTAATATATTAATAATAATAAAAATAAAGATTTATTGCAGAAACTTGTACAACTTTTACAGCAACATCTAACATAGGGATCTCCTTTGTGCTAGGAATCGAAAATTATACATATAAATATTATAATATGTATAGCCTTTGTCACTCCCACCACCATTAAGATGAATATAACGACACCTCATAATAGGCTAAAATCCATCAAGCCGTTTAGTTTATAGAGCGTGCTAAACGACTAAAGAAATAGACATACCTACATACATATTCTAGAAAAACATTACCCTCCTTCTCGGGTAGCAGGGTAATAAAATAGCTAGTTCTAGGAATTCTCAGTAATGTCGACGGGATGTTGTCGTATAATCGGCGTTAGTATCGCTTCGACCACATGGGACAGGCGAGTACCTATAGATGTGTCACAATTTACTACGGACTACATGATCTCTGTTTAGGGATTACCTTTTGGGAATAGTTCTGTTACGGCCCAAATTATTTTTGCACCGACCTCCAGTTTCTGAAAGCCTAAAATCTATTTAATTAATATGAAATGTCAAAAAGCAAAACACAGATTCAAAGACACCGACTTTTGAAATTACAGTTAAGACTTTGTGGTGTGTTTTTTTTCGACCAAACAGGAGTAAATTTTATCCGCGGAATAAGATTTACTTTTGATAGTTTTCCTATGGAGAAACAGTCAAACATTCAAAAATTATTGGGAAGAGAAGGCTTATTCCGCGGATAAAATGTATTCCTGTTTGGTCGAATCCACCCTTAATAGTCCACTGGATAAAGGGTATGTTGACATTAAATTGAATATGGCGCCCTCTCAAAGACTCTTTTTTCTCATGTTGGTTATCAAATGAAAGGGCTAACTAGCTTATTTTAAAAATGTTAAGATTATTCCCCCAAAATAAATTAAATAAAAATTAAAGTTATAAAGACTAAAAGCCAACTTCGACAAAAAAGTCAACTAAAAAAAACAACCGACTTCCAAAAGGGCACTACAAAGTGAAAAATAACTTTAATTTCGGAAGTCGGTGTCTTTGGTTTTGTATTTTCATTACTTGCCAACGACTTCCGAAATTAAATTAATTAAAGATTACGTGTGACTCCTGATTTGTTAGCGTTACGTTATTCCTTTACTATTCAGTTAGAGAAAACTTACTTGAACGATGTATCAACATCCCAGTATTCTCCTTTACTAAACTAAATTCATTTAGTTAGTCTGCTCGCAATCTTGACAAGCCCTGAGATGATAATCTCACAAGTTTGCAGAAGCTGATAGCATCGGCCGGTGAATGGCTGATCCGTTGCAGGAAGAGGGATCAAAACTAAATAGTTCCTGGATAGCTGTGTTGAGTTGGCCTTTGTGGATCTATGTAGATCATTAGTAGATAGATTGATAAATCTTTCGTGTATGTTATGCTGTGGTTTTTGGGCACACAAAAGACACAGCATAACATACAAAAGCATGATAAAATAATAACTAACCTCCTTACTAATAAACAATGTATAACGTCTGTAGAGTTACACAATGCTTTGTCTTCTTCTTTCGAAAGTCAAATTACTGAAGACTGAAAGAGAGAAATCGGTGTGTAACTATACACCTAAAGGCCAATTCTCTTACTTAAAAAACGTTCACATTCAAGTCGCAGTGCCCCAAAAGTTCCAAAATGTCAAAAAAGTTATTCTACTAAACCAAAAAACTAAGTCAAACGTCACGTTTTTTGCGATGCGATTGCGATGCGAACGAAAATAAGAAATGTACTAAAACGGTCTCTCTCTCTCTGCCTAGCCTTTTCCCAATAATGTTGGGGTCGGCTTCCAGCCTAACCGGATGCAGCTGAATACCAGTATTTTACATGGAGCTGCCTATCTGACCTCCACAACCCAATAACTGGGTAATACGATAAGTAAGTTTAATTTGGTAAGACTGGTAAAGATCCGTCGTAACGACTGTCAAAGATCCACGAATGACAGACGGGACCAAAGTTTTTTTTTTTCGTTTTTCTTTCTTCTTCTTCTGAATAAATGACAAAAAAAAAATACTGTGGCCCAATAATCTAACACGGAAGTGTACAAATATGTCCCATTTTCCTCGTAAAGAAATATTATATTATAGCCAAAATGCATTAGCACACAAAGGTAGGGACGTCCGAATTAATGACTTGTCAAAAACGTTTCTTGGACAACGCACTTAAGAGTAGGTATCTACCTAAGTGCTTTATTTATTTGTAAGGACTTTTTCCGTTTCGAGTGTCAGGGGAATTTAATTTTGTTAGTATTAAGACACTTTTTGTTACCCACTGTAAAATAAGTCAATGAGGAAAATAGGCATAGCAGCAGTTTTCAGGAATTGTTGGTTATGCACAGAGCATGCAGACGCCTCTGTGGCCGCTGCTAGATAAATGATTTATTTTCTGTAAGTAGGTTTGTACAAACACTATTTTACACGTCAATCATATTTTTTTAAACTAGATGAGGTTGGCTTTTCCTGTCTGAATACTCTGGGAAGAAAGGCCGAAACAAACTCAGAGGTCACAGTCTCTTTTAAAGTCCAGACATAATCGTGGTCAGATCATGTGAAGACCATGAAGATTCGTGTCTGGAATGGTCTTTTGAGGAAAGAACCACGCAGATTGAGTGGACCTATCCAGTCAGTGCACGCATTTGCCAGTAATCGTGCAGCTCAGCTCAAGCGAAGCGGCACTGTCGACACTTTTCATACGAATACCTAAAGCGTGGTCACCGTTGACTCGGTGCGACACAACTGCCTTATAGACACTACTGACTGCTTTGAATGGCGCCCTATGACAGAAGTTGTACGCACTTTTGGCGTCACAAATTTTACTATAATTGTTGCATTTTTAACCCCGGACAGAAAAAGAGGGGTGTTATAAGTTTAACGTGTGTATCTGTGTATCTGTCTGTTCCCTCGTAGCTCCCGAACGGCTGAACCGATTTTGATTATTATTTTTTTGTTTGAAATGTGTCTTGATCGAGAGTGTTCTTAACTACAATTAAATAAAATCGGTTCAGCCGTTTGAAGATTATCAGCTCTTTTCTAGTTGATGATTGGATGTGCGTATCTTCCAAAGGTCTGATCGATTCGAAATTTAGTATTCTGTTACTTCAATGATATTAGAAGAACATAGTAACCTTGAACCGATACTGCAGCATCACGTGGAATTGTGTTGGGTTTATTTTAATTTTTAATTTTAACTTGTAGCATGGCTATAGCGGTCATTACCCTTTCACTAATATCTCCCCGTGAGAACCCAAACAATAAACTATGTATGGTTTTTCGTTACCGGAACATGTTGAAGATCACGATTAATATTAATTCAGGACGTAAACGGACCTTATTTCAATTTTTGAAATAAAAAATGCTAGAAAATGTAAGTGGGTCCGGTCCGTCGAAAGAATGCGTTCTTGACACCTGTCAGTTTCATATTAACCGATATGTGTTTTGCGTGATCTTTATTACAACTAGAAATTGTCCAACTGACAGGTGTCAGGAACGCATTCTCTGAACGGCCAGACAGATTAGTTTCTGGTTTAAAATTAAGCAATCTCAATTATTAAAGACGCCATGCTTTCGTTATATATTCGTATGTAATAATATTATCAGTGTACTCATGTATAGGTGAATGTTTATGTCATGCAAGTAAACGGTGTGAATATGAATGAGCTTTACATACCTACATACGTTGTAGGACGTGGGTGGAACTGTTGGCAATAGCAACATCAAGTAAAGGATTAAGGTATTGGCATTTAGCTATTTTGATATTAACATAAGCATAATTAGCCTATAATGTTCCTAGTGCTGCGACACAAGCCTCCTCTCTGTGAGAGGGAGTGGGCTGTAATCCACCACACGGGCCCAGTGCGGGTTGGTAGATGTCACACGTCTTCGAATTTTTGGTTCTAGAACATGCCGGTTTCCTCACGATGTTTTCCTTCACCGTTTTGAGAGCAGTGGTGATGAAATAATTTACGCAAAGTAAAGCGCCTGTCAGGGTTCGAACCTACGATCCAACTCGTAAGTCGCGGCCGTTACCACTGGGCCACTACTACCCTCATTTTGGTATTATCAAATATAAAAGTTGGCTCCGTAGCAAATAGCTGTCAAAATTTATCTGTTTTGATTAATTTGGCAATATTACTGTATGGAAATATGAAATATGGCTAACTAATTAACTAGAATATTAATAATGAATTGCAATTATTATAACACCACTGAATTTGATGTTGCAACCGTTTTAGGTGTAAGAAAAGAATTTGGAACCATTAATTCTTTTTACATCTAAAACGAAATATTCGATATTAATTATTGCATTTCGTATTCAATATTTTTATTACCAATATTTCCATACAGTAAAGGCTCGTGCAGACCGGCGCGACAGACAGCGCGACCCTTGTCACGCCCGCGATATCGCGTCGGTCTGCACGAGCCGTAATATTGCTAAATTAATCAAAACAGGTAAATATTTGACAGCTATTTGCGACGTTGCTAACTTTTAGAATGAACTCTCATATGGAACGATCATAATCTTTAAAACCATAAGGTATGTAGGTAAGTACTTGTGCATATCCACACCTTATTAGGTATGTTACCATCGTTACCACAAAGAGGGTAGCAATAATCACCCTCAGTAGGTATAATATACCGCTCACGTCAGCAAAAATTATATCGAAAGGTAAATGTATAAAAACTCAATAATATCTGTTTACCGCCAGATCTAACGATATGTTCGGTTACAGCTAAATTTCCCGAAATCCTATTAAAGCAATCCAAGCGATTCTAAACCTTATTTCACAGGCAATAAATCCTACAATCCCGCAAAGAATTCAGTCACATGTTACACCGTAGCGGAACATATGAAAAAAGTGTAAGTGATGTTAGTCACAGAATAGTACAGAAGGCGCACCGCATTTTAGATATAAAGCTGCTAGTATGCGGCGGGCTCGTCTTGTCGGGCCAAATCAGTGGGCGTAACAAAGCTAGAAGATATAAGAGTTACGCCATAGAAAGAGAGGCAAGATCTAGGTGAATATAACTGCAGGTAATTTACCTGCAAAAAATGCCATTCAAAAAGCTACTCTTGCGACACATTAAAGTGCAATTCAGACCTGAATTACACTTTAATGTGTCGCAAGAGTCGCTTTTTATTTAAATAATTTTGCGGAGTGAACCATCTGTAGTAATCTGTGGCCGTAGCGGAACATATGTAAAAAGTGTAAGAGATGTTTAGTTAACGTTTGCACATAACGGCTTGGTCGTCCCGCGGAGGCCCCGAGCAATTTTCGTCGGAATTTTCTCTGGGGTATTTTAACGTTGTGCTGCGGTGTGATTGAGGGCAGGTCGCGGGGCGAGAAGCGATTTTCAAATGTTTTTCGTCTTAAAGGTGTAAGGAAATTGTATGGCTTATCGTTTCTTGTGGGTAATAAAAGGGTTATAGCAGCTTAAAATACATTTTATTTTTTTAGGTATGTAAGTTCATACCCAGTATCGGATTCAACCTTAGCACCGCCCCTAGGCACTGTGAAAAATGTAAACCCATTGTAGAAATAAAAGTTAATTAAAAAAAAAACATTTTTGATAGCGCGTTTTGGGGGACTGTCTTATGTAATTTTGACGTTCAAAAAGTGATTCTCAGCCTAATTTGAATAAATGACTTTTGTTTTTTTGAAGTTTATTTTTTTTTCCTCCGATATTAGCCGCCTCTGAGCCGCCCGTGGCACTAGCCCTGAGTGCCCCTAGTGTTAATCCAGCGCTGTTCATACCTAACTGCTGAACGTAAACTTATCTTGGAGGCACTTCAATTAAGTGGATGCATTGTGTGCGTATTTTTAACCGCAATTTTAAACATAACTTTGATTATTCTTAATATTCCGTAAAACTGATATTACGTCGGGTGCTGACACGTGGTTTTTTTTTTTTTTTTTAACTTGATATTTTATTAAATAAATAATATTTTATTTTTATAATATATGTCACACATCTTTTTTTTTTTCTGTATCTGTCCGTGATGTCACAGCGGGCCTTAAGAGGGTTTATTCTGAAAGTTGGCAACGTCGCAAATAGATCTCAAATATTTCGCTGTTTTGATTAATTTGATAATATTTCTGTATGGAAATAAGAAATGTGGCTAACCAATTGACTAGAATATTGATTATGAAATGCAATAATTAATATCGTAACACCGAATAGTTAGTTTTAGATGTAAAAAAAGTATTTGGTAACTTTCCAAATGCCTTTTTTTCACCTAAAACGGGTACAACATCAAATTCAATGTTATAATTGCAATTCATTATTAATATTCTAGTCAATTGGTTAGCCACATTTCTTATTTCCATACAGTATTATTTCCAAATTAATTGAAACAGGTAAATATTTGACAGCTATTTACGACGTTGCCAACTTTTAGGATGCACCCTCTTAACAGAATACCAGCTCTGCGACACTTATATAATGTAGCGGTAACATGCTGAGATAGGAGGCGTTTGGCCTCGTACAGGACTTTCTGTTTTTATTTTAATTTCACTTTGTTTTTTTTATGTTTCCATGAGTATGTTTAGTTTAATTTGTGATCTCCTCTGCGAGTCCAAATAAATAAATTTTCTTTCTTTCTTTCTTTCTAAAACTGTTTTATCGGTCATCATCTCTAATCTAACTATAGTTAACATTTGTTGCCTTTGCCCTTTCATTCGGAAAGCCACAAATTCAATTCAAATACAAAATATTTAATTACATGGGCACATATGAAACGTCAAAAGCTAGGTGCACGGTTCCAATTGGTCGTTTGCTATGGAGAAGGGCGGGCAAGAAATTCCACGGTTAATTTTTTACTTCAAAGAAAATAATATTATAATCCTAAATAGATCCCCCGCTGCCTCTCATAAAATGTGCCTCAAAAACTTGAATAAGAGACATCACTCACAACTTTTACTGAAATCCCTTATCTGTCAGAATCGGTGGAGTTATACCACGTTATACCAACTGTGGACTGTCGTGTCGCCATGATTGTGACGGAGCGAGGGACAAACCTGTGACGTCAGCGATGTTTTTATATGGCGGCGCAGAAAGGTGGGCTTTTCTGCTTGATGTATACTTTTAGTGAGTGAGAATTTTTTCGTGAAGGAAATTATAGGGGTTGTGAATTTGGGGTTTTCGTTATTTTCTCGTGTGGTTTTGTTGGCTTTGCATTTATGAACTGGGCTGATTGAGCTACTTTCAAATGTTTGTGAAGAAAGCTGGGGATAGCGGAATTTGAGGAACAATTTAATCACAATGGGAACAATATTTATGTCTTCATGTTTTTCTTAGAGATAAACCAATGCAAGAAAAGACATTCCACTCTTCTGCCTAGCCTTTTGCCAACTATGTTGGGGTTGGCGTCCAGTCTAACCGGATGCAGCTGAATACCAGTATTTTACATGGAGCTTAACTGACCTCCACAACCTTTATTGGATAATACGATACTCCTTGGTAAGACTTTCACTATGTGATAGATTATGGATGAAAAACGAGTTATTTAATTTTTTAAACAAGAAACCGCACATACAAGAATTGAAAACAATACCACCAAAATAAACTACATAATAATATCACAAAAATAAGGATCAAATTAAAACCATCAACAAATCGGTCACCCAAAACGTAACAACTACGATTGCCAGTCAGTTCCACAATAAACCATTTCCACGCCGCGCCGTGCCACCCAATTGGAAAGAACATAAAAACAAATAGTCCGGGACTGTCCGCTAATGTGTACGAAAACAGAGTCACCCTGTCCCTCGTTTGGTAGCAAATAAATGTAGGGGATAAGTCATTTGCCTTCGGCCCCGGTCATAGCCAGTTACAACCGGTTAGATCCGGTTATGGCTAGTACTTATCGGTTTTTACTGGATTATTACGGGTAGGAGTTGTAAAGTTTGTGAATGCAGTTTTAGAGTAAAAGGGGTTTGGAGGTGCATAATGGTTGAAAGTTTATAAGTGCAATGATATTCTCTAAAAAAATATTTTAAAGAAGTTCTTTTCAATCTCGGTTTTACGTTTAATTTGTCGTTTAACTCAATCGCCCTCAATTAATTTGTTAATTAGTGTTATCGTCTTATTAGTAAAAGATAGGGCAAATTAAACCATTCTGGCAGAAAATACCTTACAATATAATGCAATCATTTACAATTCCAAGACTCCTTTTATTTTTTTATGTTCTTCCATTCTTCTACTAACCCACACAATGATAAATCAATCGTAAATGTTATAAAACGCCCCCTCAATTCTATCACTCATCGACAACATAAAATAATATATCCAATCCATCATCACCTTAAAACAGACATCTACAAGACAAATGCCTTTGCATCAAAAAAAAAAGAAAAGTCGCTTAAAAAAGAAATTCGTGCGAATCACAGATAATTTTTTATCCGCGCCAAAAAGTTCCCGCCTTTTCTCTGTTTACAAAATGGCAGTCCCCTTTATATTGGACAAAAGCGATTTGTATAAAAAATGCTATTGTTCATACGGACAATATGTCAAAATGTTGCTTTTAGCTAAATTACTTATTTACGTAAGCTATGTCGGCCGTATTTTAATGTCGGATGAGTTGTACCGTTTTGCAGTTTATTTAGGTTGTATATTACTTATTTTGCGTTTGTTATGCGTTGTAATATTGTGCCAAAATGGCTACGAAATAAAAAAGACAAGTCCTTTGATGCTTTCCGTTTTTTCCTTTAAAAACTTTGAGATAATAATATAATATAATGAGTTCTGAGTTACACAAGTTTCCTACTTTACAAGCAAATAATATGTTGATAACGGAGTCATCATTGTTTTCGCACCACATATCAAAACTTAGCTAGTAATTATTTAAATCTCATTACCTATGGTAATTAATTCAAAAAGTATGTAGCGAGTTCACAAAAATGTGCGAGAAGCATGTTGAACATAACTGTACTGATGTGTGATTCAACAATGTTGATCCATCAGTTTAACGTCATTCTGTATAAGTTAGCAACTCGGATTGTCTCGGTGTTGTTGCTTTAACAATGCCAGTGAACTTGGTAATATGACTTTCTAAGTTCATCTCGATTTCGATCTCTCATTGACTTTACGGTCTAGGAAAACTTGTGCGGAAATCCGTGGATTATAAAAAAAATTAAAAAAAAAAAATCCAGCTGAAATAAGATTCCAGCCTTTAATTTGGCAATTTATTGTTTACTAGCCGTGCGGATTGTGCGGATTTCCCATCGTCAAAATTACAAGATTTCATACAAATCATCCCCGATTTAACTACGGTGATTTTTTTTAAATCCTCCTTAGGGCTGATTGAATGAAACTGAACGCGATCAGTACATCTAAACCGAGTTCAAGAGCTGTCAGTGTCAATATTACAAAGAAAATAATGACACTGACAGCTCTTAAACGTAGTTTATGTGTTGATCGCGTTCAGTTTTCATTGGTGAAACGCTCAAAGTGCTCAAATCCGTTAAACCTACGGAATTCTTATATGTAAGCTAGTGGTGAGCCAGTGGTGAGGAAGCCTTTGTCTTCCGCGATGTCTTGTTTATAACTTTTTAGTTAAGTTGGTTTTATCTTCTCTTCATTCTTTATTTTTTACTCATTGCAGCCTGTCAAACTAAAAATAAAGACAGAAAACGGTGTTACAGGCTGCATAAAAGTTATTGTTCCTAATTTAAATGTTTGGAATGAAATTAAAACAAAGGGGACGGGAATTCTTCCACCCACACACACTCTGGGTTGAAATAAAGCCGAGTACTCACAGATCCGTATCGCTGGCACGTCGTTTATGTCCCACGGTTTTATTGGCCGATCATTTAATTAGGTTATTTTGGTTTTAAGATGGCCGATGGGTGTGAGTGATTGTGTGTACGGCTTGTGAGGTGTTGGTTCACTTATTTGAAAGTGTTTCTTGATAGGGTCGTAAATAAATAATGTAATGGTTGTGTTAAGCTCTTTCATACAATATTACTCTATTACACTCACCTTTTGCTAGTTATTTTAAGGTTTAAGTCCCATGTAATAGGGGGCGAGTCTATTGCCATGAACCGAGCACAAATCCATACTCCGGGCTGCTACTGAGAAATTTCAGCTGGAAAAACCCAATGACACTTTGCCCGACCCGGGAATCGAACCCAGGACCTCATGCTCAGCAGTAACGTTTGCGATCACTAGACCAACGAGGCAGTATCGGTAGCAAAGACTTAAATGAATATTGATCTGTATTGTGTTAATTTCTAGAACAGATCAGTTACATAGTGCATAAATTGACCTATTTACATCCCATGAGACTTAGATCATATCCGAGTAAGATTTGCGAACGCCTGGTTAGAAGAGAGATCAGGTAAACGGTCTCCCTCGTCGACTATAATCTTATTACTTTTGAGGTTATTGAATACTACCTATAATATGCCGTTTTGAGGGGCACATGGCTAAATAATAACAGCTCCACGAGTCGATCTTCAAGGTTTAGTAGGTACCTAACGCCTGCCGAGGTCGCTCCGATGATGATGGATGGGTGGCCATTCATGGCATACCAATGTATAAGTACTCAATATCTTGCGGATGTCCGTTACATCCCTTTTATCAAGTTTCACACGATAATTTTGCCTTGACATAGTAACTGGATTGTAGAGGTCAGATAGGGAGTCGCTCCATGTAAAATACTAATATTCAGCTGCATCCGGTTAGACTGGAAGCTGACGCTCAGGTAGTTGGGAAAAGGCTAGGCAATGATGAATTTCATATCTATTACAACAGTTGACCGATAAATTGGTAAAACACGATAAAACAGTTCACTGACACTAAACGGCCAACGAGTGTTTAAACTAAACGCACTATTAAACCAAACCCAGTTTAATGAAATTGAAGATCAAATGTTTACTTGGTCTCGTCAGATTAACGGATTGTAAACGCGAGTTAAACTTCAAAGAATGTGTTAAGTCACATTGTTCAGCGCATTTTTGTGGTAACTACTGTGAGTGGCCAGGAAGTTGGCGAGTTCAATGTAAAAAAGTTTTTTTATGTAGGTACTCTACGCTAAAGTGCGGTTTTAGAAGGGGCAGAATCGCTATATGTTTACAGTTATGGGTTAGATACTGAAGATGGTAGGTATATAATCAAATACTAAGCATGTGGTTTGTGTTTGTTTTGCGCTGTCACTAAGCTGACTTTTGCACTATCACCGACAAGGACAATTGTAAAAAAAAAAACCACTAACACCCAGCCTCAGACCCAATTTCTGTCAAATCAAATCAAATCATTTATTTGCAAAACACAGGTTCAGAGGATGTTACAAAAAGTTCATAAATTAAATAAAACCATGTGAGATGTGCAAATATAATAGGAACATTATGACATAATTATTCTTAATCAGTTTTCTTAATAAATTACATTGTCATTGAAAATATACATAGATAGTCAATTTCCTTATACATTAAATTAAATCTGATCTAATAGAATATAACAGTATTGTCAAGGAAATGAATAATATCATAGTAAATTATTATCTGCCTACCCCCCATGGGAAAAAGGCGTGAGTTTATGTACGAGTTTATGTAATTATTATTTTATTGAATTAACGAACAAATATTTGCTATAATCAAAATACAATATCTCTGTCTTTTACATTATAATAACACTTTTTATTTAAGAGGGTGCATCCTAAAAGTTGGCAACGTCGTAAATAGCTGTCAAATATTTACCTGTTTCGATTAATTTGGAAATAATACTGTATGGAAATAAGAAATGTGGCTAACCAATTACTACTACTACTTACTGACTAGAATATTAATAATGAATTGCAATTATAACATTGAATTTGATGTTGTACCCGTTTTAGGTGAAAAAAAGGCATTTGGAAAGTTACCAAATACTTTTTTTACATCTAAAACTAACTATTCGGTGTTACGATATTAATTATTGCATTTCATAATCAATATTCTAGTTCGCTAGTTAGCCACATTTTTTATTTCCATACAGAAATATTATCAAATTAATCAAAACAGCGAAATATTTGACATCTATTTGCGACGTTGCCAACTTTCAGAAAGAATTTGTATAATTATTGACTTTCTTCTTAAATAGATGAGTCTTGATGGATGAACTTCTTAATGTCATCGGGAAATTTAGCTGACTGCAGCCGTAGCATGATGACCACAATAGAAACGGGTTTGGTCGACAGAAGAATAGACAAAATGACAGATTCACAATAACTATATGTCATTTTGTCTATTTTTCCGTCGACAAAACTCGTTTCTATACGTGCTGGACTAATATTTGGTTAGTGCTGACCTTGTTACTAAAGTAGCAAAAGTCCAATCGCTTCAGTACCTACTGAATGTGCCAATTTACACGTTATTTCACCAGCAAAATACTCCTCGAAAACATTTAACAGAACTGTACAACATTTCAAAAGGAATAATAACACATTTTATCACTCACACCTCATTAAAACACTTAACAGAGAATTGCAGTAACAAACTACTCAGTGTTATAAATAACTTGTTGATAGCAGCGAGATAAAGATAAGAAGCGAGTCTTTCTTTCGTTACAAAATCCTGCAATGACCGAGAGAAATAATAAAACGAAATGAAGTTGCTTGCATCCCACTCTAGTTAAAAAAAAGCGACATTATGCGAGTCAGCGTCGCTCACGAAGGGTTCGGTACCACCGTTCATTATTTAACACTATGGGCTGATTTCACCAATGAAACTGAACACGATCAGCACGTAAACCACGTTTTAAGAGCTGTCAGTGTCATTATTTTCTTTGGAATATTGACACTGACAGCTCTTGAATTCGGTTTAGAAGTGCTGATCGCGTTCAGTTTGTATTGGTGAAATTCGCCCTCAGTATTAATTTTTTTTTGTAAAAAACACGTTTCTTGTATGGGAACCCCTTCAATTGTTTACTTTGTTTTATTTTTATTATTTGTTGTTATACAGTACCACCGTACAATAATTAACAGTAAGTATTACAAAAAAATACTTTAGTAAAAAACACGTTTTCCGGGACCCATTCAAATGTTTACTTTATATTTATTTATTTATTTTTTTGTTATAGCGGTCGTAGTAGTTCTCACTCTGTGAAAATTTCAAGTTTCTACCTATGGCGGTTCAGAATATTCAGCCCTGTGACAGACGGACGGACGGACAGACGGGAGAGCGGAGTCTTAGTAATAGGGTCCCGTTGCCACCCTTTGGGTACGGAACCCTAGTTAAACCGGAGTCCGGTGTTTATTGACAAGCAGTTTCTTTTTAAACTCATAAAAGAAGTGCTTTGAAACTAGTTCAGTAAATTGCATTAATTAATGATCGTATTTATGAGATATTTCTATTTTATCGTGCGATAAACATGTTACCACCGATGTGTTTTCTGCCTGACGTGTTCATTGGTCTCGAACTCTCGAATTAAATTATCGATCAGAAATCGGACAAGTGCTCGACAGTCTCGCTCATCGCGGGTTCCGTATAAGTAAAATGTTATAGGAAATGAGAAGTTGACAGTTTATTTTTTTAGTAACTGAGCTTATGGGCTTTATTTATAAATGTTGCTTAAAGTTTAGTGTAATGATTAGCGACTGTTTAAACATACATTGACGTTTAAACGTGTCTTAACTAACGTTTATAAATAAAGCGGTAAGTAAATAAATAATAAATAAAGCGGTAAATAAAACGGCATTTAGTCTGACACTTTGTTTTATTTACTGTAATTCACGAATATCTGACCTTCTGTCATTAATTCATGAAATATATCAGACGGGCAATTCCCGTATTTTTAAGAACGTTCGCATTCGCGTCTCAATCGCAATCTGTCAAAAATACAATCAATTTACCAACATTTTGACAAGTTTGAGAGATTGCGACTTGAGTGTGAACGTTTTTTTAGTACGAGAATTGGCCTTCTGGTCGTTTAACTTACAAACTTTGGTGACAAGAGGGGAGAAAGATTAAAAAGCTTTTTTAAATCACTGACATCTCCGTTCTCTTAAAGGCCCAACACGAAGAGTTAATTTCGAAGTAATTTGTAACTATGGGCTCGCCCGTTTGTTTAGAGCGATGATATTCCAAAATCCGCCATTTTAACAGAACGACATAGTTTACCAATTTAATGATTTGTGTGTAGAAACTCGAGGAGGCACATTATTGTTTGTTTTGTAATAAAACGCTCGTTAGTTAATCTACCGATTACTTGAACGTTTAACGGCTGGTTGCACCATTACGTCGAGTTCTTAGCAATAATAGCGTAGGTAATGGTCAAATTATCTTTTTTGATTAGGTAAATAAATTCAAAAACCCTCCATTAGCTCGACTGCCTCGTTGGTCTAGTGGTCGCAAGCGCTACTCCTGAGAATGAGGTCCTGGGTTCAATTCCCAGGTCGGGTAGTGTTGGATTTTTCCATCAGGAATTTCTCAGTAGCAGCCCGGAGTCTGGATTAGTGTTCGGTTAACGGTAATAGGCTTGCCCCCTATAACATGGGACTTAAAATAACTAGCAAAAGGGGAGTGTACTATGGTAACCCCCTTATTACATAGGACTTAAACATAACAGGTGAAATGTGGGTGTACTACACGTGCGTAGCCCTTCGGCTGCTACCCAGTAAAAATGACCAGCACAGCTGTCGAGGTGACTAATACTCGTAAAATATCCATATTTTTAACAACACCACTAGAATATTCACATAATTACTTCAATATTCTAATAGTTTGGCAACACAGCTATCCAGGGAGGTATAACTCACGGTGAATGACGCGAGCCGTCAACTTCGCACTATACGACTAAAGTTGGCCTCGAGTTTAGCGCCCCTGTTAATTATTGCTTTTTCAACGTTAAGTTATTTTTGACGTGAGATTTAGGTTATGATGTAAAGTGAATGTTGGGACCTTATGAGTATCGTGGTTAGAGAAGGAAATTCTAGTGTACAAGATAAAGTCTATTCAGATGACCATGAATCTTAAGAGCCTATGATACCTCAAATTGCTTATCAAGATCCTCCGTTATATCGAAACTACTGCAGCATTAATTTTGAAATAAATATATGTTAAAGTTGAGGATTAATGTTAAGTACTATGTAAGATGAAAACACGATTCCATAAAAATTTCTCTATAGAAAAACATTCCCAAGTTACCTCCAAACCGAACAATAATCCGCTGCTATTCAGAAATTACTTCAAATTAGATCATAAAACTTTGCATAATAACTGAACTAACTATAAAGTATGTATGTATGTTCATCTGTTCCCTCATAACTTCTAAGCTACTCAACATAATTTGACAAATGGGGTATCTCCGGATTTTTAATTTGTCTGTCTGTGATGACTTGTTAGTACCTTTGTGTTGTGTTTAAGTTTTTACCTACTTTTATTTTTTAAACTTTTTTTTTATTGTTTTTTTTTTTACTTCGTTCTCACATAATCATCACATATCTCAAAGCAATAATTATATACCCAAGTTTTTTTTTTACTCAAGAATAACTTTCTGCTCTATAAAGATCTACGTTTTGGAATGAGCAACTAGCTTCAACTTTCTGACTAACTGGCCGACTCCTTGACAGTTCAAAAGTGCTAGAAAATGGTTTAATTGAAATAAATGCTTTGAGTTTGATGATACTTTTTTAACTAAGTAACACTATTAGTTTTGTGGGGTTTGTTAAAGACAAGCATATTATGTGATTTATGCAATTTTTATAAAATTTGTCTGCCTATGTCTAGTGGTCGCAAGCGCTTCTGCTGGGCATTAGGTCCTGGGTTCGATTCCCAGGTCGGGCAAAGTGTTATTGTGTTTTCCCATCAGGAGTTTTTGTCTGAGTCTGGATTTGTGAAATGTGGGTACTGTAGGTATAACACCTCTGCCTAATCCTTCGGGGTTACACTGATTACAGCTGTTGATGATGTTATGTATTTTTAATAGGTATTAATGTACACACAGTAAAATAAACGCAATAAATATAAGGTAACACAATAATTTCTATGGGATTTATGAAAGAAAAGACTATGCCATTCTAAAAGTACCTGACCAAGGTTTTTCGCCGTACCACTCTAAGTACCAATTTAATGATAGCTCTTAAACGCGGTTTAGATGTGTCGATCGCGTTCAGTTTCATTGGTGAAATCCGTCCTAAAGGGACTTTTTCACCATATTCTTAAACGAAAGTTTAAACCCTTATCCAATACTTTGATCTCTCGTTTGCCAATTAACCTAAAATATACTCAATAAATTGTGCCATCAGCTGTATTTGACGTTACAAAAACAGACATAACGTAATCACACGTTTTCACGAGTTTCCCTTCGTTTACACGGAAAATATGAACCTTCTCTAAATAAGATGAATGTTGTGGCGCAAGTTATAAACTAAGAGCAATATACAGGGTTACTTTTAATTCGACGTATATCCGACAGGAGCTGATAGGGGGGCCAGAATGCAACAAATTGAACCACCCGTATGTATGTAAAATTTGAAAATCCTTTATCTTAGCCGGCAGTGTCTTCGCGTTACAATAAGGTCGAGCGATTATTGTGAGCATACAAGTATCAATTTAATGACAGCTCTTAAAAGCGGTTAACATGTGTTGATCGCGTTCAAATTCATTGGTGAAATCCGCCCTTTTTCACCATATTCTTAAACGAAAGTTTAAACCCTGATCCAATTAAGTTGATTTAAAATGACAGAATTATTGTCAAAGATGAGGTTAAAGAAAACGTTGTGTAAGTACAGAGTGTATGCTAGTGTGTTATCTAAATCTATATGGACTCTTTCTCGCTTCCTCCTATGGCTTGTACTACAGCATCACCCAATATAATCGCCACAACATACTCGCCGCTCCTTCTAATTATTCCTCACATATCACACGCGTCTGGTCAGCCTCACTGTCACTTGTTTTCTGTCTCTTTTATTAACTTCGACGTACTGTTTTGATATAAGAAAGATCTTTCTGTTTATTGGGTCACGCTGAGGTGAGAGATAGAGTGAATTGTATGTTGGATAAAACATTGGCTGGTACCACGATTAGATACACACACGTGAAAATTTCAACTGTTTACCTTTTACGGTTTATCAATCAATCAAATCATTTATTAGACAGTTCATAAAATCCAATTTGTTAGTAATACATACAACTTAAACACTAGCGTTAGTACATTATATTTGGCAAATTTCTGATATTAATTAATAATGATGTCAAGATAATTAATAATAATAATGTCAAAATCATACACGATAATGTCAAAATCATTATTAAAAAAGTCAAAATCATTAATATTAACACTATAATCAAACAATAATCGAAGAAACATTATTTCACGGCACGATATCAATTACTAAATTGCTATATGTAATAATGTAGTGACAGTCAAACCTCTCAGCCATCATCCTCAAGATGGTGTTGGAGCTGGCACGGACCCTGCGCATCAAGGATGTGCACCGAGAGATACAGCCCACTGACAGACAGACGGACGGACAGTCGGACGGACAGCGGACGCTTTATAATTTCGTTTTGTAACCTTCAGGTACGGAACAGTATAAAAGAAATGAAACTATGAAATGTCTTATAAAAGAACTCAGTCTTTGAAAGAGGTAATCTTTCTTACTGCATAAATCAATCTCAAATATCGTCACTGTACCTAATTTAATTTTGTTTCATTCGTATAATTCAGTTCTTCGCCTCCAGGAAAGCGACGGAATCCGTCAGCTTAGTGACGTAAGATGGTAAACCATTTATCTGAGCTCGCAAATTATGTACCGGCAGGAGTTAAGGGGAGGTCATTCCGGATAGTTTGTAGCGAGGAACTTGGGACTGGAAACTGTTTTAAAGCAGCTCTAAAAAGGAAGAGATCTAAATCCAGTTGGAATTTTTCGCGTAACTGTTATATCGAATTTCTCTGGCATTTTCATCCGATTCCATTTATTCTTGACGTGACAAATGAGATATTTCTTTTTACTAGATTTTGCTTAGAGTATAACATATTTGTAGGGCATCTTTGATAAGTGAAAAATATTCATTAGCAACCGAATCTCTGGTTCTTCTTTTGGGTAAACTTACAAAAAAAAAACCAACACTAAACCAGTTCCATATAAGACAGAATAACTACCAATATACAAAAATATCTCGCAACCGGCGAGCGTGTGAACTTAAGCGAAGCAAAAGGAGTATGTAAGATTGTAGATCGTAGTAGGTGGCGTTATGTAGTCTCTGCGTACCCCCATGGGAAGAAGGCGTAAGTTTATGTATGTGTCGGAGCGTCATCAGGATTTATTCTATTAGAATCAGACATCATGTGGGCAGAAAACTTCGTGCAATGAAAACACACTCGGTGCGATTCACGGCGTTTATTAAAATCATAAACTAACACTATCACAATTTAATCACAATAACTAAGCACAACGAATCGAGTACAGTTTCGCGACGTCTTAACTCCGATGCGATCAGACACTGAATGTCCTCCTCGCCGTGGACTTAAAACATCACGACTCTGTAGAAGCGCGCTGTGGCTATGTCGCCAGTGGCGCGCCGACACTCCGACATATGTATAAACACTGGCATTACATTTATTGTATAAATGTAATGCCAGTGTTGCTAGAACAGATAATAGTCTATTCTAGAAACTTCCTACTATAAATTATTTACCTACCACAACCGATGCATATACTGTCACCTCTGTTTATTTACCCTCTGTACACGTATCAGACTGCAGGTAAGCGACTCTGTATTTATAGAAGAGCGTCCACAGACTAATGAATAATGAAACCTCATATAGCTTGACGTCACCTAGGAAAACAGAGTGCGTTTACTCTGGATAAGCACTTACTCTGTGCCACGGGAATATGTTTACGTACAAAATGTTATTGTTTTGTTTCACAGGAGTTATCGCAGGAAATATTGTTGGTGAAGTTTATAAAATCTTCACTATACAGTTTGAAATCCTCGGATGTATTGAACTTTCTTACTTTCTGAAGTATTTTCATCGATATAAGTTTATGCCAATGGGAATTGACATAGTCGGTTTTTTCTTCTCAATTTTCGTAAATTGATATTAAGATCATTAAGGTCTATACAGGCCTAACTGGAGTTGTACTGAAGGAGAAGAGTGACGTAAAGTAATGAAGTCGTTCTCAAATTCATTTGAAAGTAATCTCCGCTCGTTTACTATCAGATTAATTCAAAACACAAAGACCTAGAGTTAATTGCACGGACTACTAATGTAATGAAAAGTGTCTAGCCTTAGATATCGTCTGTTTCTGCCCAATCTGCTTAATGGTCGCACAAAATAGATATGTACAGAAGGTTGGCTCACTCATAGATACGCGTCACGTACTGTCACTGCCTTAGTGATGTCAGATATTTATGATCACCACGCTAAGGAGGAATCCAATTGTTAACGCAGATATTAATAACGCAAGACATATTTGATATTATTGTATTCTAAGAATTTTCAAGCCGATGCAGCATCTTATATTTTTGCGTTGTTTCGATATCATATTTGTGCTGCCACTTGTCTATGCTTTCCAAAAATGATCAAATATTTTTGTCAACATCTTGACGACCGATATTAATGGATGAATTATGATATCGGCCGAGCTGCCTTTAGTAATATATTCTTGATCGTGATTACAGCAAGTGCAAGTGCACTTGAGACTGAGACCGGCATTTGTTTGAGGTCGCCGCACGTAGGTTCGTGTCCGTGCGCCTGTTTTTGACGTATCGAGTTAACCTTCTGTTACCTATGTATTCTGTGATGGTTATCTGAAGATATGGACTTGAAACAAGAGCTTCTTTTTGTCAAAGGCGTGTGTTGCGTGATTAGAGAATATTAATTACTTAATGTTTGCTTTTACACTGATTTGGGAGTGGTTGTCATTGTTTGATAATGACGTGGGGATGTCAAGTTGTTTTAAAGTAATGACGAAGGTGACTGGCTATCGAAAGGTTAGACGTTGTGTTTTTGACGTAAATTCTGTTTATTTTTTAAGGGTTGTGGAGGTCAGATAGGTAGTCGCTCCATGTAAAATACTGGTATTCAGCTGCATCCGGTTAGACTGGAAGCCGACCCCAACATGATTGGGAAAAGGCTAGGCAGGATGATCAATTCGATACGTATATATGTAATATTATTGGAACTGTAGTATATTCATATATACTATGATCCTACATTGATATATCCAGTTTATTGGAACTGTAGTATATTCCATTTCTCGGATGGTTCCGATCCTCATAGTACATGCGGCATCTCCCCGCAGACCATGGTCGATGATGGCCCACGATTGTCACAGGTGACAGGGGCATGCGGCGCAATACACGTCATTACCTCATGTCTGCATCAGCGAATGGTGTTAGCGTTGCCGAGTTCTGGACCAAACAGGAAATATAAATTTTATTTGCCATCGACACGCTAAGAAGGAGGAGCGGTTAAGTATAAAATCTATCAATTTAATTTCAAAACAAACAGCTCAACAGTTTGCTCCTTCCCCTTAAGAGTTCGTCTCAAATCGATCCCGTCACCTGCATCTGACGTAATTACAATCTTCGCGCTTACAGCTCTAGTAGAAAAATAGCTCCACAAAGGGTTCATGAGATTGGAAAATTCTTCGAGAAAATTCTTTGGATTTAGATGCTTTGGAAGTAGCGAACTTGGTCAGGTATTTTTTGATTTGTGTGGGGTTTATGACTGTGTGGTTTCTGTGAGCAGAGCCTAGAATACTCTATAATATATTCCTAGTTGTTTCTTAACGCTTTCGCAGACACTGAACGAGACACATTTTTTTTTTATTGTGACGTCTTACTTCTTATACAGGGTTACTTGTAATTCGACGTATATCCGTCAGGAGCTGATAAGGGGGCCAGAATGCAACAAATAGAACACCCCATATGTATGGCCAAAATTCAATAGTTTTCGAGATATTTGAATTTTACGGGTTTTTCGATATTTACCCAAAATTTGACATTTAATTCCAAATAATAAAAAAAACTACGTATTGAATGCGTACCATTAAAGAATGATATCGTAGCTGGCACTTCAATCAAGCTATGAACCTAATTAAAAGTACTTATTTCAACGAAATAATTAAAATTATGAGCGATTTAAGAATAATATCTTACCAATATTTTCATTTTAAGCTTCAAAAATGTTGTCTCGTCAAAAAAAATAGTACTTATGTACTGTTAATCGTACCGTCCGCAAAAGCGTTGAATACGTCCTTGACTTGACTCATTCTTCCGTAAAACAATATCAAGAGTTGGAGGACGTCTCAAATACACAAAAACTGTGAACAATTTTCTCTGGATCTAGAACAATCAAGGACTGTTCTACTTATTTCACTTGCGAGAATCTAATTCCTGACCTGTTCGCAGTAGCAATTTTTTTATTTAATTGAGTGTTCGTGGAATTTAGCGCAAAAAGCCATAACTAAAAAAAAGTCATAATTATCATTGATCTACATCTTACAACCATCAAACGTGAAAGCTTAACCTTTCAAATAATTTCGATAAACTGTGGATCGGAAATAAGTGTTTAACGTTTGCATGTAATGTACAAAAAACTCTCACATCAATACAAATTCGACACATTTCATGACCATTAACTGTTTTCACCTGAGCATGGTACACAGACACCTTACAAACTATTCAATGGATGTCTAACATTGTATAATTCTCTCGTTAATATTTGATTTACAGTACAGGTATTATGCGGAAGCTTCGCTAAGCGATAGTTAACTCGATAAGGACTAATTAACTATCCGTTAATGGTTATTAGCACGTAAACTGATATAATTGGCTGCTGTGTTATTAGACTTAGGGTTGGCAGTTGGCATTTCTTTTCTATTTCTATAGAAATTCGGTGCGAAAAATCTGCATAGCCTTTTCCAAACTATGTTGGGGTCGGCTTCCAGTCTAACCGGATGCAACTGGGTGTATTTTACATGGAGCGACTGCCTATCTGACTTAAACAATCCAGTAACTGGGTAATACGATGGTAAGCCTGGTTGCCAGACTTTCGGACTTCCGACGACTCGTAACGACTGTCAAAGATCCATGCATGATATCCGGGACCCTCGGCTTTACGTGATTTCTGAGGCACAGAGGAGTCATCAAAGATGGTCATCCACGCACTAGCTCCGGCAAGCGTAGCTTAACATGATGAATCAAACCGAGCGGCTGTTATTACTTAGCCACGAGCTCCTCCTCATAAGTACTTATTGCTTAGCGAAATTAACAGATGAGTTGCCGTGGATGTCAGCGAGGGAAAATGTCGTGAGTAAAGTTTTGAGTATGAATGTGGATGGCTACTCGAGTAGGGGAAGATCAAAGAAACGATGGATGGACTGTGTGAAAGATGATATGGCTAGAAAGGGGGTGACTACCGAGATGACGACTAATAGAGAAGTATGGTGGAAAAATACATGTTGCGCCGACCTCAAATAATTTGGGATGAGGGCAGGAGAATGATGATGAATAAAATTGACTGATTAAAGAAAAAATAACGTACATATAATGGGACACAGTTCATGAAACACAAATATTAAAGAAAAAAAAATATGTGATAACATAAAATAACATCACGCCTGTATTCTCGAGGGGTCAAGCAGAGGTGTACCTATAGTACACCCACATTTCGCCAAACGATGATTTTTTACTAAGCTAAATAAAAATAGTAGATTAGTTTTTGAAGAAGCTAATCCCTTATGGTAATTTACTAGCTGTACGCGCGAACTACTAATCAATTTTCCAGAATGTAAAACATCTACTTACCTAATTTTGATTCTAGAAAATTAAGTTCAAAAATTTATCGAAATTCCTGGATAGACTAATCTATTCTACCTATTGTAATTTCTTCTTTCTAATATAAAAGGAAATTACACTATTCTGGGAGCCAATTAACTGAAATCCAGAGAAACACCTTTTTAAGACTTTCCAAGAAACTTTTAATACTTTCTAAAAAAATAGTAGTAAAAACTAATGGAGGCAACCTGCTATAAGTAACCTTACCAATTGGTTGCTAATCTCAATGATTTGCTTCGGAAATCGTTGTCCAAACTTTCGTGCATCCGATATGAGTTATGAAGATTAGCGCCTTGTTTAGTGGGTTAACGCGATAATTAACGCGATAGTTGTCTGTATGGAGGAATGCAGTGAGTGCTAATTAGTGCATCTTCGAGAGTTTTAGTCGAAACTAGCTGCGCCCCGCGGTTTCACCCGCATAAGTTCTGATCCTTCCTTATCTTTTCAAGTTCATGTGTTTCTTGGACAAAGAATCCTAATTTACTGCCTCGTTGGGCAAGCGCTACTGCTGAGCATGAGGTCCTGGGTTCGATTCCAAGGTCGGGCAAAGTGTTATTGAGTTATTCAGCCTGGAATTTCTCAGTATCAGCCTTGAGTGTGGATTTGTGCCCGGTTGATGGCCATAGGCTCGCCCCCTATTACATGGGACTGGGAAATGGATCAACTAAAAAGTGAAGAAAAAAAAAGAAAAAAAAAAATGTATTCTGTTTTCCCTTTTACACGTTGTCTACATCTCTTTTTTATGTACTTTCCTATCGCAGGTATGCTGGAAGAGATTTCTTTAGAAATAAGCGTTGCTTTTGTACGTATTTTCTGTTCCTTTCTTCTTGTCTGTTTATGTGTGTGCATAAATGGTTAAATAAGTAAATAAATAAATACAAAGTGAAAAATAACTTTAATTTCGGAAATCGGTAACAAAAAACGAAAATTTTAAACCAGACACCGACTTCCGAAATTAAAGTTATTTTCCACTATGTAGTGTTTTTTTATTTCTTTCTAATTAGTCCCAAAACCCCTATATTTTAACGACTAATTCAAACAACTTCTAAGTTCAAAATCCTCTATCTTTCAGCATCCCTACGAGAAGTATCTGAAGGACAGACGCGCGGTTAGCCGAGTTACGACTGTAAGTAATTTTGATAGCACCGACGTGCCGAGAGAACTAAGTGGACCAAACCTTCAGGGAGCTACCAACTACACGATAAGGTCAGGTTGTTAGTGGTTTTTAAGAATTGGTTTGGAAGAAAAGAAAGGGATTTAAATGTAACTGTGTCGATTATCGGAGACTATTTTAATTTCACAGACGGATAGACAGACTGTATGAACACTAATGAGGCAAAAGGAGTATAAAGTATCGTATCAGGTGGCGTTCTGTAGTTTCTGCCTACCCTCATGGGAAGAAGGCGTTATGTTTGTGTATTTTTGTTTAATTTTTAGGATTGGTATTTTATTATAACAACAACATTATCATACTATAACATCACGCCTGTAATTCTCAAAGAGTTAGGCAGAGGTGTATTCACATTTCGCCAGTTATGTTTAAGTCCCATGAAAAAGGGGGGCGAGCTTATTGCCAAATCTACACTCAAATCCAGACTCCGGGCTGCTATTTATTTAAATTATTTTGGGGTAGTAATATATAATTTTTGATACCCAACAAAAAAAGTTTTTTCTTTAGTTCATGACTTTTTGTCCTCTAGAGGGCGAATTATTAATTTAATGTGACGTCACATAGACTATAACCAGCGGACGACCGAGACGCTTCCAACCATACCCCATTTGTCCAATTATGATGAGAAGTTTAGAAGTTATGAGTAAACAAATGAACTTAAATCATACATACCGGTCAAAATCATAACCCTCCTTTTTGCTTCGCCGTAGTCGGGTAAAAACCGAATAATAATTTGCCCGCACAGCGCTATACTCACCTAGAAGTTTCTTCTCTTTCTAGCGCGTAAATCTTATAACTTCTGACTACGTTACGTCCACTGAATTTACTCGACAAGTCGAGCCCGCCGCGTACTTGTAGCTTCATGACTAAAATGCGGAGTGTGCCTGAGCTGGTGACAGTTTGATGTCTATGTCGTAGGCAGAATTGATAATTCGCATTTTCGCGAAAACCCTAGGGATATTGCGAAAACACGGATAATTAGAAAATGGTGAAAACATTTCTCAATGTTTTGAGCGCTCCGACAGGCTAGTGTTTTTGCAAAAACAATATATTTTTCCAGTGAGATTGAGAAAATGTTTTCACCATTTTCTAAATATCTGTATTTTCGCAATATCCCTAGGGTTTTCGCGAAAATTCGAATTATCAAGTCTCCTACGACATCTATACCTACATCAAAGCGACACTAAAGTTGTAGTCCAAAATAAAACCGTTTAATGTATCCCCTCATGTTCTAGCAATGATTCACAATACTTTAACAGGTTCCTTTTACGTGCACAATAGACCCTATTCCCCGTTACGACAGCTACCTTAAAATAGAATAGGACCTCTTTATTAGGGGACTACACGACTTCTATATTTAACTAGGGCTAACTGTGACCTTTTCAGCCTTTCTCACGTATCCTGTGCTCGATTTACAGGCTGGTAATAAGGTGGATACCTGCCTACAGATATTTTGTAAGGAGTTTTAATAGGGTATGACCTATTTGTATTTTTTTGTCATATAACTACTAGTGACCCGCACCTGCTTCTCACGGTGTTTACAGCTTGTCAAAATAGAGATTACTCTATTATCTGTAAGTTCAATATAAATGTAATAAACAGGGTGGATTTTTGAGACGGGGTAGTAAGGGCAGGTACCTTAGCTACAGGAAAACAGTGTTAAGAGACTGTCCTTAACTTTTTGAAACCTTTTTATCTGCATTCACAGATTTTGAAAAAAAAAGTACAGACAGCATGAAAATGGGCAGTTTCCACTAAAACTTTTTTGATACCAATTGATTCTAAAATACAATAGACGTAGATATATTTAGTGACTATTCTGTTTAACTTTTCCTAAAGAGTCATAAAAAACCCTGTAAGAAATCGACACGTGTTTCACCTCTCAACGAGTCATCCTCAGGATGACGATTGACACTCGGTAAGCGGAATAGTTACTAATTATAACTACATCTATTGTATTTTAGAACGGATTTCCGCCAAGTCACGCCTGAAACAATTAACTATCCAATCGATTCTGTTCCTTGAAAGGCAACTCGTAAGTTGCAGCCTAACTACCACTAGGCTACCACTGCTCTTGACTTCATAACAGAGAGACTTAATAATCATCAACATCTACATAGTCTTTTCCCAACTATGTTGGGGTCGGCTTCCAGTCTAACCGAATGCAGCTGAATACCAGTATTTTCATATAGCGACTTCCTATCTGACCTCCACAACCCAGTTACTGAGTAATACGATACCCCTTGGCGAGACTGGTTGTCAGACTTTTAGGTTTCTGACGACCCGGTACGACTGGCAAAGATGCAAGAATGACAGCCGGGCCAACGGCTTAACGTGCTTTCAGAGGCATGGAGGGGTCTCGGTATGTAAAGATTTCCCCATCCACGGACCAACCTCGGCAAGCGTAGCTTAACCTGATGGATCGACCCGTGTGGCTTTTATTACTTAGCCACGGGCTCATCCACATAGTTCGTAGTCTAAAGGGAACTAAACCATTCTATTAAGTGTAGTGTATAAATAATTGTAGCAATGTTCTATACCAGTAGTAACACATACAAAAAGGGTTTTCAACAATTATCAGACCCTAAAAAACTGCTACGAAATAATGTAATTAACTGCAAACGGACACTATTCTTAATTATTAAATAATAACACACATAATTATTTATAAATAGTGATTACCTACATTTTACTGCCCTCTACTAATCAATAACTAAAGCGATCTCATCCGTTTACCATCAAACCACTACAAAGGATCCAAAATACTCAAGTGACACTCAAACTTGACAAGTGGTACTTACAAGTACTTGTGAAGTACCTCAACAATAGCTTAACAAAGCAACCCGCGCACTTCCTTGGGTGACAGAAACGCTTCTGTTCACATAAACGCTGTATAAAAACGCCCAGTATGGATGAGGCTTTATGCGACAATATAAGAGGAAGCGATCGAGTGTGGAATTCACATTACATGCACAAAGTTTGGGGTAACGAACCCAGGTCGCGCAGACGGGCGGGCGAAACGCCGGCGTTTTTTTTTTGCCCACAATATTTGAAGTGCAATCTTCTTTGCGTTCTTTCGGAACATTGACGGATCATCTGAATAGAGGCAAAAAACGAAAATTCAAAACCAAAGACACCGCCTTCCGAAATTAAAGTAATTTTTCACTCTGTAGTGTTTTTTTTTAAATCTGTAGGTGTGAATATTTTCTCAGGAATTGAAAATGTCGTACCGTGGCATCTTAATTATTTTCCTGTCGAAAGAAAAATATAGCAGCACAAAAAAAATAAGTTAAAGGTGTAAATTCTTGCCTATAATAACACTTTATCAAATCTTACACCATACGGCGACTAATCAGTAATCAGCAACACATTTGGATTGCCCACAGAAACCCAAAACCGTTTAAAATTAATTCCATCTTATTAACATATCATTATGAGAAGTATCAATCAAAGTCATTGGGCAAGCGACTTCGAAGCCATTAATTTTTAACACATAGAAATCTGTATATCATGGGTACCCTAAAAGTGCCATTTAAAATGTAAATACACGCTTATTCCATATAATTTACATGAAAACTAATTTATATTTTGCTCTGATTTGTCACTTCTATTAATGAAGACAATTTATTATGGCTTTTAGTACTGTTGGATGAGGTCAGAACCACGAAGTGGAAAATGACAGAAGGCCCAGTTCATACAAAAATTCTATTCATTTACACAGCGTATAATATGTGTGGTCATATTTAGAGGTGTGGTACAGACCATTAAACTGACCAACTCCATGTGACGAACTTCGTCATCGCGAAAATATATTCCTTCACCACTTCCTAGGGTTTTAGCTGGGAAGAAGTAGCGTAACAAACTCCCCAGCAGTACAGCTGTCTGTCGTAGCTACCGAAACGTTAACTTTGCCTTAAATTTTAGAAATCTAGAATTCTCAACTTTTTTCCTATCGTTTATTGCTCTTCACTCTAAATCATCTGTAACATTTTGACGCACCCACTTTCACATCTACACTATCTATGTTCACTCACACAAATGCAAAGCTCAGCTTATACCTCGCGGACTGTAGCACTCTAACCTTTGTCCAAAGTTCCTCTAGCATTAAACCTTCTGACATGTTTTTGTATTTTGTACTAAAACCGATATAAATCGCGTCATTCAAATACATTTTATAAGGTCGTTGTTGTATTTAACAAACAATAATAGTTATTCTAATGGTTTTCATAAATTAGGCGGCTTATTTGTTTGTTTTTTTGATTGGGCTACTCAATCTTTGTTTCCGTGAGAGAGCAGTTGGGTAACTGCCTTAATCGTCGCAAAAATCAATCCAATGATGCCCCAGGCTAGTTCATTTGTAGTTTATTAAAAACAAGTTCATCACAACATCGAAGTTTTTAAAGGATTTTGTAACATAAACTCAAGGCTTCTTACCATGGGGATAGGCAGAAGCTACAGAACGCCACCTGCCACGATCCTTAAATACTCCTTTTGCTTCGTTTTCGTTCAGAAACCTGGTCATTATACGCAAGCCGTTTGGGAATACTACGCACATGACCTTTCTGAAGAACATGACCAATAAGGTTCCACAGAAAGTTTCCATTCATCTGCCTTGTAATTTTATTCGGTGCAGAGATTGGCCCATAGTAACATAAGGATTAATTGTATGTCATTTACAACAAGTTTGGATTAAACATGTCCATCTAATCTTGGAACCATACTTATGTACTCTCTTTCTAAGGTTCTTCACATTCACTTCTTCAGGAAATCCAAAGTGATAATACGCCCTATTAAAAACTGTCATGGGTACTGCCTTCAAGCAACGCGGGCTTCCGTGCCGGATATTACTAACCAGATTAAAAAAAAAAAAAAAACTGGCTTTTTTTGCGGGGGGAAATGTGCACATAAGCGCAGTTCCGCATACTTACTTAAAAAAACAAAACTGTAACGACGACACACACACATAAAAAAATAAACAATACACAAACGATTTGTGTACAGATGAATCAGAACTCGCACTCACACTCGTAACGCGTATGCCCACTTGGGCTTGTACTTTGACAGAGGGGAACGCTGCGCATGGCTACTCCCTTCCGGCACGGAACCCGCGTTGCTCAAAGGGTACTGCCAACAGACGTGACAACTTAAAACTCGTAGTAGCGCCATCTATATTCTACAGTACAGCACTACGCGAATCCAGCCAATCCCCGTCCTACCAAAAATCGCTCAAGGCGCCTAAGGAAGTTTTCATTTCAAAAAAACTTAAAAAACTCTCCTAAAAAAAAAAACGCCCGTCTGCACGCTAAGCGCTTGTAAATGAAGTAGCGTCCAAATGTCAAATGTTTGTCGTCGATGGAAAGAACGCGTGTGTACACAACACGGGCCCAGGCGATAGATTCACGAACACACACAAATGTTTGTGTACAACAGAACACAAATGTGTATGATGTGTGCTGTGTGAACATTAGAGCTAGGTACAGTCTATTGATGTGTATTAATAAATTTTTGTTGAAGACAATGCCATGACTGAGGAGCTCGTGGCTAAGGGTGGGAGGGGGTTTGGGTGTCTTCAAGGCTAGACTGAATAGGCTCTTAATAAACTAGTGCGCCTCACCATCGACGATTGCATCACTGCTTACCATCAGGTGGGATCGCAGTCAAGCGCTAGTTTATAACTATAAAAAAAAAAAAAAAAAAGTAATAACAGCCGCACGGGTCGATCCATCAGGTTAAGCTGCGTTTGCCGGGGTTGGTCCGTGAATGGGTGACCATCTTTACATACCGAGACCCCTCCGTGCTTCGGAAAGCACGTTAAACTGTAGGTCCTGGCTGTCATTCGTGGATCTTTGACAGTCGTTACAAGTCGTCAGAAACCCGAAAGTCTGACAACCAGTCTTACCGAGGGGTATCGTATTACCCAGTTACTGGATTGTGGAGGTCAGATAGGCAGTCGCTCCGGTTACACTGGAAGCCGACCCCAACATGATTGGGAAAAGGCTATGCAAAAAAAAAAAACAATGTCATGACTGTTGAGGGGGTTTAACGTGCTTTTCGAGGCACGGAGGGGTCTCGATATGTAATAAATGGTCACCCATCCAGAAACCGACACTGGCCGCTCCATGTAAATTACGATCTAAACAAGCTTCATTGTGTAAACAATAATGTTCCTACTTTCCTATTAAGTGTTTATTGTCAATCATCTCACAACTGATTAAAGTGAAATTAAATTCCGACAAAAGCCAGCCTCTGTTTGTTCCGGTGTATCAAGAACTGCTAAACGAATTCTGATTGGGTTTTCACATTTGTACCTTCTTTAAACAATCAATTGAATACTGTTTGCTAATATTTACGGATTGATTCGGATAACGGGAAGCGATCACCACTCTTCTATAAATGTTGGGTGCGGTGACAGCCTTGTTGGCCTAGTAGTCGCAAGCGCCACTAAGTGTTAAGTCATGGGTTTGATTCCCGGGTCGAGCAAAGTTTTGTTGTTTTTTTTCCATCTGGAATGTCTTAGTAGCAGCCCGGAGGCTGGATATCTGCCTGGTTAATGGCAATAGGATCGCCCCCTATGGGTGTACTATAGGTGCACCCCTGCCTTACCCTTCGGGGAATACTGACCCCGTGCTGCTACTGAAAAATTCCTGATGAAAAACCCTAATAACACTGCCTTACGCCGAATCGAACCCAGGACCTAATGCTCATCAGTAGCGCTTGCAACCACTACATTTATTGTTGTGCACCAAAAATATATTTTACTGTACTAATACATAAACTGTTATTGTTATAAATTCTCCAAATAAAATTAACAGAAAATATATAAAGGCCGCTAAATTAAAAACAGTTTCAAGCATATTTGTTTATGGATTAAAAGAATAACAATCTTTCTCGTTCGTTACTTGGAGAGCCGAAGATAAGAAAGTTCATTAACTTAGCGATGTTTTTCTTTCTTTGTTAACAACAAAATAAATACAGAAACAATGTAAAGTTCTTTCTTCGTCAGAGCACTCGCCGGTTTTCTTTTAACCCTTTTTGTGAAGTAGCCAAAGAGAAAAAAATAAATGAAGTGCTATTGAATGTTCAAGAAGTCTTTGTCGCCTAAGTTTTAACAAAACCTACAATCATGTTCAGACCGGCCATGATCCATTGGCCGGTCTGAACATACTGAACATAGGCTCTCTGAACTTTCGTGCATGTTCTGTCACTCACACTCGCCTTATGTCACAATTTGTTTGAACCGGCCATGACTCATGGTCAGTATTGTATGATATAGCCATAATAGACGACCAACTACATTGCCCTTTATATATATTAATTTCAACGCATCACAGGCACACACAGAATTAATGTCTTAATAGTATAATATTATAATAGTCTGCGGATTTTGTCCACCGCGCAAATTGGATGAAAGTCCTTAAGAAAGATAATGTAACCGTTTAATAACTTAATTGGTTTAATACTCCACCACCTTATCATAAAGAGAGACTTTTACCGTAGGTATCTAGTTCCACCACTTTCAAAACTGCAGTTTAAAAATTTCCACTTCTATAAAATTCAACAAAAAATCTTCAGAGCAATTTTCATAGGAATTACGGCAACAATGGATGCACTGCAAGATTCCAACCCTGCCGAATAAAATAGGTCGTTCCACGGCACGTAATAAACTGACACGGGGAGAGACGGGATTACCTCTATATTTGGCCGGGTTATCTACGGCTGCAGTGAAGCCAAAGATTAAAACGATAAACCATAGATAGGGAAGTTCGATAACAATATACGAGAGTGAACCGGGTTCGGGACGATCTATTGTGACCTGAATTGTTGAGAAATTTTTCAAAAGTTGTAGTTGAACATTTTCCAAGAATTTGTAAGATTTTATTTTAGATTGTATGACATAAATGGAACTGTTGACTGCAGCAGTTAGTTAATTTTACGCAAGATGAATCCAAATTAATGTCATGTTTGGATGAGTATTCGGAACTTGGAGATTCTTAGTAGGTATATACGTAGAATATTGTAATTGGCCATATTATACAAACTGTTATTGCATAATCAGTTTTACTAGCTGTAAGTTTACCTAAACAAATAAAATAAAGTAAATATAACAATACCTAAATAGATTAGAACGTAACTGATTATGGGCAAATGTCAACAATGAAACTAAACGCCATCAGTATAACTGAACCGCGTTTAAGAGCTGTCAGTGTCAATATTTCCATAGCAATTATGACACTGAGAGCTCTCAGCTTCATTGGTGACATTCGCGCTAAGTATTGGAGTAAATATATATAAAAAAATATATAAAAAATAGTATAGTTTTAGCACGCAGTTTCGACTACAGATTTTATGTAGTTATTCTTTCATTTTGCACCTGCCTGTTTCATAATCTTTGCCCCTAAAAGCGACACAGAGCCGTCAGCGTCAAATTAAACAAATCCCGGCGGAGTTATGACAATATTTATACTGCGAGTTGCCTCACAGAGGCTGCCATGAACTTGCTATGAAACACTCGGAAGTGTTTAAGGAAACACGCCGTATAATATTTAATTAACAATGAAGAAATATTTTGCGAGGATTTTAGTGGTTGAGATGTTCCGTGTTTTAGAGTTATGCATTTTCTCTCATAGATATTATTTGAAAGGTGAATGCAGAGAGTTGAGATAGTTTGCGGCTCTGGGCACCTATAATAATAACAGTTTTTAATTGTCTCACTGCAGGGAAAATCCTCTTCTCATTCAGAGAAGATACGAGCATTAATCACCACATTTGCTCAAGACGGGTTGGCGATTTCAGATTTCAGACACGAATCTACATGGTCCTCATATGGATTGACCAAGATTATGTCTGAACTTTAAAAGACACTGTGACCTCTGAGTTTGTTTCGGCCTTTCTTCTCCGAGCAGTCAGATAGGAAACGCCGACCTCATCTAGCTTAGCTCTAATATTTTTTTAATATGACGTGTAAAAGTGATTCCGATATCCTATTTACAGAATATATAATTTCATTTCATTTCAATTATCCTTACGGTGTTCAGATATACCTGTCCGCGATAACCCACATTTTGCTAGTTATGTTGAAGTCCCATGTCTTAAGAGGCGAGTCTATTGCCATCAACCGGGAATAAATCCAGACTCCGAGCTGCTACTGAGAAATTCCAGATAGAAAAACCCATTAACACTTTGTCCGACCTGGACCTCAAACCCAAGACCAACGAGGCATCTAATAAGACCAATATTTACTACTAAAAAATCTAATCTGTTTCTGTAAAGATGTTACTGTCCACTCCTAACCTCATCATATTCGGAAACATTTCCAAAGAAACAGTTTAAAAAGCAATCGTCACTAAACCGTAGTTTACTAACACGCGTTTGAACTATTTTCAAGTACTCCTGCGCACCTTAGCATCCCACACGCCAATTGTTTACTCAACTGTATTTGGCATTTCTAAATCATGGGAATTTTTGGTATAGAGGTGTGGTAGCACTTGTTATTGCTAGTTGATAGATCGACGACACCAAATAAGGTTTTTTTTATGATATAAGAAAGAAAGAAAAAATAATTTAATAGGTTTATTTGTCACCAAAACACTTGCATAGAGAAAGATGGATAAGAATGATTCACAATTATTTTTGGAGTAGTTTGCCTACACTGACTGCCTCGTTGGTTGAGTGGTCGCAAGCGCTACTTGCTGAGCTTGAGGTCCTTGGTTCGATTCCCGGGTCGGGCAAAGTGTTATTGAGTTTTTCCATCTGGAATTGCTCAGTAGCGGCCCAGAGGCTGGATTTGTGCCCGGTTGATGGCAATAGGCTCGCCCCCTATTACATGGGACTTAAACATAACTGGCGAAATGTGGGTGTACTATAGGTACAACTCTGCCTAACACTTCGGGGAATACAGGCGTGGTGTTATGTATGTAGTTTGCCTAAAAATAGCACTTTACCAGGAACTTCAGAGGCCAGTCTTGACTTAGTCTGCGCTCAGCATTATTCTTTACTCAGATTGCAGATGACCATTCTCATAACCTGAGAGCAGTGGTAGCCCAGTGGTAATGACCGCAACTTACGAGTTGTAGGTTTGAACCCTGACAGTCTTTACTTTGTGTAAATAATTTCATCTCCACTGCTCTCAAAACGTTGTAGGAAAACATCGTGTGGAAACCGGCATGTCCTAGAACCAAAAATTCGAAGACATGTGACATCTACCAACCCGCACTGGGCCCGCGTGGTGGATTACGGTCCACTCCCTCTCACAGAGAAGAGGTCTGTGTCCCACAAGTGGTAATATTACAGGCTGATTATGCTATTATCATAACCTCCTATCCCAGATAGCACCACCAGGTTCTCTATGAGTGACTACAATGGTCGGAAGAAAGTCGAACAATCGGTGCACATTCAGAATATTGACATAGCTTACTTAGTAACTGAATTACGAAGGTCTGATGGCGGTGGCATCATATCATCATCTAGACCATCATCATCATCATCATTGTGGTGGCATCTACAACGCCACATGCGAACTACGCATCAGAGACCTGACGGCACATAAATCCGGCAATTAGAGTTTACCGCGCGATTTACTTATATAAGACTTCCCGACATCAATCATTGAGCAGCCCGCCAAACACGACACACGTCTGGTCGGAGGATCCTCCCTCTTCTATAGAAGATGAGTGAACTTTACACCCTGTTCCTCATGCCTCTAAATCATCATCTCAGATCATCATCGTTTGTATCATCTGATAACATTCCAGATAGATATGATCAATGTTTTTAGCAAATTTTTATTCTATTCTATTCTAATGTATGCTGCACCGGTCGACGTCATCACGTCAATGCCGGCTGTCACTGGAAACCAGCGCTGGTTGTGCCACGCATGGGGTCGCAGCATTATGCTGAGCGATGGCCGTTTTGCGTGTATGCGACGCATATTTTCCCCAAATTGTTCTTTTTTATGTTTGTGTTCTTTATGTCATCTTTACCGTAAAGTATTTTCTTTCTTTTAACTAGTTTCATGCTGGTTCTTCTCCATAACGATTTTGCTTTATCAAAACGAACTGGACCAGTAGTCTAGTCCCCTTACAAAGTTTTTTAAAGAGCTCATTTGGGACACAAACTTTATCTTTAATTAAAACGAAAATAAACGTTTTGCTCTGCCGCAGTACTTGAATTTTTCTAGAATATTTAACCTACTTTGTTTGGTGTGAGTTGGAACATTGTTCAGTAAAGTCTATTATGTTTTCTCTGTTCCTAAATTAACGCTAATGTCGTTTGCAGTATTGTAATAATAGTGGCGCTGCATCGGGAGCTTGTGGTCGCTTTGAATAAATGACATCTGGAGTTTTTACGCTTACGTAAGACAATAAAGAGGAAATACATAAATAATAAATACTTCATATTATATTGGAGTGTATTGAATTCAAATGGAAAACTTTTGATTTAGTCTTCAGCCTAGCCTATTTCCAACTATGTCGGGGTCAGTTTCCAGTCTGACCGGATGCAGCTGAGTACCAGCATGTTACAAGGAGCGACTGCCTATCTGACCTATAACACAACCCAGTTACTGGGTAATACCTCTTGGTAAGACTGGTTGTTAGACTTTCAGGCTTCTGACTAACCTTAACGACTGTCAAAGATCTACTAATGAGAGTCGCGACCAACGGCTTCACGAGGTTTCCGAGGGTCTCGATATGTTATCGATGTTCACCCATCCACGGACTGACCTCGAAAAGCGTAGCTTAACCTTCGATTGACCCGTGCGGCTGTTATTAAATTAGCATTGTTGTTGTTGTTGATGTGTTTTTCTTTGTTTTGTTTATTTGTGCATTGGGTTTTCATTTTTGGACTCCATTGAAGTTGTAATCTTCAAATCGTTACACTGCAGTGGGAGGTTACTAGCTAAAAAAACAATGAGCAGAAAAAAACTCCTTTCGATGTTTTTCTCAATATTTTCGCATAATGTTTATTTGTAAACATGTCGAACATCGAAATTCAACCTTTTGATAGAAACACGATTAACATAAAACTCCTGAAATTTGCCTCATCGTTTAGAAAAACGTATATTTATCAAAGTTTTAATTAATTATTCAGCTCACAACGTACTCAGCCATTTAAACAAAATGCTTCCACACACGCTGGTACCTTGAGAAACAACAAAGAGAAACTCTCAAAAAATAGTACAGTACCATTGTAATTAAAACATTTCAAAGCTTTGAATACATTAAGCCTTTTACATTCGTACCCCACTGAATCCTAAGGCTATTTATAATTTTAAAAAGTTTTCCACAACCTGAAACGGACCTTAAACTTTCTAAACGAAGGATTAATTTCATTTAATTAATTCCGCTTCTACTATTCCAAACATGTTGTATCGGAAGCACTTTGAACATTAATATTCAACTCAAACTTTTGAAACATAAGGTTTTATTTTGATTGAATCGTGTCCCCGGTATTCCAAGTATGCATCACCGGACAAACTTACACATGCAGTTTAAACAGACTTTACTTCAAAGACATAGATACGTTTTTCGCTTGAAAAGGTGATGGAGATAAGTTTGTTCTTATAGTTAAGTGGTTGTTTACTGAAGGTGTGAGTGTGAAAATGCAGTTATTTCTTTATACGTCGCCGCGTGTCATCGTGTGGATTCAGTAAGTGTGGATACGGCGTTATTCACTGTCGTGGATTATATTTTATTTTACAGAATGGAATATTTTACAAAATGGAAGTCTCTTCTCTTGTAGGAATATGTTTTAGCAGTGTTTTGTTTCTCGTATTGATGGAGATGAATAGAAATGCTTCTTTACTAGAAAATGTTTTGTTGAATATATTTTGTTGAAATTGTTCCCGTTGGCTGTCATTATTTTGCAGATCTTTGACAGTTATTACAGGAAGCATGAAAGTCGTATTACCAGCCTCACTAAGATATGTGTTACCAAACTGGGTTCTGGAGGTCAGATGGGCAGTCGCTCCATGTAAAATACTACTAGTCAGCTGTATTTGGTGAGTATGGAAGCTGACCCCAACATAACTTATTTGGCTTATTTTGAATTCGGACTGGATTACTATCGATTACTAGACAGTAAAACCCGCTTGTTTATAATCATGTTTATTATAATTAATCGTCAACCTCATCAACTTTATTGGAAAACTTTATTGGACTACGTTTTGGATGACGTTAAAAAAGGACGCATTATATTACTAAGTTTTTGTTTGTGGCTAACTAAACCAAATATCTATGGTACTAATTAAATAGTGTTGTCAGTTTATAACCAACGATGGTACCGTTTTATATAAACTGACAACACTATTTGTTCAAAAGCAGTTAGTCTATATTTAACGAGAAGAAACAGGATTCTTTCCTGTGTTTGTGCAAATGTATATTCTTCCGCTCTCGCTTGGATACTGTGCTTTGATACAAAATACACAACTATTGTACTGTAACTGGGCTGAGTTCCGTTCAAGAGGACAGGGCGCCATTAAAGGGGATGCTCCAAGTTAGCCCACGAAATTCAAATTTACTTACGTTTTTTGCAATTTGCAGGTCAAGTGTCAGGTTGTATGTTAAAATATGATTCGCGATCGTAACAAATATGGCTCTACGGAATTATAATCATTAGAATCAGCAATACAACTCCTTTAATAGAATAGAATATATCGTATTATTATTATCGAATATATCGTACTAGCTTCGTTTTCGTTAACGGTTTTTTTTTTCATTTTGCTCGGCTCCTACGGGTCGTAGCGTGATGTTACATAGCCTATAACCTGGCCGGGGATTTTTTCGACAGATTAGTAAAGTTTGTATCAAAATCCGTTCAGCCGTTTTCACGTGATGCGCGAAAAACAGATAAACAGACATTAAATCTAAAAAATGTTGGAACGTGTTCTGTTATTGATTCTAAGTATCCCCAGCCAACTTTTTTTCGATTATCTTCCATGTACAGACTTCGACCCTCTTCAGCTTTATTATATGTATAGATATTATATTTACGTGCTACTATAACTCCATAGGCCTCTTTTCTAGTCATCTTTCACTTCATAATCTATTTTTGGACGAAAGATTTATAAATCGTTCAGAAAGTTTATTTCGGAGTAAGAGGGTTCCTTTTTACAATGTAGGCATTTATATTTTGAAATATATTTTATTATGTTTGTTATTTTACTAAGTATAAATCAATATACTGTCTTTGTGAGGACAGCCATTCATGAACGCAGGATAGGAAATCTAAAATGACTAAAACCAACAGTATTTCTATCAACACATAACATAATATCAGGCAGTTAAGATAGTTAATTGATTCAGGTGACTTAGCGGAAATCCATTATAAAACACTCACTCAGCGTCCAGCAGTCGGCGTGTTAACACGTCGTGTCGTCGTTCGCGACAAGTCAATCGTCATATTGAGGATGCCTCGTTGAGAGGTGAAACACTGTCGATTTTGATTTCTTACAGGGTTTTTTAAGACTCTTTAAGAATAGTTAAGCGGCATTGGTTACTAAATACATATATCTACGTCTATTGTATTTTATAATATCAGACCTTACTCCCTGAAGGGTTAGGCAGAGGTGTACCTAAAGTATCTACTTCCACTTTTCGCCAGTTATGTTAAGTCCCATGTAATAGGGAGCGAGCTTATTGCCATCAACCGGGCTGCTGAGAAATAGAAATAAAGAAGGAAAGAAAGAATCTCTTTGTTCCTCTGTAACAGAGCACCTGTCATCTAATCTCTTCACCACCCTTGCTTGACTGGTAGAGAATGCCTAAGGCATTAAGTCCGCCTTTGTACCTTTTTAGTGCAAAAAGTTTAAATAAATAAATAAAGAAAGAAAGAAAGAAAGACAGAAAGAAAGAAAGAAAGAAAGAAAGAAAGAAAGAAAGAAAAATATTTGATTTGGGACACGCACAGGAAAACAATAAAAACAAACATTAAAACTAAGAAATTATATAAAACAAGTAATAAAAAATAAATCAAAGGGTAAAGAAAACCTGTGCGAGGCCAAAAGGCTCCTATCTCAGCATAATGCAGAAATCCGAGCATTCCTATCAAATGATTTAATAAATAGTAGAGTAGTAGTACTAAATACGAGGAATAGCTAGCTAGATTTAATTCCTAGGAAGCTGACGGAGCCCATTTCAGTATTTTGATTCTCCATTGAAATGCTAAAAGCAAGTTGCAGTATATTTGAGGTGCAGTGTTAAATGTCTAAATGCTTTTAAAACGAGTGTACACAGTGCAATCTGTGCTCCGGTTCATGAGTAACTTCGTGATTCCCAGAATGTTGCATTATTTAGTGAAATATTATGATTTTAACATGAAAGGTAGAAGAGGAACATTTAGGAAACGTGTAGAGGTTTAATTATTTTCATAAATTAAGTTCGTTACCGAACGAAGAACAAATAAACATTCACTGTGATGAAATTTTAGAGCAATAAGACCAGCACCCCAATTGTGGAACACACTTTTTTCGGAAGGATTTTGAACGAAATTCATATTCCAGTGCTTCTTATTTTCGAAAAATTCGCCTTCTAGTCAAAGTAAATTACAATCGATTCAGACGTAACGTGGTGGAAATCCATTATAAAATACAATAGACGCAGATATATTAAATTTAGTAACTTATTTCGCTTGATTATTCCTAAAGAGTCATAAAAAACCCTGTTAGAAATCGACACGTGTATCACCTCTGTGACTTGAAAAGCGAGCCCTCTAGCTCCAGACTATCACGACATTGGGCTCCTTATCATCATTACCTAGTTGTCCAGTGCTGGACAAAGGCTCCTCTGACGCCATTCGGCACTAATGCTGAAATAAAACTTTTTGGTGCAGCCGTGACGCACACACTATTGCTGTTAAATTTTATTTTCACTTTTTTATTTTGAGTTTTGTATTTGTGTTTCACAAACTGTGTTCAAATAAACGTTATTCTTTCTTTCTTTTACATTTAGGTTGATACTCTCATAGAAAGTCTGACAACCAGTCTTACGGCTTGTACATCGGTATTTTAAACTTCGAAGTTCAGTAGTACAGTCATAAAACTGCGATGCGACGTCACATCGCACAAATCTGCGACTGTACCCTAAGATTTTCTTTAGCAACAAAGTTTCTTCATAACAAAGTTGCGAACTCGCATCGTATCGCAGTTTTGTGTACAAGCCCTTACTAAGGGTATCGAAAAGTCAGTTCAGTAAATGGGTTGTGGAGGTCGGATAGGCCGTTGGTTCATGTATAATACTGGTAATTAGCTACATCCGGGTGGATTGGAAGCCGAACCCAACATAATTGGGAAAAGGCTAGGCAAATGCTACCTCGGCTACTCTCATCCAGCTGCTACTAACCACCCTGAGAAGGAGAAGTAGCTTCTACACGTTTGCTTTGCTCATCATCATTCTCTTACCCTTTTTTTCATATTAGCCTACTCTGGCCCACTGCTGAGCAATAGCCTCCCCCAAATCCTTCCAAGCATCCTTTTCCAGGGCCACCTCGATCCAACCCTTGCGGTTCGCGTCTAGGTCGTCTTACTTACTCTTCCTGGGCTGGCCTCGGCGGCGCCGCCTATCCTCAGGCACACACCGTGTGGAGACTGTTGCCTAGCGGTCGTTATGCATGCGGCTGCCATGACCCGCCATGAATGCTGCGCTTCAATGCTCTTTGGCAAACCCTTATCCCAATTTATTTGGAGTCGCCACAACATGTCTTTTTCTTCCGTACTTCTCTATTAGTCGTCATCTCGGTAGTCACCCCTTTCCTAGCCATATCATCTTTCGCACAGTCCATCCATCGTTTCTTTGGTCTTCCCCTACTCTTATAGCCATCCACATTCATACTCAAAACTTTCATCAGAGCATTTTGTCAATCCTCAGCATCACATGTTTGCTCATTATTATTGATTGGTTGTTTCTAAACAGTATAAAAGTAGACATGAAAGCTTTTCAGGCTTCAAATAGTAATCACAATGTCTTAGATCTCACAATTCCTGGAAAACTCCGTTTTTGTGTTCGACTTTCAGCTATTTCGTTTGTCTCCTCAGCAGAACATTATGCTTTGAGCAAAAATAATAAAAACCTTAAGCTTCGAGTTTCTTTGAAGATATTTTTTCTAAAGGTTATTCATGTGTGATCGATCAAACGTGAAAACCTTTGTACCGGCAACGTAAGAACTTATTTGTTACATTATGTCAAAGGAAAATGGTTTTTACGACAATGGCAGAAAGATTGTTGTTAAGTGAGGGGTTAAAAAGCAAAATGTCAATGCTTGTATTTATAGAAATAGGTCGTTGTGTAGAAAATGTTAGGGTTATAATTATGAGGGTTTGTCATAAATTATCGAGGCCTGGAAAAGTTTTGTTTTTATTTATTTACGCACATCGTTAATCGTCATTCTGTGCCCGGCCGATGGTAATAGGCTCGCCCCCTATTACATGGGACTTAAACATAGCTGGCGAAATGTGGGTGTACTATAGGTACACTTCTGCCTAACCCTTCAGGGAAACAAGATGTGATGCTATATTATCGTTAATTGACCATATTATCATAAAATCCTTATGACGCTTAAACAGCGGATTCTTTTATAGGTTAATTTGATAGTTAATTGATTCAGGCGTGGACTTGGTCTGGCTTTGACTCTGCGTCCAGCGCTCGGCGTGGCAACACGTCGTGTTCGGGTTTGCGACAAGTCAACCGTCGTCCTGAGGATGCCTCGTTGAGAGGTGCAACACGTGTCGATTTCTTACAGGGTTTTTAATTACTCTTAAGGAATAGTTAAGTGGAATAAGTTACCTACTAAATATACTACGTCTATTGTAGGTTATTTTAATTCAAAATTATTTATATTTCCCTTTCTCCAACAACATTGGTACTTCAAGCTGCAACCAATCCCTCAACAAAATCCCCTGGTAACAACTCTATAGTTATGCCCAATAAAATTCGTCGGCAGAGCCTATAAAACCAGAGAAGTTACAACTAAACTAGGCATCGAGAAGGGCTATAAACGTAAAATATTATAGTTATGTAACTATCCTTATGTAACTATAACTTGGTTATGTTACTTGATATTTTCAGGTTTCATAGTTATATATAGGTTGGCTTAACATAAAAAGGTCATCTTAGTGACTTTGTTATTACATCTTCAAATAATGCAAGTAATCTATGCAAAAAATGTATGTTAAAGTATAACGCAGACACATCACTTCTATATGTGAATTTTTAAGTATTGTAGTAAAAAACTTTATGAAACAAATTCCGTGGAAGTAGCTGAAATTCCAGACTCCGGATTCCGGATTTCAAGTACATAGGTACTTAAGATATTCTCATGTTTTTTTTTTATCAACAGACTATTTAAATACTATAAATAAAATTATGTCTGTGTTTTTTTTTTTCCAATATTATAATTGTAGAAAAAAATCATACACTCATCTAACAGAACTCCAGACACGCACTAACATGGTCGTCAGTTTTGTTTTCGGGGTCAAATGAATTATATCAATGCGACCTTTTCAATACATATGTACTTACTTTCTAAGTAAATATAACTTAGACAGCACTGTCATCGGTGAAGGAAAACATCGTGAGGATATCTGAACTTATATACAACGTGTAACTTTAAATGCGCAAAACCTCAAACACACCAACTGATTTTTAAGTCAATTGACCTATTTCAGAGAGACAAAAAATCATTAAAAAAATTGTAAAGGTTTTATGTGCTGTTTTAGTTTTACTGGCAATTCTTTGCATTGAAATAAAAGCTATTATTATTCCGTACAATTTGTGTTTGTTTACCAACTTGTTTGTGATGGCTTGACCTATTAATAAATAGACACGGCAACGTTTTTAGTGAAGATATTTAGAAAAATGTGACCTAAATTAAAAAAGTGGTTCAATTGATTCTGCTTGTTATTCTGATCAAACTATTTTCAGGGTTTGCGCATTTAACGATACACGTTGTATAATTAAATTAAGTCAGAAATCGCCAACCCGTATTGAGCAAGCGTGCTGATCGATGTTCGTGCCTTCTCTGTATGAGAAGAGGCTTTTGCCTTGCAGTGGTACAGTCAGAGGCTGTTATTATTTTATCATCGTTTTTCAGCTATTTGGAAAGGGCAAGTTCTTGCAAAACAGATCATGGCCGCTGTGTTATACCTGGATATTTACACAAACCATTTCGAGCCCTTTTCAACTACCTCTGGGAAGGGTCCAAGCTTAATTACGTAAACTGGACTGGGGGACTGAATTTGCATATACAAAATTGTATTACAGTGTAAATTGTCTTGCTGTCTGCTTGTCCCAAGCTTTAGCCATCAACTCCTGCGTGTTACTTATTATACAAGTCAATTCTTGCTGTGCAGAATATAACATGTGATAAGGGTAAGTTCGTTCCATATTTAAAAAGTTAAACCATTTACAAGCACTTTTGAATTGTCAAGGCTATCTGGCGAGTTTGTGCTTCTGGGGAGTTTGTTACGCCACTTCTTAATTTTTTTTTATCCACAACGGTGTAGCTGGCCTGCATCCCACCTGATGGTAAGTGGTGATCAGGCCGAAGGTGGAAGCGAGCTTCACCCGGAATCCTCAACCTCTTATATCTAACTGCCGAAAAACAACAATGCTGTTAACATTATTGTTATGGCGACAGACTTAGATAAGATGGTGGTAGCTAGCCAGGCGGTCTACCACCAACCAAACCGTGCAGAAAATGTTGCCCCCTTCTGGGAATCGAACTCGGGACGTCTAATCTGCGGTGGTCTAACCACTAGACCACAAAGGCGGTTAAAGGTCTTCCCACTAAAGCACTACGAAGAGGTGAAAGGCGGTCTAATTTAAGTAAAAAACTTTTGATTTTGTGACCTGCTCTCAGAAATTTCCTGATTCTTGGTATTTTCCCTGGGTATTCAGTCGTTAAAATCATTTTATAGGTATGTAAAACGTTCATTAGAAACTTTTCGAACTGTCAAAGGGTTTGGTAGTTAGGAAATTCAAACAAACTACAAATAACGAACTTAAACGAGTCGTTTCGGTTCAAAAGGCCTTAAAATTCGTTCGTTTGATCTCAAAATAAACCTAATACATAAACATTTACACCCAAATCTAATCAGTAATCGCCCATTATCTTATCTGTCTCATAGAATTAATTAAGCATCACGATTATCTTGCCGCCATCTTGAGTAGGCGACAAATGTCGAAGATGTTGAGCTGATAACTGAGATGTTTTGCGATAAGAAAGTCTAAAAACATTTGTATTGATGTTTATATACCTCATTTAGTTTTATAGTTATGTGGGAGACGTCAAATAAACTTGGGTTTTTCTTCCCACGAAGAGTCGCCGGTTAGGAGTATTTGAGTCTTGTTTGCCGTGATTTGAAGTGCGAAAATAGTTTGTTGGAAGTTTTTGATTGATCGTGTCCACCTACTCCAGATTTTGAAGATTTGGAGACTGTTAATGTTGCTGTTGGGCAAATGTTTATAGGGCATGTAAAGCTAGAATTGGTGACAATTTTATGTTTTCCTAAAACGTGAATCAGTGGCGTTACGTATGGCGACACGTTTCTAGGTAGGCTTGTAGAAAAAATATCAATACATATTGATATTTTTTGTTCGTTTTAACTATATTTTTTGGGGATATTATTATTTCGATACATCGATATATATCTACCTATATAAAATATCAAATATCGAAAATGTATCAAATACGATATATTTCCAGTAGCAACACCGTTGTCTGACTAAAACTTCAGACCCGTAAAAAAGTAAGTTTCTTTTTATCAATGTTTTAACTGTTATGAACTTGATTGTACATCAGAAATGATGCTCCTTGTTTGGTATTTATATGATTAAAACACAAACACGATAGAATTTCATTAAATACACATACTTTTTAGAAAATTTTACCGATATATCAATATTTCTATACCTATCGAGATTTTTTTATATCGAAATAAATATGTTTATATTTTTTAAATGTTGTTTGTAATGTCTGTGTGTTGTGTAAATTTATAATTATATCGATACTTTTTGCCAATTTTTTTCGTCTCTAGTGCTGGACAGTCAGCCGTGCTACCATCCTACAGCTACGCCAATATTTTTATTACGACAAGTGCTAAATTTTTTTACTGCCGAGATGCTGACGAGAGAAATAGAATTGGTATCTATCACATTGCTAAATTCACATTAGTACATGTGCTAGCTATTAAACTTTACTTGAAAAATGGTTCCGTTATGAATTGAGAAAAAAGAAACACCAAAAATAAAATTCACAATATTATCCAGTTTAATGTGAATTACATGCCAAACTTAAGTACTCAAAACAAAATCAAAAATAATACAGAGTTTCATTTACCATTATATTCTTTTAGCCGTAATATTCCTTGTTCAGCCTAGTTTGACAGTAGGAGGGAGCTTGAGAGCGGTGACTGACTGCGACGACTTGACTGCAGGCCCAGGTTGCTTGATAACCCACTGCTTGACCGACGGAGGTTGAGCAAGTTCATGAGATTGTTCTGTCTCAAATTGTTGTTCAAGCTGTTATCTTGCAAATTATTCAGAAGGTTGTTGTTTTGACGTAAATTATTGTTGTTCAAATTATTTTCTTGCAAATTATTCAACATATTGTTATTCTGTCGCAAATTGTTGTTTAGATTATTATCTAGCATGTTAAGGTTCAAGTTGCTATCTTGCAAATTATTCATCAGATTGTTTTCTCGTAAATTATTGTGCAAATTGTTTCCTTGCAAATTATTGTTCAAGTTGTTCTCCATCAAATTATTGAGAAGGTTATTATTACTCATTCGCAAATTATTGTTAAGATTGTTTTCTTGCAAATTATTGTTTAAATTATTCTCTAACAAATTATTGAGGTTACTTTGTCGCAAATTATTGTTAAGATTATTTTCTTGCAAATTATTGTTCAGGTTATTTTCTTGCAAATTATTCAGCAGATTGTTATTATTAGACCTTAGATGCAATAGCTGGTGATTTAAGGGGCTGGCTAACCCCTGGGCCACCATGACGACTGCAATACCGATCACAAGTTTAAACATGGTGACTTTTCGAATCGAATGAAACAAAAAACTGTCGTAAATCGAATGAATTATCCGGATTTACGTGGCTTATATACCTCACGTGGTAATCAATTTGCTTTATCGTTACATACCGTTAAGGATGTTTCTCGAATCGATTTAATACATTTCGATTATTCGGCGATGTTTAGTCCATTAAATTGTGATATTGATTTGATGCAGTTCTTAGTACGAGTTCTTTGAAGAAAAATTAAAAACGAGTTCAGAAAACAATCGGAAAACCTATTTAGTAAAAAATATTTGAATACTAGCTTTTGACCGCGGCTTCGCCCGCGTATTTGTCAGAATTTATCCCATAGGAACGTACTATCGGGATAAAAAGTATCCTATGGCCTTCCCCGGGATGTCGTCTATCACCTTCCCAAATTTGATCGAAAACCATTCAGTGGTTTAGGCGTGAAACGGTACCATACAGACAGATAGACAGAGTTACCTACTTTCGAATTTATAATGTTATATACTAGCTGCGCCCCGCAGTTTCACCCGCATAAGTCTCTATCCCGTAAAAATATCGGGAGTACAGAACTCTCGGTAAGCGAGTTCCACTCGCACTTGGCCAGTTTATCTGACCATGTACTTAGTTAAATTGAATCATGTAAAATCATGTTTTGTATTATTTCTTACAATGTCACCTATGTTTTAAAAAGCGTGCAATCGATTATTATTAATCGGACATAAACGAGTATATTTTTGTTATCAGACTTGTATTAAAACTCTATTAAACTTTAACAATAAATCGGTAAGAATCAAACATTTCTTGTGTAATTTTACGGTACATTTTGTCACATCTACAAATATAGGTATCAAAAAATCTGCCTAGCTTTTTCCCAACTATGTTGGGGTCGGCTTCCAGTCTAACCGGATGCCGTTAAATACCAGTATTTTACATGGAGCGACTGCCTATCTGACCTCCACAACGAAGTAACTGGATTAATACGATAACTCTTGGTAAGACTGGTTGTCAGGCTTTCGGGCTTCTGTCGACCCGTAACGACTGTCAAAGATCCACGAATGACAGCCGGGACCAACGGCTTATTGGTTAATACAGGTATCCCACTTGGGTTTTTTTTTAAGGTTCCGAAAAAATGGAAGTCCGACCCTTTACTATCCCACTTTCTTGTACGTCTGTCATTGAATTTTGGCATAACGTTAGGTTTCATTGTAATTAAATTTTTCAATTGTTGTTTTTTTAACGAACGTTTTAACGTTCTGCATCGTTCTCACATGTATAATTTCAAAATGAATGAAACCAATATATTGAACCATATTTTTATTGTAAGAGTGTTCGTGGAGTGTGTTACCCGTTGTTCTCTGTAGGAAGCTAGTTGCCCATTCCAAAGCTGCTACGCTTTGGAATGGGCAACTAGCTTATCTTTCTGACTGACCGACCCCTTGACAATTCTAAAGTGCCTGTAATTGGTTTATTTGAAATTAATGCTTTGAGTTTGAGTTCTCGATATTGCTCAGATCAAAGACCAAGAAATATTTTATGTCATTTAGGTGTATTTAGGAGCAGGTGACGTCCCGGTGATAGCTGTGGTGGACACCGTTAGAGAATTCGACCGATATAGTCACCTTTTTCTTTTGCCACCGTTATCACTTGCGATATTATCTAACACCATTACTGTATTTTAACCCTCACAGTTGGAACCGTTCCGTTTAACCCTACACTACCGAAGCACATTATCGTTGCAAGACAGGCAAAAACGTTAAGTGTGGTTGAATCTCGGATATAACCCTTAATAAGGTGAATGTGCCGAATTATGGAGGGTTAAGGAATGCGATCGTGGTAGGAAGGTGTTGTAATTATGTTTATTTTTTGGGGTTTTATAAATGGCGGAGTAAGGAAGGTCCTTCGGACCTTGAAGTATACCAAAATGCTTATACAGGGTGTGAGGTAAAATGAGGGACGTACCTTATGGGAGTGTAAGGCGAATGAGATAAAAATGCGAAAGTTCTTAGAAATACTTAACGGGAATTGCCCCTCATATCTACATTAGGTAATATTACGAGCATCAAAACAGAAATATTACGAGCATAAAACAGACATAGTCACTAGCTGCACGTCATGACTGTAAAAAATCACCTAAACCAACCAAAAATGTATGAAATACCTTGTTTTCATTACATTGCATCATCATTCACTCCCTAGGGCATGACAAGCATGTCGGCTATACAAAACAGCGGCTCATTACTGTCAAAGTGTTCGCTCCAATTATAATGTCAATAGTAAAGTAAATTGGGGGCAGGAGTGACAAACAATATGTCATTTACAACTCTGTGATTATTGGAGGTTCTAATGGTTTGGACAAGTAAAGAATGGGAGACACGGCTTAAATGGTGGTGCCAGTATTCCTGGTTGGTCGGATCCTCCCTAAGTGCAATTAATTTGAAGATACAAATCTAAATTATTAATTAACATAATGTCCAATATGAATTAACATTAAAATAATCAGGTACTTAATTGATATTTTAAAATCAATGTCTGCGTTTTACAATATTTCATAAATTCGCCAATGTCATAAAAATAATTATCCATTATACAACTTGTCAGCATTTTCTTGAACATGGGAATGGTAATTTTAATCCCCTAAGTACGTGTTCCTATTGTTGGGTATTTATTTAAAACCAAATAAAATAAAAATATGTATTTCTTCTCTCCCAGACTCTCCAAACTCCGTGATTTACAATAACTTTAAAACGATGATAAACGCGCAGTGTGATTACAACGACAGCTTCTAACAACACTGGTAAATTATGGCGCCGGCCATTCTATACGATTTTAATTTTGACTCTAAACATATCGTAAATTATGGTTTTAGACTGTGTAAGTGACAGGAGTCAGCGGATACACTATGATTCAATTATTTTTTTTGGAAAATGTTGTTATAATACATATTTGTACGCCGTTAAGGTAAAAAATGAATGTGATCCATTCTGCAATGTAGTTAACTCTTGCATGCTTTGTGTGTGCATGCTCATATTTCGGACAAATAAATGATCTAAAAAATAAAAAAGGACCCAAATTATTAATTTTACAAATTAAAACATTGATTAATAAAGTAAATTAAGATGTAGTTTAAAAAAATGTATACTGTGGCTTTTAAAGCCTGATTTCATCGTTCCGAATTATCTGTGGCAGCAATTTCGCGCGTGTAAATGAGAGACAATAGATTTCAAAGTGATTTTTTTTTTTTTTGAAAAATGTCAAAATTTACAAGAAAATATCATCCCACAAAAAATATTTTCATGTAAAATATTGCCAAGACGAGACCTTGCGGCTCGCACTGTCAAAAAGTTATCAGATCTAACTTAGAAGTTAGATGTGATAACTTTTTTAACTCTGTACGCCCTAACTGTACAAGCTCTAACTTCACAAGCTCTACGCCTTAGTCAAAATATGTGGCTTTGTTATTTCGTTACTAAGTACTACTACTGTAGGGTTCTACACTCATGTGAATGTAGTGCAAATGTTTGCAATATTTAGGATACATTAATTATATAAATATATTATGTGAAAACGATGTATCTAGAATAAAATTACTATACCACAGTAGGTGGGCACTCTTAAAATCTATCGCGAATCTATCTCAGTAAAACAGCCAATCGCAAAACCCGCTGCATCTTAGAAATTGCACCATTTAAAAAGCAGCTTAAAGAAACAGTAAATTAACATTATATTCCTCAATCTGACTGTTGTTACGACCGACTGTTTATAAGGGCAATCTTTTACCCATAATAGGCGATATAACTATACTTAAATATGAGACTATGCCTTATAATTACGTGAACAAATATTCAAAAAGAAAATTATATTTCCTGCATAAATAAACTGTGTTTAAAAAACTGTTAGTTTCTTGAGAAATGTGATTGGTGTAATGTATGGGTTTAAATACTTCCTGTTGGTTTTGTAAGCTCCTCTTACTAATGAGAAACGGTCTCTCTCTAAGGACTCTCGTTTCTTGAAATCTCGTGATCGCATATTGACTACCAACTTACACCCTTCGAGTGTCAGTCGATCAATTTATTATAGATAACAATTAAAAATCTATTGTGTTTAATTAGTAACATTTGAGCGAATATCCGTGTATTCAAATCACAACAGTTTCTCTGGCGGTTCATTGTTATAATAACTACATGGGGACATTCCATTATGTAATTGGACGGTCCATTCTATAAAAATATCACCATGAGAACTTAGGTGAAGTGAGCTTGAAGTGAGCTGTCATTCCACCTGTAGTGCTATTCTGTAAAAATCTCACGGTGAAAACATAGGTGAAGTGAGCTTTCAATAGTGTCAATCTCTAGTATTAGGATCGAATGACAGCTCACTTTGACCTCACTTCACCTCAGTTTTCACGGTGAGATTTTTACAGAATCGAGCTGCTGATGCTAGGGATTGACCCCATTGACAGCTCACTTCAAGCTCACTTTACCTAAGTTTTCACGGTGATATTTTTAGTGATTTGTACAGAATGGAACGATTGATATTGTAGCGTGACAGAATGATGGAAGCCACGTACACATGAAACGTAGGAACAACGATGACAAGATAGGTCAACGATAAAACCTTTTTAATAATTTAAATTTTTTGTCACCCGTAATAGCAAAATATTGTGACATTTTGTTATATATATATTTTACAAATTTTTACATTTTAATATGTCTGTATTTAGTATTTATTATTATTTATAGTATTTTTAGAAATCTGAAGAAAAAAAGAGATTTTAAAACAAAAAAAATACCTAAACTCAACCCGGTAGGTATCGTTTATTGTAATTTTTTGAAAAATGGCAACGGAAGATCGTATTTACATTATAAACAAACTATAGTTATCAACAAAAAATAACAGCGACAAAGTGAAAATAAGAAAACTGGAAATCAAAACTCATTTTCGTAACTTTACTTCTTGAAATAATGTTAACAAAAAAAGCAAGGAAACTTTTAAAACATTTACCAAACAGTATCCTTCAGCACAAGCAAAGATCAAAGTCGGTTGTACAGAACCAGTAATACATATAGGTTCCCGATAGACTTCTGTTCTACGTACTCAACAGAATAAAGGACAACCTTCTCGACACAGTTCTGAGGAAAAATAGGAACTAAAGCTTCCTTCTCACTGCGCGACTAAATTTTGAGCAGCATATGGCGCTGCAGACAGGAAAGAGGTTAAATATAAAGTCAGTGAAGGTGGAGACCCGGTTGGAACGACGTTCCTTTCGCTGTATATTATTTATTTATACAGAGCCATCTAGTTTAGAGCCATTGAAATACCTTCTGCAGCTTTAACTATTTATGGAATATGGAGACGTCAACTACTTATTGCGTTATAAGTCAACAATTCATCATCATTGTATGAGCCAAATGCCGTCCACTGCTGATAATTTGCTGCTGCTGAGATTTCCACCAAAAACTCTGGGCAGCTCGTATAAATAGGTCACCCATAGTTGGACGACCTCTCTTCAGATTGACAGACGTCCGTTGATTCCGTAAAGGTTACGTTATAAGCCTTTTTCACTGTTTCTGTACACCTATTCTGAGGACACCTATCAGTCACTGCATAATACTGTTATTCAACCTTATATACTTGGATAGACATCCATCCGTATCTGTATCTATCCGATCATATGATTGAAAGGTGATCCCATCCATGTCATAAGCTGATGTCATCCGAAAATGTTGCTTATATCTCGGGCAACATATCACCAACACCAATCCCTCGCCCAGTGAGCAGCCAGCCTTATTCCTAGGACTAAGAACATCACTTTGACTATTGAAGCGCGATCTCTCGTCAATTTCACTCCCCACTGGCCCCCGATTCGCGTTCTCTTAAATGTAACTGTCTTTACTCGTCCAACTTAAAATATTGGCGATGCGTTGTCGAGCATCTCTATAAGAGGAGGAGGAAAAGTTTAAATGAGGAGCATCTAAGTGTAGCTTTTTCTTAAAGTATTTTGTTATTCGTGATCTCTCTCGCACTACATTGCTCTCTTTCATGCTAGTATAGCTGAACGAGAGTACATGAAACAACGGAGGAAAAAAAAAAACTTTATTTTATTAAATTAGAGAGACAAAAACAATGACGCCTCTGAAACCCAAACTAGGCAAAAACTTGTATGTCAGATTTCAACGCAATCTCCCAATTCATTACATTATATTTTTATACCAACTAAGATTTTTACTGAACACGATAATTTTGAGCATGCAGAAATTACAACAGAGATAGGACTTTAAATAATAATTATTAAAATGTAGTGTGAAAGTAGTGTGTGGATGAGTGAGGGTGCGAGTGTGAGTTTGAGTTCTAAGTGAACTCAAACTCACACTCGCACCCTCACTCATCCACACACTACTTTACCAAATAAAATTGAGAAAGATTGTTAAAGTAAGCAAAGTCGGTAATGGAACTGACACTGACAGCATATGAAAAAGTACTTCAAAGTCGTCAATACTTGGAGGCTCTTATGCACCTTAACTAAGACAATATTTGGCAATGATACGGGTTGATATAGCACCTAAACTTTACTTATTACAAAATATGTTGTAACTCCCGCCTGCCAATTTATATATTTTTCCAACATTTTTAAGCCCGAAAAAGTGATTCGCAATTTGACACTTACGTTTGCTGTGTTATAAAAAATTTAAACATTTAATATTTTCACCCCCATTCACCCCCCTAATCACTTAGGGCTATCACATTCTTAACTCCTCACCGAAAAAAAAACACATTTTATCCGCAAGTACGTACAAATCCCATACAATCTTGGTACAGGACATTTTACGATGGCTCTGCTATCCTTTTATATCCCAACCCTGATTGCCTCGCCCTCAGGGTACCGCCAGCAAATGAAATGGGGATACAAATTTATGACTGTATTTTTTTTACGTTACAACCCTAAGGATTTTCATAAATGGTAACAAATCGGTTTTTGTGTAATACGAATTGGGTGTTCATGTTTGTTTGTTGATCTTACATTTAAAAGGCGTTTGTCATTTAAAATTGGGGTTTATTGTGATAGCTCTATTGTTGTGGAATTGGGGTGAGCTTATCTGCGGACATTATAATTGGAAATCATTTATTTTTTCTGGTGTTTGTAAAAGTTATGAGGATTAACTATACAGAAAGGTTGTAAGCAGGTCTGTCAAGGGCGAAAGGGCAAGGGAGGAGTATCGGTATATAAAGATGGTCACCCATTCACGGACCAACCCCGGCAAGCGTAGCTTAACCTGATGGATTTACCCATGCGGCTGTTATTACTTATCCACGAGCTCCTCATTTAACATAACACATTTATTGACCATCATCTCTAAGAAAGTGGAACGGACTTGTGTAAAGAACAATCAACACTATTCTAAGTTTTAAGATAATGATGACGTAAAAAATTAAGTTAGATTTAAATTGCTTATTAGTCTTAAAGGCTAGAATGTAATTAATTATTAAGAACCTGGTTCTTTTTAATAAAGGATAAAAAATATAAAAAAACATCTCGAAAGGAGGAACGGAGAAATTATTGAATCTCTAGTAACTAAATGATGTGATTTAGGCTTCCTCTGCTGACCATAACATCAAGTAATTTTCATGTTACTTCTTTATATATTCAACGGAACAAATTAAGTAAGCCTGTTTTTCTCTCTTCTATCTCACTCTCTCACAGCTTAATATCATCAATTTAAAACGTAAATAATTTCTTTATTAGTTTATTGTGTACTTTTCTACAGTCGTTACCTGTTAAGCTCAGTGAGAGTTGCTCTATAAAAAAGTGCAACAAGATAAAAAAAACATTTGTTCTAATAATCTTCGTCTTACAATGGCTTTTGTGTTCTTATCTTCTTGTTCTCTTTTATTGGCACAAAACATACAAGAACAAGCCGTCTACCCACCGGGATTTTCCATCGGCAAACTGACAAACTTCCAAACAAACTTTCATCCCCATTTAACCCCTTTAGGGGGTGAATTCAAAAATCCCTTTTGTTTTTTATACTTACTATGAGAAACTCTTGTGCAAATGCTTTTAGATCTAGACCCTTGGCTGTGCGTCGTCTGTCAGTGAATGAGTTTTAGATTTTATCAAGTAGAAGATTTTATTTCTTTATCGTCATTAGATATCGATACCCATCACTTTCGCGGAGTTTCGCTAGCTCATTTTATTTGACCCTGTATTCATGCAGTCCCTGATTAACGAATTGGTGATCAATTATCTGAGAAGCGTACTGTTTTTATAGATATTAAATAATTGCACGCAATTAGATAATTGCGTAGGTAACACATTTTCGTAGGCGATTAAGACTAATCTGTTTCATTTTGACAATTCAACAACATTCTTTGCGTTATTTACGTGTTGAGCTGATTTTTTTTCGAACTTATGCAGCAATGGATTAGCAATCTGTTACAAAACGATTCAAATTGTGATTGTTTGTATAATACCTACTTAATTAGGGTGCAGATTTTTTTCCCCCACTTTTTATTGTTTGCCTATGATTGTGTTCCATACGAAAATATATCCATTTACTCTCAGTAAGCTCTCAGCAGTATATATAATAAGGAAATGTTATAGTAAAATGTCGCCAAGTTGTTACGGCTTATGGCTCTGTTTACCCTCGCAACGAATAATAAGCCTAATGCAAAGGCTTCGTACTTAACTGAAATCGTACTAATATATAACTATAATTATATATATTATAAACGTACTGCCTCGTTGCTCTAGTGGTCGCAAGCGCTACTGCTGAGCATGAGGTCCTGGGTTCGATTCCCAGGTCGGGCAAAGTGTTATTGAGTTTTTCTATCTGGAATTTCAGTATCAGCCCGGAGTATAGATATAATGCCCGGTTGATGGCAAATTGGCGAAATGTGGGTGTACTATAGGTACACCTCTGCCCAACCCTTCGGGGAAACAAGGCGTTATATGTTATTATAACGTGAAAGTTTGTATGTTTGTTATTGAATCACGCAAAAACGGCAGAACAGATTTGGATAAACATTGTCACACAGATAGACCATGACCTGGCTTAGGACATTAGGTAACTTTACCCCGGTAGTACATTCCCGTGGTATAATTTCCGACATCCACGTGGCTGAAGCCGCGAATAAAAGCTGGTGTTATAATGATGTAGGTATACAGATTGACGTCGAATTCGACGGGATTTTTAATTGGAAATTCAATATACCATATCGATCGGTCGGTTCTAAGAATAGGGTGGACCATTTACTGAAACTTTGTATCTAAAATGGAAATAAGGGATTTCACTGTAATATTTGTAAACGTCTTTTTTTGAAAGCTATGATTATTTATGATATAGAAACATTATATTAGTAGACTATTTTATAAGGAAGTATACAGGGTGTCCGGTAAATAATGGATAACCTTGAAATAGCATATAAAAGACCTTATGGCCGTTCTAAAAAAAATACAAAACATTATTATATCACAAGTAGTACCTAAGATTTTTAACTAACTTTTTTAACCTTATTTCACATTATTCCTCACCACGACCACAAATAAATGAATTCCATCCGTTATTTGTTGTTGTAATATTGTACGTTGACTGTACCGACAGAGAAGCAGTAAATAATGTGACTAGAAAAGGCAAAAAATAAAAACTTATCTTAGGTACTATACTTGCTATATATTTTTTTTTGTATTTTTTTTAGAACGGCTATAAGGTCTATTATATGCTATTTCAAGGTTATCCATTATTTACCGGACACCCTGTATAGTACCACGCTTTGCCATGAAATAGGGGGCGCGCCCTTTGCCCTCAACTGGGCACAAATCCACTCCTGGCTGCTACTAAGAAATTCCAAATGGAAAATCCAATAACTCTTGGCCCGGCGCGGCGTGTGAATTGAACCCAAGACTTCATGCTCAAGGGTAGCACTTGCAACCACTAGACCAACGAGGCAGGCATAATGCTAGCCATAAATAATGTGTAAAAACTATCAATCATTATCCTTTCTGAAACTCCTATTAATCGTCATCAATAATAGCTTTTATTGTCACATTTTACTGTCACCTTCTCCTGTTAACCCCATTATTACCTCTAAGGAATCCCATTGCAATTAATTAATGACCCCAAATAGGGCCAATAATTTACCCAACACCCTGTAATAATATCAAGGTTCATACAAAACCATTTACATAGAAAAATTATGCATAGCGCTGTTAACTTTTATCTCAATTGTTATGGGGTAGCCATGGCCTGTTTTTAGGGCCCCATAATTGATGGGGTCGCTAGCTGCCTGCTCGTATAAGGAAAAATTGAACCGTGGAATGTCCTCTTAAGTAATTGTTGTTTTGCAGATCGGGTGGAATGTTGTTGTTTTAGTAAGTAAAGTATATGAAAGAATGAATTTTATTATTGGTCTAGCCTAGTATGCTGAAAATAATTATAGAAATTTTTCGGCCAACGACTCAGCATTGCCATACAACGTGGCAATGCTGCCAGCCTTCTGGGCACCTTTCCTGTTGACAGCGACGATGACGAATTCTTTGATGCTCTATGATTCTGTGTATTTAATATTATTATTATTTAAAGTCTGCCAGCGTATTATAGGTAGGTATCTATGTTTTTTTTTTCGTCGTTTCTTGGTTTATGGGCCTTATGGTTGTAAATACTACAAAAACTTATATAGCTTATCTAAGACGTCAATCAATCTGTCTAGCCTTTTCCCAACTGATGCGATGTAATAACTGACCCAGTTATTTTTTTTACGAAAATAAACATCCAAATACAGGCCGGAAAAGCCAGCAAAAATAATAAAAATAAATTGGATGCATGAGAGCGCATAACAATAGTACTCGCGAATTTTGTTGAAAAAAAATCTATGTTGACAGAACTGGCAACCTGTAACATATTCACAAACAGAGGTCCTTTGTCTATCCTGTCGGCGAATCCGCTGATAAATTGAAACCGTTCCCAGTAAATCACTTCATTGAAACAGCCGTACCGTCACTCTGGTTAAAAAAAAAAACAAAAAAAATAACCGACAAATAAACTCTTTCGTAAACTCTGTTGTATATAAAATCTGGGCAAGGGCGAGTCGCACGTGTGCACTAGGATTCTGTCCCACCAAAACCAAGAGTGGTTTATTCATAAGCGATAAATAATTATTAAAGTTAAGAGATGTTTAAACGTCAAAAATGTATGGTTATACGGTCGCTAATCATTAGGTACTTAATTTTAAGCAACGTTTATGAATAAACGGGGCTATGTTTATCTTTTGTTATTAATTGCCGCGACAGCAGCTATTACTATATACTCTTTTAACTCAAACTCAAAGCTTTTATTTCAATTAAAAACCGTTTAAGTACAGGCATTTTTGAATTGACAAGGAGTCGGTCAGTCCGAAAGTTACAGCAAGTTGCCCATTCCAAAGCGTTCGTAAGAAGGTACCTATGGAGAAGAACGTGAATGAAACTCCTCGGACACTCTTTAAAAACAAAAGGGAACTCTTTGGCAACCTTTGCAACCAATACAGAACCCTAAAAATAAAATACAATAAATGACAACAACAACTCTTTCGCCGCAAACTCTTTTGTATGAAAAACAAAATTGAGAACAACATGTTTTTGTTTCTGTGACGTCACCGGTTTTGACGGACGAAAAGCGATCACAAAGAAGAAAATTAATTTGGAAGGCTGTGACCGCTGGTAGTGACGTGCGATTCATTACGTTATAGAAAATAGCGGGTAAGGGTCGAGTTACAGTGCGCAGTGGAAGCGATTAAGTGTGCTTGATGAATTGTGGCCGGGAAAAGAAAAATGTTTAGTTATTCAAGCATGAATTTATAAGGAATCAAGTTTGTTTTGTTGGGAACCTGAAAGGATTTTCAGTTGTTTGTTTACGGTCAGTTTTTAATGAGAAATATTTAACTGATCCTCCAAAAACTTTTTGCGCTTATATGATGAATACTGTTTTAATAACCAGCTGCGGTATTTTTTATTTTTTCTAAATATCGCAGCATTAGCTGGATAGGAGCCTTTTTGGTCTCGCACAGGTCGTAATGTTTTTGATTAGCTGTTAATTTTGTTAGTTTTAAATGCTCCTTTTTTTTACTGTTTGTATTTCCTGTGCATGTTCCAAATAAAATATGTTTCTTTCTTTCTTTTAATAATTAAGTTTTTCTGGAGTTTTCGCAGTAATTAGGCTAGGGTACCCCGACGAAACAGGTTATGTTAGATTGGACCGCCGATCAAACAGGTTTTGTTAGATTGGACCTGTGACCAATCACATGCGAGCCGATTTGGCCGCAGTGGGTTAGATTATGTTACAACTGTGACCAACCGTACAACAACATCAACACCAACATCCAAGTTGGTCGTAGTTACTTGGCTATTTATTTTTAGGACCCCAATAGCAATTATTTGCATAATCTTGCATATTTTTAGGAGCGCAAAGTGGCAGTTATTAGAGACTGGCTTATATACATGCCTTTTTAAGATTCTCTTAGTACTAGAAAGCTGTAATTTGGCATAAGTATACATATTAATCCCGTCAACAATGTGGTAAAAAAAAATTTAAAATAAAACAAGTTCATAAAATATTGTGGGTCTGTTCCAAAAACCATTTCTTGATTGAGGGATCCGTTTGTGAAATATTAAGCAACACGATGATGTTACGATAATATAACGATATTATATAGTCTGGTATATTCTAAAAAAACAGGCAAACTATTACAGGTATTCATATAGGTAAGTAGTGAACGATAACTTGTTGGCAGGTTTTTTTAAGACTTGTTGTCAGACTTTCGGGCTTCTGAAGACCCGTAACGACTGTCAAAGATCCACGAATGACAGCCGGGACCAACGCCTTAACGTATTCTTTCCGAGGCACTCGATATGTGAAGATGGTCACCCATCCACAGAGCAACCCCGACAAAGGTAGCTTAACCTGGGGGATCGACCCATGCGGCTGTTATTACTTAGCCACGAGCTCCTCCTGTTTACACGTCATAGGTAAAATAAAAATCGCTATCACCACACCGCGTCACTGAGTTCCATCCCAAAAACACTTCTCCATGATCTTATTATTTCCCGTTAATTTATCGCGCGTTGAAACAATATTTCATTTGTTAACGTCGATCCAAAATAACGCCTGAAGTAATCGGCAGATTTCATAATTATCACGACTGAACTGAAACTTTGAAATTGTGTCATCTGCTTAATAAAAATATTAAATTCATTCATTCCGTTACTGACAGACATCGCACGGCCGAAACTGGGGCCTAAGTCTACTAATTTTATAAACGTTACAATGGTCTCTCAATGGTGAGTTTTTGACAGATTTTCCATACAAAAACTGTCAAAAACTCACAATTGAGAGACCATTGTAACGTTTATAAATTAGTAGATTTAGGCCCCTGCTGTGTTTAAACACTTGTTGTTGTGTTTGCACTAGAGTTCCTTATTTAACGAAATTGAGTTGAGAGAACTAAATAACAATACAAAAAATTCTTTGATTCTCTTGGAAGATGCATCATCCTGTTTTATTCAATTAGTAATTAGCATCGATGGGCTGCCTGACGCGCGCCGTCGTCATTTTTGTATTTTTTTAGTTTATTTACCTCACAATGTTATATAAAATCTGTTTTAACCATATTATTATATTATAAAACGAAATATAATATAATATGGTAACTATCCTGATTCATACTTACCATCCTTACTAATTATTCTTCTGTTTGTTTGTAACGCTTTCAAGCTGAAACGGCTGAATGGATTTGGATGAAATTTGGCACATGGGTAGACCTTGACATAGGATCGAGACCTATGCGGGTAAAACCGCGGGGTGCAGCTATTAATAATATTATAACTGCGAAAGTAGTAGTATAACGGCTCGAACACATTGGCGCGATATCGCGGGTGCGACAGGCAGAGCTACCCTTGTCGTACGCGTTAGTCTTTCTGTCTGTTTGATACCTTTTCACAGGTTACCGGCTGAACGGATTTCGACGAAATTTGGTGCACAGTTAGACCATGACCTGACCTACAATAATTTGAATCCCGATAGTACGAAGCTGTGGACATAGCTAGTAAACTATATCGAATACTTTGATTCTCTAATGTGTGACATTATTTTATTAGAGGTACCGAATATAGCCTGCTGATCGAGTTAATGGACCAGCTGTACCGTGAGTGTCCACGTCAAGTGATCGATGGTCCACGTCCGTTATTCTCGCAAAGCCGTTTATCTAATGCAATTTCAATGCTTATCTGCGTCTCAATTCATCAAAGTTAATTACGCTTTGATTAACACGTTGGAATTCCATCTGAAATTTTGAAATCTTTAGGAATTCTCTCATTAATGCAACTTGACATTTAGTAGCTTACTAGAACGTTTAAAATGTTAACTGTCAAGCTTTAAATGCACAACTAGGAAAGCGCCCTGAGCAAAATTGCCAATCATAGGCGGAGACTGACTTGTAACATTTACTTGTATTGTATCATTCGCAGCGTGCCTAAAGCTGGGTACTGACCGGTGTTACGGGCCTTAATGTAACATTCGCAGCGAGCCTCAAACGTTACGTCGTGTACTAAAATCCGTATAATTGCTCGCGTGTTCGTTCTTGTTTCCCCGTACTGACTGCACGAACGCTCGATGTGTAACGCCGGTCAGTACCCAGCTTAAATACACAAGACGCGGCGAATGCTCACTTCGAGCACAATGAAATGTTCATTTCTCATATTTCCTTTTCCAAGGAGTTCACGAAACAGCCGACAGTTGACAGAGGATCTGGCGCTCGCATCGAGCGGCTCGGCTCGCTGCACTGAATACTGTAACGCGTCACAAAAACTCGATACATTACAAACAAATGTTACTAGTCAGTCTCCGCCTTTAGATTTGAATTTTTCCTGAAATTGATTGGAGTTAGGTATAAATTAATATGAATAACAACTTGATATTTCCAAACCTTTTGTGGAAAAGAAATATAAAATATACATTTTCTTCGATAGAATTCTTGCTTCTAATTTTATTGACCGATGCAACGAACATTACTGCCCGAAGGCCTGTGCCCGACAAAGGAGTTCTGATCACCGTCAATAATTGGTTTATGCTCAAGAAAAATACAAAAAAAGAGCGAGTGGGGTGCTGCAACCTCCTTGTTCCCCGTGAATAAAATCTGCTGCAGAAATATGAGTCAGAAAAATAGGCTCGTAGAAACTTACCTGAACTTCACTTGCTCCTGGTCTGAAGGTAAATTTGAGCCATAGTCGTCTTGAGAAGTCCGGGCAGTGGTCCAACAGCTCTGTACAACTAGTTGGACCATGGGTCTTTACTAGGGGCAGTTGTCCAACTTTAAAAGTAGTTGGGCCACAGCCCTTTTTGACAGGTCCGTGGTCCAATTCATTTAAAAAATAACTTGCGCCCAGCATCACGTGTTCGGTCAGCGTTCTACAAGATTGTTCCACAAACATTGGTTGGTACTATTCGTTTGCTCTGGAATGGGGCAAAAATTCTCATGACAATATTTTTAGAATAAGTTTGAAGAAACGTGTAAGCACATGGCAGAGACTCGAGAGTACTCGTAGCAATCGTTTCCCGGGCATCTTTTGGTCGAATGAAATACGTAACTATTTTACATTTTAATAAAGTCAACTGTCGTACTGAACTATAGGCGTCCCCGAATTTACGGCCTTTGCCAACGACTAGAAAAAAAAACAACTTTATTAAAATCATAACCTTAAAAGGTCCCGAGATTTTATTATTTAATATAGTGAGTAAAGACTTCGCTTCAACGAGTACATAGGATTCTCCGTCGTCCCTCGTCAAGCGTGTCGGGGGCAGCCTAACTTTGTTGTGCCAATAAATTTGTATGCAGCCCGCGGCCGTCCGCCCGGCCTTATTAGAGGAAGTAAATATAACCGAGTTAGGATTATTTTGATACAAACTGGGTTGAGAGATAATCGTTTGGATTGGATTTATTTGGTGGTGAGGTTGTAGCGTTTAGTTTTATTAACCTTTCGTTGAATTAAAAAATCCATTGTGTCTCGTGTGGATTCACGTTCCGAGTGTACGGCATAGTATTTTCGGAACGTGGATCCACACGAGACACAATGGATTTTTAATTGTGTCTGTAATTACGGCTTAAGAAAGGTTAAAATGATGAAAGAGTGATAAAGATTTGGCGTTTTGGGTGCTGTTTTAGAGAAAAAAAAAATGTTTTTTAATTATTTATGAATAGGTATAACTTTTAACGGGTACTGACAGAGAATTGTTGTTGTTAAGCATATTGACACCATGAGTTAATTTGCCATGTCAAAGTCATTTCATACAACTGTCTTCCATCTTTTATGTATTGTGCAACCCTTCCGTCTTAAACGAGATAAAGTACCATAATATGTGTGCTGCTACGAGGACAATACCCGCGGAATGTGTTTGTGTAACCTATTTTCTGCTACCACGGCAACTAAGATAGACAGAACGTTGTAGGCTCAACAGACTGTCGATTTGCAGACTATTTTCTATTTTGTTAAGTATCTTGTTGACAGGCCTATACTGTCCTCTCATACCTACGAGCGAACTACCGGTTATATTATACCGAGACTTATAAACAGTCTACCCTCAGAAATAAATAAATGTATTACACCTAAAAATATAAAATGTAAACTTAGGCAATATTACTTAAGTATTTTAAAGGAATGATTGTTTTGTAACAACTTAATGACCTAAATATTTTATTAATTGTATAGTTTGATAATGAGATAGACTCACGATAGCATAAGTTTAAACCTTAGTGGTTTTTGATTGCTATCTATTATTTAATCCTGTGTTCTTTGTATATATGATAATTAAATAAAAAAAAAAAAAAAAAAAAACCTATTCACACTGTAAATTTTTGAAAACATTGTAAATCCCATTTATTTTTAAAAGAGTAACCGTGGAGTTTCTTGCCGGTTCTTCTCTTTATGAAACGACCAATTGGAACCGTGCACCTAGCTTCTGACGTTTCATAAGTGCCCATGTAGGTTTATGTAAAATAAAATATTTTGATTTTGATTTTGACAGATAACTATAATTTTTTTATTTTTTTTATTCACAACAAATATAAACTTTGTCAATAAATAGATATACGGAATGGTAAGCAAACTTGAGTAGAAATTATACATAGATTCGATACAAAAGGTAGGTAGTAGTGAGGTTGAAAATCTAATAAGAATAGATACCCTGCCCCCAAACTATGAAAATCCATGGATTCGTGGCCTGATAGATTAAAGGCCTGTATCAAAGCCAAAGGTGTCCATTTAGAACATAATTATTTTTTATTTTGTGCTGAGACTTCAATAAATATATATACATATAAGTTTTATTAAGATTATATTACTAATAAATAAATGCATTTTCATTTGTAACAGACCTTATTATGGCCAGAGATACCCAACATGGCAGCAATAATTTTTTTTTTGTTCATTACTTTATGTCCTATAGAGGGCGCCATAATATTCAATTTACTGTGACGTCACATAACCTTTAACCAGCGGACGATCAAGAAGCATCCAACGCAGCTATTAACCACCTCCAAGAGGGAGACAACAGCGTTCCAGAAAATTTAAAATAGTATGAAATTAAAACAGTACAGAATAAAATATTTAAAAATTAAAACAGTACAATTTTATACATAATTAATTAAAAACATACATACATATTATACCGGTCAAAATCATAACCCTCCTTTTTGATTCGCCGTAGTTGGGTAAAAAGACAACATTAATTAACAAAGCACCAATCAAACAAAACAATAATCCGAATATGCAAATAGCTCGCACTTTCCTCTCCGTTTTGATTAAAACAGTCATAAATCAAATATCATAAAACTTAATGGGCCGAACCGAAATCCCTGTCCCTTAGCACTCGAGACCCACATTTTTACATTTCTCCCTCGTACCTAATTACAAAAATTAATTCATTTATTCCTTCCGATAATTAGTATTCGAGTCCAGCTCCGAACATCTGGGCCTTTATTAATGTCGCCCGGGATACGGGATCCCGGCGATCCCGGGATCGAGACGGGATCCCTGTAACGTCATTTGTCCGGATACATCTCGTGTTAATTTGTAATTTCCACGAAATAAGGTCTGATGTGTCGCTAATGGATAACATTTTCGTCAAACTGCTGAGCCTTATTTATTTTCTTGGTGCTTTGATGTATGAACCGTTCTTTGTTGACACACACGCATCTATGTTTATGCGTGTGTGTGTTGTTTTTAATTACAGGGTGCCCTGACGGATGGCGTCATGCTTGAAGTAACAAGTTTTCATGTTTGCTCAATTTTAACGAATGAATATTAAACGTTTTAATTAGGATTATAATTTAAAATTCAAATTCTGTAGTCGTAGAGGTATGATAATTTAGTTATATTTTTTGTAAATAAACTTATTTTATTAGCAGAGGGCTAACATTAAATAGTGTATCGCATTTTAGAATATAAATCTCATAATTTTCATTCAGAGAAAGTACTTTTTATGTTTTTGTTTTCACTGCCTCGTTGGTCTATTGGTCGCAAGCGCTACTGCTGAGCATGAAGTCCTGGGTTCGATCCCCAGGTCGAGCAAAGTGTTATTGGGTTTTTCTATCTGGAATTTCTCAGTAGCAGCCCGGAGTCTGGGTTTGTGCCTGGTTGATAGCAATAGGCTCGCCCCCTAATACATGGGACTTAAACATAACTGGCGAAATGTGGGTGTACTATAGGTAACACCTCTGCCCAACCCTTCGGGGAAACAAGGCGTGATGTTATGTTATGTTATAAATCCTTTTATAAAACATACATCTACGTTTGCTACAAGCCCAAAAAAACATAATCATGCGGGACACGTCCACAACGGCCATTTTGTCAGCCATTTTTCTTTTCGGCCGTTCGTTCGCCACCTGTCAACTGCTTGACCCTTGCATTTGTCACTCGGTGGTATTCGGGCAACATCGTGACGGTTCGGTTGTTTTTCGTAATTTATATACTTTTTTTTGCGTTACCCGAATGATCATTCTCGTCCTGTGGGAAGTAATGTGTTGAGAGTTCGTGGGTCCCGTTGGCTTGCGGTTGGCAAGTATGTTGCCATGATTTTTAGAGCGGTTTTTGCCCGGAAAGTCGTATTTAAAAATCCTTGTATACCACCTTCTACCTTGTATAGACACAATCATGAAATGAAATTGTTTATTCTGTAAATAGGATAGTCATATTAAAAAAGTATTAGAACTAAGCTAGATGAGGTCGGCGTTTCCTATCTGACTACTCTGAGAAGAAAGGCGGAAATAAACTCAGAGATCGTAGTCTCTTTTAAAGTTCAGACATAATTTTGGTCAGGACTATTTTTTTGTTTGAAAGGTGTCTTGATTGAGAGTGTTCTTAGCTACAATTATTAAAGAAAATCGGTTCAGCCGTTTGAAGATTATCAGCTCTTTTCTAGGTGATGATTGGATGTGCGCATCTTCCACAGTTCTAATCGATTCGAAATTTAGTATTCTGTTACTTCAATGATATTAAAAGAACCTGGAACTGATACTGCAGCATCACCTGGAATTGTGTCGGGGGTTATTTAATTTTTTAATTTTAATTATAACAATTTTTTTATTTAAAAGAGTGGCTGTGGACTTACTGACCGATTAGCAACTTTCTAAGTGCTAATTTCACCAACGCAACTGAAAGCGATCAGCACATAAACCAAGTTTAAAGCTGTCAGTGTCGTTATTTTCTATGGAATATTGACACTTGAACTCGTTTTAGATCGCGTTCAGTTTCATTGGTGAAATTCGCCCTAAGTGACGTCCGTGATCTTGATTTTGGCGCGCAGTGTGTTCCCACAGAACATAAATAAATATACCCAAAAGGTGGTGCCTCATTTAAAAAAATTGAAAATAGTTCGACGAGTTTTCGACATCTATTCCCATCCGATGCACAAATTTTCACCATTTATACCTTAGCAGGACGGGGTTTACAAGAAATATATATAAATGTAAAATGTAAAACAAAAAAAAGTACTTAAATCACTCCTACGTCATCAAGTTGACGCTACATTGAAACTCAATTCTTTCAACGCAAGTAAATCTGCGAAATTCCCACAATCCCTTTGTTTACACGACAGAAATTTCTCTGAACGTGGAACTGATATCCAAGCTGTCAACAATGAAAATAAAACAAAAAAATATTCCAATTACGCTGAAAAATGTATTGAAGTAACTGGAGCTTAATACCCTCAAGCTGATAGAATAACGCAGTAATTTCTACTGAATCGAGTGGGCTAACATTTTTTTCAAAGCTTGTACGATTCAGTTACTCGTGACGGAATTACTTCAATCGATTTGGGGTTATCTTTTGAACGAGGGTTTGTCGATAATATGTATTGGTATTGTAGTGGATAACAGCCGCGCGAGTCAATCCATCAGGTTAATCTGCGCTTGCCGGGGTTGGTCCGTGGATGGGTAACCATCATTACATACCGAGACTCCTCCGTGCTTCGCAAAGCACGTTAAGCCGTTGGTCCCGGCTGTCATTCGTGAATCTTTGACAGTCGTTACGAGTCGTCAGAAGCCCGAAAGTCTGACAACCAGTCTTACCAAGGGTATCGTATTACCCAGTTACTGGGTTGTGGAGGTCAGATAGGCAGTCGCTCCATGTAAAATACTGGTATTCAGCTGCATCCGGTTAGACTGGAAGCCGACCCCAACATGATTGGGAAAAGGCTAGGCAGAATGGATCAACGGTTAAGCTGCACTTGCTGAGGTCGGTCTGTGGATGGGTGACCATCTATTACAAAATGAAGAAGAAAGAAGAATGAAGTTGGTTCCGGCTGTTATTTGTAGGTCTTTGACAGACGCCCAAAAGTCTGACAACCAGTTATAAAAAAGCCTGACACAAAGTAATCGTACACTATTTATAATAGAATAAGATACCTGTAATATATTTAGTAGAATATATATTATAATAGAATACCTGTAATATATTTCCTGATTTTCTTAGAATATACCACACTGTATAATATCGTTATATTATCTTAACATCATCGTGTGGCTGACATCACATACATCCCACATCTCCATAGGGGCTTGTCACATGAAATTGGATTGTCAACTTAGGATTACATAAGTTGTAACAGCCATTGATAACTTGATTAATATCCTGGGTATTGATATGGATAACTTGAGCAGAAAACTTCAATGTTACTCTTGGGAAATCGTTGTACGGTTTTCGTCTTTACAAGTTGTAATGGTAATCTGTACTGAACTTTTCAGTAGGTAAGCTTACTGAAAACTTTTATTTGAATTTTGTGCGTGGAAAGTCTTGATTATATTATACTACTAGCTTCTGCCCGTGACTCCGTCTGCGTGTCTAACTCATTTTTTTTTTCTGCCTAGCCTTTTCCCAATCATGTTGGGGTCGACTTCCAGTCTAACCGGATGCAGCTGAATACCAGTATTTTACATGGAGCGACTGCCTATCTGACCTGGAGGTCAGATAGGCAGTCGCTCCATAACCCAGTAACTGGGTAATACGATACCCCTTGGTAGACTGGTTGTCAGACTTTCGGCTTCTGACGACTCGTAACAACTGTCAAAGATCCACGAATGACAGCCAGGACCAACGGCTTAACGTGCTTTCCGAAGCACGGAGGAGTCTCGGTATGTAAAGATGGTCACCCATCCACGGACCAACCCCTGCAAGCGCAGCTTAACCTGATGGATCGACCCGTGCGGCTGTTACTGTTCAGCCACGAGCTCCTTTGCGTGGCTAACTATACCATAAAAATATTCTATGGCATTCGGGAATAGTGTAGCTTACTATCAGTGAACCAATTGAAAATCGACGAATCGAATTTAAAAAAAAGAAATCGGTTCAGTATTTTCGGAGATTACGCCCCACATCCAAACTTATAAACTTAACCTCTTTTTAATTAATAATAGTGTAGATTATGATTCAATCAATCTACCTAGCCTTTTCCCAACCTGCTGAATACCGGTTTTTTATATGGAGCGACTGCCTATCTGACCTTCACAACCCAGTAACTGGGTAATACGATACAATACGATATCCCTTGGTAGGACTGGTTGTCAGACTTTTGGGCTTCAGCTGACGACCCGTAACGACTGCCAAAGATCCACAAATGACAGCTGGGACCAACGGCTTAACGTGTTTTCCGAGGCGCGGAGGAGTCTCGGTATGTTAAGATGGTCACCCATCCACAGATCAACCTCGGCAAGCGTTGCTTAACTTTCAAGATCGGCCCGTGCTTTTATATATTTAGTCACGAAAAGGACAGAAAAACATGACAATATGTGAAAATCCCCAAACTGAATATGGCAAGTGATTATGAAATGCCTGAAACCTCGTGTGATACGCAAAACCTAGTTGAAACGATTACTTTTTTACGGATTTCCGAGTTTTTATTGTTTTTCCGCTCGCCGAGCGCTGGTGTTTTTGGTTGGAAAGTTGGACGAAATGGAATTAAAAAAGCTGAGTTCACTTTGTCGCAGCATAGGGGAGTTTGATAAAACGTCATGTGGCCGTCAAACGAAACTAGTGCCTGCATACAAGAGTTTATGTATACCTACCTACCTATAGTGTTTTGAACGCGTTTTGGATAAGTTTTACAATGGCGGTTTGCTCTGTTTTAGGGTTGTTGTATGAGGGAGTCGTGGCTAAATGATAACAGCCGTTCGGGTTAATCGAAAGTTAAGCTACACTTGCTGCGGTCGGTTCACGGATGGTTGAACATTCATTACATTTCGAGACTTCGCCGTGCCTCGGAAAGCACGTTAGGGCTCGCGAATACTGGCGCGACTTGTCTAAGTTTTCGTTTTCGTGAAGAAATTGTTTTATTAAAGTCGCATTGTCGCGTCGTGCTGTCGCGTCGCGCTAAGCTGTTCGTTCCGGCTGTCATTCGTAGATCTTTGACAGTCTTTACTGGTAGTCAGAAGCCCAAAAAAACAAACAACATTTTCTTACCGTCGTGTAGCTCAGTAACTGGGTTGTGGTCGTGTAGCTCAGGTCAGATATGCAGTTGTTCCATGTAAAATACTGGTATTCCGTTTTTTCAGGTTAGACTGTAAGCCGACCCCGACATAGTTGGGAAATGGACTGCATGGTTTCTGTTGAAATCCTAACTAACATTCTGTAGTAGTAAGTAAATAGGCCGGTGAGGCACCTAGGTCACTTCCTGACCGAAATCGTCTGTCGCGCGAGTACTATTGTTGTGTTCTTTTTGTACTCGCGTTATCAATCAAGTCGCGTTTGTATTGTATTGTAAATAAACAATTTTTTTTCTAACTGAACAGACAGATGCGCTGCTGGGGAGTTTTTTGCGCCACTTCTTCTTCCCAGCTAAAGGTAAAGAAGTGGTGAAGGGCGGCTGTTTTGGGGGACTGTCTTATGTAATTTTGACGTTCGAAAAGTGCTGATTCTCTGATAGTTTGAATAAATTGACTTTTGATTTGATTTGTCACCCCTTTCCGCGTTCATATTTTCCGGTTCTCGTTTTTGTTTTGTTTAGGTACCTATACTTTGTTTTCTTCTATGCTTCCGTATTAGACGCAAATAGACTTGTTTATTCTTTTCCTTCTTTCTATTATGATGTAAACTCTTCACAACCTTTAATCCTTGATTTCTTAGCCCTAGAAAACCACGTGGAAACATTTAAAAAAAAATGGATGGCAAGCTTGCTTACGGAGGAAACACAGAACACCTCTTCCTCAAAATTTGCTACCAAACCACGTACTCCATACATTCTCAATCGATCGAACCATAACAGATATATCACCTAACAATCTTAGTACACAACCCTAATTGTTCCCAGGCTATTGTGCCAAACTACGGGCTATGAATTATAGCCCATTATAGCCTGCTTGCCGGCCACTGCCAATACGAGAAGGTATGGCAAATACAGGTTTAAACAATGGGCCCTTGTTGTATGGTACGCTGTCGTAAATATAGTAGCTAAAGGATAATTAGAAAGGCTTTGAAGGAGAAATTGTACTGTGATTTTTCTTTTGTTTTGAAGTAGTTTTTCCATGTTTCAATTGCTGGGACGTAAGCCTCTATGACACATGTCACATCGCCAGCGATTACGAAGGAGAGAGCATAGCTAGCAATTAAAAACAAGTTGGCGAGCACCGAGCAGCGAGTGCTCGACGGCGACGAGCGATTACTCGCTGGTATGCGTATCCAAGCGTGAGTCACTCAGTGAGTGCTCTGTACGCTAAGGGAGGGTCGCTGTGCGAGTGCTCTCTTTGATAGGTTTTGTCACTGCGACAAACGAGTACTCGCTGGCACTTTAAACAGTGATCAACAGATTAATATAATTATTAAGTATCTATTTTTAACTGCCTTCCAAAAAGGATGAGGTTTTATGGTCGTAGCATATCGTCGGGGATAGTGCAAATCCGCGTATCTAGCATTTGATAATTCCGCGTATCTGACAAATGCAGCCAATTTTCAATTTCGCGGGCATTCGTAAGATTTTCAAGTTAAATTAATCATTGTAACGGATAATCTATGGTAAAAATACAAAGAAAACATCAATTATTACTGTCGAAGTAAAAAAGTGAGGCCAGTTGCCCTTAAAATAACGATATTAAACAGTTTTAACCTGCCCCTGTAAAATTAGATCAAATGCAGATACGCGGCCTTTACCTATGGTAGATTCGTGGTTTTGCACTATCCCCGACATGTATGTTTTTATTTATTTAATATATGTCCGTCGATATTTTCGTCAATTGTGAACGGATTTTGATAATTCTTTTTTCATTTGGTAGAAGAAGCTTGCATGGTCCACCTTAACCTATGTGGATCATGTTCTAATAAGTTCCTGTCACTGATACTTACCGTGATACTGTCTCTTTATTTGTTTGTTTGTTTATCTGTACGTCTGTTTATTTGATCGCGCATCACGTTAAAACAGCTGAACCGATTTTGATGACATTTGGTACGGGAATACTTTGAACCCTGGGGAAGGACATAGGATTCTTTTAATCGGCATACAACGCGGGAGAAGTCGTGGGCGGAAGCTAGTTACGTATAAAGAGACTGATAAATAATAAATTGGTTGTAATAAATACTCGAAATAGGTCAATGATCGAGTGCTGACGTATAATAAGTCCTTTCTACGTCACTTCCTCCCCTCAGCGTCATTCAAAGAGCCCCTTGTCAAAAACGTCCTCAAGTCGAGGACATTTTGGACAATTTGTGAAGATGACACGCAAATAATACCCACTTGTTATCGAATCGTACTGTAAAAGTTGGATTTAAAATCAATTTAGTTCTACAAAAGTGGACTAAAAATATTAAATTTAAGGTAGGCAAGAAAGAAATAAAGAAAATACGTTTATTTGCGGCAAACATGACGCAATGAAAAAAAGGTAGACGATAATAACAAGTTGGGGGAAAATATGCGTCACATCCACGCAAAACGGCCATCGCTCCCTATGCGAGACAGAGACACAGCGCTGGTTTTCAGCGACAGCCTGCGTTATCGTGAGGACGTCAATCGGTGCAGCATATAATGAGATAACAATAACAATTTAAAAAATAAAAATAAAATAAATACCATTCTCAGTCCCTCAGTTTAAAATAAATATAATATTTAGAACGGCAAGATTTACATGGACCAGCAATTACTAAATAAATTTAGCACTAAAAGTGTTTATCTCGTTGATCTATTGGTTGCAAGCGCTACTGCTGAGAAGGGGTCCTGTCCAAAAAAAACTAAAACCTAACTACAACAAAAAAGTCAACTAAAAAGGTATACTAAAGGTTTGATAATATGTAACATGGTGGTGTTAGTTTATGACTTTATGTCCTCTAGAGGGCGTCATGAACTAATTTGTCAAATTCTGATGAGTAGTTCAGAATTTATGAGGGAACAGATGAACATACAAACATAAATTCATACGTCAAAACCATAACCCTCCTTTTTGCTTCGCCGTAGTCGGGTAATTAAAACTGCAAACGAAACAGCTCGCAAACCTACATATTTAAGCCGTGCAGGTGATGAAAACCTATTCTACTGTGACGTTCATGTGTGGTATGTTCCTTTGCACGTCATTGTTCAATGGGAACAATTATTCCCAGTAGGGCGACCAACCGGCAGCAATTAACGAGATCAGTTCCGGACAGCGATCGGTAATACTCCTTTGATTGTCCGAGCGATTCGTCCGCGGACAATCCAATTTTGTGAACGCCAAGTCCCATTGTGTGTTTGTCCGGTAGCCGCTGTATTTCATTTGTCTTGAAATTTGTGGCGATTTATTGTCACATTAGCTTTGTGGCTGGTAGTGCGTGGTTTATGAGCAGTAGATTAATTATGGGAATGTGTATGGTCCTTGTGTAGTGGGATTGGTAGCTGTGTTTTACTTCTTAGAGTGGAGACCCCCACCAGTCGGTTCTATTCTGTAAAAAAATTCGTAACACACTTTGGCACGGTTGGCGCAGTGGTTAATCGATTGACTGCTAAGCTGCGTGTCGCGGGTTCGATTCCCACACGGAACAAATATTTTTATGACCTACAAGTAGTTGTTCCGGGTCTGGCTGTTTGTGTATGTGAGTTTAATGTTTGTAAACGCACCCACAATACAGGAGAAATTCATACTTTTTAAAACACACCAGGGTTAAAAAAAAAACACACACCTAGAAGGATTTTGAACGAAATTGCTAATCCATTAATTGATTTGTTAAAAATGTTTTTTTAATTTTCTTTAAATCTTATCTTAACTTAAAGTCGCCTGCTTGACATCGACATTATGTTAGCATAAGAAAATAGCACTATTCTCAATAGACAAGGTAGTGAGTGGTGCCGATTCCCTTGTTCACAAACTAAACTAAATTTAAGTTCAGTGCATTTTTTTCTTTGTATTTCATTAACTAAAACTAAACTAAAAAAAAATAGTTTAGTCCTGTCAAATTAATCAGCGCCTGTCACTACTCCTTAAAAGTTTAGACGTCATTAAAAACTTGCCTACTAAAATTACGTCAATTTACGTCAGGCGCTGATTAATTTGACAGGACTAAACTAAAATTTATCTTCTGTCCTTTTCTTAATGAAATAGAAAGAAAAAGTTGCACTGAACTTAAATTAAGTTTAGTTTGTGAACAAGTTTGGGAATCGGCATCAGTATCGAATTAATTATACCGACAAGGTAATCACAAATCCACGCACAACATCTTCAAACAAATTAGTTAATTAATTATTTATGTGTTTCTGTGTGTTGATCGTGTGTGTCTATTAACTAATTACGAAGCAATGAAGTTTTGATATAGTGTGATATTTTAAAATATCGATTAAAAGAAAATTTAATTGTCGCTTAGTTGATCTAGTGGTGCATGTGTTGCAGCTGAGCATGATGCCTGGGCCTGGCTTCGATTCCCGGGTCCGGCAAAGTGTTATTGGGTTTTTCCACGGATGATTTTAACGTGCACGTCTTTCTACATTGTTCTTACATATATAATTTCAACATGAATGATGTAACAAATATTTTGTAACATATTTTGATTTAAAAGAGTGTCCGTGGAGTTTCTTGCCCGTTTTTCTCCATAGGAACCTACTACGCTTTGGAATAGGCAACTAGCTTCATCTTTCTGACTGACCGATTCCTTGACAATTCAAAAGTGCCTGTAATTGGTTTATTTGAAATAAATGCTTTGAATTACCATCGGAATATTACGAAAATTACAAAAAAACAAAAAAAAATGTCCAGCCGTTCTCCAGTGATGTGCTTACCAACGCACAGCATTTCATTTTTGTTACAAAAAATATTTCAGCTAACTTATCTTTGTCAATTAGATCTGTGTAACACGGAACGTGTCTACGTGACGACCATCGTGATCCATTAACAGAAGCTCTGACTCAAGGGGAGGTAAGGGGAAGAATGGGTTGAATTGATTTAGGGGAGGACTGGGGAAAATGGACCACGAAGTAATTTCAACGTGATTGCTGTTATTAGTAATGACGGTTTTTTTTTTTGGAGATTGGATGTTTTATCGATTGATTGTTTAAATACCTACACTTCTTTTTTTTTTGCATTTCCTTACAAAAGTTTTAGTTAATGCTTGATTGTTTAGTAATGGGTTTCTTCAACGAAATCTCCAAACGACTGGTTGACACTTCCCGTGGCCCAAGGACTTTTACCTTGGCCAGAGGCTAAAGCGTCGCCATGCAACGTGGCAATGCCGTCAATCTCTTGGGTACCTACGTGACCACTCGACAGCGATGCGGAGAAATTTTTCGACGCCTTAATTATTTGTTTAATAGTTTTAGTTAGATTAGGATACTTACATACTTACTTATATTTTTATTGTATATATTAATATGTATAATTTATAAAAACAAGACGAAAGTTAATAAAATAAAAAGAGAAAGTTTACTAATTGGTTTAATTTAAAATTCTCGATTTTAATGCCTCCAACATTTTTTAAAGTCAATCAATCTGCCTAGCCTTTTCCCAACTATGTTGGGGTCAGCTTCCAGTCTAACCGGATGCAGCTGAATACCAGTATTTTACACGATATCCCTTGGTAAGACTTGTCGTCAGAGTTTTGGGAGTTTTGACTCGTAACGACTGCCAAAGATCCACGAATGAGAGCTGGGACCAACGGCTTAAAGTGTTTTCCGAGGCACGGAGGAGTCTCGGTATGTAAAGATGGTCACCCATCCACGGACCAACCCCGGCTAGTGTAGCTTAACCTGATGGATCGACCCGTGCGGCTGTTATTACTTAGCCACGAGCTCCTCGAGCGTACCTAGCGGAAAATATATAACCCACTTCGCCCTGAACTGGAAACCATAACCTCTCTGCGATCGCACTTATCTGTAACACAGAAATGGTACATTAAATATCACTTCAGATAACAAGTATCACAAAAACCCACATTATTATTCCACAAACGTAAAAACAGTCCCTTGTCAAATACTTGACACGGCTATTAAGGTCACTGTCCAAACCATAATAGAACAATCATTCTATTATGCCCAAATTATTTAAACAAAAGCACCCTAATTGACCCCAAACCACTAATTGGACCCTAAATGTTTGTAAAATTAAATTAAACATGTAGTTTAATTGACTTTCTTCTGAGGGAGAAAAAATTGAATTTTCGCAAAATTAATTTGAATCGCGGTTCAATTTATCTGCGAGGGTCTTTTGGGTCGTGTTGGACCAAAGCGTAATTGTCTTTTTTAAGGTTCACTCTTTCGGGGAGTTTAGTTGGAAATGTATAAAGTTTCGGAAGCGCTTCGGGCGATCTCTTGTTTGAGATTAACTGCGCAACAGTGGCGAACGCTTTTGTTAAATCCACGCAGAAATAAACTGTAATTTTGTGTTTTGATCAGCAATCTGTTTGGATGAACCAAATCAGTTATTTATGCACAAAATCGACAAAAAATCGGGCGTGGAATATCATCTTCCTACAGCATCTATCAGGAAGGTGCGTTTTAGCGCAAGGAGCAATTAAAGAGTGGACTGTATTTTATAATTATAATGGTTTATTTGCCGTGATGTTTATTATAAAATATGAACTTTTCCAAACAAATAATCAATAACAATATCCCTAGTATGGACGCCATCTAAAGTCAATCTCTCTACCTAGCCTTTTCCCAACTATGCTGGGGGTCGGGTAGTCTAACTGGATGCAGCTGAATACCAATACTTTACATGGAGTGACTGCCTATTTGACCTTCACAACTCATTAACTGGGTAAAACGATACCCCTTGGTAAGACTATCAGACTTTTGGGATTCTGACTACCCCTAACGTCTGTTAAATGCCAGCCGGAACCAACGGCTTAAAGTGCTTTTCGAGAGAAAGTCTCGATATGTAATGGATGGTCACCCATCCACGAACTGACCGCGGCAAGCGTAGCTTCACCTTCGACCGACCCGTGCGGCTCTTATTATTTACCTACGGGCCCCTCTTTCATTTAAACGTTCACTGCTTAATAATTATAAGCACCGGAATTAAAGCTATAACGAACGATCCAATTGTGCAGTAATCCATTACTTGGTAGGTAATCAATTTGATGTTACGATTCCTAGAAAATGTAGTTTCCAATTCTTGGATAAACCAGCCCTAAACTCGCAACTTGTTAATTCACTTCGTTACCGGATGTCAGTGGATATTTTGAATCCAACTCAATTTCCCAGGATTTATAAATGATTTCGTAGTAAAGTGACCTAATTGGGACCTGCAGGCCAGTCGCGTTCATATTTGATTTCATTCGTCGTTAGCATTTCAATTGAAAACTAAATTGTATGCAAACAGGGTAATGTTTCAGACGAGTCGCGCCGTCGCGTCGCGCCAGGCTGCATGAGCCTTAAATGTGTTGATAGTGATCTACATTTTCTAATGCACTTTTAGGCAAACTAAAGATCCTTAGGCGACTAAGATTTAAGGTATTTATAAGGCAGATGTAAGTGAAAACGTGAGTCGACCCCCTAGATAGACATACCTAATAGTGATCTTATTAGTGAAGTTCTTCAGAAAGGCTTTGTAGCAGGTGACGTTCTGTAGTTTGCCACCACCATGGAAAGAAGAAATTCAATTTTTTACTCATGAAGATTCAGTGGCTAAAAAAAAATCTCGTAAAAGTCTTTTTAAATTGGTCAAATCCAAAAATTCTCAATAATTCAGAAAAAAAATCATATCTCGAAAACTATCAAAAAATCGCGGAACCTTTTCGTAGGCATTGTACAGGCTGTTGCCGCTGTGTATATGCCTTCGGTAATAATGGGCATTAATAGGCTTGGTATTTAATTTTAAATAATTCTATTTCGTCTGATGATTTTTTTCTTTTTCAAAATCGTGGCGGAAGAGCACAGGCTTGCGCAGCAAAGTAAGTCTCACTATGCGCCACCCGGCGACGACGCGGCCGTAACAGGCATTATACAACTTGACACATTTTCCGGCAACAAAACTCATTTATACTTCAAGTTCATGCATATTTTAGCCAACTAAAATATTCAAGGACATTCTTATTCCAAGTCCCCAACAAAACTTAATTAGAGCGAGAACGAGGGTCAGAACTAACCAAGATAAAATAAAACAAGCAATTATAACCAAAGTGTGACTAAAACTTGCGGAAAACTTCACGTCAGTGTGACAGAGGTCACTTTAATTTGTAATTCGAACTTCGTTTGAGGTCAAAGAGGTCTCTATTTGGACGGTGCACCCGACATTAGGCGTACCATCAAATGCCCCTTTCTGGTCAAAACGACCCACATTTGCGATGGCAAATAATTAAAGCTTGTTTGTGGCGACCCTTTCCACCCCTCGATAATATTTTAGGTTAAAACCGTCGTTTAAATTTTTTATTGCGTGAGTCTACGTCTATTATAAATTTATTTGGGTCATTTTAAAATAAAGTGCTGTTTTATGTTGATCTTGAAACTGTTTTAACGTTTGGCTGGATGGACGTTGAATTGTGATTTATTTATTATTAATTAATACTTAGATTATATGTTCAACACAAACATGCTATATATAAACACTAGAGGCGGATCGAAAATAATAACCAATTTTTTTCATCATCGTCAAAATCCTACAGCAGTCTACTAGTCAACTATCATCCAGTTGCTACCAGACACCCGCCTGCAATGATCATCGTTCGACTTAGTCAGGGCGTTCTACCTTATGTTTGACGATTCGCGGTCTCCACTCAAGAACACGTCTACCCCAACGGTTATCGGTTCTACAGCTAATATGGTCGGCCCATTGCCACTTCTGCTTGTTTATTCTGTGAGCTATGTCATATCTTTTTTAATCGATCAAATTTAATTTAATAAAATTAAATAATTATTAAAATTAATCAATTAATAACATTAAATAATGAATTAATAAATAAGTAATTATACCTGTAATAGGGTTGACCTCGACCTTCATGCTGCATAGTCGCGCTCACAACCTGTACAATGTTTCAGTGTGGTTCTCGCGGTTTGCGGGTTACAGTGACCTCTGCGGTTTATATGCAAAGGGGATTCTAATCTGGATACAAAATTGATATAGAGCGTTAATTAAATTCAATGAAAATGCAACAGAAATAATTATGTATTGTTTGCTATCACGAATGTTTGCATAAGGCATGTGATAACATACATTTTGGCTAAAATTTTAATTGCTTAGTACTCGCAACCTGCGTGCGTGTATGAACGTTAACGAAACAAAGGGAGTATGTAAGGATTGTATCAGGTGGCGTTCTGTAGTTTCTGCCTACCTCCATGGGAAGAAGGCGTGAGTTTATGTATGTACCTATGTTTAAACACAAATACGTTTGTTTGCCTTTTATTAGCTAAGTAGTAGGAAATTGCTTAATCATATTCTGAAATTATAGAAAATGGTCAATGTCGCATCGCAAATCAGGGTTACAAATCGAAACTTGATCAACACACGCAATCCTGTAATTTTCAGAAGATAAATTATTCTTATTCATGTTTCAGACATTAATCTACATGGTCCTCGCAAAATCTGCCCAGATTACAATGTCTAGATTTTAAAACAGACTGACCCCTGAGTTTGTTTTGCCATTTCTTCTCAGGTGTAGTCAGGGGTTTTGAATTGTCAAGGAGTCGGTCAGTCAGAAAATATGAAGCTAGTTGCCCATTCCAAAACGTAGTAGGTACCTATGGAGAAGAACGGGCAAGAAACTCCACGGACACTCTTTTAAATTAAAAAAATTGTTACAAACATGTGAGAACAATGTAGAAAGACGTGCATGATAAAATCATATGCAAGCAATGTTTGCATAAGCAAACATAAAAATAAAAACAATACAAAAATTACAAATAAGCCATGGCAGCTAAGAGATGACCAGCCCCAACTGACGGCGCCCGTTCACGAATTGGACGCATGGATATTGCAGGAAGATACAAAGATATCGGATTATTATTTTAATATGACGTGTAAAAGTGATTCCGATAACCTAATTACAGAATAAACAATTTAATTACGGGACGAGCGAAGCGAACTAGCCGGGCATTTATACTTCATTTTGAGAACTGTACTTATAAGAATATTTCTTGCCTTTTATCCCTTTCAACATTCGAATTTACGCTGAACAAAAGAGAGTACTCAAAGTAATTGTAGTAATTAAGTGAAAGCCGGAGTCTCATCGAACTTCCAGTTATTTTGCATCGAATGTTTTATCCAGATGAATGTTTAATTTCTTAATTATACAACCAACCAGTGATGAACTTTAAAACGAAACAAACAATGTTTTTACTTTAATTCTGAAAGTTTATTGTAAAGCGGATTTTTTTGGAAACATAAAAACAAGATGGATGCAGTTATTTTTAAGAGGTGAAGAATTACCCTACTACTAGCCTTTAACCCAACTTTGTCGAGGTCAGCTTCCAATCTAACTGGATGCAACTGAATACTAGTATTCAGGGAGCGATTGGCTATCTGACTTCCACAACCCAGTTACTGGGTAACACGATACTCCTCGGTAAGATTTTTTTTTTTTTTTTTTTTATAGTTATAAACTAGCGCTTGACTGCGATCCCACCTGATGGTAAGCAGTGATGCAATCGTCGATGGTGAGGCGCACTAGCTTATTAAAAGCCTATTCAGTTTAGCCTTGAAGACACCCAAATTATAATCGGACGGAAAAACCGCAGCAGGCAGATTGTTCCAGTCCCTCGATGTACGCGGTATGAACGACGAGGCGAAACGCTTAGTCCGGACCGTAGAGGTTTGGACAACGAAAGGATGGATACCCGCCGTACGACGGCTTGTCCGATGGTGGAAAGGGGATGGCGGAATTAATTCATGCAATTCCTGCGCACACTCTCCGAAATGTATCCTGTAAAAAACCGAAAGGCTGGCTACCCTGCGTCTGTGCTCAAGGCTTTGTAGTTTGGATTTAGCTAAATCTGGATCCCCAATTAGCCTCTTTGCACGCCTTTCCACTGAGTCCAAAGCTGCCAGGTGGCATTTTGCAGCTCCAGCCCATATGTGGCAGCAGTACTCCACACACGATCGGACCTGTGCTTTGTATAACATTAGAAGCTGTCCCGGTGTGAAGTACCGCCGGACCTTTGCCAAAACGCCGAGTTTTCTAGCAGCAATCTTGGCCTTGCAAGATTGGTTGTCAGACTTTAGGGCTCCTGCTACGAGTGTAATTTTTATGTCTTATTTATTGATTTTTGTTTACTATGTCTGGTCGTTATGGGTACGACTGTCAAAGATCTGGCAATGACAGCCGGGACCAACGGATTAACGTGCTTTCCGAGGCGCGGATTTTTGGACCTCGATATGTAATGGCTGGCGTAGCGATCGTTCGATCGGCCCGTGCTGTTATCATTTCCATGATTACATCACGATGATTCAAAAAGCGGTAGTTCTGGACACGGCTCGTATTGGTAGGAGGGTCTGCTCTCTGGAGCCCTGACCGCCGGTAACTTGAACCCTGTTCTCGATTCCGCATGTATTTTTATTATTTACTAGCTGCTGCCCGCGGCTTCGCCCGCGTGAGTGTCGGAAATTACCCCATACATCCCCATGGGTTTTAAGTATAAATATTGAGTTTCGAGTTAATCGGACAGCGCGTTAAAATTCTTCCATACAAACACTGACACCCCCCAATCCCCCTTTAGGGGGTAATTTAGACGAAGGAGGAGGCGGAGCGCGTGAGGGAGAGGCAAAGTTCGCGCCCTCACGCGCCTAGCGCGCCGTAGGAGACGCCCTGGGCGTCGGGACTCCTTGGAGGATTCCCGGCCACCGTAGGCGCGGGCTTGCGGGCGGTGAGCAATGGGTAGCTCGCCCCCGATAAGGACCAGGCCCGGGTCGACGGCGCGTCGTGTTCCACGCGCGCCTCAAAGAGATGTCAGCAAAACTGACGGGGTCCGCTAGGACCGTTGCCCGCCGGGGTTGCGGGTAGTCCTAAGGGGAAACCGTGGCCCCTGGCATGGCAAGGGAAGGAACACGGGTGGGTTTTAGTCAGTAAAAGTCTGACACGCCCTCCCGCTCCGCCCAGAGCGGGAGAAGTCATTGGATGATTTCCCACCCAAAAAAAAAAAAAAAGAAAAAAAAAAAGGGGGTAATTTAGAAAAACAAAAAACTACAAACTTTATAATTTATTTAGATAACTATTCGTGCGAAGTTTCGTGTTTATTACCTCAAGGAATAAGATTTTTCATACAAACTTTCATCCCTTATTTTACCCCCTTAGGGGTTGAATTTCGAAAAATCCTGATACACGTTATTCTTAATTTTTGGGTTTAAGTATAAATATTGAGTTTCGAGTTAATCGGACAGCGCGTTAAAATTCTTCCATACAAACTTTGACACCCCCCAACCGTAGGATAGGATACTTTTCCGGGATAAAAAGTACCCAGTGTGGTGCCCAGGATATTAAAGAATAATTATACCAAGTTTCATCGTAATCGAACCGGTAGTTTTTGCGTGATACTTGAACAAACAGACAGACAGACAGACAGACAGACAGACAGACAGACAGACAAAAAAAAATTTAATCACACTTTTGGGTTCGGTGTCGGTCTAGTAACACCCCCTGCCATTTATTTTTTTGATATTTTCAATGTACAGAATTTTCACTTCTACAGATTTATTATAAGTATAGATAGATTTCATTAAACACATAACAAATTCAAAAGTTACAAAAACCACATGGTCGGAAGAGTAACAGTCAGTAACATATTAATTTTTTTAAATTTTGTAAAAAAAAAATATTTTTAACAAAATGAAATTTTATTTTTTACGAGCAACATTTATTTTCCGTATCACCAGAGTGCTAAAAACAAATAAATTGAATAGGATCAGAAACTGCGGCGGGAACGTATTTTATTTAAAAAAATAGATTCTATTTCAAAATAGGATTCACAACTCACCATGTGTGCGTAGCCAGGTCAAATAAAAGGTTTTGGCCAGTATTGGTACTGAAAGGTAACTTTTGAATGGGTAACCGGGACATGACTACAGTGTAAATTCAAATTTTTATTTGTTCATTTGAATTTTTTATGTGGACTTGTAATGTTTTTTGCGATATTTAATACTCTGTTGCTTAAAATAGTATAGAATAAATTAATATATTAGGTATATTTCATTTATTGTGGATCATTGTAAAAGTACACACAATCCTTATATTATAAGTAACAATGACTTGAAAAACTATGTTAGTAAAACTTACAAACTAACCTAACAACAACTAATAACTACGTGGCTCTACACATGTCATGCCGGCACGTGTCTCCACCCCCTGTGCCTAATAAAGGGCTGTCCAACTTGTCATTATAATGATCTTAGGATGCTGTTGAAGCTTCCGTGCAACCTACCTATAATTTATTAACGCTGCCCTCTTTTTCATTATGGCATGAAAATCGTCAATATTGGCTTCCGTGAACATCTGCGACGCGCTGCAGAAGCGCGGAAGCCCCATCGACATCCTAAAACTTTATATTGTACGCGCAGCATGTTGCAGACCCTGCGTATAAGTGTAAGTTTGGCAGTGGTTTGGTTTCAACGTAAAAATAATAATACCAAAAAAAAAAACCACTAACAACAAAAGAAGATCAAGTGGTCCAATCGTGCACATCCTCCCCTTCGCTTAATAGACTAAATTTAATCTTAACTTTACTTCTTTTCCAGGTAATCGCGCGCTCAAGTGAGGATTAAATGTAAGTATTACTGCTAAGAGCAGATGTGCTCAAAAAACAAAGGAGCCCCCCCGGATTTCCGAAGTGCTTAGGTGGTCCTTAGGTTTTTGCGATTAGCTGTTAAACCACCTCGCACACAATGCGACATGCGACTACGACAAGATGCTGATCTGTCGCATGATACTGTCGACGGGTGTGCACCGTGCTTGTAGACGCTGACAAGTAGCGAGAGTGTGCGAGTCCCATAGCCTATTACGACTCTGCATCTCGACGCCAAGTGTGCTTTGAATAAAATATTCTGAAAATTTTCGGCCACACCCTGTCATTGCGTCTTGTCGTCGAGCTGTTGCAGTCGCAAATCGCATAGTCTGGTAGTTAAATGTTGGACCCCGCGAGGGATAATATTTGTATGGTCAGCCATATCCTTCGCGGGTGTAGCAAATATTTGTGTGTTTGCTCACAGATTTGTACTTACGGGCATTTTTTGGTATTACATAACGAGCATAAATATACATATTGGATAGCACGGCAATAATATCTGATTTTATGATTCATCTATTAATACTCGTCAAGATAACTGCAAATATATGTCATCATTTGTGGAAGGCTTTCATCATTTATCGAAGGAACACCCAAACTATTTGACCAAGACCCGCCAAAATATAGGATGTTACAGGTTTCAAAAAGATGTGTTAACCCTTAGAATGCAATAATATCAGACATATCTTGCCTTATAAATATCTGCCTACTCAGTTAAATTCAGAAGAATGGTACCTTGTGGTGATCCAAAATATTTGTACCGAATCACTTTAACAATGGAAAAACACTTTAACAATGGAAAAACCTAACAGTTTAATGTTATGAGTTTTCTTCTATTTCGCAATCAGTATTGCAAATATATGTGACATCCCACTGGAAAAAGCGTAGTACTTGGCCCATAATTGTCTTTTAAAACTGTTCCATGTCAGTTGACTCGATTTGCGTTTCGATTGACACAAACCGCAACATTGTATGAAACCAAATACAGTCCACCGCGTGAAGAGAGAGGAAATTGCCTATTTTATTTATCTACTAGTTGACCTGGCGAACTTTGTACCGCCATATTTTTTTTGCCGTCAATAATGTCTAAAGTCTAAGATTTTAATAATTACCGTTGAAATGACAACTTGAATGAAATGTCAATCTATCTATCCATACTGTCAATATTTTTGAAGCGCAGTCTTCTGTCTCATACGCACACTCACTTTTCAGAGATTTTTAACTAAAAAAAAGAAATATTTGCTAATTTTTTTTGTTTCCTACAAACCTTCTCCTGACAATAATAAACACATTTCGGTGATTAATTTTTATTATTTTAGATTTGCTGACATGTAAAACACTGGTTAGTAGACATGCATTAAAATTTCATGACACAGTATTAAGACATGCACTCTGTAAAGAGCCCTTACTAATGCTAATGACTGTGCTAATGTTTCAACTGTGTGTTTGTTTGTGTTTTTGTATTTTGCTCGACCACAGTATGATTTCTTTGTCCACCATTATAAAATTCAACCTTTTAACCCCTCTTTCACCCCCGAACTAATCAAAACTGCTTAAAATATACAGTTTGTAATTTGAAATAGCTACAGATGTATAAATGACAAGGCAGGGAGGTTACATTCATTTTAGATGGGTAATCTCAGGTTTCATTAGCTTGGTGCTGAAAGTTTAATGAGAGTGACGTCACGAGGTCTCCGAGGTTTCGCGTCGATGGTAGGTGAGGGTCGATTACTGGGGTAGAATGTGTGACAATGTTTGGTGAGTTAGATAAGTAAGAATGTTATAGGTAATGAGATTAGATGGACTACAATGAAATAATTTACAAGTTGGTATCGACATTTCCAAAATCGTAGTAATTTAGAGGTATGAGGAACAGGGTGTAAAGTTTACTCATCCTCTATATAAAAGGGAGGATCCTCCGATCAGACGACTGTTGTGTCTGGCGGGCAATTGCCCTAGGATTGATGTCGGATAGTCTTATTATGTTAATCGAGCGGTGAACTCTAATAGCGCGATGCAGAATTTTGAGAAGTCAGGTCTTTGATGCGTAGTTCGCATATGACGTTGGAGATGCCGCCACAATAATAATAACGTATAAGTTTATTTTGGAAAAATAACATAATAATATTATTCCGCTTGTATAGAATCTTTTTGAAAAAGAGTGCAAACCTGTGTATTATACTCTCATTTCGCCATTAACCGGGGTTAAAACTGAACCAAAAAACTTAGGAAAGTACTTAATCACTGCAATGTCATGTTTACGTTTAGTTTTTATTTTATATTTCTGCTTGAGTATAGTTCTCGATATTTTTGGTTGGTATATAAAATGGCCTGTGCTTGCTGAATTATATAGCTAATTATTTTAGTAGCTATGTTTTGTGTTGCGTAATGTAAATGATTCTGCATACTTTTGTATAGTTTTTTTTTTCTAACTGAACAGACAGCTGTGCACCTGAGGAGTTTGTTGCGCCACTTCTTCTTCCCAGCTAAAGCACTAGGAAGTGGTGAACGGTGGGCGTTTTAGGGGACTACCTTATGTAATTTTGACGTTCGAAAAGTGCTGAGTCTCAGCCTAGTTTGAATAAATGTTTTTTGATTTTGTTTTTATCATTGCATTGTGCCACTGCGAGAAAGTTTTATATTCTTGTAATTTTACCGGTATCAAAGTCACAATAATATCCCTGTGCTTAACGCCTGAAAAATCTAGAGAGTTTATAGTTTATTAGTGCTGGGTGCATGAGAAATTCCAGCTTTATAATCACACCAAAAATGGTGGTATTGGCCCATAGGTGTCATTGACTAATTACCATCAAACGGGCCATGCTGGTTTGCTCTCATGAAATAAAATAAATACAATAGACGTAGATATAAATAGTAACCTATTCCGCGTAAATTCTTAAAGAGTCATAAAAACCCTGTAAGAAATCGACACGTGTTTCACCTCGCAACGAGGCTTCCTCATGATGACGATTGATTTATCGGGAACCCGAACACGACGTGAAAAACGTGAAATACAATTACGTCTATTGTATTTTACCAGAGTACCCGCGAAATTTCGCGTTGTTGCATATCTTCTTAATTGGTCGAGATTTTTAGTTCATATTCTTAATGGCACCTCTTTAGGTCATGAGCTATTCGAATATCAAAAAATATTTGGCCTAGGTCTTAAGGGGCATGCCGGAAAATTGATTCGATGTTACATTGTATCATACATAATGGATTTCCGCCAAGTCACGCGTGTTTCAATTAATTATCTCAAGAAACAAAACAAAATCTGTCGTTTTTAAAATTCGCGACCTCTGTCCTCGTTCCACCTCCTCAAGCTGTTATCATCTAGCCAGTTATAAGAGAGCTGGCACGGAGAGCGGCACTCGCTCGACAAAGCTCGTGAGGTGCGGTCATTAGATGGTTAGTGTGGAGCCAGGAGAACAGCGAGCAGGGAGATATGGGTCGATAATGACTGGGACTTTGTTCCAATTGAAGTTTTGGTAAATTTTTTGGTGAAAAGAGATAGCTGAAAGCATAAGATAACATAGTACATAGGTACTTCTTCTTTCTTTCTTTTTCGTGTGGTTAGTGAGTAACTTGGTGTCAGAGTTATTATGCGGCCGATGGGCCTCTGACTTGGCTTCACATGCCGTCGACAAATATCTCTCAGGCATCTTCTCATCTCTCATTTTCCATCTGAGGAACGGTGTCTAGTTCCGTGCCCTAGTTCTACCTACATTTCGATAGTGATGTTGGAAATCGAGGATGCGTTTATTGTCATTTACTCTAGAATCCAGCCTACTAGCCAGATTTTATTGACAATAGAAAACCTCAGTAATATTTTGCATTGGCAATGAAATCTGGCATACAGCAGGCGCTCGTATGTTACCATTATAAGAATTTGCCCATATATGAGAATTTGCCGTTTTGAGAATTTGCCCTTTAGCGAAAAAAGGGATCAATGGACCAATGTACTTGATAGTTCGCAGAAACGCTGTTCTAATGGCCCCGAACTTTATCGCTCAGTGAACTACTGTAGAAAAACTAAAACCGTGTTAAGATTCCCCTTAAATCTTAAAGTATTCGAGCAAGATGACTCAAAATATTACTCTATGAACTCCGACTTTTTCTTTAAAACGTTAGATATAAAAGATTAGATAGAGTAATGGGTGGAACATTACACATCGAGGTTCAGTAAGACAGCCTCGTTGGTTTAGTGGTCGCAAGCACTACTGCTGAGTATTAGGTTCTGGGTTCGATTCCCGGGACGAGTAAAGTGTTATTGGGTTTTTCCATCTGGTACTCTTCATTAGCAGCCCGGTTTGTGCTCGGTTGATGGTCATAGGCCCTTTTACGTGGGATCTAAACATAACTGGCGAAATGTGGGTGTACTATAGAATTTATTTAAAATTCAAAAAAATATTTAGATTTTTAGTGTTACCACTGACATGCGATCGCCGGTACCATATTTAAGGCTAAGTACTGTATCTTAAATATGGCAGCTTTCTTAATGTATTATTAAGGCCCATAATATATCTGTTTATGATAGACATAAAGGAATGTACACGTTTATAATAATATGCTTTTACTCTTAATGGAATCGTTGATGGTATTAGTCATAAAAAGTTGTCCTTCCATTTGGTTTTTAATGATAATTTTATAAAAGGCAGCATGTAGGACCACAGTCTTTAGATTTCAGACTAATAGCAATATTATAACTATGCTTGGAGTGCGAAAATTTTAAATGAATGAATGTTTTTTAGCAGGATGATGGTTGATGAATGAAAGGACATTTTCACTGTTCTTTTACTCTCACAGTCTGATGGAATGGCAATCCGACGACACGAGCGGAGGAAGATCAGGCGCTAGACTAACGGCTTGCTTTCCGAGGCACAGGGGTTTCACCCTCCAATTTCTCCAGATTCTTGAGAAATTCCTAATCGAAAAATCCAATAGGTAGCACTTTACCCAACCCGGGAATCGAATCGACAATAAGCACATTTCAAAAACATATAGTTACGCAAAATAAAAAATAAATAAAATAAAAGTTAAGCATAACAACTGAAATCCAACTACCACAAAAATTCAACTAAAAAGGTATAAACAAGACATCAAGACAGACAAATAAAAAATCCGGAGTCACACGTAATCTGTTCGATTTATGTTAACACATGTGACTCCGGATTTTGACTTTTTTGTCGCAGTTGGGTTTCAGTTTTTTTACATACGAGGGTTTTCATACAAACGACCTGCAAGTAAAACTTGAAAAGATAACGACTCCATACCTCAACGTTACCACAAGCGCATCGAATACCTCCGGGTGCGTTCGTGATGAACTCACTAATCACACCATTAGCTACCTCTCCAACGATATCCTATCAAAACTGTCGAACATAATTATTTTATTCCCACTCATGACTGCACGTATTACCACAGATAAAGTATAAAACGCACTACATAGATAATAGTGAGTGTTTCAATGTAGAGTTATGTGTTATTATTATCTGTATGCGTACCTCAGGGTGAGGATATTGATGCTTATTTATCTGTAGAGAGCATTCTTGGCATCGTTACTTGATAGATGTGTGACTCATATTAACATCCATCATTTCATAATCGATGCTTTCCCAAGTTCGGGGTTGTCTTCGGTAAGCAGAAACATGACTGCGGTCAATTTGGGTACAAACATATTTAATTGAGATTTAAGCCTTTCAAAAGCTAACTTGAAGCATACTCAAGCTAGCTACCGAAATAGCTATCTTGCCTCTCTCATTCGTCTATACTTTACACGAGTGTGGATATACAGAGTGGATTTTTGAGATGGGGCAGTAAGAACAGCTACCTTTTCCGTTGTCGCTTGCAACATTTTGATCTGCATTCACAGATTTTGAAAAAAAAATACAGTCAGCAAGAAAATGGGCAAAAAAAAAGTCTACTAAAAAGGTATAAACAAGAAATCACAGAAAGACATAAAAAATCCGGAGTCACACGTGTTAATGCATAAACTTTTTACGTGTGACTCCGGATTTTTTATTTGTATGTGTGCCCGTCATCATTATTTTTTTGTAGTTCATGAATTTATGTCCTCTAGAGGGCGCCATATTCAGCCTATAACCAGAGGAAAACCAAGACGTTTCGAACGATACCCCATTTGTCAAATTATGATGAGTAGTTTAGAAGTTATGAGGGAACAGACGAACATACATTCATACATACCGGTCAAAATCATAACCCTCCTTTTGGCTTTGCCGTAGTCGGGTAAAAAATCCTACAATTCCTTTTACTACAAATTCTTTCCCCTTAAATCGTCTTAACCATATCATCCTCTCTACAGCGCCGTGTCACAATCCCAGTTCAAATAAGCCCACTGTTTATTCTAGTCGTTTGTTCAACGCATTGCCTCACCTGGCTGCGAGAACGAAGGGATACGTTTCCTGTCTACAACTTTGAATTAAATGTTTTTAAGAGAGTTTGGAAGATTTGTACTTTTACTTTGTCAAGAGTGTCTTGTAAATATGGTTAAAATTTGTGGAGGTTTTTGGACCGATTCGAATTGATTATACTATGGTCCTATATCTTTCTTAATGACATTGTGACAATAGCCTTCTCGATTGAGTACGTAATTGTGATGCAATTTAATTATACTCGGTTCTAAAAGTATTTGATGAAAATGTAAGCAAATGGCTTTGACAACATAAATACCTACATACACATTCAAACATAAAACAACTTCAAGCCTGTTTAATGTGGCTGTACAACACCCAGAAAAAAAAATTCAACAGGGAAGAAAAAAATACTAAGTACAAAAAACTTGTTTTTTAATGGATCATTTTTATTTATTTATTTATTTATAGTTACACCTCTGCCTAAACCTTCGGGGAAAACGTACCTGTGGATTCCAATCTGTTGTGTCTCTTACAAATTGAGTGCTTTGATTTGATTATTTGAAAACTTAAACCCAAAATTCTTATTTTAAATCACCTTAAAGATGTTTTTCATTTCGCATTTGAGGTTATATTTTCTTAAACAAAACAAATGAAAAAAAAAAAGAATGGCGTTTCTTTGTGGTGACATCCAAATTTAAAATAAATGTTACTTCTGCCAAACTGCAAAGCAGTTTGTTGGCAGATGTAGCTCCCATATACATTATTTTTTTCTCGTAGCTACTTTTTCATCAATTATAGAAAAAATTACATTACCTCTATAATATAGTTTACAGCAGCACAAAGACTGACTATTACGTAGTGCTAATAACATTTTAAACTGCGTAATAGCATTCCATTTAACGTCGGCAAAGCCGCAGAAATAGGCTAGTATGACAGAAATATAATCTATGCATCTTCATTTATGAGGCTTTGACAAAAGGTATTAAAAAGAAACTTCCCCATTTAAAAAACATTTTCCATAATACAGTAGGTATTCGATAACTACAGTATTTTTCTCATAATATCAATAAAATATAAACGGGTGAAATAGCATCCATTCCCGATAACCCTTCTTTATTACATACCCTATGTGACCTTTCATAAATATTACTAGATTTCGGCCCGTCCTCTTCTTGGGTAAATACCTACATTATTTATTTTTATTACGCTTATGTATTTTAATTGAAAAATATTCAGAAAAGGGACCGATGGACTCTGATGTGAGCATGAATGTATTAATTACAGTCCTTCAAAGATTTTTGGACTCTTTCGTGATCCAAAGGAGCCTTCATGCATAGTTCTGTTGCAAATCTTGGTTTACTTTAAGTGCGGTTTTATAATTTCTAACGCGACCATATTATCATAAACGGTATATTGTTATCGTGGACGCAATTTAAAAGCGTCTTCACCCCCGCTGCAATTCCGCCGCGTCCGTCAGCCGCCGCGCGCACCCATTGAGACTATTACGAATAGATTGTGTCCATTGCTGATTACAAGATTGATAAAATATTAAAAAATAATGGAAATGTGTTCTATTACTTATAACTACTGAAGCACAAAAAAAAAATGCGCACGGACTAAAAAAAAAATCCTGTATGTCCCATACATTTTATTTTCCTGTGTTATCGTGATGCCGGAGTCGGACGTCCAACTTATTAAAACGCCCATTAGGTACTACAGGCTTTTGTTTGCACCTGTCTTTGTTATCTAAAAGTCTATAGGAACCTAATATTGTAAATATCTTGTGAAGTACACATATGAATATCAAGTAAATAAGTTTAGTAAGATAGTAAGTTTATTTTACATCTTTAATTAAATCTGTCAGAGAAAAAAATGTACGACTTTTCAATCGTCTCGCGACACAATTAAGACTAATTATCAAGAGCAAAAGCAATATAAGAAAATAACGAAGAATAAAGTGAACTATCCAATTAATCAAATCAAAATATTTCACATAAACCGACATGGGCACTTATGAAATATCAGAAGCACGGTTCCAATTGATCGTTTCCTATGAAAAAGAGCCGGCAAGAAACTCCACCGTATCCAATCACAAGCAATCACACACTTCCATTCAACTTTACGCAATAACATTACAAAACTTAAGATACAACTAACAAAAGAATAGTTAACTCTAAAACTAATTATGCCAAAACAGCGATACACATATTTTTCATCTGTTAACAAAAGGGTCCCATAAATTTGAAGCGTCACTTATTGTCCATAGACAATAGATGGTAACAATCCGTAATGTGGGTCGATTATGGCTAACGCGGAATTTCATTAACCTTCGCCTTAATTCTAGTTTTATAGAACGGGAGTTTGGAACACCTTAATAAAAATATATTAAAGACAACGTCTACATAAAAAAATGTTACAAGTTTTTTAGAGGTATGAGGAACAGGGTGTAAAGTTCACTCATTCTCTATAGAAAAGGTAGGATCCTCCGACCAGACGGGTGTTGTATCTGTCGGGCAACTGCCCAACGATTGATGTCGGATAGTCATATATGTATATATGTATTTATTGCGCGATGCAGGATTTGTGTGACGACAGGTCTTTGATGCGTAATTCGCATGTGGCGTGTCGCACACGACACGACAGCTTTTTTGAATAACTTTAACTGAGTTGTGGAGGTCAGATAAGCAGTCGCTCCATGTATTGGTACTGGTATAGGCAGATTGATTGATTGGTCGAAATGAGATCGGCATTGCTTTGGCTTCTAATCTTTATAAAGGTTAAATCGTTAGGTTTTTAGTAAAATATCAGTCGAATGTTTACCTGTCGCTTTATTTTCATTACTCATTAGAACTTAAAGTCCGCTTATAATGAGATACAAAGTAGGTAATAAGTATGATAATATAATACAATACAGTTTCCTCCAGATTATTAAAGTTATAATGTATATACATGTTTCTTAAGGTTATTTTTAAATGTATTCACGTTATCGCACTATTTTATATTGTCCAGCAGTCCATTGAACAGCTGTGCTCCTTCAAATAATATGATCTTTCTACCGTTTTTTTTTTTTACATCTACTTCTCAGTTTATATTACAAGTATCATTGTTTTTTTTTCAGTAGTATTTTAGTTTGTATTGAGTTCCTAGTTATGTTTTTAGCAAGTTAAACTCTGAAAATCCGTATCTGGGCGGAAAAACGGAACGGCGGAAATTACGCACATTTTGCCGCGTTTTTCCTCTTAGATTAACAGCTAGCTTGCCTTATTGAGTAAAATACCGGAAATTACAATCGCTTTCAATTGGTCTATACAACGAAATCAAATGCATTTGTTTGAAAAATTCGTTATTTCGACATCCAGATAAATGCAATGAACGATGTAGAATTGACAAAAATACACGACTGATTCCAAAGACTATAACAAATAGGCGAGAATCTGACAATCCGATAATTATGTATGTTTCTTTAATACTTTTTGTTTTAATAAACAGCACCTTCTGACAATGTTAAAACTTTGACAGTTTTTGACACATACGACGCATTGACAGTTACATTAAATAAGGCAGATATTATATTCTAGGGATAGTTAATTGATTCAGGCGTGACTGACAGGAAATCCATTATAAAATACAATAGACGTAGATATATTTAGTAACCTATTCCGTTTAACTATTCCTAAAGAGTCATAATGTAAATATAAATCGATCGTGACTCTGCGTCCAGCGCCTCGGCTTGGCAACACGTCGTGTTCGGGTTCGCGTCAAATCAATCGTCATTCTGAAGATGCCAAAAATGCTGTTACAAACAGCATTTTTGGCATCTTCAGAATGACGATTCCTCATTAAGAGGTGAAACACGTGTCATTTTCTTACAGAGTTTTTTTATAACCCTTTAGGAATAGTTGTGGTTATTAAATATATCAACGTCCATTGTATTTTTTTATTTTATTTTACGGATACAATTTACCAGACAGAACTTTACATTCAGAGATAAAAATTGAATGTTAGTGCCCTTTTTACGGCCAAAAATTCCACTTTATCTTATCCAGAAGTTAAATATCATGGGGAGCGTCTTCAAGAGTAATAAATGTCTAGGCTCAGACAAGTACCCACTATTAGGTAACCCTTAATTGACTTCTGCGGTACTTAATAGTCTGTAATTTAGAATAGTGGTGACTTTAACAAGAAACACAGTTATGTAAGTAGTTACAAATTATGCGGAATTACTGTACTGCGGGTTACTCCCGTCTGGCAACGCTCCCGTTTGGCAACTACATATTATACTTACATAAAGCGATATATTGCGTGCACAACCGATGTTAAATTTAAAAAAACAGACATGTTTGGTCCATAGCTATTAGAATGACATAACACATACAATACTATGCATACATTAAAGAATTCCAAAAAACATACAAATTACATTACATTATAATATTAATAAATAATAAATTACATTTAAAAATTAATAAATTAAAAATTACGTTTAAAAATTAATAAATAAAGAATTTCATTTAAAAGATAAAATATATTATTTAAATTATGAATACATATCTGCTAAAACAAGCTCTATTTAACACCATACAATTAATAATTACACTAATAACTAGAAATCCATCTCCCGGTATACAACCAAGGCTAAACCAAGATGATTTACGCGCGGAAATTAGACTATTGTTACATAGAACCACCGCGCTGTTAACATATTGACGGCGGGTGGCTCTATGATTAGTAAACCAAGGTACAACACTAGTGGTTTGGTAATATTAGGAGTAAGTGAACGGAAATTAAAACAATTTTTCACTGTGTTAGAATATTGTGGGAGTGTTTATTGTAATGATTTAGTCTGAGAGATTTGTTTGTCTTTTGTCTTACTTAATATTATCAAACGAAACGTCGCTCTGTCTGTCACATAATATTTACAAAGTTGCTTTGTGTTTGACTGCCTCGTTGGTGTAGTGGTTGCAACGCTGCTGCTGAGCATGAGGTCCTTGGCTCGATTCCCGGTTCGGCAAAGCGTTATTGGTTTTTTACGAATCTCGAATTTCTCAGTGGCAGCCCGGAGTCTGGATTTTTGCCCGGTTAACGGCAATAGGAGCGCCCCATGTTACCTGGGACTTATACATAACCGGCGAAATGTGGGTGTACTATTAGTTACACCTCTGCCTGCAAGCTATATTTGATGCGAGATTGGATTGAATACATGCTAACTTAATATTATCAAACGAAACGTCGGCGTCGCCGTCGCGTCGCTCTGTCTGTTACATATTATATTACAAAGTTGGTTTTGCCAATTTCAATGAACTTTATATTCAACTATCAACTGTCATTTCATCAATACACTCTCTATTAAGTTATATTTGAAAGGGTACTAACAGCAGTACACTAATTGTATGTACAAATTTATCACATCAACGACTTGACTAAAGATTGCCGCATAGCACAAAATATAGTCAGAAGGCTGGCTATTAACAGCACCACAGACAATGCCCCACCTTCCATCTTGTGCCGCATGCCCGGCCACCTGCATACGTGAGGATCTAATGCCTACATCAGCAAGCTGTATTCGTGTTGCTGAATTTTGGACCAAAAAACGAATCCAATATATTTTTAACCCCCGACGGAAAAAGAGGGGTGTTATAAGTTTAACGTGTGTATCTGTGTGTCTGTGTATCTGTGTTCCCTCGTAGCTCCCAATCGGCTGAACCGATTTTGATGACTATTTTTTTGTTTGAAAGGTGTCTTGATCGAGAGTGTTCTTAGCTACAATTCAAGAAAATCGGTTCAGCCGTTTGAAGGTTATCAGCTCTTTTCTATTTGATGAAGTGCGCATCTTCCACAGGTCTGATCGATTCGAAATTTAGTATTCTGTTACTTCAATGATATTAGAAGAATTTAACATAGTAACCTTGAACCGATACTGCAGCATCACCTGGAATTGTCTTTCTTTGTGTGGGGGGTTATTTCGAATCGAATTGGTTGCGAGTAGTGGAACATGACGCAAGTAAGTTTAATTGAACTACAGTGGTACCCGAATTAATCTGCTTGAGTAATGTGTTGTCCAATCTTTACAGAAGTACTTATTCTGAGGGGCAATACCCGTATTTCTAAGAACGTTCGCATTCGCATCTCATCTGTCAAAAATACAATTAATTTACCACCATTTTTGACAAGTTTGACAGATTGCGAATTGAATGTCAACGTTTTATAGGTACGAGAATTGGCCTTCTGATCACATCATCAGGTATTAACAGTCATTCTTCTGATCTTCCATGTCATGTGGTTACAAAGTCCACACATGAATTTAGTTGTTGATATTGAACCAATCAAAGATATTGCGTATAATTAATTGAAAGGGTGTTTCTTGGGCTCTATTGAATCTGTACACAAACTGACATCAACTATGGCTTTGCTGGGCATGTTTGTGGGTCTCCCTAGATTAGTTTGGACTTGACCGGGGCCCTTAATAATGTTCTCTTTATGTTGCCAGACCGCTTGATGTCAAAGTTTGGTCCCTAGGGTTTTAGTACTATCATCATAGAGATGATTGATGTGAATATTAGGTCCTATTGATGTTTATCAGGCAGATTTGTTAGTGGTATTTATTTTAGGACCCAGGGTCCGTGTTCAAATGTCATTTGTCTTATTCAAAACTTATCACTAATCTTTAATAATTTGTTTAAGTTAACCCAAGACATTACTTATAATTACTTTAAATATTATTTTAAAAGAGACTGTGTCCTCTGAGTTTGTTTCGGCCTTTCTTCTCAGAGTAGTAAGATAAGGAACGCCGACCTCATCTAGTTCTTATAATATTATTGACGTGTAAAAGTGTTTGCACAAATCTATTTACAAAAAAAAAAAAAATTTCATTATATCAAGATTCACAGAACGCGCTTTTACTTAGCTTGCCTATATTAAAGTAAGCTATTCTTGCGAATTATGTTGATATTCTCATATAATATGCAAATGTGAGCAAGGGTTTCATTAGAATATAAATATTATCGTCATAAAAATAAAATCCTATTCGTATGACATGCATATAATATTTAGCAAACTTACGTCAAAGAGCAGTCTATGAATGTTGCCCTAAGTTTCGACGTAGGAAAAACTGCAGACTTAACACTTTGAAATCGCTTTCACTCACCGTGACCGGTGTATGCGTAGTGATTAATTGTTCTACCTTGTAAAACTCATTTTTGCTGCAAAGCTAATTCAAATAATCAGTAATGCAATGTCATATCATAATATTTTGTTCAACACAATGCTATACAAAACAATAAATATTTATCCCGCGATTTTTGCGGCAAAAGGTTAACAATTTCATTTGTAGCTGTTTTTATACTTTTATGGTTTGGTCATGTTGAGAGGACGAGTGAAAGGCGACTAACAAAACGCAGATGTGAGTGTAAACGCCCTAGAAGGACATTAGTGACCATTGTGATGTTCTTCAGAATGGTCAGGTGCGTAGTGCTCACAACCGGCGTGCGTGTATGACCAGATGTATGAACGTAAACGAGGCAAAAGGAGTATGTAAGAATCGTAGCAGGTGGCGTTCTGTAGTTTCTACCTACTCCTATGTGAAGAAAACGTGAGTTTGTATATTCGCGTGTAAAAAAAGAAAGTTATTTTTACCTAGTTTTGCTCTGCAGCGTCCATATTTTTGGGTCCAGTGAAAAATATGGACTATTTAATTCCGTTCATTTATTTTTTCGTGTTGATGTGCAAAATGAAATGTGGATTGCACCGAATGCTGATGACCAACGAGTTTTTGATTACTCCTCGCCAGTAAAATACTGGAAATATGGAACTAGGTACTGCTGGAAGGTACTATTACCTAAAATATAGGTTGGTGTACGAACGGGCAAATAGGTCGATTGAGGTCATGCAACGTCAGAAGTCAAAGTCAAATTACTTATTCAATTTACGTAAAAACACAAGAAACATGTAGACAAAGGATCTACATTCTAGAACAGGCAATTTGTTTTATAATGTAGTTTATTTTTACCCGACTACGGCGAAGTAAAAAGGAGGGTTATGATTTTGACCGGTATGTATGCATGTTCATCTGTTCTCTCTTATCTTCTAAACTACTTATCATACTCTCTTTACTTCGTTTAAGTTCATATATCTGGCCATACATGCACGCCGCGCCGGTTGCAAGTTCTACACACCTGACCTTACTGAACCTTTTCCCAACTATGTTGGGGTCGGCTTCCAGTCCAACCGGATGCAACTGAATACCTTTATTTTACATGGAGCGATTACCTCCACGACCCAGTAAATGGATAATACGATAACCCTTGGTCAGACTGGTTGCCAGATTTTCACGGTTTTGACGAGTGTAACGACTGTTAAAGATCCTCCTTCTTGAAGAACATTGTCTTAGTATTTAATAAATTTTTAAGCACACAAGCAACGACTTAGATCCTTTTTAGGAAGTGCGTTACTCCAATAATACACATTGACATCACCTGTTGCCATGCTGGCACACCAAACAACGGCACAGCAGTGTTTGCCTCCAGCTTGTAAACGTTGTGTCGTTTATGAGCCTAACAGCTCGAACTGAGCTCAACTGTTGCTTCAAATTCAAGCTGCAGCTGACTTTCGAACATCGACTGTGGCTTGGGAGCGACAGCTTGGAAGTGGCCGGAATTTCCGGGGTTTGAATGAACAAATATAGTAGTTCTACTGCTGAACATGGGGTCCTGGGTTCGATTCCCAGGGGCCTTATTATGAAGTATTAATGCCATCATTATTCCACTGTGAAAAAAGGATGGTGCTATCGGCCTTGTACCTATAGCTCCGTCTCTCTATCACACTGGAAAAATGGTGACATTAATACGTCATAATAGGCTAATTGTTATTGGATTTTTAGGATTTTTTTAGTAAAGTGGCAATAGGCTCGCCCCCTATTACATCGGACTTAAACATTACTGGTGAAATGGGTGTACAGCAGGTGTACACCTCTGCCCAACTCACCGGCCATTACAAGCGAGATTTTATGTTATAGAATAGAGCTTAGCGATATTAGCTTACAATTATGTTAGTATTGTTAGTACGTATCTTTATGTACTACTATATAAAACCATTCACTACCCTTACCCAGTGTTTTTGAATAGGATGGGCATTTTTGCTCCCAAAAAATATCATACTTCTGGGTTTCTGCTGCGTGTGTAATTGGATAAATAAAATTACACACGCAGCAGAAACTCAAAAGTCTAACAACCAGTCTTACCACATGGTATCATGTACCCAGTAACTGGGTTGTGGAAATCGGACCAGCAGTTGCTCGATGTAAAGTATAGGTACTGTTATTTTACTAGATCTGGTTAGACTAGAAGCCGACCCCAACTTAGTAGGGAAAAGGCTAGGCAGATTCTGATGACTCGTAGCAGTTTTATTAAAAGTCTGACCCTGACAACATCACAAAAAAAATCTCCCGCCATAGCACTTATGTAAGTAACCCAAAAATGCAGACAGCATTCTGACTTATCACTCCTTAACTCTCACTGTGTGCTCTCTTCTGCTGCTCCATACAATTTTTTTTTTCCACAATGAATATTTAATTTATGTCAATGAATTCACGTTTGTTATTATACTTAATTCAGTTGACTAAACTTTAAAAAATAATTTAATAAAAATAAAAGCACTTTAGTTATACATAAGCAAAGGGCAACTTCTGCAGATTTTTTTTTCATAAACAATGTTTTTACCACTTCACAAGGTTACAAAAACATAACACTCGTTATTTTGGTCAATCGTGTAAAAATTTACATCATTGCAAAATAGACTCCAATCCTAACTAATATGAATGCGAAAGCGAGTTTTTTTGTTTGTTACGCGTTCAAACTAAAACGGATGAATGGATTTGGAAGAAATTCGGCACCTGGTTTAGGACATAGGATTATATCCTCGGTAGCACGTTCCCTTGGGATAATTTCCGACCTTCAAGCGAACGAAGCCGCGGGTAAAAGCAATTCATAATATTTCTTCAAAATGCCGAAAGTATTTGTATGAAACCGGCCCCGACATCACCCTACCTCTAAAAACAAAAACCCCGTCTCTAATCCGAGCAGGTAGAATGTCTTATCGTGTACTTAAACAAATACGCCGCCTAAGCTCCATGTTATGCCGTCTAATCCCATGGATTCCTTAACATGTCTATGAGGGAACGCTGTTTTTTGTCAGCAAGTTGCCACTCCCTGTTTTGGGTTATGTATGTAAGTAAAAAAGGGTTAAAATGTTAAGGGTGAAGCTATTACGATAAAGTAATGTGTTCAAGGCCAAAATGATTGGTAGTAGATATCCAATTAACATCATGCCTCATGCTTAGCTAAATACGTTTTGATTTTATTTTATTTTATAATTATCTACAAATATTTATCTAGACAAATAACTGCTAAATAACGACAGTTATTGGGAAATAATATTGAAATGACTGCACTTTACGATTATATTTTTAATGTAAATGGTAAATAGATTATGATATATCGTGAAATAACGGAGTTCAAACGTTTTATCTTCTATATCGAAATAACAAAAGGGTGATAACCGTTATTAGTCTAATGGAGTATATTAGGCCCTTTTCTGATTTGTCGGTACAGCAGCGGTGCGACATCAGCTTGCTCGGTATACGCGGTACCGAAAGCTTACCGAGCGCATCTCGCACTTGAGCCTTTCTGATTAGCTCGGTATGTGTCGCACTCCCGCACATACCGACCTAATCAGGAAGGATCAATTGAAATCTAGGCGCTCGGTAGGTGGTCGGTAAGCTTTCGGTGCCGCGTATACCGAGCATGCTGATGTCGCACCGCTGCTGTACCGACAAATCAGCAAAGGGCCTAATTTTAGTCGCAGGCGGGAACCAATTGCAAATTATAAATCGATAGAAAATAAATGGGTCCCGCTTGCAACTAAACTTATAGTTTATTTTAATTTTGTTTTCTATTCTCAATCTTTTTTCGGTGTTTTTAGTGCATTACTTTTAAATTGTCTTTTTTGCAGTCGAGTTTTTCTTCCTTATTTCTCTATTAGTATATTATCTTGGCACCCACACTCTTTCGAAAATAAAATTCAGAATTGAATGAATCAAAGACAATGTTGCCCCTTGAAATAGAAGCATAGCAATGCAGACTCTTGGCAGTGTTTTGATTAATTCATTAATCATAATAAAATTTGTATGTTCCTTCAAATCCTATTAGCGAGCGGTACTCACAAAGGTGTCTGATTTCGTTGGCATAATGCATTAATGTTTTAATAGCAACGGCCTAAAGATAAATGGTAAGCTGAGTAGGTATAACTCAATTCAGTTTTATAACTTACCTGAAGATAACGAATGATTCCTTCATTACGGCTGCATACCGGCGCGATATCGCCGGCGCGACAGGCAGAGCAACCCTTGTCGCGCCCGCGATATCGCCCCAGTCTGCACGAGCCTTTAGGGTTCCGTGACATAATGTGGACAAACGCTAAATAAACGAGCATTTTGGTTGATCCTATATTGTTGTTTTCCACTCCCTTAATTTTTTCTCAAACAGTATTTAAAAATTCCGATAAGATTAATGATAAAATATAATATCAGTTTACTTGTTCAAAAGTTCTGCTCAAACGTCCTTATCTTTGTCATGAATAGGCAAACAGAGCTTTAAAATGCACGTTGGTTTAAAAATTTGTAAAATATGATATGTAGTCATATTACTAAACAGATTTCAAAACTTGAAGGACCAATTTAAATTGCATGTTCATAGATCTATGATTTCTAAAGGACCAGATCCTTCCTTCCAGATTCCATCTTAAAGCGTTTTCTCTACGGAATCCAATATCGTGAATCTCAACTTGTAATTCACCCGTTTTTTATTCAAATTCATCAGCAATTTCCGTAAAATTTCAAAATTGTGCATTTCTTTCCATTTTCCTTGATGCTTCTTACCCCAAATATCTCGTCCCCAAAACGTCCCAATTTAAGGAAAAAACAATTTACCAATGTATACAAGTTACTACAAAACAACTATAATTCAGGGCGCCCATCAGGAAAAATGGGGCAACTCGCATTTCACCCATTTTCCCTTCCAAGAAAACATTTTCTAAAGGGAAAAAAAAGAAATCTAGTTGACTACATATCTTTATTTGGACACGCCGATAAAAAAATAATGTCCGACATTAAGGGGAGGACTTAATTTAAATATTTCTGACGCATACACCCCTCTCACTTACTCTCGAACCTTTTGCTATACATCTATCTCATTCCCTCAGTCGGCGATAAGTCACGAAACCGTCGTTGGGTAAATGCCTTTTTAAGTGAACCCCTACAAAGTTAAAGAGAGATTTTTTGTAACAAAATGTAACGTTAGGTTATTATGGCGTTGCTCCGTTACCCTGATGATTACTTTATGTTAATAGTAACGTTTTATGTTAGTTTTAACTGCTGTACGTTTGTTCGTGGTGTTATTGTTTTTTTTTCAAGTTTATGATACTCTCACGCTTTTTTGAGGTTGTATTTAAGCGCCACTTTTGTTGCTAGTTCTGTACTTTCATTCATTAGAACGGTAAAAATATTTGCATGTTAATTAAATATCATTTTATTTCGCCAACACTAAAAGATCCATAAATTGTTAGTAACCTGTTTGCACTTAAAACACTATTATTAGTAACTTAAACTAAAGATGAATTTATGAAAAGACCACCCAACAATAATGCTTCATACCATTATTTTCTTGTGTTTTGAAGAATGGAAAGAATCGTTTCAAAAAGGTCAGGTGCGTAGTACCGGCGTGCGTGTATAACCAGATGTATGAACGGAAACGAAGGAAAAGGAATAAGTAAGGATCGTAGCAGGTTCTGTAGTTTCTACCTACCCCCATGGGAAGAAGGCGTGAGTTTAAGTATGGATCAAGATATTAGATAAAATAATGATATTTGCCGGTGTTTAGTGCCCTCCAGTACAAGACAGGTACAGTGCAGTTCAGTCGTCTTGTACAGAGAAGAACTGCCTAGAAGGACCAAAAATTTTAGGTTGATTGAGAAGCCGAAAATCTGCCTTACTTTTTAGCAACCTTGCATCGTAAAATTGTGGAGATAATGCCCAATGGCAGTCACGTAACAGACGGAATAAGATTTTTTACCTCCATAACTGATTTATCCTTGGCCTAAAAAAAATAGTTCATATACAAACATAAGATTTTTTAATGCAAAAGTTCATCCTAATGAAAATACCGAGAGCTTTTATAAAAAGTCTATGTGTCACATTAAGAGGGTGCATCCTAAAAGTTGGCAACGTCGTAAATAGCTGTCAAATATTTACCTGTTTCGATTAATTTGGAAATAATACTGTATGGAAATAAGAAATGTGACTAACCAATTGACTAGAATATTAATAATGAATTGCAATTATAACATTGAATTTGATGTTGTACCCGTTTTAGGTGAAAAAAAGGCATTTGGAAAGTTACCAAATACTTTTTTTACATCTAAAACTAACTATTCGGTGTTACGATATTAATTATTGCATTTCATAATCAATATTCTAGTTCGCTAGTTAGCCACATTTTTTATATCCATACAGAAATATTATCAAATTAATCAAAACAGCGAAATATTTGACATCTATTTGCGACGTTGCCAACTTTCAGAATAAACCCTCTTAAGTCAAGTGTATGTAGTATGTACTTAAGTACTTGTTGACAGGCCTGCACTGTCCAATATGAAAACGTCATCGAAAAAAGCCAATTATTTTAAGAGTCATCATGGAGTTTCTTGCCGACTCTTCTCCATAGGAAAAGACCAATTGGAACCGTGTACCTAGCTTCTAACGTTTCATAAGGGTAAGTCTGTCCATTAATTTTATTTTTATGTAAGTAATTTATAATAGTTTACTTGTATTATATTTGTAATTATAACAAGTCGAAGAAAACTCATTAATAAAAGTCAAACTGTGACCACCATCCCCCATTGTGTACAGAAGCAAACCATTAGCCATAATAAACTAAGTCACTTAAAGCCACTTTTATTCACAACACATAATGATTAAATACACGACACTGTACAACTTTTTGAACATAAATTATAAACTTTTTCGTTCAAAATGGTGTACAAAAAAAAGTTTTTTATTATCAGCCTACATGTGGGGGCGGCCTGATTTATTTCTACAATTTTTTGTCGATTAATTCAAAATAAGGACTTATCTCGTTTTCGTTAGCAGTTAATTGGAACATAGATTGACTAATGTTTTTTTAACAAACGTGTCTTTTCCTGTTTGTCGTCTGGTTTTGAAGATTTTAATTTTGGAATGTTGTGGGTCGTTTGTAGCTGTCTTTTGTTTTTACTGATTGTATAACTCGATTTTTATAACTGTGAGCTTGAAGCTGTCAAAGTCTTAGGTTGCTAGTATTGAATTCACCCGCCTGGTTACCTCTTTAGTGTCCCGACGCCTCTTAATACGGTCTGTCTACATAACTCGTGTCGTCTCCACAATTCTGTCATATTATTCGATAAGTTGTGTCATGATTTTCCAAATAATAATAAGTTTTGTTGATTTTAAATACTAAATATAAAATTAAAAGTATGAGCTTTGACTCAAATGATTTTTGTATCAAGTATTAGAGTATCTCATTTGACAGTAACCGGTACTGGTACTGATATTTTTATAAGTACTGGTATTTTTATAACGGAATGGAACGGAACGGAAACATGATATTCGAAGTGTCGTCTAGTTTCTCGGTCAGTTCTCATCGAGCCTCGGGACCAAGTGGTCGCCTACTAGGTCTAGAAGTCCTTTGTAAAACTATTATAATATTGAGCTAGTCGCTAAAGCTGCTATCGCTATAATTACCAAGTTTGTACTACAAGATTTGAAAATATACTGTTCGTACTGAAAAGGCGTTTTATTACATTTCAGAAGTGGGATAAACCAAAAAGGTACGTAGTTCATCTTTTTAAAACAAATGAATTGCTTGTAATTAGATAATTTTATTTAAACACATTTGCTAAAAGTTCGTCTAAGAAAAACTTACCGAGGGGGCATATGAGAACAACTAAGTACGTGTACCTATAAAGATTATTGTACTTTATTATGATATTGCTATAATTTTGTTGGTGGCATGACGCTGCGCATCAGGTCAGGGCAACTCTCTGATGATGTGTTGTGCTGTGTAGGTTATGTGTAATATTGTGCGCGGTTGCATGGCTAGGGCTACTCTCTGGCGGTATCTTAGCGCGCTATATTGCACATATTGACCAGACGAATTGTGCGATAAGGATTGTTGTATTTTATTAGGATATTGCTATAATTTTGTTGGCTGCATGTCGCTGCACATCAGGTCAGGGCAACTCTCTGATGATGTGTTGTGTTGTGTAAGTTATGTGTAATATTGTGCGCGGTTGCATGGCTAGGGCTACACTCTGGCGGTATCTTAGCGCGCTTTATTGCACATATTGACCGGACGAATTGTGCGATAACGATTGTTGTTTTATTGGGATATTGCTATAATTTTGTTGGCTGCATGTCGCTGCGCATCAGGTCAGGGCAACTCTCTGATGATGTGTTGTGTTGTGTAGGTTATGTGTAATATTGCGCGCGGTTGCATGGCTGGGGCTACACTCTGGCGGTATCTTAGCGCGCTTTATTGCACATATTGACCAGATGAATCGTGTGCTTGATCGGGGCGACTCCCCGATAGCACTGGATGTGTTCTGGTTGCCTAGATGGGACCGGTGACCATGGGTTCGAGACACCACTGTGACCGCCGCACATTAGGTCAGGGCAACTCTCTGATGGTGTGCGGTGTACAAATGTGTGCAATGTTTTGTGTGGGTTCGTGGCCAGGGCAACTCTCTGGCAGTACTATAGCATGAAATATTGTACACTGATGCTGGATTTATCGTGTGCTTGCTAGGGGCTCTCTCTGATAGCGCGGGATATGTTTAAGCTAAAATGGTGCCTCGAAGTCGTGATTTCAGAGTTCATTTAAATGTAGCAATATTTTCAATACATAAAAGGTTCACATTTTTGTTTTTTTTTGGTATTACTTATGGCTACGTTCTTATAAGCCCCTTTATGAAGTGTAAATGAGTAACATTTGAACTTATTTTGTTTTGTGATTATTTACAAGCAACACGAGGTAAGCATAAATAAATTGTTGGGTATGATTATTCCTACTTTAGTAATTGTTACGATAAGTGGACTATGGTTGTCCACACTTAATAAGTGAACTATGGTCGTTCACTCTGATTGTTAGGGGGCGTACTATGTGATTTCACTGAATTTTGCGTGGGTATGGTTCCTGCTGGTTATTGAGTGAATCGCAAGTCGTCGGATTGTTAGGGGGCGTACTATGTGATTTCACTGGATTTTGAGTGGGTATGGTTCCTGCTGGTTGTTGAGTGAGTCACAAGTCGTCGGATTGTTAGGGGGCGTACTATGTGATTTCACTGGATTTTGAGTGGGTATGGTTCCTGCTGGTTGTTGAGTGAGTCACAAGTCGTCGGATTGTTAGGGGGCGTACTATGTGATTTCACTGGATTTTGAGTGGGTATGGTTCCTACTGATTGTTGAGTGAATCATTAGTCGTCGGATATGAAATGAAAAAGCACTAGTTTAATAGCTGGATATTATTTTATTGTAATAACCTATGTAAATAATTGATTGAGCTAACGGACTTGGCCAACGGTTTATTTTTGCTTGGATTTATTAACATGAATTTTAATCTCAAATGGATTTGAGTTGTATGTATTATGATACTTAATGCTTATGGTGGTCATTGGGATTAAATTGAGTATAACTAACTTTGAATTCTGATATAGTCCACTAAGCTCGACTCTATGTGTAAGGATTGGGAATGGATTACGCCCCAAGTAATGTTTAATTTTTCAGAGAGGTGTGACGATGACGTCTGATGTTGAACCTGGTACTACTCCACCTGGTACACCTCCGAGAAGTCGGCGTAAATCTCGTAAATCCAGGATGACGAAGGCTATGCAGAGAAGCCCGTCGACATCTAGTTCAAGCGAAGAGACTGTACCAAGAAAAATTCGTAAGCGTGCGAACAAAATTTCTACTAGAGATTTACTAAGGTTAGTTAAGCATGTTACAAGAGATGCTCCGAAGAACTCCTGGAACAACAACAATCTTAATAATGTCATTCCGGAGTTTGATCCGTCGAATAGAACTCAAACCATCGAAAGCTGGTTACGAAAAGTTAATGAATGTGCTATTATTTATGCATGGGATGAGAAACAAATTGTCCACTTCTCTTTTCAAAAATTAGCCGGCCTAGCAAAGCGATGGTTTGAAGCCTTGCCGACAGTTGTCTTCACATGGGATGAGTGGCAGGTTAAGCTCAAGAAGGCTTTCCCTAGTGAAGAAAACTATGGACGTCTATTAGAAGAGATGTTAAATCGCACTTCACGTGGCGATGAAAGTCTTCGTGAATATTTTTACGATAAATTAGGATTATTAAATAGATGTGAAATTAGTGGTAAAAAGGCTGTTGATTGTATTATACACGGTATAAGCGACCGGTCGATTAGGAATGGAGCACAGGCTCAGAATAGTTCGGAGCCCGAAGATTTACTTAACTTTCTTGCATATCAGAAACCTCAACCGCAGCTTAATAATAAATTCCGTGAGCGTATAACGCAAAAACCAAGCTCTAGTAATACCGGTTCAAATAATGCTAACACCAATTCAATCACTTGCTACAATTGTCATTCGAAAGGTCATCCATATTTTAAATGTACTAAGCCGATTATTACATGCAAACGATGCAATCGGATAGGGCACGATAATGAAGGATGTAAATTAGAACCCTTTGTTCGTCCGAATTATAAACCTAAACATGTAGAAACAACGGAAAAACAGACTTTGAAAATTGATTCTTGCAATAAGGGTAATGCCAAATACTTTAAGTCCGTAGTAGTAAATAATAAGTCTTTAGAAGCATATATTGACTTTGGTAGTGAGTGTACACTCTTGCGCAGGACCGATGCAGAACTCCTTAATTTAGTTAAGAGCTTTGATAACGTTCCGATTGTTAGGGGTTTTGGACAGTCTTCAGTTGTACCTATGTACAAGACAATTGTGTTTATTAGGATTGATGAAATTGAATCTGATATTGAAGTATTAGTTGTAGATGACATTCACATGCACACATCACTAATTATTGGTCAGAATTTTACAGAATTGCCATTTATTACTGTTTTAAAAGATAGCTCTAGACTCACATTCTATACAAGCCCAGACCTAGCTCCTGACGATGAAAAGGGTATTTTAAAGCTATATATTACTGATAGGATTGATATCTTGAAAACCAGTAGTGTACCTGTTTATTCAAACAGTAACTTCACGGGAGATGTATTTATAGAAGGTTACAACTCTATTGAACCCGGTAAAGAGTTCCGTCTGTTACAGGGTGCTTTTAGTATTTCTAATGGCAAGGGATCCGTTGTTGTAACTAATTTTTCACCTTTTACTATTACCTTACGATCAAACGATTTAATTGCTAGAGCCATTCCGTTTACTGAACAGAAAATATGCCAAATAAATAAAATAGCGAAAGATTTCACAATTGTAGAACCTCTTAACAAAGACGATATTAAAACGGGACCAGGATTAAACGGTAAACAATTGGATAGATTGTACTTATTGTTGCAAAATTATCGCGATTGTTTTGCTACAAACCTTAACGAGATAGGTTGCGCTGTTGATGTAGAAATGAAAATAGATTTATCAGATAATAAGCCAATTGTTTACCGTCCATATCGTTTGTCACATTATGAACGCGAACGAGTCCGAGAAACCATTGACGAATTGCTTCAAAACGATATTATTCAGGAATCTAAATCTGACTATGCCAGCCCGATTTTAATGGTAAAAAAAAAAACTGGCGAACAGCGATTATGCGTGGACTTTCGAGCCCTCAACAATAAAACTATAAAAGATCGTTTTCCGCTGCCGATTATAGAAGACCAAATATCGAACCTCAGTGGCAATGGTTTCTTCACGACTCTGGACCTCGCTTCAGGGTATTATCAGATACCTATGGCTAAAGACAGCCAACATCTTACTGGTTTTGTTACACCCGATGGGCATTACGAGTTCAAAAGAATGCCTTTCGGCCTAGCAAATGCCCCAGCCGTGTTCCAGAGAATGGTTAACAAAGTGCTCGGAAACAGACGATTTGAATACGCGTTAGCTTATTTAGATGACGTTTTAATTCCCGCAAAAACTGTAGATGAAATGTTTCATAGACTAGAAGATGTGTTAATACTTTTTAGGCAATATGGATTAACCTTAAAACTGACCAAATGTCGTTTCTTTGATAGTACTGTTAGCTACCTTGGGTATGAGGTATCTCCACAAGGCATTCAACCGAGTGAAGCGAAAATTTTAGCGGTTAAGGAATTCCCGAAACCACGAAATGTCCACGAGGTCCGACAATTCCTTGGGTTGACTGGTTACTTCCGAAAGTTTATTAAGGGTTATGGAGAGGTCGCTCGTCCGTTAACATCTTTATTAAAAAAGGACTGTTTATGGCAATGGTCTCATACGGAAGACCAGGCATTTTCGATTTTAAAAGACAGACTGGCCGGTCGGCCTGTCCTAGCTCTTTATGATCCCACCCTTGAAACCGAACTCCATACCGACGCTAGTGCTCTGGGTGTAGGAGGTATACTTATGCAATGGCAAAAAGACGCTAGGGTTTTAAAACCAGTCGCTTATTTTAGTCGACAGACTACACCCGAAGAAAAACACCTGCATTCTTACGAACTAGAAACACTAGCTGTAGTATGTTCCCTAAAAAAATTCCGTGTGTATCTGTTGGGTATCCATTTTAAAGTTTATACCGATTGTGCTGCTCTTCGCACTACACTCACCAAAAGGGATCTCGTTCCGCGGATAGCGAGGTGGTGGCTACAAATAAGCGAGTTCACGTTTGATATTGAATATCGACCTGGTGTTCAGATGTCACACGTCGATGCGTTAAGTAGAAACACCACATTATCTGCGGAACCAGACGAAGGCCCCTCTGTTGGCGTATATACTATAGGCAAAGAGAACTGGCTTTTATCTTTACAATTAGCAGACCCCGAAATATCTCGTATATTTAAGATCCTTAAACCCGAAAATAATCAGGAATGTAGAGACATTCAAAAAAATTATGTTATTAAAGACCATACCGTGTATAAAAGGGTAGAAGATAGACTATGTTTGGTTGTTCCACGAAGTGCTCGATGGCAAATATGCCGAGCCAACCACGATGAAATCGGTCATCTGGGGTACGCAAAAACCCTAGAGAGAATACAACATTTATACTGGTTCCCTAAACTAAGAAAATTTATTAAAAAGTATGTTGCAGCATGTTTAGACTGCGCTTATAATAAAGATAATGCGTCAAAACAGAAGTCGGGTCATCTGTATCCAATAGAAAAAGTACAAATACCATTTCACACGATTCATATAGATCACCTTGGGCCTTTTGTTAGGAGTAAAGACGGTAATGTTCACATTTTAACGGTAGTAGACGCTTTCACAAAGTATGTCTTTGTAAGAGCGGTTAAAAATGTGAAAACAAAAACTACGGTTAAGGTTTTAGAGAAAATATTTTATGACTTCGGTGTTCCGGCTAGGATTGTGTCTGACCGTGGCACAAGTTTTACGTCAACAGCCTTTCAGACCTTTTGTCATACACATGGTATTAAGCACATTTTGAACGCAGTAGCTTGTCCCAGAGCTAATGGCCAGGCAGAGAGGTTTAATCAAACCATCTTAAATTCATTGTCATCTCAAAACTTTTCAAGCCATGAACGTGACTGGGACAAGTGTCTGGGAAAAATACAATGGGGCATTAACAACACTGTTAATGCCTCAACACAAAAAACTGCGACGGAAGCTATGTTTGGGTTAAAATTGCGCGATGTCTTGTCGAATAAGCTTAACACTGAAAATCTTTCAAGCAGTAATATAGAGTTACAACAAGTCAGGGAACAAATCAGTAATAATATAGAAAAAGACCAAGAGAAACAAAGAAATAGACATGACGCAAATCGTATCCCGGCAGCTAAGTATGAAATCGGTGATTTAGTTAAAATTTCTCGAAATAATTTTGATAATGATAAGAAAAGTACAAAGCTTTTATCGAAATTTGTGGGCCCATACAAAGTCACTGAAGTTCTAGGCAAAGACCGCTATCGAATAACGGATGTCCCTGGTTTTGCTAAAAAGGGCAAACCTTACAAAACTGTCATTGCAGCTGATAGAATCCGACCATGGATACACATAAAAGCTTTGGAACTACATAGCTCCGACGAAAGCAGTTCTGATAAAAGTTAATACTAATTTTGTCTGTTTTATTAGGTTAATAAAAGTAAAATGTATGTCATGTTTCGTATATTATTTATAATGTGTCGTGTAATGTTTTGTTTTGATTTGCATTCCATTATGTACCTACATTATAATGAGTGTAACGTGTTTTGATGTTTTTGTGATCTTGTAAAATGTATAGCCATGTTTTATATATTATATTGTAGCGTAACCTTTAGTTGTTAGGATGATCTAAGCTAAATGTATTCTCTTGTTTGTATATTATAATATAGTGCAATTTTTTTGTTAGAATATCTAAGCAAAATTTATTGTCATGTTTTGTATGATAAAATGTATTGTAATGATTTATATATTTATAAGAAACATTCTTTGGACTAGTTACAATGTCATGATTTGATTAATAATTTAAGATTTTTGTGTGTGCCAGGAGGCAACACAAGTGTCGGATGGCCGAATGTCATGATTTTCCAAATAATAATAAGTTTTGTTGATTTTAAATACTAAATATAAAATTAAAAGTATGAGCTTTGACTCAAATGATTTTTGTATCAAGTATTAGAGTATCTCATTTGACAGTAACCGGTACTGGTACTGATATTTTTATAAGTACTGGTATTTTTATAACGGAATGGAACGGAACGGAAACATGATATTCGAAGTGTCGTCTAGTTTCTCGGTCAGTTCTCATCGAGCCTCGGGACCAAGTGGTCGCCTACTAGGTCTAGAAGTCCTTTGTAAAACTATTATAATATTGAGCTAGTCGCTAAAGCTGCTATCGCTATAATTACCAAGTTTGTACTACAAGATTTGAAAATATACTGTTCGTACTGAAAAGGCGTTTTATTACAGTTGTTATTAATTAACACATACACTGTAAATGTAATATTTTGACGTTGACAGGCGCCCAGTTATAAAAACGGGTTATATTTCTACCAAGTGGGGCATGAGGCTAAATAATAACAGCCGTTCGGGTCGATCAAAGATTAAGCTACACTTGTCGCGCTTGATTTGTGGATGGGTGATCATCCATTACATAAAGAAAACACGTTAAGCCGGTGGTCCCGGCTGTCTTTCGTAGATCTTCGACAGTCGTTACGGGTCGTCGGAAGCCCGAAAGTCTGACAACCAGTCTTACGAAGGGGTATCGTGTTACCCAGTAACTGGGTTGTCGAGGTCAGATAAGCAGTCGATCCATGATAAATACTGGTATACAGCTATATCCGGTTAGATTGGAAGTATGTATATTTCTCAACTAGAAAAGGCTAGGTAGTATTGATTGTGGGCTTCAATGTGACTTTCTTTTGTTTTCTTTATTGTATCCCTGACAAGTATAAGATACAAACAGAAGGACTTATACCTACTTTCGTTACCAGCTTGATATGAACTTGTGCAAATCATGGCAATAGATAACAATTTAGTTGAAGGAATAGTTCACGTTTTTCACAAAATCTGCGGATCCATTAAGAACAGCATTCAAAATCAAAATTAAAAGTCATTTATTCAAACAAGGCTGAGAGTCAGCACTTTTCGAACGTCAAAATTACATAAGCTGTGCTGCTGGGGAGTTCGTTGCGCCACTTCTTCTTCCCAGCTAAAGCACTAGGAAGTGGTGAAGGGTGAGCGTTTTGGGGGACTGTCTTTTAAAATTTTAACGTTCGAAAAGCTAGTTTGAATAAATGACTTTTGATTTTGATTTGTCCTCCGCCTTCCGCATCCAATATGTCCTAGCCTCCTTTTTAAATTCGTCCGTTCATCTAGCTTTGGGGCATCCCACACTTATACGCTTGCCGATACGCAGTCTCCACTCCAGGACTCGTCTGCTCCACCGGCCATGGAACCTTCGCCAGCCATGGCCAGCCCACTGCCACTTCAGCTTGCTCACTCTGCAAGCTATATCGGTAATAACGGTTCTTTCCCGGAACTTGACAATTTACAATTTACTTACAAATAGAGATAAATGCATAACCGGATTGTTTTAAATGTAAAATATTGTCAGCCATGTTTTTTAAGTTATGTGTCAATATTATACTACCTTATCGTTTTTAACATTCTCGCCTTATACAGAGCAAGAACTTTGTAATAGGTTACTGACCATTTTATTTATTTTCCAGACACGTGTAGGGATTTTTCTAAGACACAAGAGTTTAGGATGATTTCTACCAAACGGCTCGCATCGCATCGGATTGGAAAGATTGCGAACGGATGCGGCCACGGCCGATCGCGTCCGGCAGAATCTCTACGCATACGATCGGCTCCGTACCGTCTCTTGCGAACATATCCGTTTCTGCGCCTAGTTAAATGGTGTTGCTGCCGAAAGGATCCGATCGGATACGCAACATACTTTCGGCTACGATCGCGTGTCGCGGAAGACGCCTGCGGTCAAGCTGCTGTGCGCGGCTTGGTAATATAGACTTTAAATACTGTGTACACGATTTAATATCGTTTAAAGATCCGTTCCGATCCGATACGATGCGAGCCCTTTGGTGGAAATCATACTTTTCTCTATGGAGTTTCTTGCCCATTCTTCTCCATTCTAATTTCTTGTAAATGACATTCAAAAGTGCCTTTTAATGGCCGACTGGAAATAAATGATTTGACTTTGTCTTTGACAATGTTATCCACTGATATTCTCTACCTCATAATTTTTCATTTATGAATTCTCAACAAAAAAAACTGTTAAATAATACTGAGTTATAAAAAAAAGACAAATTCGATAAACAGGCGCGGGCGTCCTCAGAACACCCAATCAAAGTTTCATCACAATCTGATCAATGGTTTAGGAACGCATAGGACAAACGAACAAACATACAAACATTGATTTTTATTTATGAAGATTATGTATAGATGTATAGGTATCATCAAAATGTATTTACAAAATAGTTCGCTCTAATTATGTTCCTCCTACACTATACATTATTATTTTGTTGTTATTATTAAATGTCACAGTATAAGTCAGTAGTATTGTTTTTTTTTTTTATTTGACAATTTTGATACAAAAATGATGGTGCTTGAAACAATGTTTACCATCTTTTTTTTTGGAAGATATTTTCTGATCTTCTGTAACGCTTCTGTAAGGGCAGGTAAGTCGACAAAAAAAAAGTAAAAAAAAAGGAAAAACTAAAACTGACTTTTCCTCTACATAATTAGGTACACAAATACTTAAAATAAGAATCAGTATGTACAGAAGAATATTTTCACTAACGAAATAAATTATGAATTAGATTCATCGCCCAGGTATTCTTTGAGGACAGCACTCTGGGAACGGTTGAGTGAGGTTCCCGTATCGAAAGTAACCGGGGATCGTGTAGTCAGCATCACATCTGGAAAAAAAAAAGAATTAAGGAAGGGTTGGGCAGAGGTGTACCTATAGTACCTACATACACATTTCGCCGGTTATGTTAAGTTCCATGTAATAGGGGGCGAGCCTATTGCCATCAATCGGGCACAAATCGGGCTGCTTCTGAGAAATTCCAGATGGAAAAATATAACTTTGTCGACCCGGGAATGTAACCCAGGACCTCAAGCTCAGCAGTACCGCTTGCAACCACTATACCAACGAGGTATTAAAATAATTATTTTTTTGACACATCGCCAAGCAATTGGTCGACTCTTCACGTGACCAGAGGGCTGGCCTATTTTTTGACCAATTAATATCAGCATTGCCATACAACGTGGCAATGCTGCCAGCATTTTGGTCACTTTTCTTGTTGACAGCGATGCGGACGAGTTACCTATTTCCCCTCCTGTTTTATATACAGGTAGGTACATAATTATTATTTCATTTATTAAGTCTTTAAATACGTCATATTAAATACATTTTTAAATATTTCTTAAAAAGTAATTTAAAAAAACATTTAAAAATATAAATAATAATTATTATTATTATCTTGAGTCTGTAATTTTAAATTCTGTAGGTAACTATCAAATAAATCAAGATAATATTAATTGACGTTACATGAGTTTCCTTAGACTAAAGCGGCAGGGTAGCCACAGAAATTAATATTTTTAAAAAAATTTGTAATTTGCAGGGCAGTCTTGGTTTGTTTAATGATCAAAATACGACTGTAGCTATTATACAATATTGTAATCATTAAAACCAACAATACAACTCTCAAGTTAAAATTACCTTATTGAATGACTATTTCATGAAATAAGTCTGTATTCCTATATATAGGTAGGTTCGTTTACGGTCGCGAATCATAATATATATTTTTAATCAACATAAAACATGACACTAACTGCAAAATTGCAAAAAAACGTAAAGGCTCCCGAAAACGATCAATTGCAATTGTCAATTTTTACGTGATTGATACACATTGATGCGCAAATTGATCGTCTACCAAATGCAATTGGAGCGATTTTCATTGCAATTGACCAATTGCAATTTTATCGTTTCGGGGACCTTACGCATAAATACTAATTTCGCGGGCTACCTTAGCATATTCGCTTAAAGCCGGCTCTAGGTACGAATGTAAGATGTCGTAACATGTGCATGATAAAGCCTCCATGATATACATCTACAAGAATTCATTTTATTTGTCAACAATCTTTGTTAAAGAAGTTATAACGTGGGCGGGCGATGGGATGCGACGCGCTAGGTCGCGGGTACTCAATCAATGTGTAACTACAATAAGGTACCCAATGTTTATTATTTATTTAAATGCCTTAAAACTACCTTTACAGGTCTTAGCCTAATGCAAAGACTTTTTTTTTTATCACAACGGATAAGCTCTTGGCCTGAATCTCACCTGATGGTAAGTGATGATCAGGCCGAAGGTGGAAGCGAGCTTCACCCGGAATCCTCAACCACAGAGGAACTGGCTATCTTACCTCTTACTGCCGGAACACAACAATGCTGGTAACATTGTTGTTATGGCGACAGACTTAGATAAGATGGTGGTAGCTAGCCAGGCGGAGGCTCGTACACACTGGCGCGATATCGCGGGCACGACAAGGGTTGCGCTGCCTGTCGCGCCCGCGTCTGCACGAGCCGTTATGTGTGCATGGTTAAGTGATAACAGTCACACGGGTCGATCAGGTCAAGCTACCCTTGCCGCGGTCGGTTAGTGGATGTGACGACCATCTTTACATACCGAGACCCTTCGTGCCTCGGAAAGTTCGTTAAGCCTTTGGTCCCGGGTGTCATGTTACGGGTCGTCAGAAGTTCGAAAATCTGACAACCAGTCTTACAAAGGGGTATTGTGTTACCCAGTGACAGGGTTGTGGAGGTCAGATAGGCAGTCGCTCCATGTAAAATACTTGTATCCAGCTGCATTTGGTTAGACTGGAAGCCGACCCCAACATAGTTGAGAAAAGGCTAGGCAGATTGATAACTCATACAAATGTCAAAACAAGGAAATAAAAGCTGCTACATTCTAACACTAGGAGTATACGGTAAACGGCTCAATAGTTGGCATACTACCAATTGTGCCCCAAGTGACAATAAAAAGTTACAACATTGCAGCGAATTCAATTTAAAACTTAATTTTCAAGTACTTAATTTAAAAATACGGACTTATAACAGTTTGTTCTGCCATAAATATGCGGAATTCGGGAAATGGAATCCGTAATTTTGAAGCATGTCAGTGAACGCTCATTAATTTATGCTTTTGTGTTCGTAACCAATAAATTTAGGAATATTTAGTTATAAACAGATATTAGTTAGTAAGTAATATTTAATTCATTTGTCTATTATAATTATTCATTACACAACTAGGGACTATACAAAAACAAAAGGACACAAATAAGGTTTACCCTTACTAATCTACCAGATAGCAAATTACATTGAAATGGGAGTAGGTACCTAACCAACACCTGTGTGCTTTTAAAGTTTCTAATCTGAAGATATTATCGTGGACTTCCACGTCCATGTCCACGTCCCGGTATCACGATAACACAGAAAAACAAATTCTATGGAAATATAAATAAAGACGCGACTATAAACAAAATTAAACGATAAAACGTGCACGTTGTATTTCCATAAATTTTATGGACGTGGTCGTCCACGATAATATCGCCATGTTAGAAATTATAATAGCGCACAATAGTAATATATAATATACCTACCTAATAGAGTAAACCGAAAAAATTAACTGAGATCTATGTATAAATAGTTGTGGAATATTGTGTAAATAAAAGTGACTCATCTATTCATTTACAATATTTAACTATATGCGGTACTGTTGGCGAAACATTAGCATGCTCACCTTTAAGTCAATAATCGCATAGCACGGCTCACGACTCGATCGCCCGATGCATGTCTTTTGACCAATAGGATGCACGGAGTATAGAAGTCACTCCAGGCGCGTGCTATGCTCACGTGTTTTATTTCTGAGATGGTTTTTGAATGGGCACGGCCATCGTGAGCTCTTTATGAATTATTGTTGCCAAGACGTAATTTCATACTCATAATAATATCTTCTGCTTGATTTAGAAAAAGTATTATTTGTTTTGTTCTATTGAATCAGTATCAACTTTCCATAAAAATGTAATAATTTGGAAAAAGAAATGTCAAAAAACAATTTTACATCAATTCTATCCACTTTCATATTTCCTCTCTCCGACACTTGGCTATGCTCTGTCGGGTCTATAAATTTAGTTATTTTTAACACTTTCACTGTCTCCCCAAATTTCACGATGTCCTATGCGATGCCGCCATACAAATCGCAACGAACTCGCTAAGATTATAACCGGCACTGCATTAAAAAAAACGAAAAAGAAAAAAAATTAAATCATTTAATTCAAGTAACATAGACTCTTAATAGACATAACAGTAACACACACAGACATTAATTAAAATTACATAAAATTACAACACAATACAGTTATAAAATGTTTATAATGTCATATTTGTGTTTTATCGGTGTGAGCTGGATTTGTTATTTTTGCAGTGCTTTTGACAAGTTAATAACTACTACGTACATTTGAGTGTGTGTGAAAGTTACGTAATTTTGTTAGAATTTGACAGCAATTGGTATCGTTTTCTTTTATTGGTCTATATTTTGATTGGAATAGCACAATTACAGAAGTATTTGAACCAATCCTTGGCGCAGTTTTGAATACAATGTTATCACAGATTTTTTTTATTGATGTCGCAAATTTTGCAACTGCAATAAAAATAAGTTTATTATCTAAGTACCTACCATTGTTATTTAGTGGGAATGTATGAAAATCTGGTTAAACAATAGGACGGCTTATTAAAAGGGCCATAAAATAAGTTCGCTTTTTTGTAATTTTTTTGATCTCAAGCATGCGTCTTTAATTAGGCGAAACGCAGAAATATTTTCTACACTGAACATGCTTAAGTTTTGCCGATAGTACGTCCTAACTTTCAAGACAGGTATATGAGATAGCTTCCGCTAGCGGCTTCGCCCGCGTCATAATTATCTTTATAAGATATAGCCTATGTTACTCAGTGATACTATATCAGTCCACTGGTGAAAGAATTTTTAAAACCGGTCCAGTACTTTTTGAGTTTTCTCTTTATAATATTATTAGTGTAAATAAAATACTTAGGCAGAAAAAAAACTATTGACTAGGTTCGTAGAATATGGCCAAATGGGTATATTATTTAAATAAGCTAATCTATTTTAGACTTACTAACTACTGGGCCTTTTACCCTTTTCTCACAAATCATAATTTTTATAAATCACTGAAATTATGATAATTATTTTTTAACCGTCACTTGTTTTTAAATCTATGAGAAATATGTGACAAATAAAAATAAAAATATCTTTTTACCCATCATAGATAAAATATACCACCATGAAAGGGTTGTCTAACAAGGGACGAATTCCTTTGACTGTTTTTTGCCTAATTTGTCAAGTTTTTTGAAGCAAGGTGTTAGTTTGGTCCTCTGTTATTTGAAGAAGGCCAAAAGTAAATAATAAGGGAACGGTTTTTTTTGTTGTTTTTAGAATTTATTAATGAGGTAAATTCGTGTGGGCAAAGTAGTGTATTGTAAGTATTTCAACCATAATGATTGTGTAAAATTGAGTCGGTAAAAACAAAACTATTTCTATTCTTTCTATAAAAGATTATTATTTATGAAATAATTTTAGGCTCATAATCTTATTACAAAATTGCTAATGTACAATTTATTACACAACTAATTATTTACATTAAGTAATAACATAAATGACTAACTAACGACCTATACCTACAAATAAATACAAAAACTAAAGGACACTTAGGCGTTGTATCTAGCCGCCTATCTGAAAATAATATCGCTAGAAAATATGTGCCACACTTATTTTTTACAGTTACACAAAAACACAAAATACACAAAGTTAAGTTACAGTTACAAGATTGTTTATTCACAAATGAGTTTATATTACCTGACAAGAAAGGATTTACTGTTGTGTTACATTGTATTAAATATTTTTTTATTATATTACTACAGCTAGTAAAATAAAAGCTGAGGTTGTTGCAAGTTTATTAGAGAATTACTTATAATCATATATGTTGTCAGTTTACTTACGTTGTTCTTTCAATATAAACTTCATATAATTCAGGCTTCAGCGGCTCTGGCGCAGCTGATCTCCTTTTCTTTTGCGATCTCTTGGTCCTTGTGATGTGATCCATATTTAACAGCTTTGCCACTCTTTCTAATTTGATTTTCTTTCTTAAAGAAACGGGATTGATGAACAGTCTCTGTTTCTCCTGTATGTGAGCCCTTACTTCTTCTAATATTTGCTGCGGCAACGAGTCTGTTTGCCAGTCGGGCTTACGTCTCTCCACCGGTTTTCTTCCCTCCTCTTGCTGTATATTCATGTTCACTGCGTTTTCTTTCTTCATCGATGCCCTTATTTGTAGATCTTGGAAATTCTCTAAATCTGGATTCATAAGAACAGCGTTATCTTGTTTATCTACGCGTCTCTTTATTGTATTTTGATGATTTGTATCGTCTTTTTTGGGGACATCTAATTTATCGAAGAGCTTCTCGTGGTATAAATGTATCGGGAAAGACCAATTGTTATGCTGGATATTAGTGAATGGATACGGCAGGAAAATTGAAGGTCTGAGTTCCTTTTGGTATTTTCCAATGTTGTGTAAAAGCTTAATCGTGACAGGTTTGTAATTTAAGGTTCGAACTGTTATCGGTGCCTGAACCGGTGCCGGCGTCGTTGCCCATGCCGGCGTCAGTGACCCTGTATTCGCAGTTAACATTTTATTTTGCTCATGTCTGTACGATGACATTCTTTGAAAATTTGACATCGGATAGTAATAGGGTAGTTTTCTAAAGTCTTTATGAGAAAGAGGACCATTGAAAAACGTATCGCTCAATTTCCGCATCACTGGTATCGTAGGTAGTATTGGTGGTAATAAAGTACTCTTGATTGGTTTCGGATCCACATTTCCTAGACTAGCAGCTGGTAGCATACCCATAGGTATCACAGGTATCTCTGGTATCTCTGGATTAATATCGGTTCTTATTACATCGGGCCTCACCAAATCAGATATCCTTACTTTACCGTTCGCCAGAGGCTCATACCAATATGAAGCATGATTATATTTTGTCACTTTTTTGAACATGTCAGATTTAATTATTTGCTCGTTTAAAGTTTTTGTGTTACTAGTCGCTTCTTCCGGTACGTTATTCGTGCTTGGTTTATCAAGTTCTTTATAAATATCTTGCGCTAAATTATATATTTCTACTATAGCATCTAAATCACCCTTCTTGACCGTGTGTAGTATTTCTGTCAAACTTTTTATCTCTTTGGCTGTTAAGTACCTATCCTTGTCAGATGCAATCTTGTCATCAATGTCATCATCTAGTTTAATTCCGTGAATTGGTTTTAAAGTATCATTGTTTTTACTAGAAGATTCAGTTTTCTTGTTGGTACTGACGATATTTGCTCCGGCTTTATCTTTTTTAACGAAGATGTCCTCCTTTTGTATATCAACCATTGTGAGGTTTTCTCCTAATAGTTTGATGGTTGTGATATTAATTTGTCGCTGAGGTGCATACTCAAGACTTGTTATATTTTTTCTCTTGAGTTTGCAGTGGTATTTGCCGCAGAATGAGCTGGCTGTCCATGTGCTGTTTGCAGGGTGCAGCTTGCCAGTCTCTGGATCCCGGCAGAAGAACCCTGGAATTGAAAAATAGAACATGAAATAGAGAAAATTATTCAGTGGCTAAGGCCTCTCTTGCGTGAGGTTGTGGGTTCAAATTCGGGAAAGCAACAATATGAGTTAATTTTGGACATTATTGACGCCAGGAAATTAAAACATCGTAAGGTAACTTCAACTTATAGTTATATATTAAGTTAAGAGCGAACAGGAATCTTCTGGGCACGCTCCTTTCATCATAGACCTCATCCATCGCTTTCCATCAGCCGAGATCGAGGTCAAGAGCTGGCCCATTTAGGAATAAAACAAAATTATAAGTCTGAAATAACCAACCCGTCTTGAGAAACCGGGGTAATCAATGCTCATGCCGTATTTGTATGAGAAAAGGGCCTTTGCCCTGCAGTCGGCCATTAAGGGCCTATAAGTCGTCAAATTACTTAACAAGATCCGCCGTTATATCGAAACTACTGCAGCATTCATTTCAAATAAATATGTTAAAGTTGAAGATTAATGTTAGCGACTATGTTAGCTGAAAACGCGATTTCATAAAATTTTCTCAGTAGTAATATCCAAAGTTACCTCCAAACCGAACAATAATCCGCTGCTTTTCAAAAAATACTTCTAATTAGATCATGAAACTTGGCACACTAACTGAACTAACTATAAAGCAGCGACTATGTTTTTTTTTTTTAATTACCATTATTTTCGCCGTAAAAAGCAATTACCTAAACTTTTTCCGATTTGGAGCCGCCTCCGTCGCGCTCGCAATCAGTCCGCAAGTGGTATCGAGCGAGATAAAAACCTGAGGTTTAGCGGGCTCTTAAGAGGCTGGTATAATTTATATCATAGTTCTTCTATAAACATTATCAAGCATTGTTTTGGCTCAGACACTAGTTCAATAGAATTTGACTGCGGTATGTTTTGATTGATTATGGCTGCCGACACAAGATCAATGCCTTTGTATAAAAGGGACCCTGATAATGACGAGGAAACTCGTTGAATAAGCTTTTCTTCCATACCTTTATTATATAGAGGTATTTGTTTGTAAGTTTATATATGTAGTGGTTAATCTTTAGATCAAACCATTGGATTAGAAAAAAAAAATATTTTTATTCTATTTGCATTCGATAGTCCAGTTCTTGAAGACTACTAGGCTATGTAACATCACACTATGAACATTAGGAGCCGGGCAAAAAGCAAGTAAAGTCGGGAAGAACTCTTAAAGTAAGTAATAGCGCGACGCGGTGGCCGAAATTTCACGCAGACGAAATCTCGGGGAGAAGGTAGTGTTATATATAGAGGTAGGTACTATCGCGGACACGCATATCTGAACACCGTAAGAACTCTAAATCAAAATCAAAAGTCATTTATTCAAACTAGGCTGAGAATCAGCACTTTTCGAACGTCAAAATTACGTATGACAGTACCCCAAAACGCCAACCCTATTTTTGCTTACAGCGTTCGGCCGCTATAGTAACGCTTACCTACAAAAAAAAGGGGCGGTAAACAGTTGTGGTCTTACTGTGCACGGGATATTGTTTTCAAAATGGTTAGATATGCGTGACCGCGATGGTACGTAAGATATTTGATGTTTTAATGACACCATTTCAAATCTTGTTGTTGTTTTATTAATCAACATTACAGGTACTGCTGATCTAATGCATGATCAGCAATTGTTTAGACATAACATAGCATCACGCATGTATGTTAGGACAGTTGGACAGAGGCAATTGTTTTAATTAGCAACGTAATTATTATAAGTCCTTCTTATCGATTTCGGTAGCGGCGAACCTTGACTTGAACCTAATAATACCTAATATGACTTGAATTACAAATATTAGTACATATACAATCGAAATACATTATTTATTTGCATACATTAATTTTACTTACATAAAAACCTCAATTAAAACTAATATTACAATATATGTAGTAGGTATGTACCTTCAAGTATATAACGAAAGTTAAAAAAGGGGAAGAGCTCATTGGGCATAAAAAAATTCGTCCGCATCGCTGTCAATGGGAAAGTGCCCAAAAGGCAGCTTTGCCACGTTGAATGGCAATGCTGATTCTTTAGGCTTAGAATTGTCGACGAGAGAGTCGACCAAAATACATTATTGGATTATTATAGAGATTCTAAAACGAATAGAGTTACATATCCAGCAAAAAACTGCAATAGACTGAACATTAGGATAGGTTTCTAATTTTATAGATTTTTTTATCACTGCGTTTCTTGTGACTTTTCAATTGCATGAGATTATCGATTCGATTGACATGCAATGTGGGCTTTTAAAATTACCCGACTACGGCAACGCCAAAAGGAAGGGGTTATGATTTTAGCAGTCTCTGTATGTTGTGTGTTTATATTTACGTGTTTTCCACCGTAGCTCCTAAACTACTGAACCGATTTTTATGAATAAGATATCAATAGAATCGTAATAATGGTCCAGGTGACATAGACTATACTGGGTGTAATTTTAATCACCGTTTTCCTCTGAAGGGAAACAAACATATAGTCATCAAAAAAAAAAAACAGCTGTTCCCTACATTTATTTACGTTCGCATAACTCGTCAAAATGTAGGGAACAGCTGATTTTTTTTTCACGATTTCAGGTTTGGTCCCATAGTAAAAGTTGTTCATAATGTTGAGTAAAATTACACCCTGTATAATTTCTCCCTCTCTGGTCGCATGCGTGTATACCATGTGGGTGCCAGAAACACCTACAAAATTACAATATAGTATGTGACGACGGCTTTACCTTGACCATTTTTGTACCTACGTCTTGATTTCTGTATGAAATATTTTCTTGTTTCGTACTTTTTAGATCATTTGTATTTTTCTGTAGTCTGTTTACAGATAATTGAACAATTTTTTAATCGACACGTGTTTCATCACTCAACGAGGCATCCTTAGAATGACGACTGTTGTTGCGTTGCGAACCCGAACACGACGTGTTGCCACGCCGAGCGCTGGGCGCAGAGAAACGCGTCTTTAGGAATAGTTAAGCGGTATAGATTACTAAATGTATGTACGTCTACTGTATTTCATAATGGATTTCCGCCGAGTCACGCCTGAATCAATTAACTATCTTGAATATTGAATTAAATAGGCTTCCAAAAACCATGGCAATAATGTTCAATCAATCAATCAACTCAGCCTATCACAATCCACTGATGGACTGCTGGCCTCTCCCACAACACCCTGTCCTTCGACCGACCGACGAAAATCTGTCTGTGACCGACCAATGGCGGTATAACCATCCAACAAGCCAACCTAAATTCTCCAGAGCGACGAAGGGCATCAGCGTCATCGATGCGAAAAGATTTACCTTGCGGTCACCAACACGCATGCCCAGCCTGGTAACTACGGATATCATCGGGCGAGTTCGAATGCTCTGAATATCTAGTTGGTGAATATTCTAATTCACAACAAAGTGAAGAGCACTGTAGCGAAGAGCAACTATCTCTTTCCCTCATAATTTAAAGGGCTTTCTCGCTAATACGATTATGCCACCCAGCTACCTGACTCATAAGCATAGGTAGAACTTTGACTGATACGTTGTTAAGGCTGAGACTTATCCTATACAATCAAGGGAGACAAGTGTCAACTAAAGAGACGTGTACGGAACTATGTGACGAGAATATCTTGGACAGACTTTAGTAGTGAAAAGGACCAGATTCTTGGTCCTTAGGTGCACTGAAAGTAAGTATGAATTATTATCAGTTAAAATAATGTCATAATTAAATAAGTTTAAATAATGTCAATCTACCGGGACATTAGTTACTGTAAATATGATAATGAAAATATGAAATAAAATATAATTTAAAAAAAAAATTCGTTAAAAAAATGACAGTAAGTCTACTTACTGTCATTATTTTAACGAACGATTGAATTTTCTCAACATTTACTGTGATTGTGTTTATCGTAACTTTGTTAATAATTTAGATAAAAAAATAAAAATAAATGTTCCTTAAAGACCTTGATTTATGGATCACAGTACTGTACAGTAAAAAAAGTCATAACAACTGTGACACGACTTACTGTAGTTATGACATCGGGGGCAGTTATGGTTTGATTGAAATTAGCTTTAAAACTCCCATAATTAACAATATTAAGTGGTGAATGGTACCTTTGCGATTTAGAATATAGTTTTCGGTATTTTACGTAAAGTGAAACAGAAATATCTGGTGAAATGTGGGTGTACTATAGGTACACCTCTGCCTAACCCTTCGGGGAATACAGGCGTTATGTTATGTTATCTTAGAAATATAAATTAGTAACAAAATTGTGGTACTGCGTATCATCGTTGTGAAATAAGTACAAGAGACAAGGAATTGAGCATCGATAAACACTCTACAAGAAATATATTCTTATTTTCTGGTTTTATTTTTTAATTTATTTTTATTTGACTTTATTAATAGTGATTTTGACATTATTGAGTTGTGTGAGTGTTTAAGATGTGCATGTACTTAGTAAGAAATTAGATGATCTGTTAAATAAATAATTTGATTTTATCTCTAAAAAGTAGAATAACTAGGTACCTACATGCTTAGAGCCATGAATATATAATATGGATATAGAAAAAGTGATTAGATGCAAAATGTTTAAATAAGCAACATCTTTATAAACATAACAACACACACAATGCTATTAAATGTAAATATTTTTAATAAATCAGTCTATTGTCCGACTGGTAACGAACGTAAATGAAGTCTTAATAGGAAATTATGATTCTAAGTTCTGCCTCTATGGTCTAGTGGTTAGACCACCTGTCTCAGACCCAGAGGTTCCAGGTTCGATTCCCAATGGGTGAAATTTTTTGTACTCGGTTTGTTTGGCTCGTGGTAGGGGTTGTTCTGAGTCCGCCTGGCTAGCTACCACTATCTAAGTCTATCGCCATAACAACAATGTTAGCAGAATTGTTGTGTTTTGGAAAAGGTAAGATAGCCAGTTCCTCTGTGGTTGAGGATTCCGGGTGAACCTCGCTTCCACCTTCGGCACTGATGATCATCACTTACCATCAGGTGAGTTCAGGCTAAGAGCTTACCCGTTGTGGTTAAAAAAAAAGGTTGTCTATAATAGATTACATTTTTTTTTGGAACTATCGTTATAGAGGTGGAAGGGGTTGTGTTAGAATAGGAAACAGCATTCTTATTTTGTCATAATTATCACTCAAAGCAGGGTGAAATACTACGTCAGTGTATTCAAAAAAAAAAAAACACTAGTAATCCTGCATGTGGACTTTCAGAAGCTAGGTGCACGGTTCCAATTGGTCGTTTCCTATGGAGAAGAGCCGACAAGAAACTCCTTGGATATTCTTAAACAAAACCTTGTCTTTTACGATATTTATAAATAACAGTGCTAATATAGTTGTACGGTGCAACCGCACATTCTGCAATTCATCAGTTTACGCAACACATTCATTTCAACTCATAATAATTACTTCATTTGAATGTGAGAACGTTGTAGGCTCAACAGACTGTCGATTTGCAGACAATTTTCTATTTTGTTAAGTATCTTGTTGACAGGCCTACGCTGTCCTCTCATACCTATTCAAACTGTACATTTTTGAAAACATTGAAAAAACCCATTTGTTTTTAAAAGAGTAACCGTGGAGTTTCTTGCTGGCTATTCTACATAGGAAACAACCAATTGGAACCGTGCACCTAGTTTCTGAAGTTTCATAAACTTGCCCATGCAGGTTTATGTGAAATAAAATATTTAGTTTTTGATTTTGATTTTGAGTTCGCATTGGGCTGTCAATGCAACCAGGCGTTCTCGTTACAGCCAACAAGGGTCGCATCACTCACTTCATTTCCACACCATCAGTCCATCAAGCTCATTTTACTTAAAGTACCTTTGGGATAATATCGTAGTGTTTCTGTACTTTACCTTCTTTCATTACATTCATCCCTCATCTAAAAGTATGGTCTAGCAAGGGATCATACGATAGGTATGGCATGTATTGCCTATTGGTCTTTGGGAGGAGCTCATGGCTAAGTAATAACAGCCGCACGGGTCTATCCATCAGGTTAAGCTACGCTTGCCGGGGTTGGTCCGTAGATGGGTGACCGTCTTTACATGACGGTGACTTCTTCATGCCTCGGAAAGCACGTTAAGCCGTGGGTTCTGACTGTCATTCGTGAATTTCTGACAGTTGTTACCAGTCGTCAGAAGCCCGAAAGTCTGACAACCAGTCTTACCGAGGGGTATCGTATTACCCGGTTACTGGGTTGTGGAGCTCAGATAGGCAGCCGCTCCATGTAAAATACTGGTATTCAGCTGCATCCGGTTAGACTGGAAGCCAACCCCAACATAGTTGGGAAAAGGCTCGGTAGACTGATTTTTTTTGGTCCTTGGGTACATTCTCTGTTAGAAAGTTCAGAATTATGAGAAAGTAATTACAATACCATCGTCACAATACCATCAACATTCTCCTGCCCATATCCCAATTTATTTGGAGTCGACGCAACATGTCTGTTTCTTCCATACTTCTCTATTAGTCGTCATCTCCTCATTCCCTGTCTAGCCATAGCATCTTTCATGCTTTCACACAGTTCATCCATCGTTTCTTTGGTCTTTCCCTACTCTTATAGCCAAAACTCATACTCAAAACTTTTATCACGACATTTCCTAATTCCTCCCAATCACATACCATGACAACTGATCTCCCCACAACTTTTCAGATTTCTTTTATTGCAGAACCAGACCAGTTGTCATTATTTTGTATAGTTTGTGAGTATGACTTAACCAATACATGGAGCTAAACTAACAATACATGAATTCAACATTGAGAAAGTTGTTTTGTGTAATCACATTTTAAAACCCTTCATTTCAATACCCTAACCCCACTTGATAGACTTGGCACTTCTTTTTTTAAACATAAATCCACCATTTTGTTTTTTAAAATTTGAATGTGCCTGTGACACTCGCTCAAAAAAAGACTAATCTAACGACATAATGTTCATCAAAATCGGTTCGGCCGTTTAGTAGTTAAGAGGGAACAGAGGGATGGACATACATGCATACATACAGGTCAAACACATAACCCTCCTTTTTTGGCTTCGCCACAATCGGATAGAAATAGAATGTTGGCACATTCTTTAAACACAGAATGTCGGTGTTATATGAATGGATAAAATTCTAACAATGAGTCGATATTTCATAGACGCTCTCAACTATGTAATGTTATGAGTTAAGTAAGTGTGGCTTAGGTGTTGTGTAAGAATGTTTGACAATCATGCGGGAAAAGTAGTTAGTTAGTTCAACAACGAATGCAGTAGATATGTTTATATCAGAGGCCTTAGTGTAAGTTCGCAAATGAGTAAACGTAACTATCGCGTTTGCATTAAGATTTGACTGATAGATCATAATACTAAGAATATAAAGGTGAGAATAAAAATCTTAACGCAAACGCGATAGTTACGTTTGCTCACTTGCAAAGTTACACTAAGGCCTCAGAAGTAGGTAGACGGGGACACAGTCCTACAGTGTTGATTCTAAAAGTTACATACACGTTACGTAGATGATGTTGTTTTTATTTAAAGCCATAAAACTTTGTATTATTATTGTTTGTATTTTTATTGAAATTATGCGCCTATTAATTTGGATGAGTCTATTGTTACTTGATTGTGAACAAGCGTCCAGCGCTCGGCGTGGCAACACGTCGGGTTCGGGTTCGCGACAAGTCAATCGTCATCAATACTTAACTGCAATAGGTTACTAAATAATAAAATTATTTCTACGTTTATTGTATTTTATAATGGATTTCCGCCAAGTCACGCCTGAATCAATAAACTAAATAATAATGATAATAACTATACTTCTGGACACGGCTCGCATTATTAGGAGGTTCCTCTCTCTGAAGCCCTGACCGCTGGTAGTTCCCGATACCGGTTGGCTACTATTTTTTATATTTCTAAATGTTTTTATATTTTTTATATTCTAATATTTAAAAATATAATTGATAAGTATTTCAATGAAATAAAGGAGATAATAAAAATAAGAAATTCTACTTTAATTATGTTACTAATATTATTATGTGATAATATAATTTTAAAGAGTGCCCATGGAGTTTCTTGCCTGTTCTTCTCCATAGGTACCTACTACGCTTTGCAATAGGCAACTAGCGTCATCTTTCTGACTGACCGACACCTTGACATTTCCAAAAGTGCTTGTAAATGCTTTGAGTTTGAGTTGATGCTGTGATGAAGAATGAAAAGATATGAGAATTTGAATACTAGAAAGTATTCAAATAAAAGCTAACTTAAACTTGATGAAGTTGTCGTGTAGTTGAACTATAAAACTAATTTGGTCTAAAAAAGGTTGAATTGTATTTTTGCATTAGGATCGTAGTAGCTGGCATTCTGTAGTGTCTGCCTACCCCCATGGGAAGAAGAAATTCGTGCATATATTTAGATATGTCATGTTATAATGTATTACTCAATACATCCCAGCCTAACGTCATCTTTATGTTTTTGAAGAATGTCGATTCGACCTTCAATGTTAGGAACGCAATATTAAAAAGAAAAATTTTAATAAAAGGGAAGCCTTGATTCTTTCCCCGTTCCATGAGCGTGGGATCAAAGCTATGTGAAACATTTTTTGTAAATATTATAACCAAACTCGTCCTGATTTCCCTACTGCCTCCACCTATACCGGAGCAAATCTTTTAGTAAATATTACAGAAAAGGATTTTTTTATTGCTTAACAAAATCTCTGGCTTTTATACCGAAGGGTTCGCAAGTCAGCTTAATATACGAAAGAATCCTTCTGTGGGTTTGATGTAGTACAAAGAGGAAGTGTGGGGAACAACTAAAATTAAAATAATAATATCAAACATACATAATATAACATCACACCTGTTATCCCCGAAGGGCTAAGCAGAGATATAGATTATATAGATTCCTTTATATTTTGTGAATGTGAGAACGTTGTAGGCACAACAGACTGTCGATTTGCAGACTATTTTCAATTATTTTTTTTAAGATCTTTTTGACAGGCCTACGCTGTCCTCTCATACCTATTCAAACTGTACATTTTTGAAAGCATTGTAAAACCCATTTATTTTTTAAAAAGTAACCGTGGCGTTTCTTGCCGGCTCTTCTCCATAGGAAACGACCAATTGGAACCGTGCACCTAGATTCTGACGTTTCATAAGTGCCCATGTAGGTTTATGTGAAATAAAATATTTTGATTTTGATTTTGAGAGGTGTGCCTATTTACACTCACCTTCGTACGTTATGTTTAAGTCCCTTGTAATAGGGGGCAAGCCTATTGCCATCAACCGGGTATAAATCCAAACAGTATCTAGTAATAGCTCCGACATACTAGTAGTCGTGGGTTCCAACCCAGACATGCGCTTTGTGTAAATAATTTCATCACCACTGCTCTCAAACCGGTGAAGAAAAACATTGTGAGGAGACCGGCATGTCCTAGAACCAAAAATTCGATGACATGTGACATAGATCAACCCGCGCTGGGCCCGCATGGTTGATTACAGCCCCGTCTCACAGAGAGGACGCCTATTTCCCAGCAGTGGCAACATCATGGCTGATTTACTATATTATGTAGTATAGAAATGCAATATACATATATGTGTTATAAAGCCGTCAATGGTGAAACATTCTTAGTTCTACATAATAAGATGCTGAGTCACGCATTAAGATCGTATCATGTGCGTGTGCGTGCACAATGTTTGCGCACGTACAGTAAGGTTGTGTTATTAAAAACACGCAATTAGCATTTGTTTCTTTAGCAAATAACTTAGTTACTCTAATTTCAGTTCGATTTCGAAGAAAAATGTAATTGATCTACTAATATTCTCAAAAAGACAGAGATGAAACCTAATTCTTTAACAAAATAGCTATAGTCGTGAGTAATTTTAAAAGTGTCTCGTTAGTCTACTGGTCGCAAGTGCTAGTGCTGACCATGGAGTTCTGGGTTCGATTCCCGGGTCGGAAAAAGTGCTATTAGGTTTTCCCATCTGGAATATCTCAGTAGCCTATTTGATGGCAATAGGCTCGGCCCCTATTACATGGGACTTTCACATAACTGGCGGGATGTGGGTGTACTTTAACGGTACATCTTTGTCCAATCCTTCAGGGAGAGAAGGCGTGATGTTTAGTTTTAAAAGTAATATTTGATTACGGCTGAATTCTCAAACACTAAACATTGAGTTGAGAGTAATAGATAGCTTATGTTGTTGGACTAAAATATTTATACTAGAGTCTGTTAGGAGCCCCCGGCTTAAACTGTTGGTTGGTATCTAGTGGTACTTTTTTATCCATAAGACTTACTTCTTACTGTTCGAAGCAAAGGCTTTTATGATAAAACTAATGTAAGTCTAATATAATGTGAAAATAAATCTCGGATATAAGAACCAATCTGGGAATGAGCTGGAGTCGTTCAATAAGAATAGGTCCTTAGAAGCTTTTGATAGAGAGAAGTAGGAAGGGAAGCCTCTGAATAACCCTTATTAATATTATATATGCGAATAAGTAACTCTGTCTGTCTGTCTGCTTGTTAACTTTTCACGACCTTATTAATAGCCGGACGAATTATGACGAAATTTTGCTTACTGGTAAACTTGCCTGTGCCAAAATGAACTAGGGGTTGGGGGATATGTGCCATTTTTATCCCGGCAGTACCTCCATGTAGATCCACGTTAGCCGAAGGCAAAATCTATTTCATTATTATTAATAACAATAATGACCAACCTCGTCCAGTCAGGCTCCCAACACCGAACACGCACACCGACACAAGTACCACACACTCGCGCAACATCCTCGCACACGGTGCGCCTGCGACTGCCGACCGCGATCTGTTCCGAGCCTTGCGCGAATGTTGTTATGATTTGATGACATCCGCTAGTGTTGAATGGTTGCCAAAGTTTTATAATAGACCGTTGTTAGAATTATTGTTTTAATGGACATGTTATTGTCCTAGGAGTTTTTTACTAACAGTCGTAAGAAGTCTGTTAAACTTTTGGCTATTTTCATGAGACAATCAAAGGTATTGTTTGTGCTTGTAGGAAAGGTTTAGGTCAACCTTATTCAATTATGGTTTTTCAATCTACATACAAATAACATCATACTCCTGATCATCATCATCGTCTTCTTTCTTGCTTTATTAACTGCATGTCAAAGAGAGGAATAGGTAATTTAATTTAAGACGGATCATTCTTTGTTCAAGCATTATTATGCAGGCCAAATCCACTGCTACTAATGCTTACATATTGTTTTCAGAAAATTACACACATTGATGAAGTTTCAACTTAGCCTATTAACACTGTCTCATACACATTTTCACTCAAAGAACCTTCCACAAAGACGCAAACGGCCCAAAAATATCACTAAATCATCCAATTTCCTGAATTCCATACTTCGCTTGTCCGCCCGTAATTCGGCGACAAATAATAGTATCAATAACCCACCGGGGTGCCGCAAGGAGCTCTGCTAGGACCGGTAAAGTTCTAACAATGCGGGTCTGGACAAAGGCATTGATATCCGAGTTGCGACGGCTTTGTACAACTTGTCCAGCCGGATATTTTTATTGGATTACAGATTTAATAGTACAATATGAGTTTGACTGTTATTATTAAATTTTTCTGCGATTTTCATTGCTTTTGTTGTATTGTTGTGGTTCGTGGTTGCTTTGATGTGAATGTGAAAGAAATTGTACGTTGATTTTTTCTTAAAATTCTTTATATTTGAACGATGTGTTTCTATGAAATATGATAAGGCTAATCAGTAGAACAATTTACAAATGCTTTGCAAATCACCTGCTGGCAATTACAGGTAATATTTTTAGTTTAATGGTATATTCGCTAGATAAAAATCCTGATTCTAGGACGAAAATTGTTTCACCCGTAATCAAATCATTAAAACCCTTAACAATTAACAACAAGTTTGAGAACCACACAGGTTTAGAATTTAGCGAACGTGCCACCTTTCTTAACGTAAGTACTTTTTGCAATAGATGAGCTGTAGGAATACTTTGTTGATTATTACGTCATACTTTCACATTGTAACTCGTTAGTCCATTTCTGAACATAGCTCCCAACAATAATCTATACTTCTCAGGGTATCCCAAAATCACCATGGGAGATTGAATCGCAATAATTATGTTAATTGGTTAAGTTAGTTTTTTAAACACATTTAAATGTTAAAGTAAGTTTATTTCATATGTTTCGAAGAATTTATAGATTTGGAATAACATTAGATTATTTTCACCTCACAAATCTTACCGACCGATGCCACATAATGTATGTAATGTGCCTACCTACTATCTTATAAACTAGTAAGGCGAAGGAGACTAGTCTCTATGACACAGGGAATCCTAGTATTATTAAAGAATAAATTAAAAAATAGGTTTACTTGTAACAGAAAGATGGTGTGTCGTAGTGGTGGGTGATGGCGGTGGTGGTGTTTGGTATTTGAATTTGAATGCTCTCTTGATCAATAGTATAATTTATTTATTTTACGAAAAGATATAAAATTAATTACGCATACTTATAGGCTTGTACTTGGGAGTATATGTATAAAACATGGGAGCATCGGTAGCCAAACTAGGACGAGTCCTGTATCTCGGCTAATAAAGTTTACATTTTTTTTATTATTTGAATCGATATCGGATCGTCACACAGTGGGTACCTGATGACGGGCGTCGTCTCCGGGGCAGACCTAAAAAACGATGATTGAGACGATTTAGACTTGTTCCTAACCGATTGGCCGGAGAAGGCACAACATACGGAGGACTGGAAAAATATGGGAGAGACCTTTGCCTAGCAGTGGGACAAAATAGGTTAAAGAAAAAAAAAGAAAAAGCTGAAAGTACTTCATTCTATGTCGGTAATCATAAAAATCATGCCTAGTCCTAGAAAATACTAACAGCTGCAGCCGTACATCGAAATAGATGTTCATTTGTTTTTTCATCTTGCCTCAAAATGATTTTAGCCTAGAGACGAAAATCCTATCACGGTAATAGCCATATTGTCTGTATGAAGTCACGTGTAAAATTTAGTTCATTATAAATGTGCAGTATTAGTTATCCTTAGTATGTTGTCATTGTTTTGTTTATTCGATATAACAGTTACGTCAGTTAAAAACAAATTACTCGCTGGGTGTCGCAATCTAACTAAGAATAGGAAGGATCACCTGAAGTCTGAGACTGTTACTATGTCTCCGACTGACTCTGAAACTGTGACCTCAGAGTTTGTTTCGGCCTTTTTTTTTCTTGATTTTATTTTACCACTTTGTCGGCGTAAATTAATATGTATAGTCATGGCAAATTACAGCGTTCTAGTACTAACGTCTGTGCGCTAAGCCGGGGATAGACAGACAGACGGACATGGCGAAACTATGTTGACTACGGAACCCTAAAAAGTACCGAAGGACCAAAAACTACTTCAAATAATAACGCCGTCACATCAGCACCCATTTATAATTCCAAACTCCTTGCTAGATTCTTTACCATAATGAATCAAGACTAAACGAATACCCTTTACACATATTTAAATTCCGAATCATAACTTCAAAAAAACAAAAGCCGACCAATCAGCGTACATTATTCACAATTACACACTTCTCGCGCCTACATTTAAGGAGGTTTAATTTATTTTTTTCAACACGGCCAGGGTGAGGCGCCCCGGTGAGACCGCATGCTGCGTACGTAAAGGATACCTTTCGTTCTTTAGGGTTCCTTTAGTATTTACATTTATACAAATAAATACAATTCAAGTGTCTGTATAAAATGTCAAAATAACAGGTTTTTACTAAATGCCACGGTACTTATATCAGATTTTTTAATTTGACTAATCTAATTTTTTATTTTGACCGGCTAATCTCCGAAAAGGCTGGATTGATTTTGACGGGACTTATACTGGCAGAGCTGATGTTATAAGGAGTAATTTAGGCTACTTTTATTTTTGAAAAAGAAAAATAATTAAAGCCCCCGTGGGCGAAGCCGCGGACAGCAGCCAGTTATCATTAAATCAAATTAAAAAGCATTACAATTCAGCCATTTAAGTTAGTATAATCTACTACTAATTACTACTGAATTTCTAAGCTGATTAGGCTGAGTTCGAATTCGATTTGGCATATCTATTCACAACCATTCGACAGGCTACCGAGTCGAAAATGACACATTTTCGGTTACCTGATTTGCCCAGTCGCCGACCGCAAATAGCCGTTGGGACGGGAGAATAGTGTTCATCTATTTGGTTTAAACTGTCAAAATCGGGTTCCGATTTGTGAACCTCTAAACGCTCGCTGTTCAAAAATCAAAAACCCGTTTTTTTTTTAGTTTAGTCCTTCGATATCATGAATTGATGTTCGATCGGCACGAAACGTATCGAATGGTTGTGTTATGCAGCAAAGCTATTGCTGGATGTTCAAATATCTAATGTGGTAATTTGATTAATTAAAATGAGCTATCGCAACTATGTAGCTAGTCTAATGGACTTGATTAATTATTTTAGTTGTTGAAATGGCCAGAATTTGTTTGTTTATTTGAGTGTTCTATATTTTAATGATCAAAACGATGAAGGAAAACATCAACGTTTGCAAAATTTCAACTTTAAAATAATATTATCATACAAATTAAATGATGTCAGAATAACTGGTGTGTGTTCATAATCATAATTAAATTGTTACATCATGTTTATCTTATTAAATACATTAATATATTTTTTTGAATTAAATTGAAACTATTTATTATTATTTAACTACAATATATGTATTAGCCATACATTTAGTTTAGCATTAGACAAATAACGACTAAATAACAGCACTTATTGTGTAATAATATTGAAATGACTGCACTTTACAATTATATCTTTAATGTAATGTAATCGTGAAATAGCGGAGTTTATAATACGTTTATATCGAAATAACGAAAGGATGATAACCGTTATTTGTCTAATGTTAAAGCAAATGGATTATAGGTACCTACTCTTTGACATCGAATCCTTAAGGCCAACGCAGACCGGGACGGGATGGCAAAGGCTTTTGCCGTCAGTCAGTGCACATTAGCCGTTTAGATACCGCGGCATTCCAGCGCCTTGCCACGGCATGCCACGGCGTGCTGCGGCTCGACAAAGCATGATAAATTCTCGTACACTGTCATCAGAGACGCGGGCGACAATGGTGTGCATCCCTCGCGACTCTGTCCCCGCCTCACCCCGCGGTATGTCACAACGAGCGCCGGCCACCTCGGCATGCCGTCGCCTGCCGCAGTACGCTACGGCATCCCGCCGCGGGACCCTGTGGCACGTCTTTAAATGCCGTGCAATTAAATCCCTTTCGATGGCACGGCATCATTTTAAAGCATAGCAATTTATGTCGTATTTCTATAACGATACGTTTGAATTTGAATGTCCATTGGTAAAAATTTAAATCCCTTGCCATGCCGTCGCGGTCTGCGTAGGCCTTTAACAACCTAACAACAGCTTAGTATAATTCTATCACGCTACCATAAACTACTGACCCTCATTACGACACACCGCTCACGCTTGACCGAATCGCATTGTTTTGATGTCCCAGCGAGGATATAATGTTCTTTACACTTAATAAGTGTCTCGGGTTCACACAGGTCGGCTTGTCCACATCTTAAAGGAAATCCTACCTTAAGCTTCAAGGAACAGAGTGTAAATTTAAATACACCATTGTTAATTACGATTTCAATTTTAGTATAATTCGAAGTGGCTCAAAAGACCAGTTCGGTGTGTTGCTAAGCCAGGTATGCTCTGTGAGCACGTTATTGTTCCAAACGAGTAGGTTTTCCTTTTGAGTTTAATTCCAAATGTTGGTATTGAATTATTTATTTAGAGTACGTATGTTTTCCTGTGAATTGGGGAGCGATTTACCAACAATAAAAACATGAAAAAAAAACAAAAAACTTTTTTACAAAATCATTTTTTTTTTTTTTAATTGTATGTCAGTGAAAAATGTTTTACTTTAAAATATTCTTTAGTAATTTTTTTTATCCTGCTTTTATAGTAATTTACCCCAAATAGGCAACTTTTTAATGTTATTAGAAAATGCTTTAGCCACTCACTAGCCACTTAAGTTTAGGAACTTATTATAATATTATCTGAAGACGTTGGTGGGCTGCTAACCGATGATTAAAATCTCGGAGCAGCATCCGATTAAGTTGAATAATCAGAACTGTGTATCAGCAGAAACAAATTACTAGCCCATTGCTCACTTACAGAGATAAATTATGTCAACTATCAAGTTTTAAGGAGTAAGCCAGTACCACCCATGAGTGAAATATGTATTTTATTAAACGTTGAAGGAAAATATCGTGGGGAAACCGGCATGTCCTTGAACCAAAAATTCGAAGACATGGTCGTGACATCTGGGCTCGCGTGGTGGATAGCGGCCCACATTTCCACACAAGTGGAAACATTATAGGCTGATTATGCTATAATCTCATTCAGCCTAGCCTTTTCCCAATCATGTTGGGGTCGGCTTCCAGTCTAACCGGGTGCAGCTGAATACCAGTATTTTACATGGACCGACTGCCTATCTGACCTCCACAGCCCAGTAACTAGGTAATACGATATCCCTTGATAAGACTGGTTGTCAGACTTTCTGGCTTCTGACGACTCGTAACGACTGTCAAAGATCCACGAATGACAGCCGGGACCAACGGCTTAACGTGCTTTCCGAAGCACGGAGGAGTCTCGGTATGTAAAGATGGTCACCCATCCACGGACCAACCCCGGCAAGCTCAGCTTAACCTGATGGATCGATCCGTGCGATTATGCTAAAACACTACCACCCATGAGCTAAAGATGTATTTTTATTACGATTAGGTAGTTTTAGAAAGTCCCTCGTTGGTGTAGTGGTCTGCACAATTTCCGATAAGTTTTCATATAAATTGTTCTACAAGAGTGGAAAAGAAATCGTTGTTTTTAAAAATCTCACATTTCATAGCAATATTTTGAGCAGCTAAATTCACATTGCCAGCATACATAATGATGCATTTAAACTCTCTTGTCCCACTGTAAAGGGCTCTACACACTGTCACAAGCCGCGTCACTTCGAACTGGCAGTCTAATCCGCCGTTTACACGATTACCCGAGTTAATGCCTCCGGCTTTAGTGTGTAGGACCCATTACTAAATAGTGCTTGATGTGCCTATCATTCCCGAGTCCGTAAGTGATTCTAGACCTAGGTTAACGTAGAATGTTGATTTATCATATTTGTGCTTAGTTATAGAAAGAGAAACACATATCATTAAATAAATAAAGAAATAAAGAAATAAAGAAATAAAGAAATAAAGAAATAAAGAAATAAAGAAATAAAGAAATAAAGAAATAAAGAAATAAAGAAATAAAGAAATAAAGAAATAAAGAAATAAAGAAATAAAGAAATAAAGAAATAAAGAAATAAAGAAATAAAGAAATAAAGAAATAAAGAAATAAAGAAATAAAGAAATAAAGAAATAAAGAAATAAAGAAATAAAGAAATAAAGAAATAAAGAAATAAAGAAATAAAGAAATAAAGAAATAAAGAAATAAAGAAATAAAGAAATAAAGAAATAAATAAAGAAATAAACTTTATTTTCCAAAATGTAGGTGTACAGAGTAGTATGATCTTAGTAGTAGTGTGGCCCATTTACATTCTACCATTACAAGTGGTGTGCAAATATTTATTTTCAGAATACATTAAATTATTTAAAATGTCCTAATATTCCCTCAGTTATAAATCATCATTCATTGACCAAATTTGTTTTCTTATGTCGATCAAAGTATTAATAGTACCCTATTGTACTCTGTTATTTATATTAAACATCCCTTTGTAGTGTTATTATTATAACGAAAACCGCTCGTGGGTACATTTAAATATTTTTGTTCTAGGGGATACTACTATTTGATTTTGCAATATCCACTCCATCAAAACGAAGGCAGGAGGAAAATATCTTGAGGAAAGTTTTTTTTATTTATGATTTTGCGGAGTGAGCCATCTTTAGCAATCTGTGCCGCAGTGACAAAATAAAAGATAATAGATAATTAACAAAGAATTATAGTAATATTATTCCTTTACTAATAATATAACGTTTCACTAATAAATTCTAACCAAGCTATCTGATATAATACCTAATAATTTATTTGGTTCGCATTAATCGTTTTTGCTGACGCTACAAAAAGCTCAAGTACACGATTAGCATCGGTTTATCTAATGTTGAATGTTTTATGCTGTCTGTACGTAGCGTTGGCATAAGTCTGTGTCAGATAAGTAGAATTTATTTAGATGTTCCTTTGTTCTGAAATCATTGGTAGTATTAGTTAACTATAGAAAAAAAAAAAAAAAAGTAAACAAAAAAAACTTTTTTAATTTTCTTCCTATTACTGTGTTACATTTTTGAAATCGTTGCCTCAAGTCCTTTATTTCGATAACCACGTGTTTAAAGTATGAAATTATTATTTTTCAAGGCGTTAGGCGGATGACACCTCCTCAAAATCCATACAGCCGTCACGATGCATCGAGGGTATAAAAAATACAAATATATACGCATAAACAAAACATCCATTGCGTAATACACGATCAATCACAACCTGAATCGTTTTGAAACAGATTGCTAATCCATTGCTTTATAAGTTCGAAAAAAGAATCAGCTCAACAACGTTAATACCGCAATGAATGTTGTTGAACTGTCAAAAATTGCGTTTAAGAAAATGCATTACGCAGTTATTATATAGCTGGATTACATTTAAAGGCCAAAGAAAAGGTAAACTGTTGGCAAAAATTCTATTAAGATAGAAAAAATATGTAATAAGATCTAATAATATTATTAATCTCTCTCTCTCTCTCTTCAAATCATCTGCCTAGCCTTTTCCCAACTATGTTTGGGTCGGCTTCCAGTCTAACCACATGCAGCTGAATACTAATATTTTACATTGCGCGACTGCCTATCTGAGCTTCAAAACCTAGTTACAGGGTAATACGATACCCCTTGGTAAGACTGGCTCTGGACTTTCAGGCTTCTCACTACCCGTAACGACTGTCAAATATCTACAAATGATAACCGAGCATAGCGTGCTTTCCGAAGCACGAAGGGGTCTCGACATGTAATGGATGATCACCCATCCACGGATTGACCTCGGCAAGTGTAGCTTACCCATCGATCGACCCGTGCGGCCGTTATTATTTAGACACGAGCGTAGTATAAATATACCTACAATCCGCTTTGAATACCCATAAACGATTTACAACCAACTTCAAAACATCTCTGTCCTACAAAAGAAGCAATGTATATCAAATGCAGTAACATACCAACATCGTGCAACGCACCCATCAACACTAAAGTTTCAAAGTGCCTTTAATTTCGCACCTCGCCAACAAAGACCAAAGCACTGAAAATAACAAGCAATTAGCTGTAAAGCGCCCAATTTAACTTGACACCCGGCAGTATCTGGAACTACGTACAATTGAACGGAATTTGACTTACGATTGACGTTAGCTGAAAGAAAGTGGCGCCATCTCAAAATATCAAGATGTATTGGCAAAGAATGATGACGTCATAAAAACGGCATCCTGCAGTAAAAGCTAGATCAATAATTCGCGCCTAGGAAGAAATGCTTGAAGAAATTGGCGTGATTTGACTCTTTTTACTCAACTTTTTTTATTAGGTTGGAGTTTAAATTTTGTAAAAAAATAACACTAATTCTGATTCTACCATATACATATTTAATACAATTATGGCCGGTTCGTATTTGTTACGGACTATAGAAATGTCTAAAAGTCAATTAAAATTCTTAAATATACAGATTATCCACCGTAAAATTTTATGTATAGCATATATTTATAGCATTCATATAAATATAGCATTCCATTCTGCCTGATAGTTCCTTGACTTCTTCTCTCTTCACGTTAAGAGAGGACCCTTACCTACTTAACTCTAGGTGTTTAATATTTCTTGGTCCTTATCTTCCTCAAAAGTTGGATGGACGGTGTGAGGAACGATATGAAAGAGAAGGGAATGAACGATAGCGTGACGATTGACAGGGGAATGGTAGAAGAAAACGTGATGCACCGACTCTAAGTAACATGGGTCAAGGTCAGCAAGATGAAGATGATCATCTTGGTATTTTATTCAGGTTCATACTCACCTCAGTTGCGAATGGAGTGGCGGTGAAGGACACGGTTTGTCTTTCATCTGGTAATTAGTTTCATCCTTTACCGAATATGGTATTTGCAACCTTTTTCAAATCATATAACTGCGCAGCGGGTGATCGCGTGTTTTCAGCTGTTACCCCCAATAATATGCGAACTGTATAGTCAAGAACATTCAGATATTGCACATTGTCTTCGAACTCATAAATCTTTTCCGTTTTATCGTTTCGTGACTTCGTTTTGGCAGTTTTTTCCAATATTATATGAAGTCGATTCCAACTTGTACGGATTGGATGAAAAGTTATTATTGTAGCGGCAAGTAATGTGGTATATGTAGGATTTATTGATAGGTAAATGGTCTTTTTGAGGGTGATGATGTGGCTTTTTGTTTTTTTGAAGGAGCAAAAAATATACTTTGTGATTATCCGGATTTTCAGTGCGCCCTTGTCGTTTGATAATAAACTTTAAGAGGGCGGCCTCAGCGTCTGGTTGGATACTAACAATTATAGATTACAGTGGTCAATCAAACAATAAAGTCGTTCACCAATCCATCGAAAAAGCGTTAATGGATGTTTTTTTGATGTAAGTGTCTTTGGAAGGCCCATGTTTAAGCATACCTACTAAAGGTGGATGTTCCAAGGCAGCCCGCGAATCATATTTTAATTAACATACAACCTAACACTGACTTACAAATTGAGCAACTGACAAAAAACGTAAGAAAATTTGAATTTCGCGGGCTACCTTGGAGCATCTTAACGCAAAAGAAGCCCCTCCAAGAAGACTCTTCTCTTTGGCATTGACAAAGAAAGAAATCTCAATGCTATCGACAATAAATCCGCCATCTGTCACATACATCCACCGCTTTTCAGCCAACCACCTCCTTCAATATTACAACCCATTTACCCAAAATATCACACACTACGCTATCTCAGATCCTACAGATAGCAAAGTATCAGAGAAAACAAAAGAACAAATACGAGTAAACGTCCGTATAAATGTATTCCAGCAAACGTTCTGTTCGCGTGTCGTGGTACCATTTGATAGGCGTATCACGAACACAGACGCTTTAAGACGTGCACAGCAAATCACTGTGTTTTACACATTCGGTGTATCGTGTTGGTATTTTTGGAAGAGGTTTTTCAAGGCGGTGTTGGAATGGTTAAGATTTTTGCGTACGTGAATGATTTTTATACGGTTGAACCTCGCTGACTAGGAGAGGATTTGCTAAGTCAATGTTTTATTGATCCTATTTTCGATGTACTGCCTCGTTGGTCTAGTCTTGGGTTCGACGCGCAGGTTGAGCAAAGTGTTATTGGATTTTTCTATCAGGAATTTCTCAGTAGTAGCCCGGAGTCTGGATTTATGCCCGGTTGATGGCAAGAGGCTGGCCCTCTATTACATGGGACTTAAACATAACTAGCGAAATGTGGGTGTAATTATGTTATGTTACTTAATCCCAGCTTCGTATTTTGCTCATAGTTTTCATCTATGGCTTTACCATCATCAGCAGAATATTCCTCTATCAGTCCCTTAAGAAAAACAAGCCTAAAGGTATATAAATAAAGGGCAAAGGTACAGATCAGTGGTAATGGGGTGTGAGCTCATTTATCAATATTGTCATCTTTTGCAGTATCACGCGGAGTAATCGGGTCATCGTATTTCTTCATAATGTTTACTCAGGTTATAAGATATTACCTTAGTATCATCTACCTTAATTTCATTCTCCTGTTATGTTTTATTTTATTAAATGTCGGGCTTCCGACGAGCCGTAACGACTGTCAAAGATCCATGAATGACAGCAGAGTTAGTGTAGTGTAAAAAGTTTAGAAATAGTACTGATAATGACACTGTCATGTCATGAACAAAGTTTTTATATTAATATATCTATAGACTTTAGACTCTAATGGACTTTTGTAAAGTACAATCAACACTATACTACGTTTATAAAATAATTTTCAAGTAAATAATAAGTTAATATTAAAATTGCTTATTATTCTCATACGCTTACTAGTCTCATAGGGTAAGATTGTAATTAATTTTAAGAACCGACTCTTTTTAATCTTTAATTTATAAAAAATAAATGCTATTCGTGGTAAGCGCGTCACTTGAGCACTTGAGGCTGAACCGATTGGCTATTTTTTGTTTTTAAAATGTTTGTAATAGTCCGATTATGGTTTATATGGAACTTCATCATTCTGCCTAGCCTTTTCCCAATCATGTTGGGATCGGCTTCCAGTCTAACCGGATGCAGCTGAATACCAGTATTTTACATGGAGCGACTGCCTATCTGACCTCCACAACCCAGTAACTGGGTAATACGACTGATTTATATGGAACTTAAAATTGTAAAATTCTGAAACACCTGAGGGTGCTTTTTCATAAACTCAAGACTATACCTATTGAAATTTTGACAGGACAGCGTCTATCGGGTCAGCTAGAGCATAAAAAAGACTGCAACATCTCACTAAACTACAACAACAATTTGAGAATCCAGTTTATCCAGTACCTATTCAAAACTAATTACAATATTTACTTTGCCATCAGTACCCGAGGGAGATTCTAAATGCTAGTTGTGATTTATACATGAGGGTTATTCCGACGATTTATTGTTGTTCATACTGCAGGCAAATAGGCTGTTTGCCTTTATTTAAGGCCGTAACCTGTAGATATGGAGTTCTTGCTCCTTTTTGGCTATCAGGTTGATTTTGAAGTGGATAGTGTGGAGGTTTCGTGTTAACGGTGTTAATAGGTTGCGGGTTTTAAACCCAGCAAGTAGCAGATATACATTTTATTGTAATATAGGTGCTAGTCGTAGTAGTCTCAAACGTAGTGGTCCAAAAGCAAATTAGGTAAAAGGAAGGGGTCCAACTATCATTTTTTTTTTTAACTGGGATATTCTGAACAGTTCAGAAAATTTTGCTATTATTATTTTCAAGTTTACACTTCCACTTGGATTTTTGGACCCTGTAAACATAATTTTCGACGTAACAAGTTCAAATCTGGCTGAAAAATGCCTGGCAAGGCACTGAACTAAAAGTGTAAAATTCCCCTTCGCTTAACCTCATTTGCTTATGAACCACTACATTTGAGACACCTGTATATAATTTTAATTCATTCTTTAGGTCATGAGCTATACGAATATCAAAAATATGGCTTACGTCTTAAGGGGGAGGCGTGGAAATTGATTCGCTGTTACAATGTATTATTTAATCGATCCAGCTTTCAAAGTGAGAATTTTACGTGTGTACATCTTCATGACTTCCCGTTATTATGATATTTTTTTGTTTTGTAACATACTTGGGAACCTGATTATGGAAGATACTGGAGTTCAAAGTTCCTACGTTTTTTGGCGTTTTTTTACGAAAACAAGTTTTGAATATTGCGCACTACCGTCAACAGCGAATCTTCACACCAAAACTTAAAGTCGTTTCCCGGCAATAATTTATGCACAAACTTAATACTGAATACTTTATTGCATTCCACAATGGTTGCGATAAGGTGGTAAACATTTACGTAGGAACAATCGTGGACCCTGTCGGGCACAGCAAAAGACATAATAATATAGTAGAAATGAGGACTTATACTTTGTCTTTTATTCTAAATATTCAAAAAAAAACAACGAAGCCAAAATAGTATGAAAGGGTGCTACCATACCAATCGATCGATTGTCCATTAATGCCATCAATCGATGATAGAATGGATCAATCGACGTCGATCGTCAGTTATCATCACACAACAACTGACGATCGACGTCGACTGATCCATTCTATCATCGATTGGTGTGGTAGCACCCTAAGGATCGTAGCAGGTGGCATTCTGTAGTTTAGGCCTATGCCCATGGGAAGAAGGCGTGAGTTTATGTATGTATTTTTTCAAAGAAGATCAATGCTCATTTCGTTTCATTCTGAGAACAGGCTTTGAGGCTGTGGACACGAATTCAGCGGGCTCGGGGCGGCGGCGGCGGCAGCGGCGCGTTCAAATCCATAGTTTTGTATTAAACTGTCGTCGCTCCCCCGCTGCCTTCGAGGCCAGTTCCATATAAATATATGCATTGAAACGTGCCTCTCCTCGCGCCCGCTGACTTCGTTTCCGCAGCCTAAAAGCCTTTGCGCCGCAGTATTACGTTCCACCATATTATTGCAACTCAATTAAACATAACAATGCGAGCTCCCAATTAAAAGACAACATATTATGTTCTGCGACAGCTCTTAACTTAATTTTTAACAGGCGCTAAATAACACGAGTCAAATTAAAACAACTCATTTGTAAATGGGATTCGCCTTTGAGGAACAAATGACTTTCGAATTTATTTTAATAGGGAAGAGGTGCTATTTTGCTTGTGTGGGAAATAAGTATGTAGAGTTCAAGCAATACAGCTAGCGAATAGCGAGTGTTTGGTTGTAATTAAAATTCTTGATAATTAACAGCGAAGCAAAGCAGATATGAAAAAAAAAACTGAAATACGTCCATACAACAAGATAAAATTATTCAGCAAAATAATTATACAAAATAGATCGTAAGTACATAATATGTGAAATTACGAGCAAAAAACAGAAACGTTATGACGTGACAAGAAGGTCCACTCAGCATGATGCTGTGCTATGGGGGACCCACAGCACAACACAACACTGATTTTCAGTGGTCATCCGAAAAAGACGAACCTACGTACGGAAACCAAGTCAGGTTCAGTGATTCAGTGATATAGATTTCATTTATGTAGTTCCGAAGGACTGGAATAAATTAAGGAGTTTCTTGCCTGTTCTTCTCCATAGAACCCTACTACACTTTGGAATGGGCAACCTTCATCATCTTTCTGACTGACCAACCCCTTGACAATTCAAAAGTGCCCGTAATTGGTTGTCAAAGAAATGCTTTGAGTTTGAGTTTTTGAGTTTAAACAAGTTACAAATCAAGGAAGGCTACAAGTGTAAAACGTCGAAATGCTTTAACACAATCTTTACATTATACCTACCACACTGTTCTTTGATTGAGTCATAGAATACGTAATAGTAACGCGGCGAAAGTGCGCATGTATTGCGCCGTCCCGAGTTGTCCCGAGTTACCCGGCCGCGCGTGATTAAAACTACGATATCTCCTAAGATAAGCATGGGCGCAGACACATTGTGTCCTCGGCGACGACCCGCCATTTTCTACCGCGGACACATTGTGTCCGCCGCGCCGATCGAGGGGATATGGATTGTCTTTTCTCTTGGAGAACATACATGACATGAGTCGTTTTTAATCGCCAATCGCTCTCACTACAGCCAAGCTTCACATATTTACAGCACTTTTCCTCCATTAACAATTCACAGTATATCAGAGGAGAGTGGCAATGAGCCCAAAAGATGAATAATTTAAATAGATATAAATTTTCTTTTACTTCAGCTTGTTTCTGACCGCTTGATAATGAGTTTTGCGTTTACGAGTTTTTAAGCTTACTTCGTATTGTCTCTCTTGATGCGTTCTTTACCGTAAATCACTGGTGACTGTTAATTATAACTACTGGTTTAACTACAAGAGATTAACTTCTCTCATTAGAATATGTTCAAGACTTTACACACAAAAAAACAACAAACAAAAAACAAAATAAAAAAAACAAAACAAAATTGTAATACTAACTTAAAACTGTTCACTAAGTAAAATATGGTCTCGAAAATTCATTCGCGTCGCTGTCAACTGGTAATGTACCCGAGAGACTGGCGGTATTGCCATTGTTTAAGACTAGATTCTGCCCGCGACTTGGTCCGCGTGCTTTGTAACATAACTCAACTCAAAGCATTTATTTCAATGAAACCATTTACAGGCACTTTTGAATAATCAAAAATTCAGTCAGTCAGAAAATAGCTAGTTGCCCATTTCAAAGCGTAGTAGGTACCTATGGAGAAGAACGGGCAAGATACTCCACAGACACTCTTTTAAATTTAAAAAAATTGTTACAAAAATTGGTTACATCATTCATGTTGAAATTACTTATACATGTAGAAAGACGTGCATGGTAAAAGCGTCCGTAGATAAAAATAAAAACAAATTAAAAATAAGCCGTGGCAGCTAAGAGATGACCAGCCCCAGCTGACGGCGCCCGTTCACGAATATGACGCATGGATTTGCAACATTCAGCTCAGCCATTTTGAAGGGAGCTAAATGATCCAACACACACGCCACCATCAGCGAGACATTCAAGTCAATGAAAGACATAATATTACCCGGTAAATGGTAGCTCTATAGTACATAGTACTCACACATGTGCACACATAAAACATATCCTATAGCACTGAGAAATAGTTTAGCGTTCTATCATTGAAATAATTATTGTAATAAGATCAGTAGATACCTTCCAGACATAACAGTTTACGAACATACAAACAAACAATTTTACCTGTTTATAATATTAGTTTAGATGATTGATTCTGTTGATGAGCAGAATTGCTATGCATTTCTTCGAAGTGATGAAATGAAAAGCTACGAAGTTATAAACTTTTGGGTATTTTCGACATTATTCGATTCAGAAAAACACAATTAAAAAAAAAAATGATTACATAGGATCCTCAAGCTCTGGCCAAACTAAGAACAAAGTTATACTTCGGTTCACACCTCGGACAATGCAAACATGCGGTAGCTACATGAGCGTAGCCAAACTAACTTAGATTCGTTAAAGGAGCTAAATTAAAAAAAAAAAACCTTAGGATTCCATATGTCGTTTAATACGCCATCGAATCGATACGAATCCTTATTAGTATTTTGCGTTAGTGTGTTGATTGCGATTTTAAGTAAGGTGGGTAATCTGTTTGCCATATTATAATACCAACAACAAAATAGCGTGTAAGAAAATAATAATTACTATAATTCAATAAAACTTCCAATTAAGTCTTTTTTTCGGTTTAGTCCACGTTCAACCCCCACAATCTTTACCCCCGTCCATGTTGAACCCCTAAATGTTGCATCAGCATGGATTTCAATACATTCAACATACGACGCGTCTCCAAGTTATGCGGCCTTCTGCAGTGTGGACCGTTCTGCAAATGCTGCCTTTAACAGCCTTCTTGTTCGGGTCTGACTATCTTACCAGTACTCTGCATTGAGCAATTAAGTACCTACAATATAACAAGTGAAATGAAGCTCAAAGATAACCCGTCTCAATCCTTCACAGCATCTATCTTACAATTCAATCAATCATTGAACAAGAACCCAATTATTCCCATCACTTGCCGCGGCGTCGCTTGCTTTAACAATATGTTTAATTTTATTAATTAATTGTCAGTTTTATTTGTCATCAATGATGAATTAAATGATGAATTGATTGAGGGGCGATCGTAGATATATTATATTTCTGTGGGGGCGATTCATTTCTTTGTATACATAAAATACGAGGGTTAACTTGCCACGAAAACCAGGATAAAGTTGGATTATTAGGTATCCTACAAATATTATAAATGTTAAAGTATTATGTTTGGAAACTTCCAAATCCGTTCAGCCGTTTTTGCGTGATTGAGTAACAATGTTTGTTACTCAATCACGCAAAAACGGCTGAAATGATACGGATGAAAGGACTACATTGAAAAAGATTTTTGTCAAATAAAACGTACGGAAAACCAGATTTTTCAACCCAAAAAATCAACTGTAGGAATGATTGTAGAGACTTCGTGCCGTAGTAAAAAATACTCAGGCTGACTTCCTCAACAGTGGTGACACGTTTTTTTTCGAAGGCCGGCTCTTTGCTTTTTGGACCGAAAATGAATGATCTCGTTTGGCTCACAAATAGTTTATAACCTGGATTAACACATAGAATACTTTTGTACAAATTTCACAGCCCGGAGTCTGAACTAGTGCGCGGTTGATGGCAATAAGCTCGCCCCCTATTACATTGGACTTAAACATAACTGGCGCAATGTGAGTGTACTTACATAGGGACACCTCTGCCTAACCTTTCGAGGAAACAAAGCGTGATGGTGATGTGACGTAATACTTTTAGTCCCGGTAGCTAGTACGTTTCCGTGGGATAATTTTCGACCTCCACGGGAACGAAGCCGCGGGCAAAATCTTGTTATAAATAATGAGAATAGGATCGTATGTAAGGAGAGTAGCAGGTGGCGTTTTATACATTCTGTTGATTTGATTTGATTTGACAGTCATTACGAGTCGTCAGATGCCCGAAAGTCTGACACCCAGTCTTACCCAGGGATATCGTATTACCCAGTTACTGGGTTGTTGAGATTGGACTGCTACGGAAAAACCGAACATGGTCTTAAATTCAATTTCAAAAGGGAGATTACGGCATAAATTATTTAAGGCGCCCACCAATCAAAATCAAAAGTCATTTATTCAAACTAGGCTGAGAATCAGCACTTTTCGAACGTCAAAATTACATAAGACAGTCCCCTAAAGACGCCCGGCCTTTACCACTTCCTAGTGCTTTAGCTTAACCTTAACCGAGCTTATGAGCTCGCTTTGTTTGCAAACCTCTACAATTTGTGAAAATTCAAAACGATCTTTTATTATTTTTTAAACTCAAACAAACATAGATAAATAAAAACCGAAAGAAGAAAGAAAATACGAAAAGTTAAAAATATAACTGCAATCAAAATGGCGTCCCTGAGGACCAAAAACAAACGATCACTCACTGAATTTTATTGAACATTAGGCTATATATTCATCATTTTTTTGTTCAAACAATATGTTTTTACAAAAATAGAATTGTTCGAAAAAAACAAACAAAAACCCTTAGTCCCTTTTTTCTAATCCCGTGAGTTCAAACACCCAATTTGTCTGGAGTTATGCCTGGCAATACAATATTATACTTATTCTTCACAGCATCGACGCCTGTACAACAAAACCACTAAATCTCAATGAGTATGTAAAGGGGTCATCTATTTTAATTAGCCCTTGAATTGTTACTGCTGTTGATGAATGTCGCTGTAGACTGATGAAACTATAGAAGGAACCGGGTTTTTTTTTTTTACTACCGATCATGTTTTTTTACCAGACTATGGTGACGCAAAAAGGCGGGTTATGATTTTGACCGGTATGTTCATCTGTTCCTTAATAACTTCTAAACTACTAATCATAATTTGACAAATGAAGTTTCGTTGGAATCATCCTGATCGTCCGCAGAATATGGCGCCGACACAGAGGACATAAAGTCATGATCATTTTTTTTTTTTATGATGCCGTCTTTTGTATCAAATGAAATGGATGAATGGCTTATTTTTTTTATACAACATCAAAATAATTTTTAAAAAAAGTTATAAAAACTAAAGCCCTAACAACTTTTTTTTTCAGAATATGTAAACCTACATTAAAAACTCAAACTCAAAGCATTTATTTCAATTAAACCAATTGCAGACACATTTGAAGTGTAAAGGAGTCGATCGTCAGAAAGATGAAGCCCATTCCAAAACGTAGTAGGTTCCAATGAAGAAGAACGGGCAAGAAACTAAACAACAATCTTCCTTCCAAGAATTCCGTTACCACTTCTATAGAATCCATCGCTCTATGCATCTACTTACCCTCTCAATTTAATTGGTAGATTCTTCGACAGATATCGATTGTCGCCCCTCCGTCTTTAATTGTATATTTATCTTATATAGCTCGTATATATTGTATTGTTCAGTAATAAATCCTTTAGATTTATAATGTACGGCGTAAGTTGGAGTAATGAATTTCGGTACTTAATTCATTTTGGTATTTATTGGAGGTTGTTGAATTAAATTGGAAAAAAAACAGGCGGTAAGTGATTGTGGTTGAAGGATGCTAGTGAAACTTCAGACGTAACACTCTGTACCCCGTATGTATAAACATGTGTTAAAGTTAAGTGACGTTTAAACGACAAAAAATGTACGGTTAAGCAGACGCTAATCATTACTTTAGACAACGTTTATAAATCATCATCATTTCAGTCGAAAAACATCCACTGCTGCACTTATTATGCCTCTCCCAAGTACCGCACCACGTCGCCACTTTGACCGGTTCTGTGTTTCCCGCATCCAGCGTTTATAATAAATACGGCGTTTATTAATAAATCAAATCATTTTTTAATTGTGTAACATAGGTTGTGAATACAGTTCTTAAATTAAAGTTCATAGATCGCTATGATATGCCAAGAGGCGTACAAATATGGTTGCATGCGAAATAATAACATTATGGAATAATTTCTACAGTCAATGCATAAATAAAATAATCTTAAATTTCATTAGTCACCAATATTCAATTAAAAATTGTTTCTGCAGTCAAATAAGTCAAAAAAATTAGTCTACATTTTTATCATTCAGAAATTCTTCAGTCGTATAATAACATTTTTCAATTAATAACAGTTTTGTTTTTTTTGTGATATAATGACATTTATAAATACACACAATTATACACCCAATTAAACATCTAATAATATTGATTTGCTTGAATTGCCACTTAGCCCTCTTCCTCTCTTCTAATTTTGCTGTGCCCGACAGGTTCCTTAATGATCTTTTACTTTGTTATACCATTTATGTAATACATATGAAATGCAATAAAAATTTGAGTATTGAGTATTAATAATAAATAATAATAAAAATGTTTATTTTTTCTTCCACAAATAACACTTATTAACCAAACTTAAAAATGGAAAAAACATAATTATGATGCAGGACAATGGACAATGTTTGTGGGAGACTGGTGCATAAACTAAGCCGTGACTTGTATTTCAGGACACCAGGGACTGGACCCTACAGGTAAGTTTTATTGCGGAGTTTATAAATGGTACTTTGAGTCAACTTCGCTTTTGTTACAGAAAGTAAGAGAATATACCGATTTTAGAGAATAATAAAAAGTAATTTTCACAAACTAATTTTATTTGAAGAATTTTCTTATAAGTTTTGTGTGCCTTCGCGAAAATGGCCGCGACGCTTGAAGCGTGGAAGAGGTTGTTAGAAGGTCGTACATATGCGTATCCAGATAAGTGTGAGATTGATATTAAGTAGGTATTATGTTTTTGGCATTCCACGGTCCAATTATACCTATTTGTGTCGAATGAGTTTGATGACAGTATGCATTATGCAGTAAAGAATCGTTTGTTGTTTGTTAGTGCCTTGGTTTTGGGAGGCTTTGCAGGCCTGTGTCCCGAAGATTGAAGAAGAAACGAAAATAATTAATGATTAATCTGCCGAGATTTTCCAAAATTATAATTACTAGCTGTTGCCCGCGACTTCGCCTGCAATCCAGGAAGAAAAGTAGCCTATGTCCTTCTCCGGATCATGGTCTACCCATGTGCCAAATTTCATCCAAATCCGATCAGCCGTTTTAGCGTGAAAGTAACAAACAAACAAACTCACTTTCACATTTACAATATTATTAGTTAGGATGTTACTAAAAATCAGTTTTACTAGACGTATCAGACATTTGTGTACAATATTGAAAGACAAAATTTCCTACATATTTCGAGTATAATACTCGACTCCCACAAAACAGGTTCTCAAATACCATCACAATTGATTTACCTACACCCCAACATATTACCTACTCGAACACAATACCCCTCTTTACGCCACAGTCGGCTAAGGCCCAAACGGTTTTACCCTCAAAGAGGCACAATGGTAGCCTGTGACGTAGGCACCGGAAGCCGCCGTCGCTAGCTACTGCCGGCTTCCGGTGGTAGCTCAAACAATTACCAGAAGTTCCACTGCGGTTTAGTTTAAGTTACGAGTTAGGGAAATTGTTGAGTTAGTGGGTGTTTATTGTGTTAGGTTTGTCGCGCAGTTTGGGGATTATTATAATTATAGCAATGCAATAAGCTTTGATTTTTTGAATAAACATACTGTGCAAGGTCTGTGCAAGGGTTGTAATGGATGTCGTATAACGGATGTGGGATATCGAGATAATCGGGTTTAAGAATGCGGATGAGGATACAGATATTGGAAAATTCTTTATTGAGGATGCGGATGTGGGTGCGGATGCGGATGCGGATGTCGTACAAAAAATAGCCGATCGGCTATCATAGGACAGGGACACTACAAGTTTACCCAATAGGAACGCGTAGCATAACTTCAGCCCGCCCATTTAGCTCAGCGAGAGTTTTTCAAAGTTCACTATTTGAACGAACAACGTAGGGTGACATCCCCATATAAATTATGAGGATGCGGAGCTTCTAAAATCAAAAGTTGAGGAGTCAGATGTTTTTCGGATATCAAAATTTATGCGGATGCTCCGCAGTTGCGGATACTGATACGGATATATCCGTTATATCCCTGGTCTGAATAAGCGGAAGTTAGTTTATATCTAGCTTTTGCCAGCGGCTTCGACCGCGTGGAGGTCGAAATTATCCCACGGGAACGTATTACGGGAATAAAAAGTATCATATGGTTGGTTGCCTGGTTGCCAGACTTTCGGTCTTCTAACTAACCCCAACGACTGTCAAAGACATTCGAATGACAGCAGGGACCAAAGGTTTACCGTGCTGTCTGAGGCACGGAGCGGTCTCGATATGTAATGATATGATAATGCAATTCTAACTGAACAGACAGCTGTGCTGCTGAGGAGTTTGTTGCGCCACCTCTTCTTCCCAGCTAAAGCTCTAGGAAGTGTTGAAGGGCGGGCGTTTTGGGGACTGTCGTATGCAATTTAGACGTTTGAAAAGTGCTAATTCTCAGCCTAGTTTGAATAAATGACTATTGATTTTTTAATGGATGGACACCCATCCACGAACTGCCTTCGGCAAGCGCAACTTAACCTTCGGTCAACCCGACTGTTATCCACAATATGCCTAAATAAAAGTCCCCTAAACCTTCTGTCCCAATCTGTCCTGTGCCAACAACGAATAAAGGTTTCATGTTGCACCCTGTCCCAGCGTGTTCACAACATGTTCTAGTGTAATCTATCTTTATTATACAAGTTGTTTGGACAAGCCTGATCTAATGGATCGCCTGTATTGATCTAGCACAGAGTTAGGTAATGATGTGTCAAAAATTTAAAAGAGTATGCTCAGATGTTGAGAGGATGAATGAAAAGTAACTAACAAGGCAAATGTAAGTGGAAACGCCAGGAGGAGATGCCGTAGAAGGACATAATAGTGACCTTATTGGTGATGTTCTTCAGAAAGGTTAGGTGCGTAGTACTGGCAACCGGCGTGCGTGTATGACCAGATGTATGAACGTAAAGTACGTAAAGGGTATATGAAAATCGTAGCTGGCGGCGTTCTGTAATTTCTGCCAACTCCTATGGGAAGGAGGCGTGAGTTTTTTTACGTATGCATTGACAATTTCATGAGTGGTAAATACAGATCAACGAGCCCGTTTATCTGTCAGAACTGGTGGTAGATCGGGCAGGAAGGTGCTAGGCTAGAGTGAAGAAAGAAGGAAGAAATGACGGTTCTCGGTTTAACAGAACAATGTACAAACTATTAAATGACACACATACCTACGACAGTAGGTTAAGTAAAATACAAAAACTATAAACATATAACACGAGAAAGAACAAGGTTAACAAACAAAATAACACTTGTGTAGTAATGAAAAACTGCAACCAAGAGGAAGAGGTTTTAACCGCCTCTGTGGTCTAGTGGTTAGACTACCTGTCTCAGACCCAGAGGTCCCGGGTTCGATTCCCAGTGGGGGCAAACTTTTCTGCTCGGTTTGGTTGGTGGTAGGGCTTGTTTTAAGTCCGCCTGGGTAGCTACCACCATCTTATCTAAGTCTGTCGCCATAACAACAATGTTACCAGCATTGTTGTGTTCCGGCAGTAGGGTAATATAGCCAGTTCCTCTGTGAGGATTCCGGGTGAAGCTCGCTTCCACCTTCGGCCTGATCATCACTTACCATCAGGTGTTAAATAAAAAATAAAAAAAAACAATTATCTTTCATCAAAGCTAAGTACTAATTAATGTATCTACATTTCATACCTGTGTAGTCTAAAGCCAAGTACAGAATAATCAATGGTAACGTAAACCCTTTGTGTACCATTCTCTCTGAGATGCATTAAAGCTGATAACACATCAGGCAGCTGGCTTACCTTACAGTGAGGTGTGTAAGCCGCCCTGAAGCCCAAGCTAGGCTTCCTCGACCCATCAGATTTGTAGACGATAACTCCGATGAATTCACTCTCTGTTGTATTCACTGCCTTAGCGCAAAGGATGAGCATAAACATACTCTTATGTAGCTTTGGTATTAATTATAATTATGTCACATCTCTTTGTATTTCCTGTGTGTCGATCGCTTTTAGCAATAAGACCGCCCATTGCATCACCCTATGTAAAATTTCTACATTTATATATCTGTAAAGGCTCCCACAAACAGGCGCGGCGCGACTTTAATACTACAATTTCTAAGAAAACTTCACGCTAGAACAATTAGCGGTGTCGCGTCACGCGACATATCGCGCCAGTATGCACGAGCCTTAATATTTACGGTGTACATAATAAACTATAAAACCCAGTTATACCTAACTGGGTATCCCTGACCAAACTGGGCATAATGTATGAAAATCGTTGACATATTTCCCATAATTTTAAAGACAACACCAATTTGTTTACTGACAATGGCTAATAATGTGGTGTCGTATTACAATAGCCGCATCTTCACGACTTGACCTCAGGGCACCAGCTAGTACAGGACATTACCTGTGACCATGTAGGGGAAAACTTTAATATTAGCTTAGCTTGTAAAGTGCAGAGATGGTGTTAGTATATACATAATTATATACATTGCTTACCCACTAGATAATATCATAATATACATTATTTACTAGCTTTTGCCCGCGGTACGCTCGCGTTAATGTAGATTTTTCTGAAAGAAAGATACCATAGGTCGTTTTCTGAACCCAACAATGTGTAGGTATGTAAAACATGATACTAGTAATCGGTTGAGTAGATAAAACGTAAGTAAAATAAGCGTAACAAACAAACTCACTTTTACATTTATAATATTAGTTACAATAGGATTATATTACGTATTCTCTTTCTAACAATTTTATATTCTATATAAAATAAATAAAGTCATTAATTTGTTTTTTTTTATTAATATTTAATTGATTCAGGCGTGACTTGGCGGAAATCCATTATGAAATACAATAGACGTAGATATAATTTAGTAAACTATTCCGCTTTACTATTCTTAAAGAGTCTTAAAAACCCTGTAAGAAATCGACACATGTTTCACCCCTCAACGAGGCATCCTCAGGATGACGATTGACTTGTCGCGAACCCGTACACGACGTATTAACACGCCGAGCGCTGGACGCAAACACTCAGCGTGTCGATTTCTTACAGGGTTTTTTAAGACTTTAAGAATAGTAAAGCGGAATAGTTTACTAAACATATCTACGTCTATCGTATTTTTTATTAATAATACAATTTTAGATAATATACCTACATACAACCTTCACCAACATCTCTCAGTGAATGGGCTGCAAAAGTCAGATAACATCACTGCTCCCTCTAAAATGTCGCATTCAGCCTCATCTGGACGCTGATTTGCTTTGACAGTTTGTTAGTAACGCGACCCCGTTTGAACCTTGCGTTTTATGAGGCTACTGTTTGCACAGGACTGTGGCATTCGAAACACCAACGCTGTATTTACCCGACTACGGCGAAGCAAAAAGGAGGGTTATGATTTTGATCGGTATATCGGTATATCGTCCGCTGATCATACACGTAATCAGTGAAGTGAGCGCGAAGTGATTTGACAATAGTGTTAATTCCTAGCATCGGGTGGACTGACACCTCACTTTATCTAAGTTTTCACGGTGAGATTAACACGACGTGTGACTCCGGATTTTTAATTTGACTGTCTGTGATATCTTGTTTATACCTTTTTAGTTGGCGTTTTTGTCGTAGTTAGGTATTAGTTTTTTAACCGACTTCCAAAAAGGAGGAGAGTTATATGTTCGTAGCGTATGTATGTTTTTTTTTTTTTTTTTGTGTATGTCCGTCGATATTTTCGTCAATTGTGGACGGATTTTCAAAATTCTTTTTTTGTTTGAAAGGGTATGCTCTCAAGGTGGTCCCATATAAATTTTATTAACTTAGCTTGAGTACTTTTTGAGTTAGCTTCATTAATACGTATTTTTCCCAGTTAGCCTATATGGACGATGTTTTAACATTTTCGTGTCACTGTTATTTACATAGCAGGTCGTGATATTCAAACTAGTACCACAACTAAAAAGTGAAAAAAAAACCAACCGACTTCCAAAAAAAAACACTAGAAAGTGAAAAATAACTTTAATTTCGGAAGTCGGGGGCTTAAAACGAAAATTCAAAACCAAAGACACCGACTTCCGAAATTAAAGTTATTTTTCACTTTCTAGTGTTTTTAGGCCACCGCCTGCATGCTAATTAATTGAGTAAGCAATCTTTCTCATATTGCAATACAACTAATTCTATTGCTGGCTTTCAAAGATAAGGTTTATCGATGATTGAACCATCGTTTATTGCCTCGTTAGTCTAGTAGTTGCAAGCGCTACTGCTCAGCATGAGGTCCTGGGTTCGATTCCCAGTTCGGGTAGTGTTATTGGGTTTTTCCAAGTGGAATTTCTTAGTAACCTGAAGTTTGGGCCGATTGATGGCAATAGGCTAGCCCCCTATTACATGGAACTTAAATATAACTGGCGACCTACAGGCGTAATGTTATGTTATGAGCCGATGTTTATTAACACAAAGAGGCTGACTGGCTACATATAACTCAAACTCAAACTCAAACTCAAATTCTTTATTGCATTCATGTGTACACCAGCTGCTACATCATTATATAAAGTAAGACCCAACATGAAACCCGGTTAGGGCAGGTCAACATAAAAGATTGTATAAAACAAGCATCGAGTGAGTAGGTCCATTGGATTTCAAGTTTGTTAAACAAATGTAATTATTATTATCGATAATATTACTAGCATTAGGTTTATGTAGTTATATACGTCACGCTAATATCATAAACGTTACCACCATAAATTTAACCGCCATAATTACCAGTACACCATAACAAAGCCACGCTACAGCGTCCGCAGTGGCCAAACGGTGTCAATCATGGCCATCATTTCATTACACATTGGTCGGTTGGCTGACTGCCAAATACCCACCATTGGGCCATCGTCCCAGGCTGAGAAAGGTGCTGCTCTATTTATTAGGCCTATATTTCCAGAACAGATATTATGGGGGCGGCCTAGTTTCGGTTTTCGGTTGCAGATCAGTTTTCTAGCCATATTTTGGATGTACATAGTTGTTCTTGTAATAGTTGTTAGTTATTTTATGTATCTTTTATATAATTATATATATTTTTTTAATACTGCTTTTCCTCTCTTTTGAATGGTAACTCATACAAAGGCATAGGTACAAGAAGACAACTGATATTTTTTTCATTTTAGTTTATGACTTTATGTTCTCTAGAGGAAGCCATAATATATTCAATTTAATGTGTTGTCATTATAGCCTATAGCTAGCGGACGATCAAGACGCTTCCAAAGATACCTCATTCGTTAAATTATGATAAGTAACAAGCAAGGGAACTGATGGATGAACAAACCTACATACATACCGGTCAAAATCATAACCCTCCTTTTTGCTTCGCCGTAGTAGGGGTAATATACCTAAATAAAATAAGGAGACCCGTTTCCAAGTAACGTTCATCCTCTTTTAAAGTCATGTCAGCTTCAGTATTTTCCCGTTGCAATTTTTTTTGTTCCAATTTCAAGCGGAACTGTAATCGGGTTCTCGTTAATACTGACTGGCGACTAACAATATTATTTCTTTCCTTCCTTCCTTCCTTTCCCTTTGTTGTTTACTTTCTTTCTTTTTAAAGCATCGCCTTTTAAAATTTTTAATTTGATTGGTAGTCTGTTAATTTTTGTGCGACTAACGAATCCTTCAGTTCATTTTTTCTTCAATTTTAATAAGGATATTGGGATTTGTTTTGACGGATTAAAAGCTTACAATTTGAAGATTTTTTTTTTTCAAAGTATTTTTTTTTTTTACGTTAAGATGCTTTTCCATACTTCTGAGTCAAAGGATTTTACGCAAGTTAGACCAATCAGGCAATTAATTAAAAAGATCAAAGATGTAAACAATAGCTATTATGTTTTCAATCCAAAATTATAAATTAAATTCCATAATTTAAAGGCTTTATCTGAAACTAAATTAAGTACGAAACAATACCTGTAAACAAGTCTAGTCTTTAGAATCTAAAGACTAATCTAGACATATAGCATTATCATAGCTAAAATTTAGAAGATAATGTTAATGAGACCACTTTAATACTCCAAATCTGTCAAATTAGCTCTAAAATCTCAGCCCATCCAGTATTGAATAAATTATCAGTAAAATTAACATTCAAACTCAAATCTATTTTAAGCACTGACCACACTGTCGCGAATCCCGCGCGGAATGCGAGACGTGACTGCGCGGGTCGATTGTTTTAATTATTAAGGCGCTGACGAGAAGAAAATGTGCTAAGTAAACTTGTCTTTAAAAAATATAGTTTGTGGCAGCGGCAGCGGCAGAAATATAAATGTTAATCTGGAACATATTTCTGAGAACTTGGTTGCTACCGAAACACGTTTTAAAAAACAACTCGATACAAATGAACAGTAAATTAACCTTTTGCCTTGAGTTAGAATCCAAAATAGCTGATCTATGAAAATATCTAATTAATAAAAAAACGTCATATTTGAATGCAGAACTTGGTTGTTTATTATTTCCGATTACTCAACTCATTTTTGAGTACCTAAATACATAATTGCTTCATATTTTGCAATAATTTACAAGCGTTATGTCATCGCGCTTCTCTTTCTGTGCTATGCAGTCTGACAATGACCGCGGTTTAGCTATTGTCAGCGTCTTAAGAAGTCACACGACTATTTGCGCCAGCTTGAATACCCACCATACGATTTAGTTGACTAATCGTCGCGAACGAATTACGACCCGCATCTCGCGCGGGATTCGCATCAGCTTGAGCAGAGATTAACTGTTACTTTATTTTTAAGAATGTGGGTGCGCTATAGTTACACCTCTGCCCAACCATTCTGGGAAATAAGGCGTGATGTTATGTTCTGTTTTTTTATGAACAAATTCGATTCAGCCAGTTTCACTAGCAAAAAATAATGACAAAGAAACTCCGAGCGCGCTCAATTAAATCAGACGATTCTCTTTGCAGATATAAAAGAAACAATTAATGTAAGAAAAAAGTTTCTATGAAGGCCCGGTTTCAAAGGAAGATGAGCGAGAAATGAAAAATAAGCAATAAAAACTTACAGAAAAAATACTGTTACTATAGTGGTATTTACTAACATCAAAGTTTTGAAACAAATTCAACGCGCAACCAGTTTTTCTCATATCAAAGGTATCCTAACAGAAAATAATAAAATTAATGATCTGCGATTCTGAAGGCTAGGTAACCAACGCAAACACCTGTAACAAAATGAGCCCATTTTACTGCCTTGCAGTATTACTTACCTTGGCTAAAAACAATTCTAAACTACCACAACTGCGCAACTAGACAACTGATAACTAAAATTAACTTTATCACGACACACAAAACAAGTTTTAACCAGCATTTGGCTAACATCCCAAAACCGTTTATCCCGCTAGAAATCAGGGCCAAGCACACTGCATTAATAACTTATCTGATAGAGCTGAGCGGAGCGGAGCGAGGTCGCTGGCAGTGTGACCTCGCCCTGCAGGTGGAAACGAAACAATCTGGAAGGTGCTTCTCGGATAGACTTCATTAGGCGGTCAATAGTGGTGCAGTGCGTAGTGTTGTGTTTGCTATTTGCTATTCATTAAAATCTGTGTTTCCGTGGTTTTAAGTCGAGGTTTTAATTTGCACTAGAATATTTGTGGCCTTGTGTTGCTAGGGTTTTTTGGAATAGAATATTGTAAGCCCAATTCTGGAACAGGCTAAATGATAGCAGAAGCACGAGTCATTCGAAGGTTAAGCTACGCTTGCCACGGTCGGTTCGTGGATGGGTGACATCCATTACATATCGCGACCTCCGTGCCTCGGAGCCGTTGGTCCCGGCATTAGGCCGGCGGCCCAAAACTCGGACAACCAGTCTTACCAAAGGGGTATCGCGTTACCTAGTAACTGGGTTGTGGAGGTCAGATAGACAGTCACTCCATTTTAAATACTGGTATTCAGCTGCATCTGGTTAGACCGGAAGCCGGCCCCAGCACCATAAAGTATGAAAAGTTAAGCGCAGGACAGCCTTTACCAGAAGTGGTCATCGTATTAGTGGATCAGCAGTTTCAATATCATCACGACTGTACCGGAATACAGCGGCACCCCTTTTTTTTTTTTTTTTTGGGTGGGAAATCATCAAATAACTTCTCCCGCTCGGGGCGGAGCGGGAGGGCGTGTCAGACTCTTACTGACTAAAACCCACCCGTGTTCCTTCAGTTGCCTGTGTTGCCAGGGGCCACGGTATCCCTTTCGGACTTTCCCGCAACCCCGGCAGGCATCGGCCCTGGCGGGCCCCGCCATTGGTGCTGACATCTCTTTGAGGCGCGCGTGGAACACAACGCGCCGTCGACCCGGGCCTGGTCTTTATCGGGGGCGAGCTACCCATTGCTCACCGCCCGCAAGCCCGCGCCTACGGTGGCCGGGAATCATCCAAGGATTCCCGACGCCCAGGGCGTCTCCTACAGCGGCTAGGCGCGTGAGGGCGAACGCGCCCACACAGGAGCCCCGTAAAGGGCCATGGACCGCACGACAGCGGCACCCCTGACATCATGTGTCATCAGAAGACAGCCGCCACGAAACCATCAATGTGACGCTTTGCTAGAGTGACAGTCACCAGCCAGTGTTACTCTTATCCGACCTTTTCAGTGATTCCAGTAATATAGTACCAAAACTAAACGGCGCCACATGAAACGAACTGATATTGTTTATTCTGTAAATAGGATATCGGAATCACTTTTACACGTCATATAAAAAAATAAAATAAGAGCTAAGCTAGATGAGGTCGGCGTTTCCTAACTGACTACTCTGAGAAGAAAGGCCGAAAGAAACTCAGAGGTCGCAATCTCTTTTAAAGTCCAGACATAATCTTGGTCAGGCCATATGAGAACCATGTAGATTAGTGTATGAATAATGGTCTTTTGAGGAAAGAACCACACAGATTTGAGTGGACCTGTCCAGTCAGTGCAAGCTATTGTCAGTAATCGTGGAGCTCAACTCAGCACTTAAGGAGCTCAGCCACTTGCTGCGCTGTCAAATATAAAACATCTCAAGACTTTCCACGCGATAAATACGCGACCGTCTTTCAATACGAATCTAGACCAATAAATTGTAAGTTACTTTAATCGACTTCCTAAGTTATCGTCCACAAATATCTCAAGATATTTTCACTTTACTTTAAACTTAATTACTGAAGAAGTAAATTGGATTCCTTTCTCCGGATTGGTTGGTTTCCAATATTTACTGGTCAGGCTGTTATTTTAATCATTATATCTTGCTATGTATTTGCTCAAAACTTTATCAATTTAATAATTGTTCAATTTGTAAAGTTCGTTATCAAATATTTATTTGCTAGGGGCGTTTGAAAGTAATTAAATTTTCTGAGACCGTCGCAATGGCAGTGAGGGAGATGAGTTAATGAAAAATACGTGTGTAATATACATAAAAACATTCACTTGGTTTGGAACGTATTTTATAGCGGGTACTCTAAGGCCCTATAAGTCGTCAAATTGCTTAGCAAGATCAGAAATAAATATATATGTTAAAGTTGAGGATTAATATTAGCGACTATGTTAGTCGAAAACAAGATTTCATAAAAAAATCTGGATAGAAAAAAATCCAAAGTTACCTCCAAACTGAACAATAAACCGCTGCTGTTCAAAAAATACTTCAAATTAGATCATGAAGCTTGGCACACTAACTGAACTAACTATAAAGCAGCGACTATGTTTTTATTTTTTTTGAAATTACCGTTATTTTCGCCGTAAAAAGCAATTCAAATACGTAAACTTTTGCCGATTTGTTGCCGCCTCCGTCTCGCTCGCACTCAGTCCGCGAGTAGTATGGTGCGAGCGAGATAAAAACCTGAGGTTGGGTGGGCTCGTAAGTGGGTATCTTATGTCAACCAATAACTCCACTGCGGCACAACATCCTGTCCTCCACCTTCCTCATCCATTCAGTTCCACTTTTTTAAGATCGCCGTTCCATCTATCTGGGGGGCGTTCCACAATACGCTTGCCGATACACGCTCTCCACTCCAGGGGCCTAAGTCTCTCAATGGTGTGTTTTTGACAGATTTGCCATACAAAAACTATCAAAAACTCACCGTTGATAGACCATTGTAACGTTTATAAATTAGTAGACTTAGGCCCCAGGACTCGTCTGCTCCACCAGCCATCAGTCCTTCGACAAACATGGCCTGCCCACTGCCACTTCATCTTGCTTACTCTACAAGGATAATTGCATTGCAGATTATATTCTTCAAAGAAACTCCGAGCACCTACATTTTTTTTGTAATCTTATCAGAATTAATTAAATTTCCAATATAATCCTACTAATATTATAAATGCAAACGTTTGTGAGGATGTTTTTTACTCTTTCACGCAAAAACGGCGGCATGGATTTGAATGAAATTTGGCACACATATAGTTTATAACCTGGATTAACACATAGGATACTTTTTATCTCGATATTCCCACGGGATTTAGACTTATGCGGGAGAAACCGCGGGGCTCTGCTAGTATTTACATAATTTAAAAAGTAACAGACTTAAAATAATAATAATAATAATATATGTACAAGTATATAAAAGAGGGGAAATAATCATAGGGGTTCAAAAAATTCATCCGCATCGCTGTCAACAGGAAAAGTGCGCCCAAATGGCTGGCAGCATGTCCAGAATACTTTTGTCCTTATTTTTCTAAACTTATAACAAGCTACTTGTACTGTAAACGAATTAAAGTGTGAGCACACATTAACGGGTTCATTATGGCATAGGAAACATTTTAAGAGCTTTAAAAACATGATAATTATGGCTAGAAAGGGGGTGACTACCGAAATGACGACTAATGGAGAAGTATGGAAGAAAAATATATGTATGACCCCAAGTAAATTTGCATAAGGTTATGAGAATGATGATAAAAACTTATAAAGCACTTTTTAATTAAAAATGATATAAAACAAAAACTAACGCTTTTATGAGCTAAGTTAGAATACTCTGTGATTAGATTACTGCATTCAGCACATCGCATGCTTTAGCCAATAGCTTTCATCTCTTTTTTTAAAGTTGCTTAGGAAGCACGTATTACAATTATGCTACACGCGTACCGACGTACGCTACGAGCGTAGCTTGTGTTACGCTCGTAGCATTAGATAAGCGAGTCGCGTTTCGGGAATGGTAGCGATCGACTTCTAGAGAAGGAACGTGTTCTGGTATTAGCATTGTATTTTCTTATTCAAGGTATTTTTGAAATGGAAGAAATTACACGAGCTTTTGAAATTTCAATCCTACGTCTACATGTCTAAGGTATAATCTTATTCTAGAGGATCCGATTACCTATTACCATCTTTCTGTATACTATAGGTACTTATACTGTCTCGTTGGTTTAGTGGTCGCAAGCGCTACTTCTAAGCATGAGGACCTAAATTAGATATCCAGGTCGGGAAAAAATGTTATTGGGTTTTTCCATCAAGAATTTCTCAGTAGGTAACAGCCCTGAGTCAGGGTTTGTGCCCGGTTGATGGCAATAGGCTCGCCCCTGTTACATGGACTAAGATATAACTGGCAAAATGTGGGGTACTATATATGTGGACCTCTGCGTAACAAATATGTATGTTTGAAAGACTTACGCCTCGATTTATACCACACTCATCAAAATAACATAACATCAAGCCTTCCACCGCAATCCGTCGCAGCACTAAACCATACGAGTATAATTCGGCACAAAACAAAGGCAATAAAACGAAAACACCGATTTATTAACCCTTAGATTATCGTACCCGACTGCTGCCATAAAGAAAGGAGGTATATGTATTAGCATGTGACCCTGCCGGCAGTCTGAATGTTTTATGGTGGAAAAATCAATGTTTGACTCACGGCAACTCGTTGTGTGGTATCGATCTGATTTGGTTGGGGTATGGATTAGACAAAGTGTGGATTGCTTCAGGGAGGCAATTCCCGTAATTCTTAAGAACGTTAGCATTCGCATCTCATTCGCAATCTGTCAAAAATACAATCAATTTACCAACATTTTTGACAAGTTTGACAGATTGTGACTTGAATGTGAACGTTTTTTACGTACGAGAGTTGGCCTTCAGCAAGAAGAATCTTAGTGGGGAAGAATCTTGTGGTTGTTAACGCCAAGATAATGTTTGGCAGAAACCTATCCTTTGAACAAAATATCTATGATTATTCTCAATCGCTGTCTATGAGAAAGCCCCAGCAGTGGCTAAAGTGCAGAAAAACGTTAAAATGAGGGCCTTTAGCTGAAGTTTTTAGAATTTTTAACCATCCAGTTTTCACTAACTTATATCATAAAATACTAACTTATTCTTTTCTTTTGTTTTTTGGTAATTAATTCATTTGCGCTCTTTTTATACACACAGCATGAAAAAAGTAATCAGCCTTCAAATGCATGGGGCATTTGAATCGAGTAAGTATTGAACATTTGAGGAGCTTGTGGCTAAGTAATAACAACCACACAGGCAGATCCAACAGGTTAAGCTACGCTTGCCTGGGTTGGTCGGTGGATAGGTGACCATCTTTACATACCGAGACTCCTCCATGCCTCGGAAAGCACGCTAAGCCGTTGGTCCCGGCTGCCATTCGTGGATTTTTGACAGTCGTTACAAGTCGTCAGAAGCCCGAAAGTCTTACAACCAGTAGAATTACGGGTTATCGTATTACCCAGTTACTGGGTTGTGGAGGTCCGATAGGCAGTTGTTCCATTTAAATACTGGAATTCAGCTGCATCCTGGTTAGACTGGAAGCCGCCCCCAACATAGTTGGGAAAAGGCTAGGCAGATTGGACTGCTCGTGCTGTACTGCTACGAAGTGTTGAAGTTTTGTATGGTACAGTTGATAACTTTTCGTGATTACGATGTTGATATCCAACATAGTTGGATAAAGTTGTTCAGTTCGATGGTCTGTAGGTCAAATTTAAGAAAATTTGACAACACCTTTTTGATGCACGCAGTATAACTTGTATTATTCATACCCTACATGTTCACAAATCGTTTATACTGATAGTTTATTGACCTAGGAAGACATAATAGCTGTTTATAATAGACTTTGCTAAGGCTTAGTCAGTTGGCGAAAGTATGACTAAAGCCAAAATAAAATTAATATTACAAGCGTATTACACTACACTAAAGAAAGTTAGTATTACACTGTAATGACGATGGAGATTATTTAAACCTATTCGCCGTGTTTTTTTTATGGATCCGCATTGGTAGCCCGCGAAATTCTATAAGAACAAATCTCTTATGTAAAAGTTCAGGATTAAATCTAACATAGAGAGGTGTATTCATGATTCTAATGATTATATTTCTGTAAAAATATATTATTGCTAAGATCGCGAATCATATTTACAACCTAACACTGACCTGCAAATTGCAAAAAACGTAAGAAAATTTGAATTTCGCGAGCTACCACTGCGGATCCTTCTTAATGAAAAAATACCATCAGGTGCGTTGCATCCTTAAAACTAAGCTGGAATGTCTTGTGCCTGTAATACCACTGATTCTTCGAAAAGCATTCGACTGAAGATGATTTTTTCGGCAAACATAAAGCAGAAACCAAGGAATCTTCGTCTTTCGTAGATATCAGAAATCGCTGAAGGCAATATGGCCGCCCATTGTGTTTAATTTATTTTCTTTGATATATATTTTTCTGGTGTAACAGAACATCACGCCTGTATTCCCCGAAGGGTTAGGCAGATGTGTTCGCCAGTTAAGTTTAAGTTCCAATGTAATACCATATCGCAAAAAACGAATCTATTGCCAATAACCGAGTACAAATCTGACTCCAGGCTGCTACTGAGAAATTCCAGATGGAAAATTCATACTCAGCACAAGCGCTTGCGACTACTAAACCAACGAGGAAGTGTAGTTAAAACATAGCAGAAATAATAACTATTGTTGGCGCCGCTGCGCGCCAATTTGACGCTGTCAATGTCATCAACACTTTTGACGTCTAGATGACACTTGATGTTATCCAGACTCAAAAGAACCGCTTGTGCCAGCCAGTTCTTCCTGGGGCCTAAGTCTACTAATTTATAAACGTTACAATGGTCTCTCAATCACCATTGAGAGACCATTGTAACGTTTATAAATTAGTAGACGTAGGCCCCTGTTCAGTGCCGATAAAGACTGAATGACATGTGTTACCGTGTCATCATACATTTATTTTCTCTTTTATTAAAGTAATTAAACTGGTAAACTATAAAGCATCAACGGAGTACGTTAAGTAACTCCCAAACAATATGATAATGATACTAATTACAATTCTGCCCGCTCATTTCTTCCAAGGGGTTGGCAGTTCTTTCACCAATATCAGCCAACATAATCGTTTCTTAAAGCCAGGTCACGCCAGGTGCAACCATAACCGAATGGGCGTATAACCATAATCGGCCATAAAAAGTAACGGTTTGATAGCCCATCATCGCATTTTAGGTAATCTTCATAATTATAGTAACGCCACACCTTTAAGGGAATTGATAGAACAGTGGACGGACCAATAATTAAATGTGTGAGTAGGTAGGAAGGAGTATTCAAGTACAGCCTCGTACAGACAGGCGCGACGCGACGACGCGTCGAATACATGCTAATGTTGCCCTAGTCATTAAGTCAGAAATGTATGTAGTGTAAACTATTGTTGGTTAACCTAAATAAATAAATATATAAATAAAAGAATAAATAAATAAATACATACGTGATGTTATGTTATGTTTTCCGTCAATTTTCGAAATAATAATATTTGGTGAAAACGGAAATTATTTATAACTACAAGAGAAACCGTTAGCAACAATTTAAAAAGCTCTTCTAACTTTAGCCAGATATCGAACCCTTATCTCTTGACAAACAAGTCCCTCTTTATATTCCACTGACCTACAATAAAATGTGACCGATAAGTAAAGTCACACTGCAAACAACTTTTATCCATAAAATAAAAAATAAAACGCGATTTTTAACAAATTACGCTCACCCTAGCAACTTTTTTTTTGCAATAAGCACTTAGAATCGGAATGGTATCTACTTAAGGTGGGTTTAGACCAAACGAAACGAGCGAATGCTCATTCTATCCCCACTCCATCAAATTATTTTTGTGTAAACAGAGACAGAGCATTCCTTCGTTGTTCTATCTCTTGTTTGCGCAGATTATATGGAATGTTCTAAGAATGCTCGCTCGCTTGATGAAAACGACGCACGAGCGCGCGAACAGTTGCCTAAAGCGTTCTTTTGTGGTCGGACGTGCTCGCTGCTCCGCTGCTCGAAGCCATCTCTTCAACGCGTCCTGGTGTTCTAGCGACTTGACCGATGTATATCCTATTTAATTATGGATTGCTCTCGAGAAAAATGTCTACTTATGATAGAAGTCTACCATAATTTGATATGTCTGTAGGATCCTACATATGAAAATTATAAAAACACAAGCCACTAGCAAGATGCCTGGTAAGAAATGGCAGACCTGAATGAAGTGTCGGAAAAGCCAGAAAAAGATGGATTCAGACAATACATAGTGTACCTACATATTCTACACCCGGCCACAGACACTTGACGAATGAGCAATGAGCACTCGTTCGCTTGAGAGCATGTGCAAGAATTCCAGTTCTTGGTTGTTGTCATTCTTGCTCGTGTAAATGATGAAAACGAATTATCGTTTACACCAAAAAAGCAATAAAAAACTACGGTCTGTGCTCTTGTTTTAGCTCTAACTGTATCTATATTCGTTTGGTCTAAACCCACCTTTAGATAAAAGCGCACATAGAATCACAATTTTCCCTACACGTGATTACGAGTGAAGAACAAACAAATCAATGGAAATGGCTTTCATAATAAACTAAAGAGCTATCTATAATGATACCGTTTGATACACAACCCCTTATCATTATGCAAAGTGGACCACTACGGAGAACACGTGAAGGCAATTTGAACATTATCTATACTTAGATTATAGATTATTTTCGTATCAAACGGTGTATTTTTGTACTTGAGTCGAAGATATAAATAGTAATCGTTTAGTTTTTTTCAACAAGAAATTACCTCTAATGAGTCTCCAGTGAGTAATAACTACGTTTAGTTAAAATTATTGTTTACCAAATTGTCACTTCATGCAACTGTCAAATAATGACAGTAAAAGTGTTTTGAGTAAATGGAAAATTATTTAATTTGATAGTCATTCTGCTAAACAATTAATTTCACTGACTTTTTATGTAATGTTTTAGGTCTGAATGAGGCAAATAAATGATTTCTTTTTCTAAATGTGGATCGATCGGTTTGCTATGAGGGTTGTCTACGGATTGATGGTTGTTCTTATGTAGATAGATATTGAGAGAGTTTTCATAACTTGAATAAAAATAACATCACGCCTTGTTTCCCCGAAGGGTTGAGTAGAGGCGTACCTATAGTACACCCACATTTCGCCAGTTATGTTTAAATCCCATGTAATATTAGGGGAAGACTATTGCCATCAATCGGGCACAAATCCATACTCCGGGCTGATACTGAAAAATCCCGATAGAAAAACCCAATAACACTTTGCCCAACCTGGGAATCGCACCCAGAAAAATAAATCTAGGTATTAAAGACCGTTCTGATTGACTTACAAGTTTTTACAAAGTAACCAGAAAGTTTGATAGTCAGGGAAATCGGCGCAATCTAGGAATCATTTTATAAAAATCTTAAATATGATCTTTACTCACGTCCATTATGATTTTGTAACTAACCCTTACTTTGAAGAAATATTGATCTTGAAACAAGCTTAAACTGGTGGTTGCTAAATTCAGACTAATGAGGCGTCTGCTGCATTAAAGTTAGTCTTGAATTAAACATGACAAGAGCATAGTCTGCGAACATTACAACCTCGTATTTTTAATGAAAAAAAAGAACCAACAATGTTCCCTTTTTAAAACAATTTAATTAATTAATATGCAAAAAGGAGAAAAAGTGTGAATAAATAATTAGAACAGTGTTTATTGAGCTAACTAAGGGAGGGTTATCTGCCTATCCTCATGGGAAAAAGGCATAAATTATAAGGAGTTAACATTTTATTTCAACGCCTGATAAAATACACATAGCAAAATGTTGCGTCAGGTTAACAATATTCTCCAACTAATCTACTAGGAACTAAAATTATTTTTAATGTAAAAGGGAAATGCTAAAAGCCTTGTTTTTACCTTACTTAGCTTCACTGTAGTAATACTTACGTGGCTTATATGCATTCATAACACGCCATCTGTCACAGAATGAAAATATACGAGCGAATTATGTAACTGGAAATTAGCTTTGGCCCATTTCGGTGGATTACTTAAGCGTTGTTTTTCTGACATTGTTCTGATTTCTTGTGTGGTATGTGGGGTAGGTATGTTTTTACCACATGCATACAAGTTGTTAATAAAGCCGCACTTTTATTACCCTCCCCCCGTTTAAATGTTTGAGATTGGGTAAATGATTTTAAAGAATAGGCCACTCCTGTGTATTTAGTACGTGAGCCACTCCCAATCTCACGAAATAAATATACTACCCATTCCTGTGGTTCAGGATAAAGAAGAGAAAAACCAAGAAAAAAACCTTTGACAAGCAAATATACAATAAGGCAATGCGATGCGCAATATCACGATAACAGAATAATATTAAAGCTTATGGTTTCTTAAAAAAGTGGTCACATAATAACGGCTGTCAAAATACACGGCGTTTTTGACACCTTTAAGCCTCGTGCAGACTGACGCGACGCGATGGTGCGACGCGACAATACAATTTATAAGGGAATTTTACGATAGAACAATAAAATTACCAGTGTCGCATCACGCCATTCTGCACGAGACTTAATAACAAATACTGGTGAAAATTACACATTTTCAAGAGGGTCGTTATAATAAGACGGAACCGCTTTCCCAGGAAACCGTAGCTTTAGAGGGCAAAGAATAAAATCAATACAGCTACAAAACAATAAAAAACAAAACAAAAACGTTCAGATAGTGTTCTCAAAACAACAAAAAAAACATCAAGTAACAACTAACGGATAAAATAATGTAAGTATTTCCATGTTTTCTTCACCGATTGTCGGGTATATCCGTGCCGATTCGACGAATCCTTTATTCGAAAACTTTATGCGAAACTTTGCCGAAACTTCGTGAACAGCTCACGGATTGTTTGACGGAACCCCTAGTGATGGGAAATGTCGATAAACTTCAAAGGTAAATGTTTATACTGTCTTTACGAAGGTTTGACTTGATTGAGGGGTGGGTCAGGACAAAGGCTTTTGAATGTCAGTTTGTGTTAGGAAAAGTTTGTTTTATTTCTGATTGCTTTATTTGTACTTACCAGTACTTACCCTAAAATATTTGCTAACGGATTGATTTAGCAGCAGCCCGGAGTCTGGATTTGTGCCCGGTTGATGGCAATAGGCTCGCTTCCTATTACATGGGACTTAGGGCGAATTTCACCAATAAAAACTGAACGCGATCAGCACATAAACCGAGATTAAGAGTTGTCAGTGTCATTATTTTCTTTGGAATATTTACACTGACACCTATTGAATTGAAATGTAATAAAAACTTTAGCTTACTTTGATTTAGTTTTATCAATACAAAGTCAAAGATTAAAGAATCAAAAACTGTCCTTTGTAGCCTTCAAATTTGCCGATAAATTGTAAACCAATTAAGTCTAAAGTGCCTTATTTTAACGATGGCTAGAAACACAGACTATACGTCTACTTCTACATGATAGACATACGTACTGTCACCAAAATACTTTTTTCTTTTTGTGTCACCCGTTCACTCGATAACAGACTTATACAATACGGTGATATCTCCCATCACTAGTTGAGATTCCGCGGGGCTCACCCTTTCAGCGCACACTTTTCAGTCCAATGTTCGGGGATTAATAGTTTTTTCTTCAAAACTTAGGCTTAACTGAACATTCAGGTTCTTTCCAGTGCTTTCGTAATTGTTACAAGTGTAAGACGATTTGTGTTTGATATTATAATGATTGATTGTTTTATTTTGATTTTTTGAATGTTAGAAACGTCATTTTTCTTGTGTGAATTGTAGTGGATACCGTGGGAACATAGTGCGTTTGCGTTTCTTAATAACATAACATAACATCACGCTTGTGTTCTTGAAGAAATTTTCCCACATTTCGCCAGTTACGCTCAAATCCACGTATGGGGGGCGATCCTAATGGCCCAAAATTTGGCAAATTCTAGTGTAAAGTTTCCAAACAATTAATAGGGCTACAGTTCATTCTGCCTAGCCTTTTCCCAATCATGTTGGGGTCGGCTTCCAGTCTAACCGGATGCAGCTGAGAATCAGTATTTTACATGGAGCTACTTCCCATCTGACCTCCAAAACCCAGAAACTGGGTAATACGATACCCCTTGGTAAGACTGGTTGTCAGACTTTCGGGCTTCTGACGCCTCGAAACGGCTGTCAAAGATCCACGAATGACAGCCGGGACCAACGGCTTAACATGCATTCCGAAGCACGGAGGAGTCTCGGTATGTAAAGATGGTCACCCATCCACGGACCAACCCCGGCAAGCGCAGCTTAACCTGATGGATCGACCTGTGCGGCTGTTATTACTTAGCCTCTAGCTCAATTAATAGGCCTACGGTTAAGTAACATTATGTGAAAACCTAGACTGAACAGTCTAAAAAGTATCCATGAAGTTTCTTTCCCGTTCTTCTCCATAGGAACCTACTACGCTTTAGAATGGGTAACAAGCTTCATCTCTCTGACTGACCGACTCCTTATCAATTCAAAAGCGCCTGTAATTGGTTTAATTGAAATAAATGCTTTGAGTTTGAGTTTGTGATCTTCTCTTTATAAAAATAGGCCTTTGCTCCGTAGTGTAACAGATCGATATAACCCATCATTTCGATTTTTCTTCCACCCCAGCGTTACATAAGCACATATCGAAAGTTCTACAATACGTTTACCGCATACGCTGAAGGGCGAAGTAATGGGTGTCATCAATAAGAACGGATCGGAACGGCGCCGGAGCGTCGGTTACCTACAGTTGTACGGCACGCGAGGTGGGCCTGGATCTAGAGAATATGGATGTGGTAGATAAAAGAGTGTCCGTGGAGTTTCTTGCCCGTTCTTCTCCATAGGAACCTACTACGTTTTGGAATGGGCAACTAGCTTCATCTTTCTGACTGACCGACCCCTTGACAAATAAAAGCTTTGAGTTTGATCTTTGGGAGGTGCAGTCCTCGACGGTGCATGTGTGGATGGCACATCTTATGCAGTTATAGGCTAATCTATTTATCTACTTAATAAAAAGCCTAAACTGCTGGGTCTAAAAGCATACCATTTAGCACACACAAAAGTTCCATAAATGATTATGATGGATTTAAAAAAAATCTTCACCTAAAATGGTTTATTAGGGGATGAAAATTTGTATGGAAGTTAGTCATTTCTGCCCTTGGGAAATCCCATCGGGCACAAGCCTTGCCACGTCATAATTACGTTGTTTCTTTGAACCCCGGCTCAGAACAGAATACTCTGTACCGTACGCATGGAGTGAAATCCATGATTTCCATCCTTTTGTGCGTAAAAAGTAAGTATGTGTTGCAAATAATTATTGACTTATCAATAACTTCCATGTGCTAAGGCGTGACGTATAATAATAAGATACCTAAGGTATTCTAATATTATAGTTAATATTTTACGAGATAGATTATGTTATAACTAAGAATAGTGTCAATATTTTGCACTTTTAAACAATTTCGTAGCACTTTCTTAGGGTCTGATAATTGATAAAAAACACTTTGTTCATGTGTTATTATGTATAGCACTATTGATACACTACACTAACTCAGATGGTTTAGTTCTCTTTAGCCTACGCATATGTAATAACTTCGTATGTGGTCCATATTCAGCAGTGATATAATATTAAACTTGCTATTCCTTTATATCTCTTCCAGATTCTGTAACTCTTGTACAGTTTTCCTTAGCTACAGTTTACGTGCCAAAGAAAGGTAGAATGATATACTTAGATATGTCAGCAGTATCTGGATTACACGGCTAAGCTTACTTAGACACAGACAGGATATTTGGAAAATAAAGTCACGATTTTGAGACTATTTCTTTCTTTTAGTGAAAGGAAAAGAAAGGTATTGGAAAATACAGAGGCATTTTATTTTATCCGATTGTCATTATCATTGAGCCTTCTTCTTTGTAAGATTATGTTTAGATCCTCATCCAACTAAACAGTCTAATCCATCAGACTGTACTAACTGTACAAGTAAATAATAGTTGATTCTTTATTCGTACTAGACTTTTTCATTTTTTTTTTTTTTTTTTTTATGAACAACGGGGAAGCTCTTGGCCAGAATCTCACCTGATGGAAAGTGATGATCAGGCCGAAGGTGGAAGCGAGCTTCACCCGGAATCCTCTACCACAGAGGAACTGGCTATCTTATCTCTAACTGCCGGAACACAACAATGCGTTTAACATTGTTGTTATGGCGACAGACAGAATTATTGAACAACGATTATGGTATTGCAAAATGTTAAGCTGGGTACTGACCGGCGTTACGGGGCGTAATGTAACATTCGCAACGAGCCTCAAACGTTACGTCGTGTCCTAAAATCCGTATAATTGCTCGCGTGTTCGTGCTCGTTTCCCCGTACTGACTGCACGAACGCTCGCTGTGTAACACGTTACATTACGCCCCGTAACGCCGGTCAGTACCCAGCTTTATCAATTATATGAACAGAAGAGATTTTTTTAAATAAGACTTCTTTGAGAGACTTCTTCGCGTTTATAATTGTAAATTCTAATGTTAACATTATATCTGTAGTATGACGTGTTGCACTTGGGGAGCAGTGAAAGCGTATAATATATTTTATTAATAATTTATATTTAATCATCGAGTTGAGTGGAACAAGGAAAGCGAGGCCTCTGCCCTGCAGTGGGACAATACAGGCTCATTATTATATTATTATTATATTATTATTATATTAAACGGTGTGATTTAAAAGAAGATGAAGTAACAAAAAATGAAAAAAGTATGCTTAGATGGTTTGATCATGTTGAGAGGATGGAATGAAAGGCGACTAACAAAATCTATTTACCAAGCAAATGTGGGTGGAAAAGCCGGGAGGGGACGCCCTAGGAGGACATATACTGACCATATAGAAAGACTGGCAACCGGCGTGCGTGTATGACGAGATGTATGAACGTTAACAAGGCAAATGGAATTTGTAAGTATTGTAGCAGGGGGCGCTCTGTAGTTTACGCCTACCCCCATGGGACAAAGGCGTGAGTTTATGTATGTATTATATTTTAATTTAATTTACAAATCATTGAATTTTAATTTTTGATGCTACAATAAAAAAAAACACTGTTATTTCATAGTTTTAATTAAGTTTCAGTCCCCATGACTGCCAATTTTTATTTTTGTTTGGTTTATATACAAGCCTTTACCAACGGGTTCCTTCATCAAAAAGGATTTTCTTTCCTTTGAGGCATACGCCTTTATTTTCGCTGGCACCTTTCAAATCGGAACACAGCAATGTGTGTGAGGACTGTGACTGCAAAAATAGTAGTTTGTACTTCACAGAAAACTCTTTGACACGGCCCTTGCTTTATTAGCTAGCAAATCGAATTCACTGCCGTCAATGCGTCACATGAAGATTAAAAAAAAGTTTAGACTTTGAAAGAAAAGGAAGCAAAGTAGTTATTTGTTACAGAAATAGATACGTGCAAAATAGTACATTTCTGTCGAGGCCAGCAACTTTTTCACCCACACATTTTCACGATCGTCCATCAATGCCTGGTTGCGGCCAAGGCTTGAATAGTGCTTTTCTCAAATAATGCGCCGAAATTCAAACAAAGTAAATTAATTATAAATTCCAGAATCAATGACGGACAACGATAATTTTTCACGCGCCAGTGTGTACATTTATTTCTTCTTTACTTTTAATCGCAATTTAAATAAAATCTTTGATAAGTAACCTCCTTGGTTGTCATGACATGTGTTGAAGTAAAATGTTCGTTCCATTTTTAAATAACACGACAAATATGAGTTTACATAGTAATTTATTTGGCCGCTACACAGGACAGATATGGATTTTCATAGTAACATTGCTGGCCGCATCGTCACTTGTTTTTGACCAGTACAGCTATTTCAATTTATCTCGAAGAAGGTTGTCGAAATAACGCTCGAATTTCCAAGCATGTTTGAGAAAAAATAATGAACTCGAGTTATCAGAAGAATAAAACAAATAGGTTGCGATCTCCTTTCTTTTTATTTTCAAAAACTGCTGAACAATACAATCTGTACATCGAAGTTTGTTTGTTTTCAAATTGGGAACGTTCTCGTGTGCCAGCCAGTCCGTGATAGTGAGGCCGCCGCCACGAAGTCAGCGGCAGCGGCACGGAGGCGGCGGCGGCAGCGACGCGGGGAGCGGCGCCTTTCAACGCACTGCTTCCGCACCGCCGCGCCGCTGGCATCGTGTCCGCGGCCTGACGTCACTGCCTCGGCACGTTCCCGCACGGTTCCGTGCCAAAATTATGGAATAGTTATAGAAAACTTTCTACGGATTGTCAAGGGGGATGGGTGAAGGTGTATGTACTTATACTCTGTTCCAAAAGTATATGATCTTTGGCTGAAGATCTGTTTTGGTTTCATTTTAATGACGTGTTCCATTTACTCCTACTTAATGCGGTTAACATAGAGTAAATATAAGGTGCTATAAAAATATCTGCCACGGCTGCAATGGGAGATAGTATTGTGTTTATAGATTACAATAGTAAAGATAAATTATTGATCATGTGTCATATTTTTTTTCATACAAAAAATTGTACGTATAAATTTGCAAGTGTCGAACTAGTCAGCTGATTTCAGTTTTCATTCACAGAACAGATGGAAAGAGATAGCAGTTGTTTTCATTGACGAAGTGCACTTCGCGCGTAATTTGTGAACCACGTTATGCAGAGTAGAGTCAATGTTTATTTAACTACTTTATTTTCTCAAATTGATTTAACTGTGCGGGGGTACGAAATTTCTTCACTAATGTTATCTTTAAACACAATACTACCTCTCATTAAAGCCGTGGCAGATATTTTTATAGCACCTTATATTTGTAATGGTTGACTGTTTTTAAATTCAGCAATTTTTTAATTACCACTTTTACACTACAAATATTTTTTTGTACCTATGTACGTATTTTTTTTAATATTCCTTTCTTCTTGTCTTTATCCGATAATCAGGTGTAAATAAACTGTTTAATATATAAATAAATAAAAAACAACAAATTATAATTTATTAAATTAGTTGAATGGCTTCAATTGAGAAAAAAAACCAGCTCATTTAAATTTTCACCCTTATACAGACTGTGTTATAATCTTTTCATGTAAATTAATTAAACAAGAGCTGCGTATTATCCCTTTTTCTATAGTAATTGGATTTACAGCCGTAAATGCCTTATTTTTTTGAAATGCTGACGGATAAATTAAAATTATTTTATAAATAGTACCTACTAGTTATATTATTGTCCATGTGAAATAATGTAATTTTCTCGTTGTTCCAGGTGCAAATGACTTGAGTTTCGTGAAACGTGATGTGAGGAGAGATTCAGCCACCATGCTGACCCGGGGCTTACTACTCGTGCTGCTGTGTGCGGTGAGTACTTTTCTTATTTTTCGTAAAATCGCCCGTTTTTTTACGCACTAGGATGCACTCCGTTGAATTCTCAATGCCATGGTACGTCTCTGAGTTAACACCGTGTGATTAAAATCCAGTACACAATAACAAATTGTCGCAGGAAAATGAAATCGCCCGCCGATCGACTCAATACTATGTTTACGATTTTTCCACGAGTTCACAGCTTTGACTGTCTATCATAACATATATAAATCTTTGAAGAGAAAATTATCTTCATTGCCATAAACAAGGCTATTATTTCATTTAAACCACCCTCAACGAAGAAAACCTTAAGGCACCTCCAGACATGAGAATTAGGCAACACCTCCATTTTATTCATGTCATAATCATTACTCATCTGTCCGACGTGCATAATTCTGCGCAGAGGCAATAAAAACAAATGAACGGAGCTCCGTAGTGACGTCACAGTCGTAAACAGCCAATCGTAAAGATGAACTGCTGTTATTTGTTATACTGTGGCGTTATTTTGTGGATGGGAGTTTAATGTTGGTGAACTGTATTTGTTTCTAGTCTGTGTCAACAGGAGTTATTTATAAACGAGTTTTATATGCTGGTTTTTTTTAACTGCATTTGAACATTTCTGCAGTCCAGTTTATAATATTAAATCATCAATTATTATCAGGCATGTCATATAACCATGTTCCATCGACTGTTCATTGGATTACACGAAGTATATATTCCTAATTTATTACACCATGTGGATAAACCTTCGTTATGAATTATCCGAAACTAAAACCACATCACATGATAACCGAGAGTCAAAATTTATTGAACAGGAAAACATGGTTCCCAAGTAAACATCGAAATCAAAGGACTAGCGTCCCGATATGAACTTATAACGATGGGTGACCGCAGTTTGGATAGCTTTTATGTACTCTATTATAATTGTCTTTAATGTTTATGTGGTTTAAGGGAATAGTTACCTACCTATGAAGATATAACATAGCAAATATTCGCTCTGCTCTTTAATTTTATAACACATAAACATAACATAACATCACTCCTGTATTCCCTGAAGGCTTATGCAGAGAAGTGCCTATAGTATATGTAGAATAGTACACTCACATTTCGCCAGTTATGTTTAAGTCCGATGTAATAGGGTGCGAGCCTATTGCCATCAACCAGGCACAAACCCAGACTCCCATGGTGCTACTGAGCAAATCCAGATGGTTAAACCCAAATAACGCTTTGCCCGATCCGGGAATCGAACCCAGAACCCCATGCTCAGCAGCAGCGCTTGCGACCACTAGACCATGAGGCAGTCTTTAATTTCCACGTTTCAAAAGTGGTGTCAATTCTAGAAACGAAATATAAGAAAGAAATAGTAGTTTATGAAACTGTTGCATAATGAGGGGTATTAAAACACGAGTGTGTACCTATCATACTATACAACTAACGCAATGAAACACATAATAATTATTGTTATAAGATTCGTAAAAAACACTTTCCATAAATTAATCAAAACAGGGTCTAGAGCTCTATAGGTTTTTTTTCCCGAGTCGTATTTGAGTTTCATGGTTAGAATCACCCCCTTGACGGATGCAGTTCATTAAATCGCTTCCCTATGTTTAGCTCTAAATGCAATATGTCATTTGTGGTGTAAATGGCCCTTATCTTCAGAACTTATTAAATACCCTATCAGCAAAATAACGAGTCGTAAATATATAGGAACTGGGGCTGCTGTTTCGACACAGATAATAGAATTCTGTCGCAAATTCCTAATGGGGTCACTAGACGGTCAAAAATGCTTGACAAGTATGAAAAAATCATGTGCTTGTCAAGCAATTTTGACCATCTAGGGACCCCCATTAGGAGTTTGCGACCGAATTCAGTCGTAATAAGATCGCTATCTATATCGAGACTGCAGCCTCGTGTCACAAAACCCATTCCTTCTCTTCTGACTATGACTAGTGAAGAGAACTAAACCGTAGTAATATATGTTTATTATGCAAATATTGTGTACCCGCCATATTTCTATCCACACAGCTCATAGCCTTAATAAAAACATAGTTATATGAAATTGCTCTGGAGGAAGCTAGTGATGCGACTTAGAAACATTTTAGGGCTTGTGGCTGAATAATAACAGCCGTACGAGTCGATAGAAGGTTAAGCCATGCTTGCCGTCGTCGGTCCGTGGATGGGTGACCATCCATTACATATCCTCCGTGCCTCGGAAAGCTTGTTAAGCAGTTTATTAAAAATCTAGCTAATAGACCATGTAACTGCTACCTTTCTCCGGAACCTTTTTACGATATCAATCGGATTCCAAATGTTTATTCGATTTAAATCATTACCCAAACGTATTTATTTATTTGTTAACATAGGTAAAGAAATACGGATCTTATGTTTGATGAACAGAGCGCTATGTTTTGCCGAGGATTACAATTAAAATTAACAAAAAATATTTGAAAATTATACACAATAATAAAATTTATGGTAGGTATTAAATAAGAAATAAATTGAACAATTACATATTACCTACTTAATACTCTAATTATGTCAGACTTCAATGAGGAATATTTATTATGTAATAATATTTATAATGTGTTACGTAAAAATGACTATCAATCATCGACTAATTACTACAAAACATGCCCCATCCCTTAAATGTAAATTATCCTAGTCTCTGAAGAGCTGTATTTTCCTAACGGCAGCAGAAATTCTCGAAGGATCCATTTAAATTGATTCCCTAATGCTAACACATAACAATTTGTAAGCAGGCGACTGGTGTAATTTTCTTGTTACATAGAATTGTTACGCTAATTTCTTCGACGATGTTTAGTTACGGTTTAAGGATAATTTGAAAGGGTTTAGAATCTAGATGTTTTATTAAGTGAGGAATATTTATGAAGAACAGGGTGTAAAGTTCACTCATCCTCCATAGAAAAGGGAGGATCCTTCGACCAGACGAGTGTTGTGTCTGGTGGGTTACTGCCTGATGATTGATGTCGGGATTGAAAACCCTAGGGATATCGCGAAAACACGGATAATTAGACAATGGTGGAAATATTTCTCAATCTTACTGGATAAAAATAGGCTTATGTAGTGCGTTTGTATGTAGGGGGTAATCGTCGGAACTACTGAACCGATTTTGAAATAATCTTTTACTAATGGGAGGCTACAGGATTGCCGACTATGATATTTTATTTTAAATTATCCAAGTTTCACGCCGACGAAGTTACGAGCATAAGAAAGTGTGAAATTACCTGATAAAAAATGTATAATAAACCTACAGTTGCTTCTAATCGCCTGTATGTAGCGACACTATTATCAAATAAAATGCTGAGAAGGCTGTTTGTGTTTGTGAGTTTAAATGTTTGTAAACGCACCCACAATACAGGACAAATTCCTAGCGTGGGCCAAGGCTTAAAAAAAAAAGAAATAGTAATTACAAAAACGTGTTCTAAAAATACGTAAAATACGTTATAAAATCCACGAACCTCATTCTTCAGTTATGAAAACAACGTTACCTATTCTTACTTCACGAATACAGCGGATTTTCCGTACATTTCCTTTCACCTGCAGTGCATTTTCTAACGTATAATATAACAGTGGGGTGCATTATACTTTCATTAGTTGAGGTAATTTGCTGAATCTCTGTTACAGTGCAGATTGAGTTTGTTAGTTTACCGTATGGGACGAGATATGAGCGAAGGCGAAAAGTAGCTTTTTGCAAACTAGATTTCGGTTTGCAGCTAACCGATGACATCAACTGCTGAGATCGCATCAATGGTGCATGACAGATGGTCTACAAGTCGTTGTCAATCTTTGTAAAACTCTTGCATTAGTGTGATGTTTGGACTTAAAAACTGGGTTATACTGTTGTTTTTTCAAATGACGTCTATTTTTGACATGTGAAGGATTTAATTTTGCATCTCTAGCACAAATATTGAACAAAATAGGAAAGTCACGTTTTCGTGTCGCTGTACAGAAATTGTTTCAGCTCCAATATGAGCGTATTTGGATGTAACAGTATCTATCTATACAGCAGAATATGGTTGCGGCAAGCGAGAAAGACGATACTATGGCGTTATTTAGCTTTTCATACTTTCGGACTTGGTGTACCGAATTTAATACCTAGTAGAAATTGCCATTAAAAATACCGTGAGCAAGCGTAGCGTAGAAACAATGCTTGTTCCTTTCCCACATGAGAAGATACTTTTACCCTGCATCAGAGTGCTCGGCAGTCACAGAGTAGATAATTACTGCATAATTTCCTTCATGCCATATATTACCTACCTAATTACTACAACATATTTCATAATACAGCGTTCAGCGCTCGGGCGTGGCAACACGTCGTGTTCGGGTTCGCGACAAGTCAATCGTTATCCTGAAGATGCTGCCTCGTTGAGACGTGAAACACATGTCGATTTTTTACAGATTTTTTTATGACTCTTTAGGAATAGTTAAGCGTTACTAAAAATATCTACGTCTATTCTATTTTATAATGGATTTCCGCCAAGTCACGCCGGAATCAATTAATTAGGACAAACGCCTGAAGACGGGTAGGCGATTTCAGACTTATATTGACTGTAAGTCCAGGTTTCCTCAAGATGGATGTCAGTAATAAACAAGATAAACTCAGAAAGTATACATGAATTGAAAAAGTCATATTGGTCTTAAAACCAGATTTGGGCCCAAAACCTCGTGCTATCACAACATTATTACTACAAAATAATTAACTTTAAGTTTTAAACTTCAATTAAAACCCAACTACCGCCAAATCCTCGCCAAAATTCTCACTTATGTATTATCACGTGGTATGTACTAATATGTACCTATGTACCACACGCAAAGCGACCGCATGCTATGTAAACCGTAGATGGTTTACATAGCATGCGGTCGCTTTGCGTGTATACGCGATAAGATGCTAAAATTACTAGACATACCAGCAGTATATTGGGGGGCTATGTGGTTGTCTGTGGAGGAGCAGCTATTTGTTGTCGTGGGTGTTCTAAAAGGGGAGTTTGTGGTTTTTCTAGGTGGATGAGCAGCAAAAGTAAGAATTGCCAATACCTCCTATCTGGAAATTTCCGCGTAATTCAGTTTATGGTTTTGTTAAAGTCAAAATCACATGTTCTAGTAAAATCTACCATACCAGCGTGTCTATGGTATTGTCTCCTAACGTCTATGGGAGACCTGTTGTTTTTGATAGTTAGAAGGAGTTGTTGTTTCGCCGTCGTAAGTGTCTATGAGCGCTGCGAGAGTTCAATGACAAAATGCATGCACTGTATGGACAGGTCTGCTCAAACCTGTGTGGTTCTTTCCTCAAAAGACCATTTCAGACACTAATCTACATGGTCCTCCTAAGGGCTGACCAAGATTATGTCTGGACTTTACTGATGAAGATGACGATGACTAAGACGAATGAAGGTGACAGTAATGGTGATGGTGATGGTGATGGTGATGGTGATGATGGTGATGGTGATGGTGATGGTTGATGGTGATGATGAATATTGTTTATAACACATGATGTTACACATCATAATTATGCGACTACTACAAGGTCTGCTCATATTTTTTTTATTTGACATGTAAATGTGATTCCCTATTTACAGAGTTATCAGTTTCATTTAATTTAACGGATCTTGATCTGCAAGACCCCGTGGCTAAGTAATAACAGCCGCACGGGTCGATCCATCAGGTTAAACTGCGCTTGCCGGGGTTGGTCCGTGGATGGGTAACCATCTTTACATACCGAGACTCCTCCGTGCTTCGGAAAGCACGTTAAGCCATTGGTCCCGGCTGTCATTCGCGAATCTTTGACAGCCGTTACGAGTTGTCAGAATCCCGAAAGTCTGACAACCAGTCTTACCAAGGGATATCGAATTACCCAGTTACTGGGTTGTGGAGATCAGATAAGCAGTCGCTCCATGTAAAATACTGGTATTCAGCTACATCCGGTTAGACTGGAAGCCGACCCCAACATGATTGGGAAAAGGCTAGGCAGAATGATCTGCAAGGCCCCCATTCTTCTTACACCATAAAAACACCTAGAGCAGTTCTGAGTTCATTAATTTAATGTTTTTTTTTTTAAGAAACATTGATTGTACTCTACGAGCTGAGACCGAACACTATCAACGCAAAATTAATTAACTTAAGTAACAAATCCTACAAACGTCATGGTTGGTGCAATTTAAAGATTTCCACGTGTGACATAACTCGTACTTATTATTACGTACCTATCTTTTCAACAAAATCAAATCAAAATATTTTATTTCACATAAAACTACATGGGCACTTATGAAACGTCAGAAGCTAGGTGCACGGTTCCAATTGGTCGTTTCATGGAGAAGAGCCGGTGGCGAGGAACTCCACGGTTACTCTTTTAAAAATAATAGGATATTACAATCTTTCCAAATTACTTTGTTAATAGGTAACAACAGTGACGTATAAACCATTCTGGCACTTATCGCTCATTCTAATGCTAACAGGCATGGACACGTTTGAAGGTCATTTATTACTAAATTTTTTAATTACAGTTTTTTTTATTTTATTAATATTTAGTAGAGCATCCACGCGTTGAGATGACCTACAAGATGGGTTGCACGCAACGTGTGACCCATATGACCTATTTAAATCTTATTTTGGTACGACCCTCAACGGTAAGGGTCTTTGATCCCCTTTGGATTAAAAAAGTGAGTTTTCACGTGTTCTTTTATTTATGGGTTTGTACCATAAATAAGCGTTATTTTGGGGAGGGATATGAATAATTCGTTTTCGGTATCATAAATCCATTGTTTCAGAGAAAAGGGAGATTACCTTAAAAAAATGAGAAAAAAAAATTGACAATGGAATGTTCTATCCGTAGTTCTATCTGTTTGGTACGTTATCAAGGTTAAGAGCCCTTTTCCTGTCATGCATATTTTCGCCCGCGCCGTGGCTGCCCGCATCCTATCATTTCATACATGTTTTTCCTATAATGCGGGCAGCACACGCGCGGAACGCGGATTCGCAGTGGGCGCGCCAAACGAAATCTCTGTCCTGTGTGGCTATGAGCGTGCTATCACCCGCATGCGGACGATCCGCGCGCGGGCGGAAATACGCATGACAGAAAAATGGGCTCCAAAATACAAAATTCGTAAGGATCATTTTACATTTCAGAAGATCGAAAATGAAAAATCGATCGAAAATCGTTGACATAAAACGACTTAACCTCTTGCCTGAAACTCTCGCATGTTCTTTCTCTCTTCTAAACGGTCGATTTTCCCTCCTCGTGTAAATGTGAGGCGAGCGACACCGCTATTACTTCGAAAATATATTGCCATACGAGTAACAATATCTAGGCAATGAAATAATTGCATTATTTATCGTCAAAATTTAACGGCACACGAAATTATCAACTAAACTCTAATAAATTAATTAGATCATAAATGATTGATTAGTTCCCCCATCAGGTAATAATAAATATAGGTAATAGTTGATAATTATAGCACCTCGCTTTGCACGCTATAAATGTTTATTGGCATAAATTATTCAAAGCTATAAATTTTGCTGCATTAATGCGTTAGGGTTTGAGCTTTATTTTAACATTCATTTAACGTTAATAAGTTGTTGCGTTATTTTGCAGTTGTGATTTTGATTGTGTGGCGGCTTCTACATCGCCACATGCAAACTACGTATCACACTGATGTCTCGCAAATTTTGCATCACGCAAGCAGAGTTTACCACGCACTAGCATACAACGACCCGACATCAACTGTCGGGCAGGTAACCCGCAAGACGTCGGAGGATACTCCCTTTTCTGTATAGGATGAGTTAAAGATTTTTACTCAGTTTCTCATACCTCTAAAATTGCAAGAGGTTTCTGTTGACATTTAGCAATAAGTTTAAAATTACTACCGTAGAGAATAACTTTAGAGGAAATATTGTTAGAAATCGAGGAAATGTGACATCTACCATCGTTATCATTCCATCTTCACCTAACTATGATATATGAAAGAAAAGTTGAGACGTGAAATACGTGTCGATTTCTTACAGGGTTATTTTATGACTCTTTAGGAATAGTTAAGCGGAATAGGTTACTATGTATTTTACTAAACGCAGTTTCCATTGTGCACAGGTGTTTTTATTCTGCCTCTTCAATCATCGGATCTGTCTAAAACGGTTCCCTCGCCATTTGTAAGCCAAGCATACAATGTAGCACAAATAAATAATACGTAATACGAGCGAAATACGTAACAATCCTGTATCGATTCTTACCGTCTGACATTGTCTGACCTTCACTTATGTACAGTCACCTGCATAAACATCCATCCAGTTAGAAAAATTCAAAAGCCAATTTCTCCTAAAGTACTGATTATAATTTTATGGTGAAAAGCATTATAATATTTTCTATCACTACTTATACCTATAAATACTACCTATTATAAAATCTAGCATTTGCATATATTATAAGGAATAATAAACTGAATGGAGGAGCTCGTGGCTAAGTAATAATAGGCTCACGGGTCGATCCATCAGGTGAAGCCATCTTTCGGCCATTTATCGGGATACCTCCGTGCCTCGGAAAGCACGTTATGCCGTTGGTACAAGCTGTCATTCGTGGATACGTTACGGGTCGTCAGAAGCCCGAAAGTCTGACAACCAGTCTTACCAAGGGTTATCGTGTTACCTAGTACTCATTGGGTTGTTTAGGTGAGGCAGTCGCTCCATCTCTTGAATCCGGTTAGACTGGAAGCTGAACCCAACAAAGTAGGCAAAATGTTTATGACTAATTTGAAATGTGTCAATCGTTAAATTCACCAGAAAATAGTTTTTAAATTCTGATAAGTAAATAGGCACATATGGATGCTTGTGACTGTACTTCAGGTAAAGTTCTGCAATAATTTGACACTAAGTCTGATGCAGATATTAAAGTTCTGAAAGTAATTTCAATAAGTATTTTAGATGTGGAATGCGTTTGACTTTGATTACTCACCATTCTATGAAAGACATTCCACCAACTGTTGCTAACAATAGTTTGTCAATATTAAAGTCTTAGGGCTGATTTCACCAATGAAACTGAACGTGACGCTGTCAATGTCAATATTACAAACAAAATAATGACACAGACAGCTCTTAAAAGTCGCTTATGTGCTGATCGCGTTCAGTTTTCATTGGTGAAATTCGCCCTTAATAATTATGTAGTAAGGGGATCTTTTTTTTTTTCCACCACCACTTGTAAGATTGGTTCTCAGACCTTCGGGCTTCTGACTACTCGTAACGACTGTCAAAGATCCACGAATGACAGTTGGAACCGAGGCACTGAGGAGTCTCGATATGTAAAGATGGTCACCCATCCACGGACCAACCGCGGCAAGCGTAGCTTAACCTGATGGATCGACCCGTGTGGATGTTATAACTTAGCCACGAGCTCCTCTGTCAGTAAATGAATGAATGATTTAATTTGATTATTATCAGTTCCTAGAGCATAATCTCGTTCCAACCTCATTCTTAAAAAAATATGATTGACGTGAAAAATTGTTTGTACAAACTTACTTACAGAAATAACACCATTTATCATCATAGTTCATAGCAGAATAATTTGCACTAACACGGGCTTGCATAGAAACCAAGAAAATAATTCAAACCAAAAATGAAATTCAAATAAACACTACTTACCTCCTTGATTGAAAACAATCAAGCTAGACGTAACCCCCCTCATATTCTCTTCCATAAGTAGGTACTCGTAAAACAGTGGTACTCAATAATTTAACCCTCGCAGTTGATGCTGGCTGCATCCACTGAATAAATACAGATTTGTCACAAACTACGCGGAGTTGAGGTGCGCCCGGAACTGATTCAAGTTTGTGACGTCGAAGTATGAATTTAAGGTGAAGAGAGAAATGTAAGATATTTTTATAACTGCAATATGGCACGAGTTTATTTTCTCCAGCTTCTATAATTATTATATTATTATAGGTTTCACGATTGTACTGTTTAACAGATTTTGTAATAATATACAATTAAAACAAAATTCTGATTTTGTAACTGATGTACAAACTTGGTGAGTCGAGCTAGTCAGAAAGGTTAGAGCTGTCAGCTGAGTGCTCGCTATGTTTAATAAAATTCTCAAGAATCTTTATTATTACAATAGGTATATTATCAATACAAATAAAATGCATGCATTAGTCTCGCAAAAACTCGAAAATGGCGTGACCTTGAACGCAAAAATCGCTCGCCTGGGGTGGTTTAAGGAAAAAAAAAAATAAGAAAATCTGAAAAGAACAGCCCAAAAATATCGATCTCACTTGGTACGAAGTTCACCGGGTGATCTACTACTATATAATAACCAATTGCCATGCGTTAGTCTCGCAAAAAATCGAAAATAGCTCAACCTATATTTTATATATTATATTTTTGTTTGGTTCGCCTGAATCGTGGTGTGATTGTGTGTTTAGGAAAACAGAAAATTTTGTCCCACGTGGTACGAAGTTCACCGAGTCTTCTAGTATATTATAATTTTACTTCCTAAATGAGTCAATATATGAATCTTTAGTGCAAATAAACGTATATTCTTTCATTATGAAAGGACTAAATCCAGAATATCGGGCTATATTTTGACAAGCACGAGCGGTGAAATGAACATCAGAAAGTATAATGCCATGGTAAAAAAATATTTGGCAGTCAGCAAGGTGTTTAGCCAGACTGAATGTTCAGGGTATGTCTGAGATACCTGTATATGTAAAGCCTTACGGAACCATGACCGTTGCATACTCAAACGTCACACCAAAGAGGATAGCACTTAGGAAGGTCGGGGTTGTTATTGCGAGCAAGTTATACATCCTTGCCTCGATGTTCCAGATTGGTTCACTTCGTATGCTCATTTTGAAGAGGAATATTGAACGACTTGGTTGAATAGACACTTTATCATTTAACCTTTTTGCCGACAAAGTTGGTACTACTTAGGTACTAGATTATGGAAGTTTTTTTTTAATATAGGCCACTGCAACGAATTACGCTACTATAACTGATACTCGATTATTAAGTCTTTATAAATATTAAATACATTTTTAATTATTTCTTTAAAAAAAATTAAAAAAACATTTAGAAATATAAAACAATAGTGCTCCGCCGGTGTCGGGAGCAGGGTCCAAGCTACCGTTGGCTAGGGCTGCAGAGACAGGAACCTCCTCACAATGCGAGCTGTATCGAAGAGTACTGCCTTCTGAATCAGGTCCTTGATCCAACCGCCTAACGAGAGCCTCGAAAGATGTTGGTCGAGGCTTTCGGCCATCAAGCCATTGGCCGTTACGACTATCGGCACAATGATAGCCGAGCTCACATTCCACATGTCAACAACTCGTGTGCTAAGTCTAAATATTTTATTTGTTTCTCTTTCTCAGCTTTCTCGAGGTTCTCGTCATGTGGGATGGTAACATCGACTATCATTGCGCGGCGCGCTAATAGATCTATCATCGATTTTGAACAATTCTGCCAATGATGATGTTGCAAATAGACTCTAAGAAAAAAGGACGTATTTATAACCGACTTCATTACAAGAATGATGAGTCTTGGACTGCTCAACTAAATGCTCATCGAAAATGAAAGAATAACAGGAAAACCCTACAAGGAAAGGGCCTTCCTCTCGTAAACATCATTTCCAATTAACGACACGATTCCAATTTATCATCTCTTATAGGAAATCATAGATAACAAATTGGAATTACGGAATTATTAACTAAATGGGCATATTTCTGTTTTTGCATGTATTATAACTGAATAGTTTGGTCATGTTGAGAGGGTGAATATATTTACAAGGCAGATGTGAGTGGAAACGCCGGGAGGAACGATCTACATTGTAGGATAGACCTTGCCCAGAGATTGCTATACAAAAAAATGGTGTTCTAGTTCCAATACCTTCTTTTAATTTTCCTAAAACCTTCAGCGCAGTGATGTTACGTCACGTCACTAATTCAACTAGCAGATTGTCGTTGACCGGGGCTGTCATACCAGTGAGTCTGAGTGCCGATAGTTATTCAATAAATATCGATTGGGTAGAAACGGCGTGCAAACGAGTGGGGCCAAACGTACTACTGACTAGGTTTTATCAAGGAAATGAAGGAATTCCGAGGAACGGTGAAGAAAAATGAATGTTTTAGTAGGTTATTTTTACCCAACTATGGTGAAGCAAAAAGGAGGGTTATGATTTTGACCGGTGTTTATGTATGTATGTTCATTTGTTCCCTCATAACTTCTAAACTGCTCATCATAGTTTGACAAATGAGGTATTGTTAGAAGGGTCTTGATTGTCCGCTGGTTATAGGCATGACGTCACATTAAATTGAATATGGCGCCCTCTACAGGTTATAAAGTGACGCACTAAAAATGTTTTCATGTTAAAATAATATAAATAAAAATAAAAGTTACAGAAACTAAAACTCAACTACTCCAAAATAGTCAACTGAAAAGATATGAACAAGACTCACAGACAGACAAATTACAAAACTCGTGCCGGTCCAAAGTTTTGCGCCTGATTTTTAAGCACCCAAATAATAGGATTTGTTTGTTTTCATTAAGGTGGGGGAGGATTAAGGCGAGGAGGGATAAAGAAAATATTGCGTGAAAAACTAGTTTTAATATTCTGAAGTTGACTAATGACATTACAATAGTTTTTGATGTAAGATAATTGTAAGCAAATACCATTACGTAATATAATATTATTTTGAGTTATAAACAGTCACATCCTGATACTAATTTTTAATTGGTAATAACCATTTATATTTCTTTGATTCACTTAAACCACGTAAAGCTGATTGTTGACAGTCATCGTCACACAGCCCAGACATCACGAATTCAATCGAATCGACAGTAAACACCGGAATTAAAACTTGGTTTGTTTTTGGGGCAGCAGTTGTGTGCATTGTATTTTGAAACTTAACTGTGTAGATATAGAGTCGTAAATGAATTAATTAATTAGCTGATACATTTTTCATGCATTGCCAAGTATAATTTGGTGGCTTATTGGGTAAAGTGTGGTGAAAGCAGATTAGTTGGTTGATTTTAAGGTTTAAATTAGATTAACACTTTCATCATGTACTCATATGTTTTAACCTAGCCTGTAACTGAGTGTACATTATGCAAATCTATTCTATACTTATAATAAATCTGTAGAAGTGAAAATTCTGTACATTGAAAATATCAAAAAAAAAATGGCGGGGGGTGTTACTAGACCGACACCGAACCAAAAGATGTGATTAAAAATTTTTTTGTCTGTCTGTCTGTTTGTTCAGGCATCACGCAAAAACTACCGGTTCGATTACGATGAAACTTGGTATAATTATTCTTTAATATCCTGGGCACCACACTGGGTACTTTTTATCCCGGAAAAGTATCCTATCCTACGGTTGGGGGGTGTCAAAGTTTGTATGGAAGAATTTTAACGCGCTGTCCGATTAACTCGAAACTCAATATTTATACTTAAACCCAAAAATTAAGAATAACGTGTATCAGGATTTTTCGAAATTCAACCCCTAAGGGGGTAAAATAAGGGATGAAAGTTTGTATGAAAAACCTTATTCCTTGAGGTAATAAACATGAAACTTCGCACGAATAGTTATCTAAATAGATTATAAAGTTTGTAGTTTTAGTTTTTCTAAAAAAAACCCCAAAGGGGGGTTGGGGGGTGTCAGTGTTTGTATGGAAGAATTTTAACGCGCTGTCCGATTAACTCGATATTTATACTTAAAACCCATGGGGATGTATGGGGTAATTTCCGACACTCACGCGGGCGAAGCCGCGGGCAGCAGCTAGTAATGAAATAAATATCACTTACTATCAGCACAAGGTAAGTAATGTATTTAATTATTTCTACCCTTAGCTGAAAACTGCCTTTGTGCCATCAGAAAAAATGTATAACAAGCAAACTTTCCGTATCATTAAATTCACTACGCCAATACGCCAAATAAAATCGCAATGGGAGCAAAGCAAAACGACAAAAAGTTTCACTCGTACCATTTTAGTCACCCCCTCGACACGCCAAAGATTGCAGTGAAATTTCCGAGTCGGGGTTCAAACGCGGGACTTCCCGAGGGCATTCTGCGGAAACAGATTAGGCACATAATTGACGTGTGCATTGTCTGACACGAGCTGAAAACTTGCGAATGGTGGGGAAACTATGTATGTATAGGGTTCTATTTTGGAGTGAATTAAAATAGATTGTAGGTTGGGTTTAGGGTCATTAGACCGGCTTTATGTGTATCCGTGTACTCAGCAAGTCCTCTAAAGCAGGTGATCAAACGCCTGACTAAATCTTTGATTAGTAGTTTTGCTGCTATATGTTGTGTTAATTTCAGTGATTGGTTAACAAATTACACCACAGTAAAGCCAGTATTAGTAAACCAATACAAGTGTTTATCGCCACGAAGTCTATGATATATTTTGAATTTTTAACTATCAACTTTACATTTCCGCACTAGGTAAGTAATTTTCGGCTAACTCAGTTAAACAAGTATTAGAAAGAATTTGTGTGTAAGTTGGTGCCTGAAGACGGGCATCGTCACCGAGGAAGGCGTAAGAAACTGGCGTGAGGATTTGGACTCGTTCCTAACCGATTCGAAGGGAAAGGTATAGCTTATACAAAATAGGAATAAAAATAAAAGTAATAAAAACTAAAACCCAACTACAACAAAAAAGTCAACTAAAAGGTATAAATCAGACATCACAGACAGAAAATTAAAAAAAAAAAATTTAGTTCATTATTATGTTATGCAGCGGGCGCCATATTCAATTTATTGTGACGTCACATAGCCTATAACTAGCGGTGGACGACCAGGACGCTTCCAACGATATCCCATTTTTCAAATTATGATGAGTAGTTTAGAAGTTATGAGGGAACAGATGAACATACATTATACATACATACCGATCAAAATCATAACCTTCCTTTTTGTTTCGCCGTAGTCGGGTAAAAATACAGTATCCTTTTGCTCAGCAGTGGGATAGCATTAGTTAACTAAAAGAAATATAACATTGTAAATAATAAATACAACATGGCGGACGTTAGTCAAGGCAATTTTTAATTATAAATGTTTGGATAGCTGAGATTTAAAACTGCTAAGAGAGCTAACACTTCTTTTAAGGGTAGATTATTAAATAGTTTTGTGTTGTGAGTTGTGTTGTGTAGCGTAATTAGTGCGCATTCTTGGCAAAACAAGTAGACTTGGTCGACAAAGACTGCGTTTAGTAATTTGAGATTTTGTAGTAAATAATAAGTAAGTGTGGTTGGTTTTGTCTATAATTTTTCTAATCAGAACACAAGTATTATAAGCTGCCAGCCTTCTGGGCACCTTTCCTGTTGACAGCGACGCGGACGAATTCTTCGATGCCCTATGATTCTTTCCCCTCCCATTTTCTATATACATGTACATAGTTCATTAATACATAAAATACTTATACGTGTACCTTACTTATGAAAATTTTAAAATATAAGGTATAAAAGTATTATAATATGTGTAGAGTCGTTTGATGTTCATTAGTTTTGTTTCTTAAAAAAAATTGACAAGTTGGTGTTAGGTATGGATAGCGAAACAATATCTTTATGACCTTATTTTCTCTCTCTCTTTCTAATTCTTGCAAATTCATTTTTCCAGCACTTCCCCAAATTTCTATGAGATATAACAGATACAACTACATACACGGTAAAAGTAGGTTCACCTCAAAAACTAGAACAGAGATCTCATCGTTAAAAGAACTCAAAAATGTTGTTATTAAAATCCAGCACCCTGGCTCGTAGCCAGCTCCAGAGCTATGCAGAGGCACATAGTTCAAATATTGGTTATTTTCCAACGCATGGTTATACAGTTAGCGAAAAAACTTTTAATTAATATTCAGTTTGAAGTGAAGTTTCAGATTGCAGGTGTTTCGAAAAAATGTTGTTGATGGTTAATTAGCAAAGTTTTTATCTGAAAAATATTATTTTCTGCTGAGGAATGATTCTTTTTGCTGTCTTAATTGGGTAGTTAACTAATTCGGGCGTGACTTGGCGGAAATTCATCTATACTTATAATAAATCTGTAGAAGTGAAAATTCTGTACATTGAAAATATCAAAAAAATAAATGGCAGGGGGTGTTACTAGACCGACACCGAACCCAAAACTTTGATTAAATTTTTTTTTGTCTGTCTGTCTGTTTGTTCAGGCATCACGCAAAAACTACCGGTTCGATTACGATGAAACTTGGTATAATTATTCTTTAATATCCTGGGCACCACACTGGGTACTTTTTATCCCGGAAAAGTATCCTATCCTACTTTCGATATCTATACCTATTTTAACGCGCTGTCCGATTAACTCGAAACTCAATATTTATACTTAAACCCCAAAATATAATTAAGAATAACGTGTATCAGGATTTTTCGAAATTCAACCCCTAAGGGGGTAAAATAAGTGATGAAAGTTTGTATGAAAAATCTTATTCCTTGAGGTAATAAACATGAAACTTCGCACGAATAGTTATCTAAATAAATTATAAAGTTTGTAGTTTTTTGTTTTTCTAAATTACCCCCTAAAGGGGGGTTGGGGGGTGTCAGTGTTTGTATGGAAGAATTTTAACGCGCTGTCCGATTAACTCGAAACTCAATGTTTATACTTAAAACCCATGGGGATGTATGGGGTAATTTCCGACACTCACGCGGGCGAAGCCGCGGGCAGCAGCTAGTTATAAAATACAATAGACATAGATATTATTATATTTAGTAACTATTACGCTTAACTTTTCTTAGAGAGTCCTATAAAACCCTGTAAGAAATCGACACGTGTTTCACCTCTCAACGAGGCATTCTCAGAATGACGATTGACTTGTAGCAAACCCGAACCCGACGTGGTACCACATCGAGTGCTGGACGCTGAGCGGTCAGCAAGTCAATCGCCATCCTAAGGATATCTCGTTGAGAGGTGAAACACCTACTTATTTATACCTTTTTAGTTGTCTTTTCTGCCGTAGTTGCGTTTTAGCTTTTATCACTTTTATTTCTTTTACATATCCATTGCCGCCATGAGATAAAAATAATAATTATCAACAGTACAAACATTTTCTTCCTAAAATCGGCCGAAGTTTTAGTTTCCGAAGTAGGTACAAGAGTTTCCACTTTCAACATCTATTTTTAAAGTTCCCCAAATAAAAGAGATTGCCAAACACTTTGCAGATTTCCAGTTTGAGAGCTCGTTTGAGCCACTCGCAATCCGCTGCTGAACATATATTTGGGTTCTTTCCATTAATTATTTGTCTAATTATTCCAACATACAATGAATAAATATAATACTCCCTATTATGTATCCATGCACTATACAAATTACATTATTATCATTCATCATTACATTACACCAGCATGGGCGGTCTTATCTTTGTGCACGTATTTAATTGATTCAGGCGAGACTTGGCGGAAATCCATTATAAAATACAAACCGTACAATACCGTGTTGTCGTTGTAGCAACACGTCGTGTTCGTGTTCGCGACAAGTCAATCGTCATCCTGAGGATGCCTCGTTGAGAGGTGAAACACGTGTCGAATTCTACAGGGCTTTTTATGACTTTAGGAATAATTAAGCGGACTAGGTTACTTAATACATGGTGGCAGGGACATCGACGCGAAAACGGTTACCACGTATTCAGTGCATCATTCTGAGCCATAGAAAATTTCCATCGGTTATTTTTTTAAAAATGTGCTGTTCCATACATTTTGACCGTGTAGGTATTGCACTATTGTAGGAAACTGCAGATTTCTTTTTGGGGGGCTCAGAATGATGTACTGAATACTTGGTAACCATTTTCGCGTCGGCGTCCCTGCCACCCTGTATATTTCTACGTCTATTGTATTTTTTTTGTGCACATGACTATTTTTTGTAAACTCGACAATATAATAGATTTTCTAAGGAAATTCCTGGTAGCTAAAACTCACCAGGAATTAAATTTCATATAACTTTGCTGGCGCCTATTCAAGAAAGGTCGACTTTGCTGAAAGAAGGTTGTCAAAAAAATGAACACATTATTTTCACCGTAAAAAGAAATTACGTACCTAAGCTATCGGCGCCTTGAAGCCGCCAGCACCCCACTCAGTCTCGCTCTCACTCAGTCCACTAACAGTATGGTGCGAGTGAGATAAAAGTGAATTTGAGCTCAGGGAGTTGGCTCTTAATTTCTGAAAGGACAGTGTTGTACCGTGTACGCTTTCTTTTCTAAAATTAGCACAACTCTTTCGTCGATGGATAAAAATAAAAATAATTGTGTAACTTGAAGCCTATCTTCAAAACTTCGGAAAATACGAAAAATGTCCTCCATCCACGCTGAATTCGATCTCGCGTGCCGCTAACGCTATATAATTTCAGCAAATCAAAATTTTTTCGATCAAAATAATGCTATATACGGAATATCGCTCGCATACCCTACGCTACCCGCCATAACACTTAAAACGTATCGCAGGATAATGTTCGCAGTAGATTGCTTGGTGTCAATCTAATATTTATGTCGGGAGCGTTATTTACGCAGCAACGGATATTGCCGTGTCCAGGGAATCGTCTTGGCAGATCTCATCATATTACTGGGGCCGTAAACGGGTTAGGGACGGGATTATGAAGAAGTGATACAATTTATTTTATTGTGGCGACAAATAAATTGGTACGTTTTTTGGTACGTGATATTTAAATTGAATTGGCTGTTTACTGGTATTTTTTTAGGCTTCCCCAAAGCTCTTGAGTGAGTGTTTTGAATAATAATGTTTTGATCATACTGGTTCTGTTTTTGTTTAGACCTCTGATTCTTGGCTGGTTTTTCATGGTCATCTGACGAAGATTTCAGTTACTTTTTTGAGCTTTTAATTTATGACAAGACTAAGCAATCGCTTCATACTTATCAGAACGCGTCAATTGTAATTTTTTCCCATTTTTCCATATTAATAAAAAAAATAAGACCCGGGACATTGAACAAACTATCAGATAAACTGCATTACTCCATCGATCTCCATCTTTTGCACGCCAGATTAATTTTATTCGCAAACAATCCGACATCAACCAACAAACGCAATTTATTTCATCACAATACTCTTTCCAATTTTATATAAAATCTGTGATTGGCTAGCAATCTCGGCGCGATCATTAAGCGGACAGGGATAAATATTAAATGGTTCGGTCTCACATGATGCGGTCGCTGTCAGCTTCCGGCACATTTGGTTTGATTTCGACTTTACTGATTTACGTGAGGCTTTATGCGGGCGGGTTATATGAGTATTGTCCCTGATTTGAGTACCTTCTTAGGAGATTTTTTAGGGTTATAGGTAGACTAGTCTTTACGAGTGGCAAGGCTGGAATGTACCTACATTCTAAACATTCTGGCCAGTCAACTCAGCTACCACATTCAAATTAAATCCAATCAAATTCATTAATTTGCTTGAATATGGGTAAATGAGGTAATGTATACAACAGAAGTTCTTTAAACCATATCTTACCATAGCAGGTGTGCAAATAATATTACATTTATCTATAGCTTTTGTTATAAGGGTATTTATTTCCTTATAAATAACACACACGCTGAGCGCTCAAAATAGAAAAAATTAAACAGCGCACTTTTATTTAGGCTTTCATTTAAGTGTGATTTTGTATTAGTGAAAACGTGGCATTAAAGATTTAATAGTGGTGTAATAGTAGTGGCACGACGGGCAGCGCGATCCTTGTCGTGCCCGCGATATTGAGCCAGTCTGCACGAGCCTTGACAGGAAATGCCGGCTGGATGGATATATAAACTCTTTTTATGCGTTTCATTTTCTACTTAAATCTCTGCCGTATTTTGTCATTCGAAATACATAAGTCTTTATTAACTGAAAATGCCACGCTATTGATATTTTCATCAAACAAATGAAAGGCTTCATGTTTAACTTCCCAGAAAACACAGCCTTTTGAGAATAATGCACACCGTTACAAATTAAAATATTTTAATATATTTTATGTCGGTTTCTTGAAAACCATTATCATTTGAAATACACAGAACATATAAAACACTATTATAAAAGGCATAATAGGAACACAATAATGGTATACTATTATATAATAATTTAATTAAAATTTCTTTAATAATTTAGCTAACTAATAGCTGTTCCTAGAAGTGTTCAACATATATAAAACTCACTCTTTCCCATGCTACCGTATTTTCTTTTTTAAGTTTCTGCACAGCTTGATGAGGATCATTCTTAGAAACTTTTAAAAATGTGATTGAATGACTTTTATGTCCTTGTCATTCTTTGAAAAACACAATCCAATTCAACAAAAAATACTTGCAAAAATAAACAAAAATTGTTCCACTGCCTCTATCTCACATAACATCGACCCGCAATCCCATTTCCAGCCTGATTCGCGTTAACAGCTCCTCTTACGCCGCGGCCGCGAGCTACACGCTCAAGCGACACGCGCCTTGCCACAGCGACTGCGGGAAAACAAATGAAATAAGCTGTTTAGAGCAAAGATTTAAATCGTAGTTTCGCCGCGTCAAAAGATCGTCGCGTTTTTGTTTCGTTTTGACACCTCTGACTCTGATTATCGTGAAAACGCCATTTATTATTATGTGAGTTCAATCTTCTGAGTATTTTTTCACGTGACTTAGTACGGTGATGGCAAATCTAATGGATTAAATCTTTTGATCAGAGCATGCCACGTGTCACCGCGACGCGACTTGCGGAGCGACTCGCGCGGGTCGCTTGATGCAAGTCGCGCTGCTTGAGCCCGTGAACGGGGCCTTAGCGGACCGCATTTTATTGTTCAGTTGATGGACCGGTGGACCGATGGACCGTTTCAAGGTTTACCGCTAATATGGTCCGTTACGAGGATCCGTCATTTTCTTTTATTGTTTTGGTGAAATAATTCATGTTTCCTTTATCTATTAGGGATGAAAGAAAATAGGGGGTCGGTCTCGGTCGGCTCCTTGTGTGACATTGGTGCTATAGATGGCAATGGCACTGTTATAATTTCTAACGTCACGATATTATCGTGGACGTCTCGTGACTTCCAGGTCACAGCATCACGATAAGACATGGAAGTAAAATGTACGGAAATATACGAAGACGCTTGTAAATTTCCGTTCACGATAACGTTATAACGTGCACGTATTTCCTGGCGTGTACGCACGAATGAACAAGAACATGGTAAACACGAACATCGAACACTTTGTTCGAATGTGCGTATCAATAACGAACATCAAACAAGTTCGATAAAAATGTTCGTGGTGATCCCATTTAGAATCCATGGCTATTAAAGACAGCGGAACAGTAAAGCGCGAACTGTGTTCGCATGGAGTTCCTGCTCGCTTTGCTAATTTACGTCCAAATGTTCCGTGTTCGTTATTCGTGTTCACCATGTTTTGTTCGTTCATGCGTACATACCTATACATTTTATGGAAGTGGACGTCCACTTCCATAAAGTATAGTTATAAAAGTGCACACTGGGGAGTTTTTCTTAGAACTTTTGTAAAAAAAAATATTGTCGCCGTGTTTGTTCCTTTTTATTTGTTTTTCATTATTATCCTTTACTACTAAGACGCAAGGCGGTACCGTAACAGCTGACGGGCTGACAGCCCAAGTTTATGCATCGCAGCTCCAATGCAGAGGTTCTTTTAATTTACCCAAAATGTATTTCCACGACGTGCCGCAAGCTTAAAAAAACTAAAGCCACGAGGCGAACTCTGTGAACAAAATGTCACACATTCCCCTAAAAAATAAAATAGACACCGGGTAACTTTTTGTTTAACCGTTCTGTTCCTACAAAACAATATTCCGGGGCATTTCTATTTATATTTGTAAACGTTGAAAACTTTTCCCCGGAAATAACTGCAAATTCAAACTATTGTGGGTATTTCTGGTAACTTTTGGGACGTTTTTGGCGCCAGACTGACTTCGGTGGACATACGTCAGGGATTGGATAGATTTTTTGTGGATGTCTGTGTGGCTGTGCACCTCTACCTAACCCTTTGGGGTAACCCAAAGGGTTAGGTAGAGGTGTACCGATAGTAGGTACAGTCATATTTCGCCCGTTATATTTAAATCCCATGTAATAAGGGGTGAGCCTATTGCCATCAACGTGGCACAAATCCAGAGTCCGGGCTGCTACTGAAAAATCCCAGATAGAAAAACCCAATAACACTTTGCCAGTCCTGGGAATCGAACCCAGGACTTCATACTCAGCAGTAGCGCTTACTACCTCTAGAACAACAACGCCACATGCGAAAATCGCATCAAAGACGACACGCAAATCCTGCATCGCGCAATTAGGGTTTAGCGCGCGATAAAAATTTAAAAGACTATCCGACATCAATCATCATCGTCTGATCGGAGGATCCTCCCTTTTCAATAGAGGTTGAGTGAACTTTACACCCTGTTCCTCATACCTCTAAAATTCCATAGCACTTATTAAACCTGTGATAACACACACGCTGTCTCACTGTTACATAACTCTTTCAAATCCAACATAGCTGGTGTCAGCTCCCAACGCATACATTTATTCAAGTTTTCAACCACAATTTCAGTCCATATTTCAGAAATTTCCCAGAAAATATACAAAGAATATTCTCCTATTACAGTTTAAAAATCTTGTTTGGACCGAATGTATATTGTATTCGAGAAGTACGTGCCAATATAGTTATGGAGATTTTTCGGTACTATTATTCCAAACTTAGATTGGTCTCTTTTAAAGTAGGAATAGTTCGGAATGCGGGCTCAAGCTAAAGTGGTTATTGACGATATTGTACAATTTATGTAGATCCCTCCCGTCGTCGAGATGTTTTTGCTTGAGAGTTCAGTTTTTATTGGATTTAAATTCTTGTTAACTGTTGAATAATTTTCTTGTTGTAACAATTTAATGATGGAATCAAAAGTCGGGTTTTTAAAGAACTAGCTGTTGGCCGCGGTTTCAATCGAATCCTAGGAGAATTCATCACGGATATTAATAGTATCCAACTATGCTTCCATAGCTCACTGAGCGGCTTTCAATTTTCGAACCCATACAACTGTCAGGTTCCTTGTTTTGGCACCTTAGAGGTAGGTACATTTCCATAAACGGAGCTTAGATTTCCTCAGACCTTCCTACCAAATGGCATGTTTATTTCGTGTTTACCCATTATAATGAGAGGAAATTCCCATATTTTTTAAGAGTTCGTATTCGATTCTAATCTCACCCTCTCTGTCAAAAATATCTCGATGTTAACCTTATTTTTGACAAATTCTTGATTTTGACTGTTGCTGAAATGATATTGTGACAATATTTTGGACGATTTAATTACGGAAATTGGCTAACTGCTATCTGAATTTTTTCATGCTTTTCTTGTAAACTGTGACTGAAATTGAAAATCCGGAAGCAGAATCCGGAATGTAGAGATATTTAAATGAAAATACTTGTAAAAGAAGTAGGTAGATGTCTTTTAAAAGTATCAACAATGCTATTTTTTTTTTCTATTCTTTATCCCAGTGATGAACCAACTATGGATGCTTTGACTGTCTATTTACTGAATAAAATATTGGATATAATTCGATTAAATTTTTGTTTAAAAACTGGGAACGTAATTAGATATAATTTACGAAGTTTAAATTGATTATTCCCAAGAGCTCCAAATAATTTCTTATTATATAATAATATTAATAATAATAAACTCTTTTCCATGAGTTCCAAAAATTCTAAAGTACAGATTGCACAAAAAATATATTTTTACAATAAAATTAATTTATGATTCAACAAACAAATTACCAGAGTACCTAATGCGAAAATGTCGAACGTCCCGTCTGCCGGAATAAAATTATTTGGAGCTCCTGGGATTAATCTCGTATGTCCCCACAAAGTATAAAGTTAACATTGTCTAGAGCACAACATAGACACAAACATATAAAACCTTCCTAATCAACCTGAAAAATAACATCATATCAATCTTCGTCACAGGTATCGAGGTAATCCGTATAGAAACATGAAATATGTGTGCCTACCCTCCGCGAGACCACCTTAATGATATGTTCTGCCTAATAAATCTGCCGGCTGACACCGATGAATATTGATGAGCTCGTACCATCAGCAAAAAGATTACAACACGAATATTTCAGCTATTTATAGAAACATGTTTTTGTTTATGGGTGAACGTGGGTTTGGACAAAAAATTGTTTGCCTAAAAATATAAGAGCAAACTAACAAATCTCTTTGAATAAAAAGCTGTCTATGCTGAGGTTGTCTTGAAAGATTGTTAAAACGATATGCCAGAGAAATTAAATGTTTATCAAATGAAATACTACGTCAATTTGGCATGTTTTAGCCATTTCATATACTTGTCAAAGAATGACAGTTCCGGTGCTATTCTGTAAAAATCTCACGGTGAAAACTAAGGTGAAGTGAGCTTAAAGTGAGCTGTCATTCCACCCGATGCTAGGGATTGACACCATTGACGGCTCACTTCACCTAAGTTATCACGGTGAGATTTTTACAGAATAGCACTACTGATTTCAATATATACGGGCAATTTAAATTGGTAGTTAATCTTATAAAATAAATATTTTCTTGACTTTACCAAACTGATATTTATTGTAACTACGTTTAGTGTGCAAGTTAACGGGCACTTAGGACGTTCCAGCAAGTGGATACAGCTAGAAATGACCAATTATGTTTAAAGTGTTTAAAAAAATAATGAAAAATCCCTAAAATTACAATAATTGATTCTCTCATGCGAAATCTGTACCAACTTAAAGTCTCTACAAATAGAGCTTAGTTTAAAATTCAGAAACTTACGAATCCATATTTTAACATAATATTCTGTAAGAAAATTGATCTGAGTAGAAGAAATATTTAAGTATATTTAAAGATCTAGACTCAGCATTACCGTGAGACGAATTCATTAAATAACTGAAACTGCAAAGTATCCGGTTAGAGATTTGCCGCGGCTTTACTTCAATATTTTCGGAGAAAAATATCTTATTCTGCAATAGACATTCAATCTGCCTTTTTCCAACCATGTTGGGGTCACCTCCAATCTAACCGGATGCAGCTGAATACCAGTATTTTACATGGAGCGACTGCCTATTTGACCTCCACAATCCAGTTACTATGGGTAACACACTCTTGTAATACTGGTTGTGAGACTTTTAGTGAGTTTTATATATTCTAACCTTAGGCCGCGGTGGTCTTTAGGGATTTTAGGGGTCTTAGGTCTTAGGGGGGAATTTCGTTACGTAACAAAAGTGTCGTGATGGTCAAAATGTTACACTTTTCTCGGTATAGCTGTCCTTCGCCAAGTGTGCAGCGTATAACGAGCGATAAGGAACTTAGTTCCAAAAACTGAAAGCTTAAACAAAGTCGAGTTGTGCCAAAAGCAGGGGCCTAAATCTACTAATTTATAAACGTTACAATGGTCTCTCAATTGTGGGTTTTCGACATTTTTTGTATGGCAAATCTATCAAAAACTCAACATTGAGAGCCCATTGTAGCGTTTATAAATTAGTAGACTTAGGCCCCTGGAAAGATTACCTACTAAAATTTTAGGTACTCTACAGAGACACCAAAATTACAGAATCCCATCTATTTTGCTGACGCTGCTCCTAAAACAGTTCCCATTTTAGATATTTCAGCCATCGTTGGTAACTTTGTAATGATAGTGTTACAGTGTGACGGCGCGTCGCATTCTGCTAAAATATGGCGCACCCGGGTGAAACATACTGCACCAAGTTATTATACGGGAACTACTTTCGTTACAGAATGGACCAAATGGGAGTATAATGTTAATGTGAAATCTGTACAATTAAATACGCCACATGCGAACTACGCATCAAAGACCTGATTTCACACTAATCCTGCATCGCGCAGTTACAGTTTACCACGCGATTAACATATTATAATAAGACTATCCGACATCAATCGTTGGGCAGTTGCCCGCCAGACACGACACCCGTCTGGTCAGAGGATCCTCCCTTTTCAATAGAGGATGAGTTAACTTTACACACTGTTCCTCATGCTTCTAAATTGGTGACCCCGAGTATGAACGTCAGCGCAGCCTTCGTGCAACAACTTCTGCGTGACGTCATCATCGTCACTCCCTTACATACTGCCAAGATCTTCTTCCATTCATCCGCGAACACATCACAGTCAGGCTTAGCGTCCTAGAGTGTTGAGCGCAGAGAGTGTGAGGACCAGGAAATTATAGGCTCAAGCGACGATTCCATTCTGAGGCACGGCGAACAATTCCATACCTCCTGCTACGGTTATAGTTTAAAGGAGCTAAAAGATGGGAAGACGATTTGAGAACTACTGCGGGAGATACTGGAGGTGTAAAACTCATGACCGTGAGCTACCTATGGAAAAGCCTGGGATAGGCCTGTGCTAAAGATTTGGCTCGACTCCTAGGGATCATAGCGTGATGTTAAATAATTTAGAACCGATTAGCAATTCTAAAGGTTCTAGGTTCAAGGTTCTAAATTATTTGGAAGGCTATCAAATGCAAAAATATTTTTTCTAATCTGACTGGTAGTTTCAGAGATTAGTACGTTCAAAAGAGCCTTTTTTTTTAACCACAACGGGGAAGCTCTTGGCCTGAATCACACCTGATGGTAAGTGATGATCAGCCCGAAGGTGGAAGCGAGCTTCACCCGGAATCCTCAACCACAGAGGAATTAGCTATCTTACCTCTTACTGCCGGAACACAACAATGATGGTAACATTGTTGTTATGGCGACAGACTTAGGTAAGATGGTGGTAGCTAGCCAGGCGGACTTAAAACAAGCCCTACCACCAACCAAACCGAGCAGAAATAAAATATTATTAGTATGGGTATAAGATAGATTATTTTCCTAAAAAAAACTTTAAGTAAGAAACCTTTTCCTCTCCGATTTCTTACACAAAACACAAACGAACCTTACCTACATAACAAGGGAGGCTCCTAAACATTTGTTCATAAATCGTTTCGATTACATAGACCTTCGACCCACCGAACTCAATTGTCTAAGAAGGTCACTCGGAATTATCAATATCTTCGGATCGGAACGCGAAGGGAAAAATCTGCAGTCAGCAGGCGGCACGTGATGTACATATCTGAAGATATGGAGCGTTTGGATGGGCTAGTGACTTGAGCTAGTGGGTAGATTAGTAGAGCAGTGAAAGAGAAATGAAATGAAATTGTTTATTCTGTAAATATGATATCGGAATCAATTTTACCGTCATATTAAAAACAAAATTAGAACTAAGCTAGATTAGGTCGGCGTTTTTTATCGGATTACTCTTAGGAGAAAGGCCGAAACTAACTCAGAAGTGCAGTCTCTTTTAAAGCCCAGACATAATCTTGGTTAGGCCATATGAGGACTATGTAGATTAGTGCCTGAAATGGTCTTTTGAGGAAAGAACCACACAGATTTGAGTGAATCTGTCCAGTCAGTGCAAGCATTTATCAGTTATCGTAGAGCTCAACTTAGAACTTAAGGAGCTCAGCCAAAAAGCTAAAAGTTGAGAGACATAATTTGAAGTTAAGCGGCTTAAATGTATAATGCGATGGTGTTTATTACTCAGGTCGGATGAAATAGGTGGTAACTTGCTTGAAGGAGTAGGGAGAAGAGCCAGTCTGTTGTCAATATTGCCAACATTATCCTGTTAAAGAAGCGATCTTAACTAGTAACGTAACTCGGTTAACAACTCACAGTTAACCGAGTTACGTTACTAGTTAAGAAAGTTTGTTGAACTAATATAACGATATCCTAGAATCATTTAGCAAAATATCGCCTAAACGCTGATGAGGAGCGTTGGAATTGACAAGTGACTGGCGCAAGTAGATAGCATTTTCAAATAATTTAAGTGAAAAACACTTGGCCTAGTTACTAGAACAGGACATGCCAAGAAGGCTCTATGTGCTTGCAAAGAAATTGCATACATACAAATGACCGTTTCTATGAATCTTATTATTTAAGGCAATCGCGAAGGATATGCACATAGTAGGTATCTACCATAGCCCATGCCTACGTAAAACAAGAGAGTGCCAGTTTTTTTGAGTTTGAGTTTGAGTTTGAAAAAAAAATATGCTTTTTCTAGAACTTATCTAACAAGAAAACTCAGATGGGCTTTAGCTCGACGTGTTACCTAAATATTTGTTTATTTCCCCTATTTGAGCAGATCATTGGCTATGTGGCGAAAGTGTGAGCACTGACTTTAAAGTGTCGTTAGCACACGGTTCGCACTATAGATAAGGCTAGAATATCATAATAATCATAACAGATAGCTAGGTTGTCAATAAGTTACTGCACAGCACACATGACATAACTAAACTCCATCAAGTAATCCAAATGTTTGGCACTGGGTAATACTCGTAAAAGCAACACAATGATATTACATGTGTAAACAGGTCGGCACAAAAAATGAAAATGGCCTTAGAAAAAAAAATGACATCCCCACTACAATGTAAGTACCTACTACTATTTGGCAAATAGTGTAGTTTCCCGAGCGAAGTCTTTTAAAAACAGTATCTAAAACTTGCTCATTATCACTTTTTTTATTTATCTAGTAACTGGAACCCAGTAGCTAGTCAGCTAGAACGCAGCACGCCATCTTGGCACGTCCGCAGCATCACGTAGCAGTACTTACCCCGGATATAATTATTCGTTGAGCCCGGATCTGCGGCCGCACCGCGCTGATATTCAATTTTACAACAACCTATAAATTGTTATATGATTTGTGTAACAGACTCTAGAGTTATAAATTCAATACATGTTTTTTGAATAGCAATATCAGTGCTAATTGAGCTTCTACTTGAAAAAGCTTAATTCAGGAAGATAAGCGAGTACACAGCGTCGCAAAAATACAAATAAAGAAACCTCCAAAGTGCTGGGTTCGATTCCCGAGACCGGCAAAGAGTTATTGGAATTTTCCATCTGGAATTGCTCAGTAGCAGCCCGGAGTCTGGATTTGCCCCGGTTGATGTCAATAGGCTCGCCCCCTATTACATGGGACTTAAACATAACTGGCGAAATTGGGTGTACTATTAGATACACTTCTGCCTTAACCTTCGAAGATTACAATCGTGATGTTATTTGTTGTAAACCCATTGAAGCCACTTACAGAAAGACGTTAGCCAATTCTACGCGAGAAACTATACCTATCAATAGTAGCATGATGTTAAACTAATTAACCCGGCCTTTTGATGTAATGCTCTTAATTAATAGTGATATTGTAGGTGTGTACTTACGAGTAAAGCTAATTGCACACATGTAACTACAGTCAGATACAATGCTTACTCGCTTTGTAACTTGTAATGCGTACCTTACGTCTGTGGACGCCACTTATGCAATTGGCATTTGTACTAAGTATTATCCAAAGGTAAAAAACAGATAACATCACGCCTTTATACTCCAAAGGGTTAGGCAGAGGTGTACTTATAGTAATCCCACATTTCTCCAGACGCGAAAAAACGCGGCTCGGGGCGGGGCGTTTCGTAAGAGACGTTTGGAAATTAAATAACCCCCGACACAATTCCAAGTGATGCTACAGTATCAGTTCAAGGTTCTATGTACTATGTTCTTCTAATATCATTAAAGTAACAGAATACTAAATTTCGAATCGATCAGACCTGTGGAAGATGCGCGAACATCCAATCGGCAACTAGAAAAGAGCTGATAATCTTCAAACGGCTGAACCGATTTTCTTGAATTGTAGCTAAGAACACTCTCGATCAAGACACCTATCAAACAAAAATATAATAATCAAAATCGGTTCAGCGGTTCATTCGGAACAGACAGATACACCCCTCTTTTTCCGTCGGGGGTTAAAAATAGGAATAGGGGACTTCCAGGAAGTCCATGTATTGGATTGTTAGCCTCTTCTATAACCCCGACACCTTATTATTGTCATGTACAGGCAATCGCTGAAATTGTGACAGTTCAACTTCTGGTAATAGGAGTGGTCATCTCTTAGTTGCCACGGCTTGTTTTTAATTGTTTTGCTATCTTTTTATCATAGACGTTTTTAAGTGCACGTATTTCTACATTATTCTCACATAAATCTTCGGCTTGATCTGACCGATATTTTATAACAATATTTTGATTTAAAGGAATGTCCGTGGAGTTTCTTGCCCATTTTTCCATAGGACCCTACTACGCTTTGGATTGGGCAACTGGCTTCATCTTTCTGACTGACCGACTCCTTGACAATTCAAAAGTGCCTGTAAATTGAGTTTGAGCTTGTTTTACGCAAATAGAGTGTAGTGCCTCTCCATTGGCAGTTAGCTTACGAACTTAGCTTAACGAAGCCAAGAGTCACTTTTTCTTATGATCTCACTTTCTCTTTCTTTTATGTATTTTTTATACTGGACCTTAACTTCTGGTTACGGAGATTTTGAAGGTTGGAAAGTCGCAACATTTTTTTATGTAACTTTAAAAACTCCCACGATGCCAGTATCGTTGTATGCGCCCATAAGCACAATGTTTAGGCGTGTGACATGGCGTGTTCACAACAAAAATGAAAGTAGGTACCTAGTTTCTCAGCAATTATATTTGCACAAGTGGTGGATGACGGCTTCGGGAAGGATGTTTTTCCACCCTGTACGTGACCTCCATGATAAACACGTGGGCCTATGTTACCACCAGATCTTTTGGGTACTCTGGTGGCAAATTATATTTCTTAGAATACCCATCTGCAGAGTCAGATAAATATTTAACACGATACGAGAGTAAACAACTACCATAAAGCTGGAAGTCTCTTTGATTAGGACATTTACAACGGACGATCCTTAAAGTAAGCGAAATAAATTTATTTAAAACGAGCCGAAATTGAAAAGTTACCGAGCACTGCTTTAACAGTTTGCACGGAGCTCGCTGAATATTAATCAGGTTTTAATACGCGAAGCAAGCTTTTATAGGACTTTAGATGTTTCTGCAAAGTATTGCTAAGATATGGACTTTGTTTTTTCCCTTGAGGTACCTTTGTATTGTTTGGAGGAGGTCAAATCAAATCAAATCAAACTTTATTTGTGAACATAGGTAGGTACATAAAAGGTCTTAAAATATACATTTTAGGTGGATCTCTATGTTCTACCAATACAATTGACAAACAAATAATTTGTTATACAATATTACTAAGTACTTTTTAATTCTGAAACATGCAATAATAATAATCAAAAGTATTTAATAAGATTAAATAATAATTACTTTTAATGTTTTGGAAACATGCAATAATAACAATCAAAAGAATTTTATAAGATTTCAGAAGTCCAAGTCTACTAACCTTATTTTTAATGTCGATAATGTCAAAAAATTAATTAAAAAAAAAAATGTCGATATCCTTTAATATTAAAATATGAAAGTCATAAATTATCATTTAAAAAATATTCTATGGAGTAATCGGTCTTCTCTACTTGAAATAAGAACAATTTACTTTTAAATTGCGACACAAAAGGCATTGGTAGTTCCTTGCATGAAGACAAAAGATTTGGAAGTCATACAAAACCAATAATTCAGTTGTTTACCTTACCGACTAATTCCTAGTGATACACTCGAAAGTAAACTTAACTTTGGCCTGTCTATGTCAATCCTGCTTTAATTGAGACAATGAACATACAAATTTTCTCAAGAACAACAGCATCTTTTGTTAAAGCAGAAAAGAACTTTAGGGAAGTTGACGTCCTCATCAACACGTAATAAGAACATGAGATGCAGTACTAGAAAGAAAGAAAGAAAAATCGTTTATGCTGCACAAACTAAACACACATTACATAAAACACACATTTACAAAATTAGCCAAAAGCCTCATATTCAACTGCACAAAAAAAAAATTGACATTGCCTGATGTCAATGTCAAGGTCAGAGACCAAAGACAATTATTTACATAAATATGTAGCTTATTGCGTAATGATTACTCAATGAAGTACTTCCAGTAATCCCAAATACTTATAAGATGCTCAGCTTTAGGACGATTTCAAAAATCTTTCTGTCTTCCCAAAACATCTAAAAAAGACAAGGACAACATGAAACAAAAAAAATTGAGTAATTCAGTCATATAGTCGTTTTTACGCTTTCAGAAAAGAACAAAGTAAAGCAAGGTTCACCTGTATCTCCATTTTTCATCCCATGACATTTCTGTCCTACTTCTGACGGCAAACAAACATAATGGGACATTGTGTGTTATCTGTGGAGTGTCAATTCATTGTCCGTGTCACTGGTGTGTGCGTGACGTATGTGCCAGTCTGACGTCACTGTGTGGCCATTTTGAATTTACAATGAGTGGCGTATGTCAGTTTGGTTGGAGGGTTTTGTGATTGGACGGCTTACTATAGCTAGTTCGCCACTGATGACGTAGTTTAGGGGTTTGTTAACTCGCTTTTGAAGGTCCAGATAGTGTGTTCTAAACCTGAAATTACCAGTACACATAATATTTCAACCTGGTCTTTATGCTCCAAAATTACCAAAAAATGCTCAGTATGGAATGTAGCAACAGCGCAGCAGTGACAATTGCTCATTGTTGCTTTAGCATCCACATGATATAAGCCAATTGTTTTGACAAGTGTAGCGATGATAGAAAAACTTCCGATGGAAGCAGAGTTTTGTAACAATGGATGTTAATAAACGAACTACAATATGTAAACTGATTCGAGCATTATTTTGACAACCTTCTTCGAGAGAAATCGAAATTGTGGTACTGGTCAAATACATGCGAGCGCCCGACCGGCAATGTTTGTATGAAAATCCATATCTGTCGTGTTTAGCGGCCAAATAAATTACTTTGAAAACTCATATTTGTCGTGCTGAGTAGAAGCCTTCTTGTCACTGCCGTGACGTGTAGCTGCAGACTATTTCTATTATAAGCTCGTGATTTCATAATAATATGAGCTTAGATCTATTTTGTTTAATTTTGATGATTACTTTTATCTTTGATCTTTGAATTTCCACTCATTATTTGAGAAAACTACTATACAAGCCTTGGTCGCAACTAGGCATTGATGGATTCACGTATGTGTGCCTCGGCCCAAATTTTTACGATCGTCCATCAATGCCTCAGTTGCAGGCCGCGACAGTAATGGACTATATCCTTCCTGACGATTAGAGCTTCCTGTGATTGATATTTATTTTATACCTCAGTATTAACAGTTGCCTATGAAAACAAAATGACCCAATTGAATAAATATAAAATGGTCTTGATAAAACGATATACTTTGGGAGCTGATGAAATTATTTCCAACATATTGCGGATTTTAATGGATTTTAACATGCGTGCCAAACCGCAGTGGCAAACATGTTGAAGGTTTTACATCAATTGGCTGGTACTTTATAGAGTATATTTTGTAGAAATTATTTTTTATTCATTTACGGTAGAATATTTTGTAAAGCTTCTATAAAGGGTTGATCACTTACAGTTTTAGGAATAAAGGATTACATTATAGGTACCTATCAAATTAAAATCTTTATAAATTTTAAGTTCAAGTGTTAGTAATGTTTTTTATAGCTTGATCAAAAGAATTTGAGTCGCCAACTGTCTAACACTGTCAAACGTGTTCGAGATGTCTACTATTTACTGGGCATTTGATATTATTTTATTATTAACTTTAAGGAGTATGTTTTTTTTGTCTATAGGCACTTTGAGGGCTACTAAAAGCTCATAGGTGATATATAACAATAAAACTTGAATTGTGTCTCGTTCAGCGTCCTTGAATGCGTTCATTAAGTAATCCATGTATAACATAACATCACGCCTGTATTCCCCGAAGGGTTAGGCAGAGATGTACCTATAGTAATAAACCCACATTTCGCCAGTTATGTTTAAGTGCCATGTAATAGGGGGCGAGCCTATTGCCATCAACCGGGCACAAATCCAGACTCCGGGCGGCTACTGAGCAATTCCAGATGGAAAAACCCAATAACACTTTGCCCGACTTGGGAATCGAACCCAAGACCTCAAGCTCAGCAGTAGCGCTTGCTACCACTAGACCAACGAGTCAGTCAATAATCCATGTATTTCCTTGTATTTTTGTAAATTCATCCCCTAAACGGGTTAAAAGGGGACCTATGTTTGTATGGCAGTTCGTTATTTCGGCCAATGGGAAATCCCTTCGGACACACCAATAAATTCGTACTTAAAATATTTAATTAAACAAGTAAATTAGGTACTTATTTATATACTTATTATACTACTAGTATTATAATAAAGAAACGAAATGTTTACAGTTTCATTTAGTTTTTAGCTGAAAACGGGAAATTGGAGGAAATTAACATAAACTCCGTGCTTGAACTACGAGTATGAATATTGTGGCTTTTATACGACTGTTGTGCTGGGGTTAAAACCAAAACAACATTTCATATATCTCTTAGTTTTGTATTTATTAACTGAGTTACTTTTGCAGTATATTTTAGATTCTTATGCGGTCGTTTTACAATTAAATTCCACGTTATTTGGAACCCATTGTTGGGACACAGGCTTCCTCACTTCGAGAGGCCCGTGGGCTGTAATCCACCGAGCTGACTCAGTGCGGGTTGGTAGATGTCCCATTTGTCTTCGAATTTTTGTTTCTTGGACATGCCGGTTTCCTCACGATGTTTTCCTTCAAATTTTTGGAGGTGCGGTGATGAAATTACTTACTCAAAGTACGTTTGCCTCGGTTTGAACCCACGACCTAAAACTCGGTAAGTCGGGGCCGTTTACACTGGGCCACCACTGCTTTTTAGAACCAGAAAAAAAAATGTAGTAAAAAAATATATTTAGTATTTTGGTATGTAAGATGTTTATATGTTGATATTATGAGCATATCATTGAAAATTATAGTATCTAATCTTATCCTTATAAATCATAGGTTGATAGGTAACGGAAAATATGAAATGAAGATCCTTTTTTTTCTTCCACGACCCAAGTCGCTGACGCGAGATAATAACCTCCATAATTTATTTCATATTTAAGATTCCAACATCCTTTTCCAATCCACGTATCGCTTTCATCTCGTTAATTACGTTCCTAATCAAGGTACCATCGATCTGAAACCCCATACACACGTAAAGTCGGGTAAGATTAACGGGAAAACATTATCCTTCTTAGACGGAGCTCATAACCGGATTACAGCGTTTCCGTGTGGTATAAACCAGTATAAACCGGAATGTACCGGTTTGAACTGGCTTTTGAGGTTACAGGGAGTTGCAGAAGGTTCATTCTTTACGACGTTGCGGATTGTGCGTACTTTAGGAGTCAACAAGTATCTCGTGACTTTACTTTTTTCACTCCGTATGACCTGGATGTCTCGAAAGACGTAGATTATCTCGTATCTCATTTCACTCCTTTTATTTATGCCCTTCCTGTGAATTTAGGCACACCACGAATAGTTTAGCGACACACTGTTCATCTGCAGAGGTTCATTTGGGATGCAATAGATTCTTTATTTGTGGTAGTTTTATCATTGAATAATAATCAGGTCAACTAAAGGTACAATTCAGTAGCCGACAGCAGGTGGCAGCAGCAGGCGACGTGTTGCCGCGTCACGATGGATTTTTATGTATTTCTATGACACTGGCGGCGACGTGTCGCTAGCTACGGAAGGTATTTCATAGAAATTCATAGAAACCAGTTGCGGCGAGACCTCGTTTCCTGCTGCCGCCTGCGATCAGCTACGGAATGGTACCTTTATTGGAGTAATTTTGAGCCGAGTTGATATTTTTGGCTTATTTTTCTTTTCTTTACGTCATACTGATTATATCTTTAACCTTCTGTCTCCACCTGTCTCGTCCCAAGCCAGCTGCAAGCGGTTATATCGGGATTGTCTCCGCTAATGAGAACCGTAATTACGACAACGTAGTACCGGGATGTGCGTGAGAATAATTGGCACTGGATGGGATGTTGTCATTGTGGGGAAGCTGAATATTTTAACTATAATATAACTGTGTCATGTTGTTTGTGGCTGAAAAACTCCAGCTTGTTTCTAGCTGTGTGTGTTGCTAAAGGCGGCTTTATTATTAGAACATTGGGACGAAGTTCCTTATCGCATTTGACCGTCACGATACTCTGCTATAGTGTGTTTGTGTTTATACAATGTAGTAAGTATATTTATATTACTGTAGTATAGACGTGCGGGAAATTAATTGCAATTGCTACCTTTTCTTTTTCCTTATCGGTGATGTTCTTCAGAATTGTCAGGTTCGTAGTACTCCCGGCGTGCCTGTATGACTAGATGTATGAACGGAAACGAGGCAAAAGGAGTATGTAAGGATCGTAGCAGGTGGCGTTCTGTAGTTTCTGCCTACCCCCATGGGAAGAAGACGTGGAAACTCACCCCCAAACGCATGTATGCGTGTGTTTTGTTTGGATACTATTGTATAGATTCATTTTTTTTCTAACTGATCAGACAGCTGTGCTGCTGGGGAGTTTGTTGCGCCACTTCTTCTTCCCAACTAAAGCACTAGGAAGTGGTGAAGGGCGGGCGTTTTGAGGGACTGTCTTATTGTAATTTTGACTTTCGAAAAGTGCTGATTCTCAGCCTAGTTTGAATAAATGACTTTTGATTTTGATTTTGTTCTTTAATTTTTTTTATTTTACTTTGGTGGATTATGGGCCCGCGTGGTTGATTATGGCCCACTCCCTCTCATAGAGAGGAGGCCGGTGACCCAACAGTGGGAACATTATAAGCTGATTATGTATATATGAGTTGCTATTCCTTATTACCTACGTTCTGAAATATCAAAGTAAATTACTACCTGAGAACCGGATCTACAAACAATGGTCTAAAGAATCAATCATATATTCTTACTTGAAAACATTCTTCTACTAGAATATTATTTTTAAGTAGATAAAATAGAACCCACATTTGGCATGATGGATGGCAAGGGGTGAAGAAATGATTACACATAAAGGAATCGTAAGAAAGATGTATCACTTTGATAATGGAGAGGGACACACGGACTGTGCGGGTGGAAAGTTAAAATATGTGAAAGTGTGAAAGATGAACTCAGCAATATTGAGACTTAGAGAGTCTCAATATTACTGAACTCTCTAATGCATTTCAATCATTAACCTATTCAGGGTTATTTGTTAAATGTCGGCAATCCATTAGGAGAGGTCATTTACAACCAAATGACCCCTCGTGACTACTCAAATGCACATGTCAACAATTTTCGAGTAATTTGACATTTTATATTTTTATTTCATACATTTTTAAAATATAAAATGCTCCTACATCTCCTGAATGGATTGCCGACATTTATAACCAATAACCCCGTATATATCTTACTTTTGAAATCATTGATGTCAATTTATACATAACTCTTACTTCTGACCGTGAAAACTTGGGTGAAGTAAGCATGGTGTGATCTCTCCTTCCACCTGATGCTAATGATACTATTGACAGCGCACTGCAAGTTTTCTTTAACTATCTATTATATTATATAGCATATTATATATTATATAACTATATATATTATATAGAATCACTTTTTTTTTTCTAACTGAACAGACAGCTGTGCTGCTGGTGAGTTTGTTGCGCCACTTCTTCTTCCCAGCTAAAGCACTAGGAAGTGGTGAAGGGCGGGCGTTTTGGGGGACTGTCTTATGTAATTTTGACCTTCGGAAAGTTCTGATTCTCAGCCTAGTTTGAATAAATGACTTTTGATTTTGATTTTTGGTACGATGACAACATTTTGACGAACGAATTTTCCGAACTATCTGCCCGCAGGCTGAATAACATAATTAGCATTTTTGCTCTCAATACTGGAACTCAGGCCAGAAATCTGTGAGAGGGTGGGTCGTAAAACACCTCGCGACTCCAGTACTCTAATTGCGTAATTCACGATCGATTACAATCTAAATCAATTTTAAACAGATTGCAAAAAAAATCTGCTCAACAACGTAAATAACGCAATGAATTTTGTTGAACTGTCAAAATGAAACAGATTAGTCTTAATCGTTAACGAAATAGTGTTACAATTAGATAGCTGTTCGGATTGATAGGTTCTGATGTCATAATGTTTTCAAAGCAACCTCCTCAGGGCCACGCGCAATTCACCATTAAAACGAGTCAAAAAGGCATAAAATCTTTATGACTGTGTGTCGTGATACAGATTCTATTCGTGATAAAGCCATACATCATCCGACACTAATAATACTGTTGGCGTTAATATTTGCTGATCTACTGATAACGTCTCTACAAGATTTAATACTGGGACTAGGCTGGCAGGTACATAATTATACATATTATAACCCCGAGTGTAAGTTTGCAAGAGAGTAAACGTAGCTATTTCGTTTGCGTTAAAATTTGACTGATAGATCATAATGCTAAGAATATAAGGGTGAGAATAAAAATCTTAACGCAAACGCGATAGTTACGTTTACTCACTTGCAAACTTACACTTGGGGTACTTGTATATCCGAAGGCTGAAAAGAAAACTTAAGGTGGATGGTCCAAGGTAGCCCGCGAAATTAAAACTTTCTTACGTTTTTTGCTATTTGCAGGTCAGTGTAGATTTTATGTTGATTTAAATATGATTCGCGACCGTAACAAACATGCGTTTACAGAATTATAATCATTAGAATCACCAAAACAAATCCTTAAGTTAGAGTAATCCTTAAATATCATGATTTCATGAAATAGTCCTTTAATAGGATTATATTATATACATAAAGAGTTGTATTGATATTGTAGTGGTATTGTTCTGGGTTCTTAGATAACAAAGTTTTTTTATTTGATAAAAGATCTTTAAAAGGACTCTACAGTGCCTCAAAATGCCAAGTTTATTAAAGTGTTAAGTGGTAAAGAGATGGCCTATCTATGGCCTATCGTACTCGGGAGTTTGTGGCACCACTTCTTTTTCGCAGGTAAAGTACCAGAAAGTTGTGAAGGGCGGGCGTTTTGGGGGTCTTTTGGACTCGAACTCAAAACCAAACTCAAAGTATTTATTTCAATTAAACCATTTACAGGCACTATGAATTGATGACTTTTGATTTTGATTGCAATTGAATATTCTTAGACATTTTCTTAACGTCTGGTATAGAAATAATTTCTAGGAACTACAAAGGCACCATATCAAAAATACCAAGACTGAAAATTGAAGGTCCAAAACAATTTCATCTAGAATCCACTTCGTGATTGTTCAAGCATTCAAAACATCTAATATCAAGTTATTATTAGACTACCTATAAGTGACAAGATATTAAATCTAACCTAGATTTAATATTTGATAGAATATTAATATTCAAAGGATGAGACCCTAGATAAATCCAAACCAAGAATTCGCGAGTTAGATAACAATATTACAACCCTTTTCAGGAAAATAGTCTGAAGTTTAATATGGGATATATTTGACGTAGTTTCCAAGATGGCAAGGATATTAAAGTTTTTTTTATATATTTATGTTATTTATGTCATTAAAATCAAAATCAAAATATTTTATTTCACATAAACCTACATGGGCACTTATGAAACGTCAGAAGCTAGGTGTACGGTTCCAATTGGTCGTTTCCTATGGAGAAGAGCCGGCAAGAAACTCCACGGTCTCGGTGTCTTTGACATATCTCGGGACCCTTGGGTCCCGGACCTTTGGAAGGCGTCCGAGGGGCCAGATAATTTTAGGTGTTAAGGCACCAACCGACGATTATCCCCGTTTGCACTACGCAAATGCACCCAAACAACCCCCGGTTAGTGCAGGACTATTGCATCTATATTATATTATTATAGTTTCCAAGTTAGAAAAGAGGCTTTTTCAATAAAACAATGAATGATAGGCAAGGCATACATGTGGCAATTACAGTCGCAGCAAGTTCAAAACATGTACATGCCTCTGACTACAGCAATTACTTATGTTTTTGCACTCCTCATAACGCGACGCGTTTGAGGTAGTGCATTACTCTCAACTTGCTAAAAACAAATGCTGTCTTGAACTTTGATTGTCTCTCATACAGGTTGGATTTTTGAGACGAAGCGGTAAGTGCAGTTACCTTAATCGTTGTAGCCTACAGGAAAACAGACTTTCCTTAACTTTTTGATGCAAATCGATCCTGTTTCCAAAAAAGAAATGTGATTTTTTCGGCGTTTGTTGCTCGTTCTCAATACGTTACGGAACCCTTCGTATGCTAGATCGACTCACACTTGGCTGGTGTTTTTTTATTGATAGGTACCAGATAGTTACATCGGCATCAAATAAACTCATACACACGTGTAAGTACATGATGAACCCTAAAAACACTCATTTTTTTAATTGATTCAGACGTGACTTGACGGAAATTCATTATAAAATACAATAGACGTAGATATATTTAGTGACCTATTCCGCTACACGGCGTGTTAACACGTCGTGTACGGGTTCGCGACAAGTCAATCGTCATCCTGAGGATGCCTCGTTGAGAGGTGAAACACGTGTCGATTTCTTACAGGGTTTTTTAAGACTCTTTATGAATAGTTTAGCGTAATAGGTTACTAAATATATCTACGTCTATTGTATTTTACTAATTTTTTTGTGCAGTTACGGAAAACAATCGACATCGACATACTGAAATGAAAAATTAAAGACAGTCTAAACTTTAATTGAAAAGATAAAGATGCAAATACATGACCATGATACCAATTAAGAAAAATAACAGGAAAAGCCACTTAAATAACGATACTACTAAAATAATCAAAATACACACGACTCTTCAACACAGAAACTGCAGTAGACATCTACTTCCTGATACCAGGTCCCCAGGAGATATTTTGCAGTCCATGGAACTGTCTCTTCATATTCTGTTTGTCAGACCACTTGGAGTCCAGGTAGCTGTCATCCTCGTCTTGTTCAAGCTTCTTCCATTCCTCTTGCTTCCTGTAAGCGTGCAAGGTCAGCTGCTTGCGGTCTTCCTCAGACATGAGGGGTTCCCGACCTGGAGCACCTTCAGAGTTGGAGCAAAGCTTCACTGTTACTTTGGTTTTGTTGTTTTTGCCTGAAAAATTCGTAAACACTGATAAGTATTCGAATCTGGAAGTCCTAATGTTTATTCAGTACTTGGTCGTTCGAATTTTTGATTAACGACTCCAATTTAACGTTCCAATTCACCTAAATCTACAATTTCAATTCGGTAGGGTCGTTAGTCTCGATATTTATATTAGGTTAATTTAGATACTGACTACATACTCTATAAATCAAAAGGTTGGAACAGGCCGCTTTAATATTTATCAAATCAAACGAGTACTGTTAATTGATTCAGGCGTGACTTGGCGGGAATCCATTATAAAATACAATAGACGTAAATATATCTAGCTATACCTTTATACAGGAAAGTCGATTTTTTATTGCGAATTCAAGTTGGGCCTATAGTAAAAGTTGTGCATATTGATGGGTAGAAACCCAGGGGGGGTTTCTACCGTTCTAAAGTTTGTCGCATGTTTTCAAATTCAGTCTGTATATTTAGTAACTCGTTGAGAGGTGAAACACGTGTTTTGATTTCTTACAGGGTTTTTTAGACTCTTTAGGAATAGATAAGCGGAATAGTTTACTAAATGTATCTACGTCTATTGTATTTTAAAGCGAGTACTGGTTAATAGGCCAGCATAATCAACTTTTGGTTAATATGAGGATCATGATGATCATTGATGAAAAATAATCAGAAATCGACAAAGAACAGTTTTACATGTTTAAGGTCTCCGAAACCAAAACACTATCCGATTTTGCGGTTTGCCATAGAAAACTACGATTTTGTATGAGACGCGTACGCGTCCTTTCAGCTGCGGATAGCTGAAAGGACGCGTACGCGTTTTGCGCGTTTTCTATACGCACACGCTGAATAGAGCTGCATAAGTAATAAGTTTTACCGAAATTTAGAAAACAAAATGCCAACAATTTTATTATAAACTAGCTCTTTCCCGCGGCTTCGCTCGCGTGGAGGTGGGAAATTATCCCTCGGGATCCTGCTACCAGAATGGCAAGTATCCAGTGTCCTTACCCAGGTCATGATCTATCTGTGTGCCAAACATCGAAATCCGTTCAACCGTTGAAAGTGTGAAAAGATAACAGACAGAGGACACAGAGTTACTTGCGCACTTATCATATTAATATGGATTAGTCAAGTGTAGGGACTACGGGTAGCAGTAATGCTAGCGGTGCAACATGCAATGTTCTTCGCGCATTAAGTTTAGCGGCCAGTCGTTTCCCCAGCGCTGTGGCAATAACTTGTGTACCATGTAACTAATGTAAGAAGCGTCACTGTGCTTAAGATTCATGGTCATCTGAATAGAGTTTATCTTGTACACCGGAATTTAATTTATCTCCTTTTCCGACCACGATACTCATAAAGTTCCAACACGAAGTAATTGCATGAAAGGAAATACCTACCCAAATGGTCACTCAGTTTATTTCCACTGAGGAACTTCTTCCCACAAGCCCACAGACAGGCTAGGGTTGGGTCTATAACCTCGGTAGAAGCTTGGGTTCCAGAGAGGTCCTCCACATTGTCCAGTTCCATTCGGACAGGATCGTGGGGTGGGAGACCACCGGGGAACACGATCTTGGTGGCCCCGCGAAGCTCATCCAGGGCTCTGGCTACGTCTTTCTGTGTTAGGCACTTGCGCAGATCGACCTGAAAATTATATTCAAATTGTTGAGATTGGTTTGTGTCCAGTGCCTTTAACTGCGTGAAGAGAAGTCTACCACGGTTCCTATGGTTAAAAAATACCTGCATGGCAGCACTCCCAAATGTGTCTTTAAAGGTATGAGGAAGAGGGTGTAAAGCTCACTCATCCTCTATTGAAAAGGGAGGATCCTCCGACCCAGACGGGTGTTGTGTCTGGCGGGCAACTGCCCAACGATTGATGTCGTATAGTTTTATATGTTGATCGCGCGGTAAACTCTAATAGCGCGATGCAGGATTTGTGTGGCTTCAGGTATTTGATGCATAGTTCGCATGTGGCGTTGTAGATGCCACCAATCCAGTGCCTTTAACTGCGCGAAGAGAAGTCTCTCACGGTTCCCATGGCTACAAAATACCTACATGGCAGCATTCCTAAATGTGTAAATATTTTCCTTTATACGTAGGATAGTGCCCTCCACGAAGATGCGCCCCACTCCGCGATTACTGTATTGTGCAGCTTTACTTTACTACGGAGCGGAGTGGAGTGAGGCGCCTCTTCGTGGACGTCACTATCTATATCAGGAGCTGCAATGATTATTCAATCTGTTTGCTAACCCAGGCAATTATTGCTAAAATCACATTGATTTTAGCAACAATTGCTTGTTTATATTGGACACCAAAGTAATTGAACTGGAAAACCTACATAGCATAATCAGCCTATAATGTCCCGACTGCTGAGACACGGGCCTCCTCTCTTCAAGAGGGAATGGGCTGTAAGGGACTACTCACACTTATTCAGCTCTATTCAGCGTTTGTCCATAGAAAACAACGATTTTACGTACGGACGCGTACGCGTCTCATAAAAAATCGTTGTTTTCTATGGGCAAACGCTGAATAGAGCTGAATAAGTGTCAGTAGTCCCTAATCCACCACTCGAGCCCAGTGCGGTTTGGTAGATGTCACATGTGTTTGAATTTTTGGTTCTAGGACATGCCGGTTTCCTCACGATGTTTTCCTTCACCGTTTTGAGACATAAAACTTACATGCTTCTTGCTAATAAACTCCTTAGCATCTTCAGCTGCCTTCTTTATAATCTCTTGCATGTTGGGCGGGGGGGCGAGGCCGCAGCGGCGTCCCATGTCGTCCTTCACAAACACGTGACCTGGCGGGGCGCATCGCTTGGCCCAGGGATCTTCTAGTTTTAACTCCATTATCTGTAATTTTTGACACATTTTGACTATAAGACGAGTAGAGCTGTGGAAATGATGATGTAGATTTTAAGCACCTTGGAGTCTTATAGCAGTAGACGTCAAAAATCAACCTAAGTTGATTGTTACAACTGTATCGTGGCTGAAAAGCATTTTGTTTCCTTTTTAGCTGCAATTCTTAACAGTGTAACATTGGCCCAGTGGAACGGTAGTTATGTTGCTTTATCACAGTATCTGGCTCGTCTCGAAGATAATCCACATATTTTATCATGACGGTCCTACCCTGATCTCTATTTCTTTTGGATCTGCGCATAACATTGTACACCTATTGGTTTCATTTTTGTAAACAAAAAAGCGTAAGAAAACCGGCCAATTACGACTCGGACTCGCACATGAAGGGTTCCGTACCACCGTACAATATTTAGCAAAAAAACACGTTTCTTGTATAGGAACCCCCTATAATTTATAACTTTATTTGATTTCAATTATTTGTTGTTATAGCGGCAATAGCAGTACAGAATCTGTGAAAATTTCAACTTTTACCTATTACCGTTCAAGAGATACATCTCGCTGACAGACAGACGAACGGACAGCGGAGGCTTAGTTAGTAATAGGGTGCCTCACGGCTGCGCCAAAAAAGTTAAGTTAAGTGGTGTGCTTCAAACATAGTAATCATTAAAACTTTACCAACCTGTTCATCTGTCAACCCCTGCATCTCAAGCGGCAAGAAAGTTCCATGTTTCTGCAGCTCGTCCATCTCGTAGCAGAGTCTGGTCACCTTCAGTCTCCCATTAAAGATGGCCGTGATATCCTTCACGACATCATCCACCTCCTTATCCACATCTGTCTCATACAGAAACTGGTTCTGATCTCCTCTTTTCACGAGGAATAATACCATTTTGAGAGCGAAAGGTATTTGTTACAATGCGTCGAGATTGTGTGATGTTTATTGAACTAACAGACGTTGCTAAGCGTTTCTATGGAAGCGGTTGTCATGGAAATAATACGGAAGGGGTGTGAAACAATTAGTTTTTGGTGTACGAATTCTCTCAATAGGAATTAATGCTGAAATATAATCGAGTTTGATTGGAAAATGTATATAATTAAATGATTAATTCGAAACTAGTTTTTACCGTATAGTTTATTGATTCTGGGAGTAAATGTTTAATTTTGATAGATATAATACTCTTTATTATGTACAACATACAAATTACAGACATAAATAAATAAAAAATAAATGTTTATGTCACAGATTAGGTACTACTACAGAAGGTGCACTCCGCATTTTAGATATGACGCTACAATTACGCAGCGGGCTCGTCTTTTCGGGCCAATTCAGTGAGTGTAACGTATTCAGAAGATATTAAGAGATACGCGATAGAAAGAGAGGCAACTTCTAGGTGAATATAACTGTAAGTAATACGCGCCGTGCGACCTGAATTGCACTTTATTGTCTCGTAGCAAGAGACGCTTTTTATTTAAATGATTTTGCGGAGTGAACCATCTGTAGTAATCTGTGGTCGTGTGTAAAATCTAATTTCGGATGTAGTTAGGCTTTGACAGTTAATAATAATTATTGGGTACAAATTAATTGTCTGGAAGAGATGGTGAAAATAATTTTGGTAAAATACTTTTGACACTTTCACGAAGTTTAGACGTGACATTTTTTTTTTTTTTTTTTTTTTCGACATTATGATTATGATGGATAAAGGAGCAGTCATTTGGTAGAAAAACCGTTAAAAATATTTTTGGTTGGTACATATGCCATTGTTACCTAATTCCAAAGGACTCAAACCCAATTAAAATGAAGAATAACAACACAATCTCATCAACAACCTTCTAAGTTATTAATTTCAATACCTACTCAAATCAAAATAATTACGACATTTCGACAAATAATACAATTGATTGAATAATGGGTACGTACCTACAATTAATTGAATCGACGCTTCCCGAGTTTGTGCGAAGCATTGCTCTCGTGAATACAATAGGCGCTTTTGTTCTACCGCTTCTGAGTTAGGTACTCTCGTACGTGGATTCATTAGACTGTGGTTATGTTTAGTATTTTTGTTTGTAAATAATTTGTGTTTTATAAATGGCTTCGACTTGAAAATTATTATTGTGACTTTAATAATATTTAGTATTTTGATATTGTTCTTAAGTATTTTATTGTTTTTTTAAAAATATATATTGATTTTTAAACTATTCTTTGAATTAAGTAAATAATAATATTGTTACAATCACCACGCTTGACAAAAGGCCAATAATATATTTAATCGATCTTTAAGACCTCTACAGGACCCAAGCTTCAAGCCTATTCAACGTCTACCACGCATAAAACAAATGCCGGGCGAAAAAAATCATAAAATATAAAAATAAACAAAAAAAAAGTGGCCGGCGCGCGCCGTGGGCCGAGCGGGTCAGTTAACCTAATGTAGCGAAGATGGTCACTGGGCCGGAAAATGCCGACCGGGCCTGATAAAACATCTAACTATAATAAATTAAATTTTTTGTATTTTTGCCGTAATACAGGGTATAGTCATGAAATATGTAACTTACTGTTTGTCAAGCTTGGATGGCCATTTTGACCGTTTTATGTTCGCAATAGTCAATGAACCTAATGTGTTTAGGTAACCCTTGAGGATTTCAAACAGCCAAATATTTATGATGTTTGAGATTCTGAGGAGTAGACGTTTCTAACTGTGCTCGTAACATACTGCTAAATAGAAAGATCTCAATCATAATGTATTTAGAACTTCATTGCAGATTCCATATAAGGTCAGTGTCTAGAATTGTGTCTGGTTGATGGCAATAGATTAAATATAAATAGAGAAATTAAAGTGCATAAGTGTGTGCGTGGTGGACACGGGTGGACTCTCTCTCAAAATCAAAATCAAAAGTCATTTATTCAAACTAGGCTGAGAATCAGCTCTTTTAAAACGTCAAAATTACATTAGACAGTCCCCCAAAACGCCCACCCTTCACCACTTACTAGTGCTATAACTGGGAAGAAGAAGTGGCGCAACTGAGTCCCCAGCAGCACAGCTGTCTGTTCAGTTAGAAAAAAATAATTGATTCTATATTTAGGATCTCTAATTAGGCACATAGGTTAAGACATACCTGGAGAAATGTACGTGTCCCCTTCGGACAATGCCAGCGTGATGTTATTTTATGTCAACTACCACCAAATTAGGTATCCAAAATTGTACCAATAACTTGCATACATGCACACAATCCCTAAACACAACTCCGCCATAGATTACTGCACACAAATCACTCCGTTTATCGAGATGTCCCAATTCGAATAGATAATCGATTGTATCGAATATCCTGCACGGGCGATTGAACCGAGTTGCATCGGTACATCGATATAGTTTACGTTTCATCGGGTGCCTGAACAAACATGCTGAGGGCTGGCATGTTTTTCTTGCATTAGATACGGAAATAGTTTTGAAAAGTGGGAAAAATAGAACGGTTATCGGAGAATACGACAATATTTTGTAGAAAGGTTTGCTGTGTTTTTTACGGTATTTACCTTTTAAAAGTTTATTTCGTGTAGATTATGGGCGGGCGTTTTGGGGGTCTGTCATGTAGTTTTGACGTTCCAAAAATGCTGATTCTCAGTCTGGTTTGAATAAATGACTTTTGATTTTGGTTTAGATTTTATGCCAAATGTTTTCGAAATAACTCACAAAAAATATTTTAAGCAGTTAGTTTTTTTATTCGTTTATGTCCTGCAAAGTGTTATGATGCAAAGATACGTTCTGTTTCTACTGGAAAATAAAACAGCCGGCTTTTAATTATGTATCGTCCTGCGCCCGTCTTTTATGTATGGTCAAATTATGTATATAATTATGTAATTAATTAATATTAATATAAAATTAGTAATATTATGATTAATTTATGAATAGGTATAGATGTAATAAAAAAAAACCTCATTTAAAAACGTCTAACGGGCCTCTGCGAGTTGACTTCGGCCCCTCGTACGCATTCCAAAGGTCCGGGACCCCCGGGTCACGAGATATTATGTTGTAGATACCATAAATAATCTATACGTACACTATACGTACACTTTTCGTTGTAATTTTATAACTCAAGAACGGCTGGACCAAATTGGATTATGTATTATTTTTTTGTTGTGTTCCTTATTCTCAGGAAAAGGTTTTTAGGTAGGGTATGTAGGGTAGGTTGGGTAGGTAGGGTAGGTATGCCATAGATAAGTACTTAGTGCTACCCGTGCGAAGCTGGGGCGGGCAGCTAGTAATTAATATAAATATTATAGTATAGCAGTAAGCATGCCAGTGCCACCAGTCGGGTGCAGACTTATCTTGCTTTACTCTAACTCCATGCATAACCAACCCTAAACTGAAACAGTCAGATTCATCTGCATAAAGTTTTTTATGATCATGAAAGTGGACCATGAAACGGGGTCAGCAGAGTGTTGCATGGCCTGGCCATTTAGTGCAGGTTTCCAACAAGCGGGTGATTTAGTGGGTGCAAAAGCGCGCTCGTTACATTGTGTTTTTGAGCAAAAAGAAGCTCTGAGGCCGCGAATGATGTAACATGGCTAGGTTTTTGTAGTGGAACGAGTGAAACTAAGGTTTGAAGTCTATATTTTTTGCTACGCAAATTACGGCATCATTTTTTTGGTAATTAGAACGTGGCCTTTTTTTTTCGAGATTGAAAAATTATTTATGTGACATTTTTTACATAGAGTTGTATTTGAATTAAGTTTTTGGATAACAATAAAGAGTCTGGATACATTTGCTTTTGAAAATTATATATATTTTAAATAACATCTTTACATCACGGTTATAGACTCATACCCGAATAATCTGAATGGCTTCAACTATTAGACTATCAGAAGACGGAAGACCTGCTGGCATATATTGCGTTATTGATATAATTATGTTATATCTTACAATGCTTCTAAACAAACTCTCATAATATACATACCCTAACATCTGTTAAATTTAAATAAAATTAAAAAATTCGATTATAGATTATAAAGTTTAAAAAAAGAACATTTCCAATTTAAGTAACTACTCAATTAATAATCTATCCAGTTCGTTATAAAGAAAGAGAAAGAAAAAAAAAATCTTAATTTATCCTAAGGTTTTTTATTTATTTATTTTCGTATCTTTGTTTCAGATACCGCACATAATATGCGGGCACAGACACGGGCACGACATATCGACTGAGGACCCGGAGATCATCGAGCAGCACCACGACAATACCACACATCATGGGAAGGTCAGTTGAAGAATACCATTATAGGGTTAAGCTTTTAGCGTAGTGGCAAAAGACGCCCAATAGGCGCGAAATGCCTAATGAGAGTTCAACCGATATATTCTGTAAAAACATCGCCTTGAAAACTTAAGTGAAGTGAGCTGTCAATAGTGTCAATCCCTAGCATCAAGTGGAATGACAGCTCACTTCACCAAAGTTTTCACGGCGATAGTTTTACAGAATAGACCGACTGGAAATCAGAAGGACAATTCTCGTACTTAAAAAACGTTCACATTCAAGTCGCAATCTGTCAAACTTGTCAAAAATGTTGGTAAATTGATTGTATTTTTGGCAGATAGCGTTCTTAAAAATACGGGAATTGCCCCTCAGGAGTTCGATCGTCATCCGGCGGTTGCCTTGCCGACGTGAATCGAGTTTACTTGAAGATCTTAAGAGGAAATGTCAACGCCATTCCTCTGTTTTCTACAAGTAGTCCAAACCCTTTTTAACGATATATCGTGTATCTACCACTGCCATGCCTTATGTTTTTTTTTTCTGTTTTTTTTTAAGCTTTGAATTTAATCCATTATTTATTATAGAATGAACGCCAACGACCAAGCGACCGTTTTTTCTCTTATGGTGAATTCGACCAAATTGTTATCCTTAGTATAAGTCTAATTTTTGAATATTTGACAGATGTTCCATACAAAAACTGTCGCCGTCAATTTTATTCCACGGATAAAATATTTATTTATTCACAAGGCAACTACAACAGGTAACAATTACTGTTCACATTATAGGTTTCGACCTGATTATCACACAAAGCGTAATATATCTGGCTTTGATTAATTCAACCCATGTAAAGAGTAGCAGTAGGTAAACATCAGAAATCTTCAAAATAGTAAAGGTTCGTCTTGGGAAGTATGTACTACAATAGCTGTTTCTGCCGCTAAATAGCATTGTTGTGTTCAGGTTTGAAATCCTTATGTGCTAGTGAAATGTATCTACATTACGGTATATTAGACTCAAGTGTAAGGTTTGCACTGTATTTTGAATGCTAGTTTTGGTCCGTGCTTTGATATTGTGTCATCATAAAACTTAAATTCAAAATTCAAAAAACACCCGGAATTGTTTGTGACGGGGTTTTTTTATTTCCTGCTAAAACTAATTAATTAAAACTAATTAATTTAAACTTGATATACTTTTTTTTTTCCTGTTTTTTAACAGACATATACTGTTTCCATCGGGGGTTAAAAAGACAACCGTCCATCAGGTGAATGTACGTTTATTTGAAGACTGAGACTCATTTATCGAACTCAATCAAAACAGATTGTATTCAAATATTCAAAATTGCCTTTTTTCAAAGATTAAACCATTCATTTTAGGCCCGTCAGCGAGGCGTTAATGAAATATATCGATGCCTCAACGTCCGACGCCCCAATCAAAACACTTTGAATGCCGGTTCAAATTGAAACTAGACAATACATGTTAGCGTTTAGCATTTTTACAGAGCTTTGTTGACTGAAAATCAACAGTTTTCGAACGTCAAAATTACATAAAACAGCCCCCAAAACGCCCACCCTTCACCACTTCCTTGTGCTTTAGCTGGGAAGAAGGGGCGCAACAAACTCCACAGCAGCACAGCTGTCTGTTCAGTTAAGGATCGTAGCAGGTGGCGTTTTGCAGTTTCTGCCAACCCTCATGGGAAGAAGGCGTAATTTATTTCAAAATCAAAATATTTTATTTCACATAAACCTACATGGGCATTTATGAAACATCAGAAGCTAGGTGCACGGTTCCAATTGGTCGTTTCATATGGAGAAGAGCCGGCAAGCCTCCACGGTTACTCTTTTAAAAATAGATGGGTTTTACAATGTTAGTAGATTTACTTCTTAACATAAAACACTTATATTTTTCAACAGCGCCAAGCCAATGAGAAATCATTCTGAAAAAAAAAAACAGTTTTAGAAAATTTAAAAGTATTTTGAAAACACAAAAAACAGCAACATGAAATTAAAATATTCATCAAAAAACCTGATCCGTTCGTCGAAAAAGATCCCAAAAATACAAAATCCTATAAATAATATTAGATCCGTAACAAATGTACACAGAATTTAATTATCAAGATACAACAAGTATTCGTAAAAGAGACGGGTTAAAAATGGAAGCATGGGGTGGCAGCTGACAAATTGAAGTTGTACACCCGAGGGTTGAAATTTGCATACACGACAGTATTGTATTGATGTTTGAACTGTAGGCGAATAGCGATTTGATTTTTGGCAGTGTTGCAAGCAAATTTGGGCTTAAAGTGGCTTTAAGAGCAACTGATGTTAGGTAATAATCTCTGTCTATTGCAATTGCTATAACTTGTAAGACAAAACCTCGTTATGGTGTTGTTTACCTGCATTACGGTTTGCCATCAAAATAAATCTACCTAGCCTTTTCCCAACTATGTTGGGGTCGGCTTCCTGTCTAACCGGATGCAGCTGAATACCAATATTTGACATGGAGCGACTGCCGATCTGACCTCCACAAACCAGTAACTAGAGAGTAATGATTTTTTTTCAAAATCTGAACCCATCAATGTTTTAAAATAAATAAAAAAAAATTAAAATAAAATTAGTACTTCGCTATTTTTTTTTCTTATTGTACACAGATTATACAAAACATTAGTGCAATTTCTTCCAGGCAACCTCCTTCGGTTTCTACTGACATGGATGACTTGGATTAAAACGTAGGATACTTTTATAAGCATTGATTTGATTTGTAAGAGTGGAAGAGTGTCCGTGGAGTTTCTTGCCCGTTCTTCTCCATAGGAACCTACTACGCTTTGTAATGGGCAACTGGCTTCATATTTTCGACTGACCGACTGCTTGGTAATTTTAAAGTGTCTGTAAATCGTTTAATTGACATATAATATTGGTTCGCATCGCATCGGATCGGAACGGATTTTACAATCTTTAAACGACATTAAATCGTGTTCACAGTATTTAAAGTCTATATTACCAAGCCGCGCACAGCAGCTTGACCGTGGGTGTATTCTAGGACACGGGATCGTACCCGAAAGTATGCTGCGACGCGCGATCGGCCCCGTTCGCCTGTCATCGTATCCGATCGAATCCTTTCGGCTGCAACACGTTAGGAATGAAACTATTTGACTAGGCGCAGAAACGGATACTTTCGCAAGCGACTGTACGGAGTCGATCGTATGCGTCGAAATCGACGCGATCGTTTGTCACCGCATCCGTTAGTATCCTATCCGATCCGATGCGATGCGATCCGTTTGGTGGAAATCATCCTTTAGATTGAGATGATACCACGGGTAGTAGCTAGTTCAAAAGAAAGTCATGTCCGCTTTCATCGTATCCTTTGCACTCCACCTTTGACGAGTACGTTTCGATTGTAAATTTCAGCGCAAACCGGTTGTTGTTATTGCTGTCTTGTTGGCCAGCGCCTGTAGTGCCGTGCCACTAAATGTGCCGTCGGTGCCGTCAGTGCCGTCACTTAGTGCTAGTATATTGGCAGGGAGATTGCTCGCCATCGGTGGGGCTACACTCGTTTGCAGCTAACCCTTGCCTGAACTATGTTGGGTCGGGCGCTAAGCCAACCGAAGAGGCTGAATGGTTGTATTTTATTTGGTTAGCAATTGTTTTTTTGTTGAATTTATTTTGTTATTTATTGTAGGGCCAAGCATTTCTTATTTACATTTACACTGTGTTAAATGTGAAAATGAATTCGCCTTTTTATTGTTTTAGTTGATTTCTTATTTATGTTTTTAGTGCTCTGTTTTTCATAAACATCACACCTGTATTCCACAAAAGGATAGGTAGAGGTGTATCTACCTAGTAAACCCACATTTCGCCAGTTATGTTTAAGTCCTATGTAATAGGGGGCGAGCCTATTGCCATCAACTAGGCATAAATCCAGACCCCGGGTTGCTACTGAGAAAATTTTAGATCGAAAAACCAATAACACTGCCCGACCTGGAAATCGAACCCAAGACCTCATGCTCAGCAGTAAGTAGCGCTTGCGACTACTAGACCAACGTGGCAGTCTCTGCTTTGCATAGAAGTAACTGAAGACAATTTACAAACGACTTTTTAACCCGTTAAAATATAAGAACTATCAAATCAAATCAAATTATTTTAGAGGGTATAAGTTTTATAAATATTAAAAACGTAAGCAGAATAAAATCAGAGTGGAATTTTGTAACCTGATTACTGGCGAATGTTGATAATTATCTAAAAGTTAAACGTGTAGACAGTAGTTAGGGATTCTGAATTAGCCTTAATAAACTGATACACTACACTTACACTTATAGTGAACATTTGATATACCTACGCTTTGGAATGGGCAACTAGCTTCATATTTCTGACTGACCGACTCCTTGACAATTCAAAAGTGCCTGTAAATGGTATAATAGAAATATTGGCTTTCAATTTGACTTCGAAAGCAATTTACCTACGTTCTTAAATGAAACAAGAACATCTATACAATAAAATGAATATAAAGAATAATAAGAAGCTATAAAATCCTCGGAAGGCGCACAATAGAAATAATGGGCAGAGTATGATATACACTGCGCTCGAAGCACGAGTATAATAATCGTAACGCGCAGATTAAACATTTATGTAAGGAACTTTGCAGACGAGCGACTAAATAGTCGTAGATGACCTCAAATTCAAATTCAATTCAATGCACAGTGAACAATGGTGGTAGGGCTTGTTCTAAGTCCGCCTGACTAGCTCCCACCAGCTTATCTAAGTCTGTCGTTATAACAACAATGTTAACAGCATTGTTGTGTTTCGGCAGTTAGAGATAAGATAGCCAGTTCCTTTGTAATTGAGGATTCCCGGTGAAGCTCGCTTCCATTCGGCCTGATCATCACTTATCATCAGATGAGATGCAAGAGCTTCAACGTTGTGGGTAAAAAAAAAAAAACGTCGCGCGAAGGGTTAGGCAGAGGTGTACCTATAGTACACCCACATTTCGCCAGAGTTTAAGTAACCTTGGAATAGGGGGCGAGCCTATTGCCCTCAACCGGGAACAAATCCTGAGTCTGGACTGCTACTGAGAAATTCCAGATGGAAAACCAAATAACACTTTGCCCAACCCGGGAACCGAACCCAGGACCTCTTGCTCAGCAGTAGCGCTTGCGACTACTAGACGAGGGAGTACAAATATTTTATTTCACATAAACCTACACGGGCACTTATGAAACGTCAGAAGCTAGGTGCACGGTTCCAATTGGTCGTTTCCTATGGAGAAGAGCCGGCAAGGAACCCTACGTTTACTGTTTTGAAAATAGTTAGCTTTTATAATTTTTTCAAATTACAGTGTTAATAGATATGGGAGGACAGTGTAGGACTGTCAACAGAAGGCCAATACTCGTACTTAAAAAACGTTCATATTCAAGTCGCAATCTGTCAAACTTGTCAAAAAATGTTGGTAAATTGATTGTATTTTTGACAGATTGCGAATGAGATGCGAATGCGAACGTTCTTGCCCCTCTGGTACTTAACAAGATAGAAATTGACCAATAAATCGAAAAATCTATGAGTCTGCCATGCCTACAACGTTCTCAACCTAAACTTTGAAACACATAGCCATCCTTTTTGGCTTCGCTGTAGTCGGGTAAAAATGTATTGTATTGTTACAGAATATAGATTAGAATAAAATTAAATGTCAATCCAATTAAAATAAACGAATTAGTAGGTACAATGATACCAGCATTGTTGTGTTCCGGCAGTAAGAGGTAAGATAGCCAGTTCCTCTGTGGTCGAGGATTCCGGGTGAAGCTCGCTTCCACCTTCAGGCAGATCAGCACTTACCATCAGGTGTGATTCAGGCCAAGAGCTTAGCCGTTGTGGTTACACAAAAAAAAAACACATGATAAAGGTCATAGGATGTCGACAAAAAATCTGTGTGAAAAAAGTCGCAAGTCTACATTTTTCCATCATACGCTTCCCATGTCTGGGTGGAATTACATCGTCATTCCGTCTGCATGGCAGCACCACCACAAAAGACATACGAGCAACAAAAAAAAGTAGCAAATGAGGAGTTATTGTCTATTGCTCGTTATTTTCCAATATAGAATGACGTATCTCTGTAGCTTCGTAGCGTCGTAGCGGGCGTAGCGCTACGCCGTAGCGCGTAGATGCTACGGAGCCAGAACGTTACAGAATTACTGTTAATTTGTTAAATAATACTTCAGTTTTAGTTTAAATGTCTTTTGGCTGACCCTTGGCACGTACTATCATTTTATATCTGCCTGTTAGCCTCTTATACATGATAGAACACAGCTTCTTCTCAAATAAGGAATATTTTATGAAATACGCTGAAGAACGATGTGGTAAGGCAACTGTGAGGTTTAAAAGAAGATGTAGTGACAAAAATTAAAAACAGTATGAGTCAATGGTTTGGTCATGTTGAGGAGGTGAATGAAAGGTGACTAACAAAATGTATTTACTTATTAATAAAGTGACCTGATGTTCTTCTTAAAGGTCAGGTGCGTAGAACTCACAACCGGCGTGCGTATACCCGCGATGGTTTGTGTGGTACGTGTAAATTAAAAAAAAACAAATGTTACTAGCTGTATCAATGTAAACGAAGCAAAATGAGTATGCAAGGATGGTAGCAAGGTGGCGTTCTGTAGTTTCTGCCTACCCCCGTGGGAAAAAGGCGTGAGTATAATGAATGTGTGTATGTTTAAAATAAAAACTTAAAATAACAGAAAGATAACTCAATTAACTATAATAAGTGGTAAATAACAATTAATAAGTGGTAAATGCTTTAAAAAAAATACCAGAGTGACAATCTGGTGTTACCACGAGTCCGCACCCTCAATACGACAAATATTAACACAAATAGATACCATACACAGTTAGTAGCATAAATACATTCATACATACATAAATAAATATTATAATACGATCTATTATGTTTAATTTACCTTATCAAAATAAGTTTAATTCACCTTATTATTAAATACCTATAAATGAAATAATGTGAATATAAAAAGAATATTAATTTGTTTCCTAACTTTATTTTTATTTTAAGTATTAATTTTATACGTAATGTAGGTCTTTTGCATAGCAAGTGAATTTCTTAACCCTTCATTCTAACTTTCCGATAAAATTATCCGACAACTTTTAAAAATCCCAACAAATCTTTGTAAAAAACCTATCGAAAAATATACCAGATCCGAAAATCCAGGCGAAACAATTACTTATTCTTGCCAGGGACATGCAAAAACATCACGCGCTGGCAAATCTCTTCCTCATGCGCCCACGGAATCACAAATATGGCTGGGAGAAATATTCCGAAAACGGTTCGTATTGTTACTGAACATTAGAACGATGTGCAATTGTTTCGTGATGTTTGGTTCTGATGGGAAGACTGATTGGGTGAAGAGGTTGGAGTTTAAGTGGTGATGATTTATACAGGGTTATTGGTTATATGTGAGGCAATTCATTAAGGGAATGTGGAGAGGTCATTTACAACCAGTTGCCCCTTTTTTTACTCCTATGAAAATGTCAACAATTTTTATTTCAATATGTCAAATTACTCGAAAATGGTTGACATTGACATAGGGATCATGAGGGGTCATTTAGTTGCAAATGACCTCTCCTACATCCCCTTAACGGATTGCCGACATATAACTAATAACCCTGTTTATGAAAGTTGAGTATTTTATGTAAGATTTTGTTCGTGTCACGAAAGGGTAGGCTTGGGTTTAAAGGACTTCTTCCCAGCACGTTTTTAGTTATGCAATGGGATTCATGAGCACAAGTAAATAAAATGCCGTTTACTAATCCTCGCTACGTGAGCATACGTTTTTGGTAGAAAGAGTCTGCAAGATAAATCTGTAGTAAAAACTTGTTTCCTGAGTAAAATTATTTGAAAACAGTCATGTTGAAAATGGGTCTACCTATTTTCGCAGAACTTTTTATGTCATAATTTTATTTTGGATAACAGCGGATAGCATAATCTTCATTTCACAGAAAATCTTTTGGCAGACCTTCATTTAGCATACATTTAAAACTCATAATTTTGTAAGTCAGAATCATCTTTAGGCATAAATTTCATATGCATAATAATCAAAAAGCAAAATCAACATATCGCAGAAAGTTCACAGGCAGAATCGTCTTTTGGCATACATTTCATATCGATAGTCATTAAAAGGCAGAACTATCATATCACAGAAAGTTTACAGTCAAGCTTCACGTCAAGCGAGTACGCAATATGCAGTAGGCATGGTTTCTGTCACGGCTCCGGCGCTGCAGGGCTCCGGCGTTCCCACGCGAGCTTATCATCGCAAATGGTTTTGCTGGTAGCAAGCCGAAGCTGCGGTGGTAAGCGTTACAACCACCTGCTCCTCAGCTCGCGCGCCACCTCGCCCTTCCGCGCCTACGCAGGCTTAAATTACGCATACAGGCAGACAAGACATTTATTGACTTTTAAGACAACATTTTAATTTTTATTTAAGGTTAAAAATGCAATTTTGAAGAAATGCCAATATGCCTAATAAAATGATTCCAAATTAAATTCTGCCATATTCATAGTATGCCAAGTGAAATTCTACCAAATAAACGTTATGCTAAACGAATTTATGCGAAATAAAATTCTGCCGTCTTAAAAGTATACCATTGTAAATTCGGACTAAGTTCGGAAATAAGTTTCGGAACATCAAGATTCTCCCAAATAGAGGGAAAGCCGTTGAAAGTACCTATGTATTTCACGATCGAAAATACATACCAACATACAGTGAATTTGAATGCGTACAAAAATATCGAGAGTTTTGTACACGTCTTCGTTTTTGCATACCTAAAAATAAGATTATTTTTACTTACATACGTAAAAATGTAGCATGTTAAAAATTCTTCCCAATTACCCGCTCTGTTGGTCTTGTTCACGAGTCAATCAAAACGTTACATTATGTACGTACATATAAGTAGCTTACCGTATAATGTTCGCGAGTGATTCTGTCATACGGAGGCTGTATAATTTTATACCGATGTCATGCCGGGCACGTCGCACCGACGCCTGGTTTTATAATGATGTTATTTTGAGATTCTAGTAGGTTTTGGTTATGTAGGATATAGTGGTGCGAACGGGTTGATAAGGTTTTGACAGTATCCTAAATTATTATTGAATTTGAAGGACAATCCTAACTAATATTATTAATGCGAAAGTGTTTGTTTGTAACACTTTCACACAAAATTCATTAGTTTTATTAAATTCATTATTTGCAGTAATAACAGCCGCACGGGTCGATCCATCAGGTTAAGGCCCTATATGTCGTCAAATTGCTTAGCAAGATCCGCCGTTATGTCGAAACTACTACAGCATTAATATATGAAATAAATATATGTTAAAGTTGAGGATTAATGTTAGCGACTATGTTAGCCGAAAACCCGATTTCATAAAATTTTCTCGATAGAAAAAAAAAACCAAAGTTACCTCCAAACCGAAAAATAAACCGTAGTTATTCAAAAAATACTTCAAATTAGATCATGACACTTGGCACACTAACTGAACTAACTATAAAAAGCGACTGTTTTTTATTTTTTTGAAATTACTATTATTTTCGCCGTAAAAAGCAATTACCTAAACTTTTTCCGATTTCTTGTGGCCTCCGTCTCACTCGCACTCAGTCCGCGAGTAGAATGGTGCAAGCGAGATAAAAACCTGAGATTGGGTGGGCTCTTAAGCTACGCTTGCCGGAGTAGGTCCGTCCATGGATGACCAACTTTACATATCGAGACTCCTCCGTGCCTCGGAAAGCACGTAAAGCCGTTGGCCCGACTGTCATTCGTGGATCTTAGACAGTCGTTACGGGTCGTCAAAAGCCCGAAAGTCAGACAACCAGTTTTACCAAGGGGTATCGTATTACCCAGTAAATGGGTTGTGGAGGTCAGATAGGCAGTCGCTCCATGTAAAATACTGGTATTCAGCTGCATCCAGTTAGACTGGAAGTCGACCTCATAGGTAGGAAAAGGCTAGGCAGATTGATTGCAGTGGACTTTCCTTACCTTAAAAAAGCCCCGAAAGCTAAAAAAAATAGTTCAACAGATAAATTGGTTTTCTATGTTCGTGTAGAGCTTAGTATTATAGCTGCAGACTGATGCAGAAGGGTTTAACACAATCTGCGAGCCGTGTCAATACTGCCAGTGGGAACCGTCACTTTTATCGAATTTTCCGATTCAAGTAATCCGGCCAAATGGTGGAAACATACAGCTGTGGGGAGTGTCTTAAAACGTCACGGCAATTGAAGATTACAATTATTATTGTCTTCCATATCTAATAACACTTTAATTTAAAAACATTGTAAAAGCCTTTTTTACTTTGTTTTTTGTATTTGTGTTTTCACAAACTGTCTGTCCAAATAAACGTTATTCATTCTTTCTTTATTTTCTTTTTAAGTCAATTATTTTTTAAAGAGTTACCGTGGAATTTCTTGTCGGGTCTTCTCAATAGGAAACTATTGGGACCGTGCACCTAGCTTCTGACGTTTCATAAATGCCCTACATGGGCACTTATGAAACGATTTATGTGAAATAAAAGATTTTATTTTATGGCATGATTTAATGTCAGGTTGTTTTTTGTCCGACTGTTGTGGAGTCTAAAAGGAGAGTAATTTAAAAGCAAAATTGTCATATTTTACCACAATCACTCCTACTTTCTATAATTATCATAAGTTGCCTGAACAATAAAGCCTGGAATCATTTTTGGTTATGTACTAGACGGCTGAAACAAACAAACAACAATGGTTATTGTTAACGAATGGTTAGACACCGTTTAATTTAAGATTTTAATGAATAGTTTTTAGGTAAATAAAATCTTTGACGCAGAATATTTCAGTGTAAATTAACGATGTGTTTTTTGTATTTGATAGTTTCCAAAGGCTTAGCCCCAAAACTTACACTACTAACCATAAAATAATGCCAACTAATTAAACGAACTCAAGCGTCTGCCGTTACATTAACCTCCCGTATATTTCCAATCATGAACATCGCACTGTCACATCGCATGCAATTATCGTCGACTGTACCGTGACAGCCGATCACTCCGCTTCTGTTGTTGACTGTACACCGAATCTCCTCACTGTAAATAATGGGTAATGCGGATAATGAAGGATTTATTTTACATGTTATTACTTTTGTATGTAGACATTTGTTTGTTTATTTATTTAAACTTTGAACTCATTTTGTTACAAGAATGGCTTAAGAGCTCACACAACCTCAGGTTTGAGTGCGAGCGAGACCGAGGCAGCACCAAATCGGCATTAGTTTAGGTAATTGTTTTATGGTTGTTAAAAATAATGGTAATTTAAAAAAATAAAAAGCATAGTCGCTGCTTTAAAGTTGGTTCAGTTAGTGTGCAAAGTTTCATGATCTAATTTGAAGTATTTTTGAATATCAGCGGTTTATTGTTCGGTTTGGAGGTAACTTTGGATTTTTTTTTCTGTCGAGAAAATTTTAGGAAATCGTGTTTTCGGCTAACATAGTAGGTACTTCACATTAATCTTTAACTTTAACATAATTATATTTATTTCAAAATTAATGCTGCAGTAGTTTCGAAATAACAGCGGATCTTGCTAAGCAATTTGACGTCTTATAGGCCCATAAAGAAGTGGTGCCTATAGTGGAGTTATTCTGAAAACCAGTCATACCAAGATTTGGTGGTTGGTATTCAGCTGCATTCGGTTAGACTAGAAGCCGACCCTAACATAGTTGGGAAAAGGCTAGGTAGATGATGACCTGGTTTACAGATGCTGTTCTGAAGCTTCCAGTTTTAGGTTCAAAACCTATCTTGAATATTGTTTTAGTAGCGAATCATTTTTAATGTTATGCAAAGGAGACCCACGGTTCATACAAAGAAAAAAAAGGTGTCACCACTAATGGGGAAGTCAGTCCGAGTATTTTTTACTACGGCACTAAATCTCTACAGCCATTCCTTCAGCTGATTTTTTTGGGTGAAAAATTGGATTTCCGTACGTTTTATTTGAAAAAAATATTTTCAGCTCCTGGCGAAAAAGTGATATGAGCTTGTTGGGATGAAAAAACAAAGTCTAGGCTTTGGTTTTTGGGCCTAAAATGAATGATCTCCTTTATAAGTACCTATGTGTGTTCAGGAATAATAGTGAAAGAAAGTTACGTTAACAAATCGGACTTTTTTATTTATTTATTTTATTTTATTTTAAAGAAGGCTTACAGACAAACAAACCAATAACAAAGACAAAGAAAGTAATATTAAAAGTGTAAGTGATGTAAATGATATACAATAACAATAACTTGACGTTAATATTTGCATGCTGAATGGCAAAATATGGCTGATCTTTGAACTGTACTAACACCTATTGATGTATCATCTACCCATATTTACAAAAATAAATTATCCTATTCTATTCTATTCTAAAAAATAGCTAATAACAAGCCTCCACATATAGTTACTGAAAAAAATTATAAAAAGAAATTACAGTAAAGAAACTACATACAGTTATTATATAGTTTCTAATATATAGTAAAGCAAATAGCAAATAAGTAGAGAGCAAAGACATATTTTAAACACGACTTGGAGATCAATATTAGTTTATTTATGCATGTATTGAATCGAATCTCAAATAATTCCCGTTTTAAATTCCTAAAAATGTTATTGAACAGTCTAATATAATGATTGCGAAGTAACTGCGACCAACTTGGATATAGCGCTCGCCGGACGTAATCGCGGCACCGCTAGCTCTGCTCGCTCGGCTCGCGCCCGGTTGTTCACACTTCTAACCTTAATCGTTTGGTCTGGGTATTAGCTAAGTTACTGCGACCAACAAATACCAGAAAGTTAAAGCAAGTCTATTTTTTTTAAGCGTACACCATTAGATTGTCAATTAGTTTTTAGATAGATAGATCCCTATAATACTCTTTATTATGTACACCATAAAAATTACAGACATTTCAGACATTTTACATAGGGTAACACAATGGGCGGTCTTATCGCTAAAAGCGATCGAAGTTTTTATAGGATCAGTTAAATATTTTTAATTTCATTTTGTTCACAGGATCGCGGCGGCTGGTCGCAGTGGAGCGAGTGGTCGCTATGTTCACGAACGTGTGATGGGGGCGTCTCGCGGCAGCTGCGAACTTGTTCGTCACCAGCCGGGTGCAGGGGCGAGCCAGTCCGGTACAAGATCTGTAACATGCAGGTGAGTTTCTGTTGCCCTGTAGTAGTTAATATAGAAAATAGTGGGACGAACTTGCCTCTTCCCGAAAGATCTGGACCGCGTTAATAGAAAACAGAAGTATGAAGAAAAGCCCGTCCCAGGATGGCGGCCTGTCCTGGGGCGGCTGCTGCAGGGTGCGGATAACCACAAACGGTGGAAATACTCCAGTCTTATTGGGACTTATATGTTCAAGCCGTTTGGGGTTGAAACACTAGGCCCATGGGGCCCAAGTGCCCAGTTCGTTTTTCGAGACATCGCCAAGCATTTGGTCAACACGTGACCAAATGCTTGGCCTATTTTTGGCCAAAGAATCAGCAATGCCATACAACAGGGCAATGCTGCCAGCCTTTTGGGCACTTTTCCTGTTGACAGTGCTATGCGGACGAATTTTTCGATACCCTATGATTATTTCCCCTCCTTTTTTATACATGTACATATTATTATTATTATTTTAAGTCTGTAATTTTTACAATTGTGTAAATATATTGTTATAAATATTATAATTACATTCCACATTTGTGAGGCATACTCAAAATGGCTGTGGAAAAAAGTACAATGAAGAAAATGAAGAGGGACGTCCTGAACGTACAGTGAGACAAATATAATACAAGCTAGATACATGGAAAATAATAAATATGAACCACATATCTACCACAGTTAATCTCTAAAATCGGCGAGAGTGGACTGCATGCTGAAGGTGGAAAACCGGATCTGTGTTCGTGCTTTGTGTGGCAATTTGGGGCATGTTAACGCCAAGCAGTGAACTGCAGAGGCTGAGTTTATTTATTTATTTATTTGGATCGCCAACAGAGGCTACACAATTACATGCATGCTAACATACACAAGGACAATACAAGTGTGCGCTTCCAATTATAGGCAACCACATCATTTACTTATTATCTAGGTAGGTACAAAAAGTTTGATAAGAAGGAAATAATTAATTACAATTAATGAATTATTATTATAAAATAATTAATTAATCAATATAAAAAGCAGAACAATAAGGGTACAAAATAATAAAAAAGAAACATAAAAAATTATACAAAATTATACAAACTAATAATAAACCAATTCAATAGAACAAAACAATAGGCACAGAGATCTCCAAAAAACAAAACAAAACATAAAACAAAAATTTATAATTGATGGATTGAATAACAAAAATATACATTTTTGTGCTAGACCACCGCACAATATACCAGTTACGTGATCAATACCGGAATGCCTATAATATTAACAACTTTTTAATCCATATTATTGATATTAATTTCTTTCACCGACACAGCAGCAAACAAACATTACACGATATCGTAGCGCGCAATCAAAGTGTCGCATTCGACTGTTGATAATTACGTCCGTACACTGGCGGCCGAAATAAATGGGGCGTTAACTTAATGAAACTGTTTAGCTCGCCGTTTCGTTCGTTTGTGGCGCGCTTTAATGATTAGTGAGTGTGTGGAGGGATTAAGGTTTTCGTGTGTACTTTTAGGGATTTTTCAGTTCATCAAATTGATTAAAAGTAGGTAGTAACCATTGAAATTAAATGAAATTGTTTATACTGTAAATATAATATTGGAAGCACATTTACACGTCATAGGTATATTATATAAAAGTAATAAAAACTAAAACCCAACTACGACAAAAAAGTCAATTAAAAAGGTATAAACAAGACATCGCAGACAGACCGATTTAAAATCCGTGTTAAGGCTCGTTCACACGCGACACCGGTAATTGTTCTACCGTGAAGTTTTCTTAGAAATTGTATTGTTAAAGACGCGTCGCGCGACATGTCGCGACAGTTTGTACGAGCCTTTAGAATCGAACAGATTACGTGTCACTCTATACTTTTTAATTATGATGAGTAGTATAGAAGTTATTATAAGGGAAGAGATGAACAGATGAACATACATACATAGACATACCTACATACCGATCAAAATCATAACCCTCCTTTTTGCTTAGCCGTACTCGGGTAAAAAAAGACTAGATGGAGTCGACATTTCCTATCTGACTACCCCTGAGAAGAAATGGCTGGCTGGAAAAGCTGGGGCAAAGTGTCTTTTGAAGTCAAGTTGAGTAAATAAGTACTTGATTTTGGACGTAAGTTAGTTGCTTTTCGAGCGTGTGATTGAGCGAGATTAGAATTAAATGTCTTATATGACATTACCGTTTTAGGCTTTCTTAATAATAATTAAATCTATCAGACGACTCTTAAGTATACTCGCTCGCTCGCTTAAGTAGATGATACATGAATGATTAAATAATTGTAATAGGATTTTTTTTAACAGAATATCAGCCATTCGTTTTCTATGAATTAATAGTAGAATATATTTACCTATTATTGTGTCCTACAAAAATTATAGTAACAATGCTTTGATTGTAGGACCTACTCATCGCTTAAAATAAAATGAAATCGATTTTACTAATCCTTATTCATGAATTCAATTATAGTTGTCAAGTTATAGCATGGCAATAGCGGTCATAAACCCAGATGGGTCAATGCCATACAATGTCACAAACACAAACGTAACGCCAATATTGAAATTAAGTTCGTTAACATTCTGAATCAAATCATCTATCGTGATTTTCAACAATCAACATGTTCCAGTAACGAAAATCCATACTTACGGAGATAAATTAGGAAAAAGACAATGACCCCAAACACGCGTGTACCCCTTTTACTAACTTGAATAAGTGAAAACATGTCCATTTCAATAATAAAACTAAAGAAAAGATTACGAGTACGTCGCTCCTATAAATCAGACTACCTCACACACATACAAAATTCACAAAAACAATTGTGTTCTGTTCACATTGTCCCCATGTGTACGATTCGGGCGATACATTGTCGGTACAATAGCGTTTTTTTATTAAATAAATGCAGGACGCATGCTTGTGAATAAAATGTATTTGAACTGTTGTTCTGTAAAAGGTGAAAAATCCTTGGTTCCTATTACGATAACTGTCAGTGTTGCAGTATTTGAAAATATACTGCATAAAAGTTAAATAAATTGTGTCATAATTATTGTTGTTATTGTAGATTACCTACATTCTATGCGAATAAATGATTTGATTCGAAATTACTGCACTTTAGAGTGATTTTTTTAATACAGTGTGAGTCTTCATAATGTGCACATATCGAAATGGGGGAATCTATGCTTAATTTTATCGACGGAAAAAATAAAAAATAAAATCTAAATACATTTTTTTTCCATTTTTTTTTATTTAAAAAAATTAGTCTTATTGATTTTTTTTTACGATTATTGTAAAAATTGATTAAAAAAACAGATTTTTGGACGAAATACCTGTTTATTTTCAATTGAGGGCTTTTTGGGTTTAATTGGGAGGGGTTTTTCCCACAATTTTCATTTTATAAGAACACTTAATTACTACCAATCATTATGGAGTTGAGTTTGTTTCATCGCGATAGATCATTTAAAAGTTACACCGTTTTTTTACATTGGGGTAAAAAATACAAAATAAATAAAAAAATAAAAATAGATTTTTTTAAATATTTTTTCCGTTTGTCAAATTAAGCATAGAATCCCTCATTTCGATATGTGCACATTATGAAGACTCACACTGTATAAATGGTCAATAATATGACATGTTGTGTTAACAACATATCAAATACTTACAGAACATCTTAAAAGAAGTCCATCCATTAATCCTACTCGCATATCTAGACGTAAAAGGGGTAATAAAACACTTAAAACTATCATCCAACTATGACTACGAAGCGGTCGCTTCCATCGCCGCTTAGTCGAGGTAATATTCAATTAAAAACTCTTCAACTATCAATTTATTTGAGCTATACAACTCTAACATAATCAGAAACTATTTGAAACGGTAACTTTTCAATATGATGCCGTATTGGAAGCATTATTCTCGGTGAGCGAGCATACGAAGAAACTTTGGTTTCAGCGTGATTAATAGAATGACTTAGCGAGGAGCTTGTTACACCGAAGTGTACTTAAGCTGATGTTTGATACGGTCTGACAGCAGCCGTATAATGTATATTGTTGTATGCTTAGTTCTTCAGTGTTTCGCAACTGGTTTTAATAGTAAAGCTCCTGGTTCAGCCATGCAGCAGTCAGGCAAGCAGTGGATGAGACCCTTGGGACTTATTAGTTTTGCTCTCATGTCTCGAGAGGAATGTCTGTCGTCGCTTAGCGTATGCTGTTTGTGAATAGCTTACCTACAAGGTATTGCAGTTCCGTTGTTAACAGTCAGAAACTATCGTTTAAGATTGAGTTCATCATGACTACTGTTAAATCATCAGTTCCACCATTAGTTTAAGTTAACTCAGCGCAATTTGTAGACAGTAAGATACCTAGCTATAAGTATTTTATCAGGCGTTAATCTTGATGTCCTTGGTTCGTCTTTTTCAATGTCAAGGAGTAATACGTATAATTATATTAAAATGGTTCTCTGCGTGCTACATCCTGAGTTTTTATTTTAATTTCCAATCTTCCTAAGAAGTTCCTTCAGTTTTATACAACTACCTACATCTATTACTAAGGAGGACAGTTTGTTTACATCGTCTCATCATGTAATCTATAGAAAACTGAGGCAGCTGTTAACGAACACTAAACATTTGAGAACATGGTTTTTGTTCCAATAAAATATTTGATTTGAATCCTCGAGGTGTCAGGCAGAGGCCTACCTGTAGTACCCCTACATTTCACTAGTTAAAGGCGGATTCAACCAAACAGGAATAAATTTTATCCACAAAATACGCCTTCTTTTCCGAATAAATTTTGAATTTTTGACAGTTTCTCCATACGAAAACTGTCAGAAGTAAATCTTATTCCGGGGATAAAATTTATTCGTATTTGGTCGAATGCGCTCTAAGCAATAGGTCACGAGCCTAGTGCCATCAACTAGGCACAAAAACATACCCAGGGCAGCTACACCGCAATTTGCACTCTAGAAAAGATTATAGCGAACCTTTCATACCAATAGATTTCACCAAACTTCTCCCACTGTTCTCAGCCACTGAATAATGTAACACCAAGAAAAAAAGTACATAAACACAATCACATAGATTCAATTCTGGCATTATCTGCGTCGGTCGCGGATCACCCAGCTGTAGCCGTCTAACTTCGCTATAAGATCAGCTAACTTGTTGGCAGTTTCCTTATTGTATGGCGCACGTTGTTCCACGACGAGTTGCTGAGAGTCATCTTCAAATGTTTGTATTTTTTGTATACGAGTACCTACGAGTATGTTCCAAAGATAAGATCGGCGATTGTTTTTGACATTAGGGCCTTAGAAGACATGCTTTTTTTAGTATCGATGATCGGTGATTTTGTTACTTTATCAATATTATATAGTCCGCGTGAAATTTCGGCCCCCGACCGACCGCGTCGCATCACATCGCCCGCCCGCGCTATTACTTCGTTTTCCCTTAGCGTTATTTCTAACTTTGCGTATTTTCTTTTTACTCGGCCTCTAAGGGTCTTAGCGTGATGTTAAGTAGCCTACAGCCTTCATCAAGAAATGGGCTATCAAACGCAAAAAGATTTTTTTAATCCGACTGGTTGTTCTGGAGATTACCCCCTATACATATAAGCTTACAAACAAAAAAAAAATACCTCTATATAATATTATTATATTATATATTATAGTATAGAATAACAATAATACCAGCCTATTACTGACCCACTGCAGGACTGGTGGAAAGTTCTCCTGTCATCATCATCAGAAGGGATGAGCATTGATCACCACGCTTGCTCAAGACTCGTTGGTGATTTCAGACTTCAATTAACTATAAACCCAGGTTTCCCCACGATGTTTTCCTTCACTGATGTCAGTAATAGCCAAGATAAACACAGAAAGTAGGTACATATGAATTGAAAAAGTCACATTGGTAAGTACTTGCCCGGATTTAAACCCAACAACCTCGTGCATGAGAGGCGAGGCATCAACCACTGGGCCATCAAGACAGGTCTTCATCAACGAAATGTATCGCATTTTCGTCTTTGCTGCAAATCGCTGTGGATAGCATCCGAATGAGTGCAGAGTGTAGAGTCCAGCGGCTGTGCCAAACTTCAAAAATATATGTATATAACGTACTAGCTGCGCCCCGCGGTTTTATCCACATATGTCTCAATCCCGTGGGAGTATCGGGATAAAAAGTATCCTATGTCCTATCCAGTTCATGGTCTACCCATGTGCCAAATTTCATCCAAATCCGTTGAGACGTTTTAGCGTGAAAGCGTGACAAACAAATGAAGAAAGAAAAAACAAAGAAACTCACTAACGCATTTATAATATTAGTTAAGATTAATCAAAAGCAGTATGTCTGCTTAGCCCCTTGAACATTATTCTCCTACTTCAGTTTTGTCATTTACAAACAGCAGATTACTATTGATTTGGTCATTACAATATGCCCTGTGTTACTTTATGACATCAACTGAGGTTGATTTTTTAACCCCCGACGGAAAAAGAGGGGTGTTATAAGTTCAACGTGTGTATCTGTGTATCTGTCTGTTCCCTCGTAGCTCCCAAACGACTGAACCGATTTTGATTATTATTTTTTTGTCTGAAAGGTGTCTTGATCGAGAGTGTTCTTAGCTACAATTCAAGAAAATCGGTTCAGCCGTTTGAAGATTATCAGCTTTTTTCTAGTTGATGATTGGATGTTGCGCATCTTCTACAGGTCTGATCGATTCGAAATTTACTATTCTGTTACTTCAATGATAATAGAAGAAAATAGTAACCTTGAACCGTTACTGCAGCATCACCTGGAATTGTGTCGGGGGTTATTTAAATTTTTAATTTTAACTTGTTTATAGATAATCCGCTTAGATAAAATAAGAGGAGAATATTTAAATAATTAAACATGACTTAACAAGTTTTTTAAAGGAACATAATACTCCTATTTAAAGAAGGCCACAAATTTCTATTTAATTAAGGAATATTAAAAAAGTGCTGAGCCGAGTTTCTCTCCTGAAAATAAAATTAAGTTAGAGGGTTAGACCCCTTTTAACGAAATTAGCGCCATCAGGAGCTCGTTAGCACTATTGTTTATTACAAGACAGACAATGGAACATTATTTTATCATTTTCTAAATGCTAATCTTGTTGTTCTAGAAAATAGGTTTGAGATTCAGATGGTATTTTACAATTTTTAAGGATAAATTGGTTGAAATGTATATACAATTTAAGAGCGTCTGACAGACGGAAGGACAGGTAGTCAGGTGTAATGATTTTTCCTACAGAACCCTGTAATCATGGAAAAATTGCCCACCTATTCCAATTGCATGTTAGCCTTTTGGTGTATCCACAACACGGGACACTCTTCCCGATCTGTGAAACAAAATACTGTCACCAAATTCAAAGTAACTCGGTGCTCTATGCACCTATCCCACCGCCGTCGAAGCTACTAGCCTAGCAACTAAGAACGGCTTAAATAGGGCTTCCTATCTTCCACCCTTTTGCTGTGCCCTACAGGGGATCCATACTTGAAATAGAAGGACGAAAGATCGAAAAACAATTGCTCGAAAACGGTAAATCGATAGTACTCGAAATCGATAAATTATGGGCGCGAAAGTTCACTACCCCGATGCATCAAAATCTCGAATAACTATAAGCTCGAAGCCTCGGCAGCGCGAAGGCTCATTATCCTTGAAACATCATTTCTCGAACGACCATCTAATCGATATACTGAATAGTTTTAAGGTTTTTATTTGAGTACAATATAATGAAATTGTTTGTTAAAATTTCAAGTAGGGAACCCACGCCCCCCAGGCTCCATAAAGATCTAAATAATAAAGTTACCACCTAAGTACACATTATGGCAAAGTAATAAAGATATTGAGTATTGAGTATGTCGTCACCATTCAAACTTACTATCAATATAACAACACTGTACATATATTCTGGATAACGATCGCGCCATTATGCGCAGGCAACCAACAAAAACTGTAATCAACTTTTATGTTACAGATAAATTTTAATACCAACGACACTCCATTTTGCAAATTTAAATTTACAAAGTTGCTACAGTCGCTGAGTATATAAGATAAATGTAGATAATAAATTGGTCTGAAATCGACATCATGCAGAGAGCAAGCGTGCTGAAATGTTCGTTCCTTCTCAGTACAAGAAGAGATATTTGTGCTGCAATGGGAAGGCTGATAACATACACATAACATCACACCTGTATTAGTCCTCATATTTTGTGAGAACGTTGTACGCTTAATAGACTGTAGATTTGGTCCAATTTTGTTAAGTACCTGAGGCCTAAGTCTACTAATTTATAAACGTTACAATGGTCTCTCAATGGTTAGTTTTTGACAGTTTTTGTATGGTAAATCCGTCAAAAACTGACCATTGAGAGACTATTTATAAACGTTACAACGTTTATAAATAGTAGACTTAGGCCCCTGGTACTTGTTGACTACACTTTCCTCTCATACCTATTAACACTGTAATTTGAAAACATTGTAAAAGTCATTTATTTTTAAAAGAGTAACCGTGGAGTTTCTTGCCAGCTCTTCTCCATAGGAAACAACCAGTTAGAACCCACACTTAGCTTCTGACGTTTCAAAAGCGCCCATGTAGGTTTATTTGAAATAAAATATTTTGTTTTTTTCTTCGAATTTTTGGTTCTAGAACATGCCCCGGTTTCCTATTCACGATGTTTTCTTCCACCGTTTTGAGAGCAGTGGTGATGAAATAATTTACACAAATATAGCACTTACTTGGGTCCGAACCTACGACCTACAACACGTAAGTCGCGGGAGTTACCACTGGGCCACCACTGCTCTAAATGATCAATGATCTCCATGTCATTGACTACAATCTAATTGGCCTTATTCCCAGGAGCTCCAAATAATTTTATTCCAGCGGACGGGAGGTTCGACATTGTCGCATTACTCTGGTAATTTGTTTGTTGAGTCATAAATTAATTTTATTGTAAATAAATTTTTTTTTGAGCAATCTATACTTTAAAATTTTTGGAGCTCATGCAAAAAGATTTTATGAATTATTATTATATTGCTTTTTTAATTTGGAGCCGCCGGGAATAAAATTATTTGAAGCTCCTGAACATAAGACTATATTTGGAGGTGACCTCTAAGAATACAATAACATCCACAACGTATTTATAAACTTTAGAAAAGTAGGTACCAATATACATAAAATATTTTATTAAGATAAATTCTATTCGTCTAACAAGATAACAAGAATCAACAAAGTCTGGAACTCAGGCATACAAAATTATCTCGAAAATGGAACGTTGGAGAGCGACCAATCAGATTTAAAAAATGCCGGGAGTCAATAAAACCATAGCGAGCAACTCATTATCATTCTATACGCGTGCCTCCCTCCCTTCCATCCCTTCCAAAGAAGAGCCGATTAAGTTCGTGAGTGGTTCGGACTACAATATCCTTTTCAGTGAATGCAAATTACGCTGCGGTGTGAGTGGCAGCCTCTTCAATGGGATTTAGGCTTTTAAAGCTTTTGAGTTTTTTGAATTGTGGTGGGAAATATTTATGGTGTATCGCGAATGGAGGATAAAACGTGACTCAGGGTTTAGTTGTGAACAATGGTGGATTTTGCTGTCGAATAAAATATACTGAATTTTATGACAGGTTTTTTTTTACTTTTTTTTTTCGCCCTCTATTACATGAGACTTAAGAGCGTGCATGCTGAAAGTGCGCAATATCGCAAATAGCTGTCAAATATTTCGCTGTTCTGATTAATTTGGCAATATTACTGTTTGGAAATATGAAATATCGCTAACTAGTGAACTAAAATCTTTGTTGATAAATTGTTTTTTTATTTAAATATCACTAAACAAAAGCTCCTAAGATGTAGGTATATTTTCTGATACCAAGGCATTACCTTTGATGTTTCCTATGAGCTGCTTTCGTTGCTTTGTCATAGTGATGTGATCCAAATGGCGGATGTATTCCAATATCCGAAAAAAATTATTCTTTGTTATTTTTCCGTGTGTGTGTTTATTTAAGGTTTTTATCAGATCAGTTGAAGTTTATTTTACACTCTAGTCCAGTTTTTGTTTTTTTATAAATTCCAGGCACGTTTTATCTAGAACAGATTAACAATAAATCAATATTTATTTTATCCCAATTGAAATGTCCATTAAATCCGCAAATCACGTGAAAATAACCGAAAACATACAACATAATTAAAAATTTATACAAGTTATTGAAATTTAAATATCCAGTATCAATAGTACTTTATTTAACGCATTTGTTTTCTCTTTGGAGTACGCCAATGGTTCGATGATTGCATTACTCAGAAAAAATGCAAACATTACTCGTATCAGCTTTTGAAATAAAATATTATACAATAATTAACAGCTATCATGGGAAAAATGAAGTACCTATTCTGGGGTTATTTAAAAGTTTATTCTACGAAATATCAATCCTTACACTACCTTATACTTATGTATTAAAAAGAGGTAAAATTCGTGAGTTTGTATGTAGGGGTTAATCTTCAGAACTACCGATCCGATTCCTAAAATTCTTTCACAAATGGGAAGCGTATGTTCTTTGTGTCCAGTATTATTGTGTTGTTGTTTTTCAATAGTGCCCTGAGCCGCGATCTCATTGTGATTTCTCAAATGTATGTATACTAACACTAGTGTTTTAGATGTGTTTGTAATAACTAACAAGTGGATTTTATGATCTGAAAATAAAATTATTTGATTTGATTTGATTTGAAGCTACATTATACCTGAGTGTCATGTCAGACGGTGGTTTATGATAACACGAGAAACTTCACTCCAACGAAGTCGTGGGCAGAATCTGAAGCTGTCGTGAATTAATGCTTGCACGATATTTCGTAGAATAAACTGGGACATAAACGATATATCTGCAAATTACTGTGTGTAAATTGGGTACTATAGGTACCGCCTCGGCATAACCCTTTGGGAATTACAGGCGTGATGTTATGTTCTGTGTGTAACGTCTTATTTTTACAAAAAGGTATCACTGACAAAAATGTATAGTAATATAAACTTCATTTAAAATTTGTTCGAACCTAGCGTTTGGCAGCCGCACCAGCGGCCACATAATTTCAAGCGTATTTTATCGAAATTATTCTAAAATATGTACGTTGCTTACCACGAAATGAGAAAAACTTATTTCGTGCATATCAAATCGTATAATCAAATCAAATTCTTTCAATATATTAAATTGAGAAAGATTCAAATTTTCATTTTCATACATGATTTATAATGTTGAAATAAAATGATGGACATAAATACCACATCACAAGATATCAATTTGTGGGTACTGTACACAATATTTTTGATGTTGTTAATTCAATCTGCTACTCACTAAGACACTTTAAAACCCACTGAGTATTTAAAAAGTTACCCTCCGATACAAATCTTCACGACAGACTTAATAATATGTGCTTTTAAAATACAATGATTAAAATAAAAATCCAATTCTAAAAAAATATCCGAAGAGATCCGCAAATATCCGAACGTGATCCCAGCTCTAAGTCGCGGCGCACCGCCTTGAAGTGATGTACGTGATCAAGATTTTCTTCTACGATAGCAAACGATACGGTTTTCTTTCAGTAACCTAATTCCGCAGTAATAACTACTATTCAATAATCTGATACGTTTAACCTTTGTTACAGTTAATCAATTGTGTTTAGAGGTGCTTGCCATGAGGTATCCTGTTACCCAGTAACTGGGTTGTGGAGGGCAGCGCAGTCGTTCCATGTCTGATATTGGTATTCAGCTGCATTTGAGTAGACTGGAAGTCGACCCCGACTAAGGTTCTAGACAGACGGACCGCATTTCAACTGAAACTGCACGCCGACTGCAATTGAACTGCAATCGGACTGCACGTTTGGTTTACAGTTCTATTGTAGTCGTGTCAACTGCATTGAAACTGCCAAATTGCAGTTGAAATGCGGTCCGTCTGTCTAGAGCCTTAGTTGGGAAAAGGCTAGGCGATGTCGGCATGATCGGCACAGCTGGGCGGCAAAATCGAATAAAATATGTAGATAGATATTATGTTCTAAAGCTGCTCAGCTTCATCATCATCATTATGGAGCTGGGCATGGACTTCCAACAGCAGCTGGTGCCGCTGGTGGACATAAGCCTCTCCGATTGCACGCCATTCAGCTCGATTCTCGGCAACTCTTATCCAGCCGGTACCAGCCACAGGCTCAGTTTATCTCGCATTATTCCGTGAGGGTAGATGCCGAACGAAGTTTGCCGAGCCGAATGTAACTCGATTAGTGTAGTAGGTACCTAATTCATTTTGTGCAACTAATATTGCCGACCCGACCTGTGTAGAGCACCCTTTATATTTGACTTAGTTACGAACAGTGTATTGTTGGAACCTCATTATAATTATGTTGCTAATCGGAACTATAATGGCTACAAGAACTAGAAAAATTAGCCATTGGCATTGTAGTAAAATTGCTTCGTAGCGTGTGACCTCTAAAACGGAAGTGGTTATGTTTAGATTATGTCCTATTTGCATGGAATTAAATCTCAAGGTAAAAGGCTCCTCCGGACGGGCGCGATGTGACTCTGGCGGAACAAGTTCTATGAAAATTTCATGGTGGAACAATTACCGGTGTCGCGTCGCGCTGTCGCTTAGCGCCTGTCTGCGGGAGCCTTTACTGTACAATACATTACGTCCGTGGGGGAGTAGATAAGCTACTTCATTTCGTCTGTATCTTTGTCTGTGTCTGTGTGTTATGCTCGATTCCTATAAAAATAAACGAATCGTTATGTTTACCAATGGTAGCTATTTTTTATTGCCAAACTGGGCATATAAATAGATTCGTAAGCTAATTTTATACCTGTGATTATTATTATAGTATTGTAGCTAGTGCACTCACTTCTGCACTATAATATCTCCCGTGTCGACGGCTATTGTCAACTGAAATTGCCTGTGTGGCGGCATCTACAACGCCACATGTGAACTAGCATCGTAACACAAATCTTGCATCGCGCAATTAGAGTTTACCGCGCGATAATCATAAGACTATCCGACATCAATAGTTGGGCAGTTGCCCGCGAGACACGACATCCGTCTAGTCGGAAGATCGTCCCTTTTCCATAGTGTATGAGTGAACTTTACACCCTGTTCCTACATTCATCATACTTCACATCATACTTCTAAAGCTGCCATTCCCAAAATTCGGTGTGGAAGACGTTTAATTATTATTATCATTATCTGTACCTACCCATATTGTTTTACTAAAATCAGCTCTTTCTTCCATAGCCCTGCCGCGGGAACATATCCCTCCTAGAAGAGGACATCTGGCGCGAGCAACAGTGCAGTGCCCACGACGATACCCCCTACGGGGGGGAGCTGTTCCACTGGCGCGCGCACAGAGATGATGCCGAGCCGTGCGCGTTGACGTGCCGAGGCGTACCTCAGCATTCGGGGCAGAGTCCCGAACCGGTGCGTATGATTTTATTATTAAAGCAGGGAAATTGAAGCAAATGGAAAATGAAAATTAACCTCCATGCGCTCGCAAAACAGAAGGCCAATTCTCGTACTTAAAAAACGTTAACATTCAAGTCGCAATCTGTCAAACTTGACAAAAAATGATGGTAAAATAATTGTATTTTTGACAGATTGCAAATAAGATTAGAATGCGAGCGTTCTTAAAAATTGCGGGAATTGCCCCTCAGATCTTACACATTGCATTTTAAGAAGGCAGTTCTAAAATATAAACTTAAAACTGTCAAAATCTTCTTCACTCTAGTTGGGAAACTTAAATACATAATGCAGAACTGCAAGCAACTTTAAAATGCCAGACTAGTATTAAAGGAAAGTTTAAAAATAAAGTTAGAGACTGTCAGAGGAATTGTAACTAGATTTAGGAGCAGCCTTAGTATTCAGAGAAGAGATGACCTCTAGCTGTTTTAAGAGGTTCTAGATTTTACCAAATTAATTCAGCTGTAGGTATAGCTATAGTAGAATAGAATAGAATACTGTTAAACAAAATAATGCAATAGACGTAGATATATTTAGTAACCTATTCCGCTTAAATATTCCTAAAGAGTCATAAAAAACCCTATAAGAAATCGACACGTGTTTCCCTTCTCAACAAGGCCTCCTCAGGATGACGATTGGCTTGTTGAACCCGAACACGACATGGTGCCACGCCGAGCGCCGGACGCAGAGAGACTAAATATATCTACGTCTATTGTATTTTATAATGGATTTCCGCCGAGTCACGCCTGAATCAATAATGTCTGTCAATACCTAAACCAATATAATCACCAATCCATCTGCTACAGTTTGTTGATTATGAACATCTTTAATGTCCTTTGTTGGCTAATTTGGTGGCTAATGAGCAACAGTTTGTTATTACATCGAAGCTATATTATTATGTATTAGAAAGGTGTGGGAAATAATCAGTCGTCCCATACATTTGGATCGATTAAGTATTGAAGTTTTGTATGGAATAGCTGATAATTTCTTCACGATTACAATGTTGGTTCCATGGAGAATGTTGTTCAATTTGATGGTCTGTACTACACATTTAAATATGACCACAACGTTCTGATACATGACTCAATACCGCATAGAATAGAATACCGAGAATATAATACTCTTTATTTACTAAAATTTTATGCACAAGTAAAAAAAAAACTGTATAAAGGCGGACTTAATGCCTGAGGCTTTCACTACCAGTCAACCATAACCCTTATGCAGACACAAAACATAGCAGATGCAACATAAGGGATAGCTAACTTGAAAAGGAATAAATACATAGATACATACATATAAACAGAATAAATTTTGTCAGGAGAAATAACGATAGGTAGAGGAGAAAAGAAATCCAGCAAATCAGCGCTGCAATGATTCTGCCAACTTCTTAGGAATTGTGTGTTGTGTGTTCATCATCTTCTTTAATACATATGTACAGTCAGCACCAAAAGTCGATGAACAGAATCAACATAACAAAACACCTGTTCACAATAAAATGCCATAAGTTATAGTCGCAACTAGGAAACAAAATAGCCTGTACACCAGAAATTTACAAAAGTCGTTAAACACGACTATTTCAAAAGTATCTGTGCACTAGTATTCCTAAAGTCGCTGTACACCATCAATCCAAATGTCGCTGAACATCATTGTATCAAAAGTCACCAAACAGCAGTAAAGACAAAATTAGGTTAACAAAGTATATTTTTAATGTTGCCGTATGTTAATATACTTTTGACGCTTATGTTGTTCAGCTACTTTTGGGGCAGTGCTTGCAGAAACCGCTGATATTGTTATTATAGAACAAAGTGTTTAGTACTGAATAAAAGTATAATTAAAAACGTAATCATTTATTTATTAATAGCACAATCAAAAATTCTAATGATATTTATAAATTATAAAAAAAAACAAATATTTTAGATATTTTAATTTAAATCTTAACGCAAAATCAAAATATTAATTACTATTAATTATTATTTTTAAATTAAATTTTTGATTTTGCGTTAAGATTTAAATTAAAATATCTAAAATATTTGTTTTTTTTTATAATTTATAAATATCATTAGAATTTTTGATTGTGCTATTAATAAATAAATGATTACGTTTTTAATTATACTTTTATTCAGTACTAAACACTTTGTTCTATAATAACAATATCAGCAGTTTCTGCAAGCACTGCCCCAAAAGTAGCTGAACTCAAACTCAAACTCAAAGCATTTATTTCAAATAAACCAATTACAGGCACTTTTGAATTGTCAAGGGGTCGGTCAGTCAGAAAGATGAAGCTAGTTGCCCATTCCAAAGCGTAGTAGGTACCTATGGAGAAGAACGGGCAAGAAACTCCACGGACACTCTTTTAAATCAAACAACATAAGCGTCAAAAGTATATTAACATACGGCAACATTAAAAATATACTTTGTTAACCTAATTTTGTCTTTACTGCTGTTTGGTGACTTTTGATACAATTGATGGTGTACAGCGACTTTAGGAATACTAGTGCACAGATACTTTTGAAATAGTCGTGTTTAACGACTTTTGTAAATTTCTGGTGTACAGGCTATTTTGTTTCCTAGTTGCGACTATAACTTATGGCATTTTATTGTGAACAGGTGTTTTGTTATGTTGATTCTGTTCATCGACTTTTGGTGCTGACTGTACAACATAAATATTACAGATATAAATATAAAAAATACAAGGAGTGACATAATGGGGGATCTTTATTTAATATGCATATTATTAGCTAGTTGAGATCCTTAAGTTTTGAGTTGAGCTGCACGATTACTGACAAATGCGTGCACTGACTGGACAGGTCCACTCAATCTGTGTGGTTCTTTCTCCAAAAGACCATTCCAGACACGAATCTACATGGTCTTCATATGATCTAACCAATAAAATGTCTGGACTTTAAAAGAGACTGTGTCTTCTGAGTTTGTTTCGGCCTTTCTTCTCAGAGTAGTCAGATAGGAAACGCTGACCTCATCTAGAACGGTACTTAAAATATTATTGACATGTAAAAGTGTTTTGTACAAACCTATTTACAGAAAATAAAATAATCATTTCATTTCTTAGAAGTATATTTTCGCCAATCCACGCAGAGTACACCTTATCCAAATCCACATAGTAACTTTACTAACTTAAAACATCATTTACAGACGGTGGCCCTGGATGACGAGGACCGGGTGGTGGTAGCAGTGCTGGCAGCCAGGGTGTCTGATGGCACCAGGTGTCGACCGGGCAGTCTGGATATGTGCATCGATGGGAGGTGTCAGGTTAGTACTGCAAGTTTCTTTCTTGATTGTTTTTAATAACTGTGCGATGAAGAATATTTTCGTTTATCTGCTCCCTAGAAAATGTGTTTGTCTTTCTTTTGCATTGAGCAGAGATATATGAAAACAGTACTTAAAAACTAGGCAGACGCTCCATACAAAAATACTGGTATTCAGCTGCATCCGGTTAGACTAGAGATCGAACTCTATCTACTTGGCAAAAGGCTAGGCAGATTATGCAGACTAAATCAATGCTGAATTATTATTCTTCAATCCAATTCAATTTTCAATAGCACAGTAATATCTACAACCCATCAAATATACCACACTACCTTTCAACAGAGCCTTACAAACGGACATTATCTTGAAACTCCGAGTTCGTTACCCTAAATATAAATGAAGGCAGGAGCCGATGCCCGCTGAAAAGCTGTCAGAGGCCATTCTGAGTGGCGAGAGTTGGGACGTACCAATATGTTGGTTCAAACAGGACTTCATTCATTATTGTAGGGTTGGACGTGTTTAGTTAACACAGATTTTTCTACAGAATTAAGTTGGTGAGAATAACTTTTTATTTACCAATATGTTGGTTAAAAGCTGATGCCTTCAGTTCCGTTTTTAAAGTAGAATATTAATAAAATGGCCGCTGGTTGTCAATCTGTGCGCCTATTCTTCTTCTCTACATAATAATTTTTTTTTTTTTTTTTCTCAAGTATGCTTGGAAATTCGAGCATTTTTTAACAACCTTCTTCGAGATAAATCGAAATTGCTGTAAAAACAATGCGGCTGGCAATGTTACTATGAAAATCCATGTCTGTCCTGTGTAGCGGCCAAATAAATTACTATGAAAACCCATATCTGACATGTTATTTAAACATGGAATGAACTATTTACTTCTACACAAATGACCAATCAAATTTTTTATTTTAAATTCTATTTCGCTTGCAAATAGAACTGTTTAAAGTAAAGAAGAAACAAATAAACATATTGGTGCGTGAAAAATTATCGTTCTCCGTCGTTGATTCTAGAATTTATAATTCATTTACTTTGTTTGAATTTCCGCACATTATTTGACAAAAGTACTCTACAAGCCTTGGCCGCAACCAGGCATTGATGGAGTCACGTATGTGTCTCGGCTTCGCCTCTGCCCACATTTTCACGATGGTCCATCAATGCCCAAATTGCTGGCCGCGGCAGTAATTCCAGCAGTGGGACCATTATGGTGTGTGTGTGTAATTAAGAATATACGTAAATCTAATAAATGGACTTAATAAGCCTTCAAAGAAATGAAAATATTCAATTAAATAAAGTTGGTGCCAGCCCTATTAATGACAGACGTGAATATGTAATAACTATCTAAATTGGGATACAGACTAGGGTAATAGTTATAAGTAATTTACAAGTCTGATGTTTTAATTGTTAAAGAATCCTCATAATATATAATTAATAATAATAAAAATGTGAAAGTTTGAATATTTGGATGTTTGTAACTCAATCACACAAAAACGGCTGAACGAATTTGGATGAAATTTGGCACATGGGTAGACCATGTCCTGGAGAAGGATATAAGCTTTTTATCCTGGATAATAATAATAACCTAATATAAATGGATAATAATAATAACCTAATAAAATAATAAACTAATATTTATTTTCGACTAGCTGTTGCCCGCGTCTTCGTCTGCGAGACGCGGGCAACAGCTAGTCGAAAATAAATATTAAACAACCAAGTTCTGCATTCAAATAAGCTTCTTGTTATATTTATTAATTAAATATCAACATATTGATATTTTCTAAATGGTTAAAAAATAAAAAAACCCTTAAGACGCAGCCGAGAGGCAAATGTTATAAATAACATTTGCCTCTCGGCTGCGTCTTAAGAGGGTTTATTCTGAAAGTTGGCAACGTCGCAAATAGATATCAAATATTTCGCTGTTTTGATTAATTTGATAATATTTCTGTATGGAAATAAAAAATGTGGCTAACTAGCGAACTAGAATATTGATTATGAAATGCAATAATTAATATCGTAACACCGAATAGTTAGTTTTAGATGTAAAAAAAGTATTTGGTAACTTTCCAAATGCCTTTTTTTCACCTAAAACGGGTACAACATCAAATTCAATGTTATAATTGCAATTCATTATTAATATTCTAGTCAATTGGTTAGCCACATTTCTTATTTCCATACAGTATTATTTCCAAATTAATCGAAACAGGTAAATATTTGACAGCTATTTACGACGTTGCCAACTTTTAGGATGCACCCTCTTAAGGAGCTAGTCCACAAATCTCTAAGTTACCAGCTATAAATATAAGCTTGATCAGTCTTACTTAATTATAAAATAAAATTGATAATAAGATCAACTACAAAATATTAATGAGCGCTTTTATATTCATAATTACGTATTGAAATAAATCATTTAATTCGATTGAGAGCATAATACAATCCCCCTGTTTTGGTCAGCATTAATTATTCAATATTGGCTCATAGATTTTAACGCAATCATCATGCGTTTGTTTTAATATTCCATTGTTTGTTTTAATTATTAATCATTATTAAATACTTTTGAGCCAGTGATCCTACAGAGAGATTAATCTATCTGCTCATTATCTGTCTATTTGAGACGTGGCTAAATGATAGCAGCCGCACTTTTCAATACCTCACTGTGGCTCGGAAAATACGTTAAGCTGTTGGTACCAGCTGTCATTCGTAGATCTTTGACAGTCGTTACGGGAAAGCCAAAAGTCTGACTCGCAGTCTTACCAAGGGTTATCGTGTTACCTAGTAACTGGGTTGTGGAGGTCGGATAGGCAGTGGCTTCATGTAATATGCTGGTATTCAGCTTCATCCGGAAGCTGACCCCAACATAGTTGGGAAAAGGTTAGGCAGGCCATTGATTGAACATATTTCGAAACTCGACCTAGAAAAAGAAAGAAAGAAAGAAATACAGTTTATTCAGCACAAACTAAACGCACTTTAAAAAACATAATTTACATAAAAAACTTATCTATAAATTAGCCAAAAGCCTCGTATTAAAATATAATGAAAAGTGCAAAAAAAAACATGTCTATTGCTTGAAGTCGTGAATGAATGACAATTTACATTGCATATTACGTAATGTGTTGCAACACTAGCAAATGTAAACAAACAACCAATCAAAACATACAAAATGCCGATTGCAGAGTGGAATAATAACTACTCTCCTCTGCTCGGTTCTAACGCGGGATGAAGTTTTGGTGCAAATCGTGTGGAATACAGCTCGTCCAAAACAATGTTAAACCCATTTCCCTTCTTTTGTCTTAGTTGGCTAACAATGTATTTGTGGGTAGTGTAGCGTGGATTATTTTAATATTCTATATACCATCTGTATGTTTGAAAATAGTATATGTTGTCTAGAACTAAAATCTGTACCTACTGATAAATAAAGTGAATTGGCCATTCCTGGAACTACGGGCGTATATTCAGATAACTACCTACATAGTTATTAAATTCGTCAGTAGCTAGGAACTCTCAATAATATATCAACTGGTGTAACCTTAGGACATTGGTATCCGTCAGTAATTGGCTTGTCGAGGTCAGGCCACGGTCAGGTGCCACTTGCATCGTGTGAAATGGTTTTCAACCGCATCTGGTTAGGCTGTGACTGTGTTGTATTCTAAAACTGTGGTTTTAGTGCATTTTTTGTTGAATTTTGTGAGGAGTTTCTTTTAGATTTATTCAGTAGAAACCATGTGGCGGTGGCATCTACAACGCCACATGCGAACTACGCATCAAAGACCTGATATTACAAAATCCTGCATCGCGCTATTAGAGTTTACCGCGTGATTAACATACAGGGTGTCTCAAACGTAGTGGTCCAAACGTAAATGAGGTAAAGCGAAGGGCCTATCATTCCGGCCGGGCCTATCAGCGCTATCATAAAAAAAATTAAAAACTGGCATTCCACTAGAAACTGGTCAAACGTGGTCACCAAATGTAGAGGCCACTTAAATATCCAATGCAATTTAGCAAAACCAAGTCTAGTAACCCAATTTATTACCGACGTAGCTTTGATGTGAACATCAATGCTTCTACACCAAAGCTCCTAGATTTACATTCCTCCATTTTCTACTAGGCATTATAATAATCAAGAAATTGCTTCAGCAATAATATTCCAGGATTGATATTACGCGGTTGCCTCGACTAGACCGCGCATATATTAATATTTCAACAGAATTACACGTTTCATGTGTCTGTGCTGACACTGAATATTATATTTCCAGTAGACCAATTCTGAGAAATTTATAAAATAATGTCGGAATATTTAGTAATAGTTTCTAAAATTCATGTTTCATTCGGGGAAGTACGAACGGTATGCTAAAATTATTATCTCCAGCGTTCCGCTTCAAAGGATTTCTGTGCCGGTAAAACAACCACAAAATGTTGTCTAAACCTTTCAGATCTACCTACATGTGGAAATGTGAATGTGTCTGTTCTCCTGTAGCTCCGAATTCAGTATCTTTTCGATATTGAAAAGAGCTATACAGTCAGGGAAATAATTAAATGATAAGCGAATTGACACTTGTTTTAACAATTACATTTTCATCAGAAATTATGCTCAAAAGCTTGATAAAATGTTATTTGCTAAAACCACGCTTAAACTCATTTGGTGTGGCAATACAAGGTGGAAGGACCTTCTTCATATTTTTATTCTGTGGTACAGACGTGTCATCTCAAGAGCGTCCCGTGAATACGGCTCGGTTCTAAGTGCGCATTAATGTTAGGTTTCTATGCGAGAACAAGATGGGAAACTGAAATGTGGCTTTACGAACTCGGAGGAAAACATTTGGTTATTTAACATTAATGTTGATCGCGTGGTAAACTCTAATTGCGCGATGCAGGATTTGTGTGACGTCAGGTCTTTGATGCGTATGTTCTTACTCATTCTTGTTAAAACGTACTTATAAAAAAATTATCTAGCTTCATTTTAGATGAATGCTATTTACTGTCTCTAAATGTAAAGAACTGAGTCTTTATTGAGGTCACAAGTTATCGAAAAACATTAAAATGATCATACTGCATCAACGCTGGTCCTGCTCCACAAGGGCGTATAAACTAATTGATTTAGCATTTGAAAATACCTACTGTTGGAGCTGCTGAAGATTTAAAAACAATTTTTGCATTGTATAATTCAATCTCTTAGTATTGTATAATTTCACAGCACATGTGTGAGTTCTATGTACCTGCTATAAAGCTACCATTTACTGGGTACGTCTTTCATTGACTTGAATGTGCCCTGGTGGCTGAGAGTATGTCATGCTCACTCTAATGTCTCGCTGATGGTGGCGCGTGTGTTGGATCATTTAGTTCCCTTCAAAATGGTTGAGCTGAATGTTGCTAATCCATGAGACAGGTTCGGGACCGGGGAGAAAAAAAACTGCCACCTGGATGTCAAAAACGGACATACCTACTTAATTATGTTTATCTTTTGTTTATGCTTTTGTTTTGAACGTAAACTCGATTAGTTTTCAATCGTTTGTTTCTTGTTTCTTGGCAAAGACAGGCCTTTACCGATACAATACTCTTATTTGGATGTCAGTATCATTAGCCTACAGCAATCCACTGGTTCTCGGTAAGTCTTATCCAGCTGCTACCAGCTACTGCGAAGATCGGCGCTCCATCTAGCCTGAGGGTGCCCAATCCCAACGGTCATCGATTCTTCGGCTAATATGGCCGGCCCATTGCCACTTCATCTTGCTTATTCTGTGAGCTAATTCGACAGCTTGAGCACCATGGATATACCAATTTAAATTTTCTAAAAACCTTAAAGAAATCATAACGAGCCTATCTAAAGCGGCGCAGGTTACAAAGGGCCAAGAATAGCGTGTTATTTTTATCAAGAGCTCGCGTGCTAAAACCGTACCTTAACAGGTGTTTACCGCAAAGCGCCAATAAACAATAAACACGCTTCTTTTAACACGTCGCCTCGCATTCGGAGCGTGACAACGTTGGGTACAGTCGACAAAATTGCTTGGTATACAACAGGCAAGATATAAACATCTTTGCACTGTAGCGCCGGCAATATAAATTACTAACTTCTGTCCGCGACTCCATCTGCGTTTAACTGGATGTAAATTATCATATGTCCTAATCCAGGTCATGGTTTACCCATATGCCAAAAATCATCCAAATCCGTTCAGCCGTATTACCGTGAAAGCGTAACAAACAAACACTCAATAAACCTAAATTCGTATTTATAAGAAAAAAAAACTGAGCTACAGCAATACGGGAGCAGATGTCGCACCAAACGCATCGCAAGCACTGCAGCTGTACAGTATTTAGTGTGACATTTTTTATTGCGCTTCAAACATTACAAGTTCTTCTATAGGTACGCTCTTCGCACTACTCCTGCTATCGTTACGGAACGGCTTCAACACCATGTCATAATTCAGATTTCAGATGGACAATGACAAACATTTTACTTATCTGCCTCGCAATTTAATTTCCAAAAAAAATAAAGTTCAGTTTGCATCAAAATATTATGACTTTTTTAATAGTACCATTAATTCTGAAATCAACCCCTATTAGCACTAAAATAAAGTTTATATTTATGGAAATAACATACATTTGTAAACAAGAATTTCAATGAACTTCATTTCACATGGTTTAAAAAAATCCTACGAGCTTCTCAATTTTGCCGACTGTACATGTGCGAGTGTTCGGATAACCCACACACACTCATCCATCTGAATAACCACAGACTAGGAACAAATGCAGTGATAATACGTACTCACATATTTCTTTGGAACGTGTGAAGAGCTCCGGGAAATATGTCTTATGTTTAGCGAAGTTCCAATTTGTTTTCTGTCAGGGTAGTTTTCTTGAAACTCACTGGGCTTAATGCATTCAACCTGACTACAATAATGGTATGGTATCATAAATTCTTACTACTTTTGTATTCGATGGCCTCGGTATTTGATATCCGATTTTGACCTGTAACATCAGCTATCATTTAGGTGTGTAAATAGCTAAGCATAAGTCCTTATCACCGCAATAAGTGCCTTTAGTATTATGCTAGTTTAAATGCAGCATAAAATAAATATAAATTGCATCATAAATAACTAGTGATATAAGACGTCATGAAACTCTTAATAAAAAGTACTTAAAAGTCGTTTTTATCGCTACACATGCGACCACTTTATCATAAAATATTTGTTGCATCTTAATAGTATATGTAATGATAGGAGGACAGAGACATAGGAGGTCGTGCAGAGAACTGCACAACTTAGGGCAGATTCGACCAAACACGAATAAATTTTATCCGCGGAATCAGATTTACTCTGACAGTTTTCTTATAGAGAAACTGTCAAAATTCAAAATTTACTCGGAAGAGAAGGCTTATTCCACGGATAAAATTTATTGCTGTTTGGTCGAATCCAGCCTAAGAGTAGTAAAACATATTTATAAGTCATAATCATCGTGACACGTGTCTGTGGTATAATATTAGTTTCTATTTATGTCATAAATATAAGATGCTTAAGTAAGAATAAGACTAGTGATGCAGGATATCGTGATATATCTTTAGTATAGCTTAGTTAATATATCTTTAGTTAAAAGTATGTAGGTATTAGTTGTTGTCGTCGCGATGTGTGCTTTCTCTGTATGTTAAATATAAGTTGCATCGTCTAAGTGTATGTAGTAATAGCTGGACGTCGTGAATCTCTTAGTTAAAAGTATAAGTAGTGATCAGCGTGACACGTGCCTTCTCAATATTTATCACAAATATTAGGCGCTTCTTATAAGTGTGAGCAGGACGCCGTGCATTTCTTACTTAAAAGTATAAGTCGTTATCAGCGTGACACGTGCCTTCTCCGTATGCATCATAAATATAAGTTACATCATATAAGTGTAAGTAGTGATAGCAGGACGTCGTGCATCTCTAACTTAAAAGTATAAGTCGTTATCAGCGTGACACGTGCCTTCTCCGAATGCATCATAAATATAAGTTACATCATATAAGTGTAAGTAGTGATAGCAGGACGTCATGCATCTCTTAGTTAAAAGTATAAGTCGTTATCAGCGTGACACGTGCCTTCTCAATATTTATCACAAATATTAGGCGCTTCTTATAAGTGTGAGCAGGACGCCGTGCATTTCTTACTTAAAAGTATAAGTCGTTATCAGCGTGACACGTGCCTTCTCCGAATGCATCATAAATATAAGTTACATCATATAAGTGTAAGTAGTGATAGCAGGACGTCATGCATCTCTTAGTTAAAAGTATAAGTCGTTATCAGCGGCGGGCATGTCTAGCTTTCAGTGTGGTGCGCTCGCTGTGTGGTGAATATTTAATGACTGCTCGGAAGTTTGGAGTAAGGAATGAGAAGTGGCGGGTAGTGAAATTTTATTTTGAGTGGATATTCCTTGGATGCTGAATGAAACAGATTTCTTTAAAGAAGAAAGTTATTGAATGCGTGACAAAGACAAGTTTGAAAATTCTACAAACGATATAACATGGATGCTTGTTTAAGGGTAGTTGGGTGCACTGCATTGTGAAATTCCTCCTTTAAATGGATAAACGTAGATGTATATTATGACTGGATCTCCAGTCACAATTCTTAGATGCCCACCCAAAAGCATTTTCTAAGTTTTTGAGACGTTTAAGTGATACATATGCTAGCGACGCGACGCGCGCGCCTCGCGACCTTGTTATTAGTATTAAAGTAGCCTTCAAGCAAGACTATCGTATTATTTCTCTTCTCGCTCTGCATACTACATACGCATTGGCGACGAGGATGGGATGCAAAGCGGGAAGAGAAAGAAGCATTTGTTGGCATTAAGGCATCTAATTGACTGTGAAAATCGAAAGAAAGAAAATAGGAAGTGTCTTTAACACTGTTTCCTCTACTTTGTACCACCGTCAGTTATAACACCACAGTGCAGTAATTCAGTTAGTTATGCTTTGCCAGCGGACACGAGAATAAATAGGCTGTTTTTGTATGAAAACAATGCTAAAATACCGTGTTGAAACAACAAATTGGGTTCGCCATTCGGTTCCGCATTTGTTTTGATTTATTTTTTCCCACAAACTATAATCTTTCCAAGCATCTAGGGGTTTATTTATAAACGTTGCTTAAAGTTAAGTAATGCTTAGCAACTGTTTAACCATACATTTATGACGTTTGAACGTCACTTAATTTTAAGCAACGTTTATAAATAAACCCCTTATTATTTAACTTTTGACAGATAAAGTAGTGATGTCCAAATTGCATTTCTGAGTCGAGTTCTAAAAACAATCGATTTTATTTACAATGACGTTTTAATCGATTAAACTTTACGGTTATAATCACGTCACGTCACTTTTATTAAAAAACCAAGTGCCCATAAAGCATTGCAATAAATTTTTCACTATGGTTTTTAATGTAATAATTACGGAGCTTCATAAACGTGTATAATATGTCAAAAGTTAAATAAATGGAATAATTGGAAATAGTTTAGACTTTTGTATAATACTGTAACTATCAAATAAATAATTACAAGTGTCATTCTTTGACAGTTTTATGAAGTGTCTATAAGACAGTAAATTGACGTAGTGTGTCAATTTGATAAACAATTAATTCAGTCAGTCTTCTAGAATCAACGCTATTTTAACATTATTTTAAGGACAAAACTAGTATAAAAAGCTCAATGTAAATATAAAACTAGATTATAACTCGTAGAAATGTAGGTTTAACTCATTTCTAAATAACTGCTTGCCCGGAGGACCTGTGTCAGGAAAACTTTTTAACACGATTTCCAATTTATGTTCATAAACATACTATTTCATTACATTTTATGAATGTCTGTTTAGATTATTTTAATAAGCTGCCTCTCTAGTTTTATTCATATTCCCATAGGAACTTTGCATTTTTTCTGGCATAAAAAGTGCCCTAGATATAATTATATCACTTGGGTGGGGAATATTTAGTAGTGAAAGATTTTTTGAGAATAGACAACTTCACAAAACACAATAGATGTATAGACACGTATATTTAACACGTATTTTTTTGTACCTGGCAGATGACATTTTTGGTCGCATCATTTTTCCATCACAGGAAAAAATTGTATTCACCCTTCATAAGCCTTTTTGAAAAACCCTTTTTCGTATTAACCGGAAACCCGAATGAAAATAAAAGGGTCACCGTCTAATAATGCAATAAAACAAAACCTAAGTTTGTTTACGAAGGTCGGAACCCGACAGATTTGAATATTGCGACCGATCCGGAAGAGTGTTGATTTAAGTATTGACATGGGACCGGAAGACCAAATGGTGTACCTTTCGGTGACGATTTACACCGCTGTGTAACAAATATTTTAGTATTGAGGAGTTTTAGGAGACCATGCAGACTAAAGTTAGTATGCATGACAAGACTACTATGGATATGTAGATATGTAAGCAACATCTCCTAACTTCAATTTAATTTCGATACCATTGCGGCGGTATCTATATCGCCACATGTGAACTACGCATCACACTGACGTCACGCAAAATGCTGCATCGCGCAAGCAGAGTTTACCGCATGACTAGCAAAATACAACGTCCCGACATCAATCGTCGGGAAGTACAAATTGTTCTTATTCATTTTTCTTCATTCTTAATATTCAGTAAGATAAAAAGTAACCTAGTTTAAAAATTCATTACTTTCTTCATCTAGTAACCGAAACGATTTTCATTACAAAAGTACCTACAAAATATTTGCAAACGTGAAGGAAATTAATAAACTTTGAGCTTCAGAAACATTCTACAAAGATAAGACTAGGTACAGACAGAACTAAACGATTTCAGTCTCGTCTTTACATCTTTTATTTCAACAAAACGAATATATTCTTCTCAGGAACCTCTTGGGTCTTCTCCATGATAATCGTAATTCATTTTATTGTTTGAACTGCTACAAGGTTTATTCTCATTGAGGTAATCTATTTGACTTGCTAAATAACCTCTGTGTAGATTAGTATCAAAATTGTAAATATTTCACCAGACTTAAGTGGATTTTGCAGTAATTCTTAGTAATTTTGGAAGGCGTTATTTTGAGCAGCGGTTACAGTATTTAAATGTTTTTGATCTTAAGTAACTTTTAATGGCTTTTCAGGTCGTGTACCTCTTTAATTCCGTGATATAAACCGGTGAAACAAATAGCTATGAAATCCTTACCTTTTTTGGGTGGGAAATTATCAAATAACTTCTGTCCCCTCTGGACGGAACGGGAGGGCGTGTCAGACTCTTACTGACTAAAAACCCACCCATATTCCTTCAGTTGCTTGTGTGTTGCTAGGGGCCACGGTAACCCTTTCGGACTTTCCCGCGACTCTGGCAGGCCCTAGAGGGCCCCGTCAGTTGTGCCAGGTCGGCCAGGGCCTGGTCCATATCGGGGGTGCGCTACCCACTGCTCGCCGTCCGCAAGCCCGCGCCTGCGGTGGTCCGGAATCGGCCTGGGATTCCCGTCACCCAGGGGCGTCTCCTGCAGCGACTTAGGCCGTGAGAGCGCGAAATTTGCCTTTTCCTCACGTGTTCCGCTTGCCCCTTCGCAAGCATTACTGCTTCGATATGCTTACCTGCCGATCTATTCTATAAAAGACACACCGTGTAAACTTAAGTGAATTCAGCTTGAAAAATTTCATGGCTTTTTTGTTTCACGGAATTCTCCCATTTTATTGTTTGCCGAATTTTACACATTCCATGTTTATAGCTTCCCGGCAAAACCAAAGACCGGATTGCTATGAGAAAATCATCAGTTCAAAATAAATGAAAAGCTATCTACTTCTTTTTAGTTTGAATACCACAAATATTTTCACATCAAACCCTACGGTGTGATAAGTACCCATCCGTCTGCTTCACCACCTTATTTTTACACCTTCAAAACTAAGTTCCCGTTGAATTTTATACCTTATCCATAATGCAATAGGGGCGTCAAATTGCCAAATTCAATTTGTAGATGTCACCTGAAAATCGAAGCAGATTGTAATGTATTAGTTATTGAGTTTTCTAACTTCTGTCCTTCGTATATTTTGATGACTTTCGCTGGCTTTCTCTTGAACTATCAATGAGGTCTTGCCTTTATTCCGTACCTTTCGGATTTAGCTTGGAAACGTATCGACTTTATTCTGAAATATGAATAAATAACCCTTTTCTACGGCTTTGAGTTGGAGTTTTATGGAGTTCCTGTTTTACATACAGGTGTATTGGATTCTAGAGTTTATATTTTCCTAGTTATTATAAAACTTATGTGATAGAATAATAGAGGTGCAATATGCATTCAAATACCACGAGTTATGGCGTCTACTGCAGCCGATAACGGGACGTCACCGAGAAACAAGATTATGCGAACCGAACGTGACGTCACGGTGACGGCGATTGTTCGTCCACCGCGACCAAACTCGGCGGTTCAGTATGTTATACAAAAAAAAGCCGGCGAACCCTGCTGATGCGACGGCAGTGTGTGGGCAAGATCACTCATGGCATGTTTTGTATTGCCATCATTGCATTTTGATGTGTCATCGGCCTGTCACAATCTTGGGCCGAGTTCTAACAGTCACGCCGAAATACTCGAAACTTCGGCGGCTGGAATGACGGAGCTCGGGTGACGGACGTGCGGTGAACATGCGCCCATAGTAAATACCGCTACTCCGGCGCCGCCGCGCCGTCACGTCATCTCATTCTCGTTGACGGCTGCGGTGTAAAAACGCACTTACGATACTAAAATCTAGATAAGTCTGGCGTAGGCTTGGCAGTCGGACCCGCTACCACCTTGCTTACTGACCAATAACTATTCTTAAATATTCTTATTACCTACAGCTCGTACCAATATGAGAGAAAATAATCCTATCCTACTTAATATAAATGCGAAAATTTGTGAGGATGGTTGGATGGATGTTTGTTACTCTTCCACGTAAAAACGACTGAACGGATTTGAATGAAAGGCACACATATAGTTTATAATCTGGATTAACACATAGGATACTTTTTATCCCGATATTCCCACGGGATCGAGACTTATGCGGGTGAAACCGCGGTGCGCTGCTAGTAATATAATATATCTTAAAATAGACACAATCAAAGTGTCTGAATTGATACTTTAAAAACAGTTTGTTACAAACTGTTTGTCAATTCATCTTTCGAATAACTTTGACGTTTCAGAGATTGACTTTCAGTTTTGGAAGTTTTAATCTGTTCAAAGATGTCCCAACATTTTAAAGCTGATGACTACTAAACGTCGGGGATTTGGGAGGTGAAATGTTTCAGTGTGATATTGAGTTAAGTGATTGGGTTGAAGATTAGGTGACATTTAAATGGTACGTACGACGTAAAAAACGCCCTACTGCAGGTCCAAAATTGGTTCACTGCTAATAATTTAGTATTAAATGGAAAAAAAAAACTAAGTGCATAAAATTTTCTTTACTAAATGTAAAAAGTAATAATTGTGAGATAGTATTGAATCAAGAGAAACTAGAATTCGTCGATAAAACCATTTTCCTGGGGATCACGCTCGACTCAAGGCTACAATGGGGTCCTCATTTAACATCTCTAGCAGGACGGCTAAGTTCAGCAGCATATGCTGTCAGAAAAATCGTCGTCAATTTACTGATGTAGATACCGCGAGACTAGTCTATTTTAGTTACTTTCATAGTATGATGTCTTACGGTATTTTACTGTGGGGACGGGCTGCAGATATCGCGTCTATTTTTATTCTGCTGAAAAGCGCGATCAACGAAATATAATTATCATCTCCGCAGGCGCGATTCTCTAAGGGAACTGTTTAAGGATATTAACATCATGACGGTACCTTGTCAATATAAATTATCTATGAAAACATCATGTATGTAAGAAAAAATATACATCTTTTTAGTAAAAGAGATGATAGACATATTTATAGTACAAGAAATAGGGACTTATTAGTTCAACCTGGGTTCTGGTTTCAGACTGGCTATAGTAGACTCATCTTTCATGGGGTAATGTTATAATAAAATTCCTCCCCACATACTTCAACTGAATGAGACGAAATTCAAATCATGTATAAAACGCACACTATGCAGGCAGGTATATTATAAGTTGGGTAAATCCTTCATTAATTTACAGAAGTAAACTAATGCTTAGTACTTCGTTCCTAACGCAATGTCTATATCCTTGCCACTTACGACATTTGCTAAAATAAAACCTTTCATTTATTGAAATAAAACTGAACGGTGTTCCACTTCCAGTATTTTACCAAATAAGTAGAGAATATTAGAGCTGAAAGCGAACAGTTTGACGCCTTTCAGCTGCAGCTTTTCAAAGATTTTAACCGTAAGATTCCAGTTTCGGACACCCAGATCTTTAAGTGTAAAAACAATTCATCAAATCCTCTATCATCATCATCAATTCAATTCAATTTACTCATTCAAAAGCAATTCACATTGCGTTTGAATCCAGATCCACAATCCAGCACCCTACTTGCCTAAAATACTTTCAATCACAATCAGAGGGTTTTGAAGGAAATTCCTAATCCATTGCTTTATAGGTTTAAAAATTGGTCGGCTCGGCAACGTAAATACCGCAATGAACGTGACTGAACAATCAAAATGAAAGGCATTGGAATGATTGCCATTTTATGTCGTGTGTTAAGCTATTTCCTCGCTGCATGCAGCATAAGTAATGGATGTATAGAGGTATGAGGATCAGGGTGTAAAGTTCACTTATTCTCCATAGAAAAGAGAAGATCCTCCGACCAGACAGTGTCGTGTCTAGTGGGCAACTGCCCAACGATTGATGTCGGGATCTTGTATATAAGCTCGGCACGCTCTAAACCCTGCTTGCGCGATGCAGGGGATGTACAGTTGCCGCAACAGATGAACAAATATACTTATAGCTCTTCCACTGTGAAATATATTAATATAGCTTAGAATAACTTTAGGATTTGAATTTTCATGACGTATATCATCCATTTCTGTATGCATGACGCGTATCGTATATTTCATTGGTGGAATCTATTGAATACTTCATCCTCTATGAAATTAGCTAAAACGGTGAGCTATCGACACATTGAATGACATAACATCAAATTGCTCTTCATCGAACACTTCAAATCGAGTGATCGCATTTTTGTTCCATCGATTAGAAATTGAATGCTCAGAATTTAGCTGCATCAATGTTCAAGCGTTCAATCGTTGTGTTGTTGTAACAAAAGTTCTTTTACATTAAGCTGCAAGTGTTCGACTTCATCGTGTAGGTAGATGTTTTTAGGCATGTTTAATGCATCGAGTTGACAAGTTGCATCATTCTTATTTAGATTTCTACTTAGACAAATACACTGGATTAAATGTATATTATTAACATGAAGAATATCATCAATTTTTCTGGTTTTCTTGAATTTGCGTTTAGGTCCTGTAAAAATAATATGAAACATTTCGACGCGTTATTTTAGTTTGTTAATTACCTTTAGTTCCACTGCAGTTAAAAAAAACAGAAAAATATATGATATTCTTCAGGATATATAAGATAGTGTGTTGAACGATAGACAAAAATTACTAATAACATTATATAGAGGTAAAATTTGTGAATTTGTATGTGGTTTAATCTTCGGAACTAATACCTCAGGAACTACTACTTCACTAATGGGATGTTACGGTGCTGCCGAGTATCATAGAATATAATATTATGTGTTAAAACAAGGACGAAGTCGCTGGCGTAAGTTGGTTACCTACATCCAGATACTGCGCAAAATACAATAACTTTATTTTCACTAACATGAAATTCAACTCTAGAGGAGCTCGTGGCTGAGTAAACACAGCCGCACGGGTCGATTTATCAGGTTAAGCTACGGTTGCTGGGGTTGGTCCGGGGATGGGTGACCATCTTTACATAACGAGACTCCTCTGTGCCTCGGAAAGCACGTTAAGCCGTTGGTCCCGGCTGTCATTCGTGGATCTTTGACAGTCGTTACGAGTCGTGAGAAACCTGAAAGTCTGGCAACCAGTCTTACCAAAGGGTATCGTATTACCCAGTTACTAGGTTGTGGAGGTTAGATAGGCAGTCGTTCTATGTAAAATACTGGTATTCAGCCGACCCCATCGTAGTTTTGAAAAGACTAGGCAGATTGATTGAAATTCTACTCTAATTTTAGACCATGTTCAAGACCTACACAAACAAATTCGAAGTAATACCCAAAGCAATCACTGCGAGTATCTAAAAGAATCCAGACCCGAAATCCACCAAACTTCCCAGCAATGTCTCCCAACATTTCACCACTTATTTCATTCATGGAACCTCTCAAACTGATTTTATAAATGGTCTCTACCACAGTTTTGATTATCTATATTGAAAAGGAGTGAAGTAGTCTTTTGTTTATAAAACAAATGCCTAAAGGGGTATTGCTTTTGGCAATAATTAATTATCTACGATTGGATTGTGGAATATAAATGGTCTATCAATTAGTTAGTATATACCTACAGTCTATTGTTTATAGTAAACCACCCACATTTTGCAAGTTACGTTTTAAGCCTCATGTAATAGGGGGCGAGCCTATTGTCATCAACCATGCACAAATCCATACTCTGAGGCTGCTACTGAGAAATTCCAGATGGAAAAATACATAACATTTTGCCCGACCCGGGAATCGAACTCTAATAGCCACCCACATTTATACTCAAAACTTTCCTCATAACATTTGCCTCATTCCTCCGCATTAGCGGCGCACAGCGCATAGCCCATACAATGACAACCAATTTCTAAAATACAATAGACGTAGATATATTTAGTAACCTATTCCGCTTAACTATTCTTAAAGAGTCTTAAAAAACCCTGTAAGAAATCGACACGTGTTTCACCTCTCAACGAGGCATCCTCAGGATGACGATTGACTTGTGGCGAACCCGTACTTGAAGTGTTAACACGCCGAGAACTGGACGCTTAGAAGTCAGCGTTCAGCGCTCTTTAAGAATAGTTAAGCGGAATAGCTTACTAAATATATCTACGTCTATTGTATTTTATAATGGATTCCCGCCAAGTCACGCCTGAATCAATTAACTAACCAATTTCTACGCAACTTTTCAGTCGCCGGTGCCACTTTCAGATTTCCTCTTGAATACTCAATCCTGTTTACCATGTCATCTTCCACACAATCCATCCATCGTTTCTTTTGTTTATTTAGCTATGATAGTATGACACACAAGTTCTTCCAGTAAAACTATCAGCAATGCTAAATAGATAACAAATTATCTCAAAACAGCATCTCCACGACTCTAACATCGAAAGTGTCAGACACAAACTTGCCAGTGTTTTGTCAAATAGGAATGGTAATTATAATCAAATTCACCAGTAACAGTTAGACTGTTAGACGGTTGTATGCAAATTCGTCGCCGCCGTCTGATTGTACCCAAGTTGCTACATATTTTTGCTTAATCAACTCGTCTGTGAAACACTTGGACTCGGTTTTAACTTTGTGTAGTGTTGTACATTTCTTTGGAAGATCTTTGAATGCATATTTTGCTTTCGTTTTAAGATTATCATCTTTTTCTACTTTGGACTTAGAATTTTGTTGCATTTATATTCTGAGTACTAGACCAACTGTGATTTGAGCTCTGATAAAAGAATCGCACTCGCTGGATTACAAAAAAAAATTACCTACGGGCGTTTTTTTGTGATTTCCCAACACAAATAAAATGTTATGAGAATGATCTGATCTGACTGCCTCGTTGGTCTAGTGGTTTCAAGCGCTACTGCTGAGCATGAGGTCCTGGGTTCGATTTCCAGGTAGAGCAAAGTGTTATTGGAGTTTTCCATCTGAAATTTCTCCATAGCAGTCCGGAGTCTAGATTTGTGCCCGGTTGATGCCAATAGGCTCGCTCCCTATTATATGGGAGTAAACATAACTGGCTTAATGTAGGTTTACTATAAGTCACCTCTGCCAAACCCTTTAGGCATTACAGGCGTGATGATAATGTTTTAATGTATCTAGATACACTGGAATTCCTAACCCAAATTCCATAGTTCCTTAACACTTTAATGCAGCTCGGTGGATGCAGTATTAGTTCTATCTTCCCATCCCACTACCTAACATTTTAAAGAAACAAACATTTACCTAGAAGACAAGTATATAACAAACCTTCCACGAAGCATAAACCATCACCATTATTACACGCTAAACAAGAATTTATAATTCCAATAACAATATTGCTTCCACGTTTCATACCCAGGCGGAAGAACAGAGTAGATAGGTACAGAAAGTCAACACTATAATAATGACGGGCGAAAACTGGTGCGCACACACCTAATCGTTCACAGACTTTATGTCCTATCACAGTTATTTTTTTCTAAGAACCTAATAGGAACTTTATCGTAACGAGAATAGAGATCACCGTGATTTTGACAGACTTGTCAATGACCGCAAACCAACAGCAACCTCATTGCGATTATAATAAAGATCACGATGATTTTGACAGTGATGCAGATTCAGAGGTAACATACCTCTGAAAGTAGTGTAGATGCGTATCGTACGTATGGCGGGCGATCTCAAACAAATGCCAGTCGCTAGTGCACTTGCACTCGCTGTACGTGAAGCGTGTTTATGTGTGCGTGAATTTTCGCTCATTGTAAGCCGGCCTTCTGTGTAGATCTATTCTGTGCCCAGGTCTTCGTAAAGAACAATGCTTTACAAGCAGTTTTTGTTGGAACACAGAAAATAAATATCCATTGAAATGTTTTTTTTTCTTTTTCCATCAAGCTGAAGTGAAAATAAAGGAATACTTTAATCCATTCAGTTCTTACTGCAGTAAAAAAAAGTTGTATTGAAAGTTAGACTAAAATAATGGAAGGTAGGTATTTCTTTTTCTTGAACAATCAGTGTTCTTCGTAGAGTTTAAACTTCAAAATTGAGTGTATTGAAGAGATTACAAAAGAAAGTGAATTCGTTAACGATTACATTTTGTTTTTATGGTTTTTCTGAACGTGTCTTCGCCTAAAATGACTTTTATAAGTCAAGAAGTGTCGGTTTGTGTGTGTGTGTGTGGTGTCATGGTGTCTTTCTCTGCCTAGAATTTTCCCATTTTGCAGGAAACTTAAGCTAGATCTTCCTTGCACAATGTTATCAGAATAATAGTGGACGCAGTGGTCTGACCGCGTGATTGCAATCTCCTGACTGTCTCTTGAAATAATGGAGCTCGCTAAGAAACATCTACAAGACTGCACTGAGAAAATAGGTTACTTACATAAGTCATTATCGTACTGGCCAGTAATTATCACGGCGGTGGCGAGACATAAATGACACACTGCAAAGTAAAGGCCACTTCTCAAAAAAACAAAGAAGTAACGAGCATTGATTATCACGTCAGTGATGTTCCAAATTTTGAAAGTACAAAATGAAATAGAAAAAAGCACATAGCTGGCCAGTCACAGACAGATTGCTCACATCACACAATAACAGCACAGGCTACTGTTACGTTTGTTTTTAATACCCCGAAATACAAAGCTAGTAGTACATGATTGGCAAAACGAAATATTAGCAGTGTACACGAGCTTAACATTCCGGGCCGCAAAGTTTTAATTTTAAAAACGGGAGCAAACGTCGTGCCTAGGACAAAGGCGCACCGAGGCCCCGCGCTACTCAATGTGATGCAAGTTACGAGAGGTAGCGGTGAACTTAACATTATTACTATAAAGGATGATTTTACCAAATTCAGTTATCTTTTATCCGCGAAATTAGATTTTCTTCTGAAAGTTTTCGTATGAACAAACTGTCAAAAATTCAAAATTTATTCGGAAGAGAAGGCTTATAATAGATGTAAAACTTTGGTCGAATTCACCCTTAGAATATAATGAATAGAATAGTCTTTATTATGTTCACCTTACGAACTTGCTCCGTGCCTAGATCGCTAACGAGGAAATGGTAAATCTTGATAAAAATTATAAGCTCTAATATAATATCGTCAGTCGTCACATTTTATCTTTCATTCATGGCTCCTGGTTGTAGGTAAACGCACAAACTATTTCACCGAATCGTAAATATTGAACTCCAGTAGCACGTGGTACAATCTCTACATCTATTGATAACTGTATGGATACTTCGTTTGTCGGTTCGTCTGCTATTTCAGTTAAAAGTGTCGTCTGTGTTATTTTGCTTAACGTATGGCTCTAGAGTTTCTTCATTATTTCTGGTGACAGTTGTTCCATATTTTGTTATTATGCTTCTCTTTTAGGCATACATAATATAAACTTCATATAATGACTTCCCATGGAGGTAGGCATAAACTACAGAACGCCACCTGGGGCCTAAGTCTAGTAATTTATAAACGTCACAATGGTGTCATAATGGTTAGTTTTTGACAGTTTTTGTATGGCAAATCTGTCAAACACTAACCATTATGACACCATTGTGACGTTTATAAATTAGTAGACTCAGGCCCCTGCTACGATGTTTACTCCTTTTGCTTCATTTACGTACGTCTGGTAAAATTGATTTTCCATTCATGATACATTCTTACTCTTTCGCACGGTCTGTACTGTCTGCTTTTAGTAATCAACGAGTATTCCTCACTTTACTAATTTAGAGGTATGAAACAACAGGGTGTAAAGTTCACTCATACTCTATGGAAAAGGGAGGATCCTCCGACCAGACGGATGTCATGTCTGGGGGGCAACTGCTCAACGATTGATGTCGGATAGTCTTATATATGTTGATCACGTGGTAAACTCTAATTGCGCGATGCAGGATTTGTGTGACGTCAGGTCTCTGATGCGTAGTTCGCATGTGGCGTTGTAGATGCCGCCACACTAAATACCCCCGCTACAGTATCCACCTTGCACCAAAGCAGGAGCCTTATTATTTCGCGTCCCCATTCCCTGATGATGTCAGGTCTCATCCGCCATTGTGTCACGAGGTTTCAATACACTGTAGTTTTTTCTGTTTTGTTTCGCTCTGAAAGGACGCCGAGCTTAGAATGTTTTGCCCAAATACGTTAATACGTTGTTCAGGAAGTCAATGAAGAGTCTCTGCAACAATGGATTGAGTTTAGATTGGAAAATGTCGTGTTCTTGGAAAAGGTCGTGCGATTGGATATTGCTTTCTGCAGTTTTTGTTCATTCATTGAACGGTTCAAGAGCATCCACCGTATTCCGTCCACTACTGAGTAATAAAGGCGGGATCTTTTGAAGGGGCTCTTTTGATGCATTTCTGGTGTATATGGTCTTCCAAAACCTCAACGAACTTTTGAATTTTAAATGGATTGTAAACTATAGCAGCCACCATTAACATGATCCACATGATCAGTAACTGAGGCATTCACTGTTCAAGTTCCAATGAATCAGATAGATTGGGCTCATGCAAATCACAAAAAATTCAATAAAAAAAAAGTGTTTATCACAGTTTTTTTTTTAACAAGATATTTTACCTCTGCCAAACTGCCTATAAGTACGCTAAGCCATCCATGCATTCATGCATTCTTTAAATTTTATCCAGCTGAATTAAAACAGATAAACAAGTATTTTAAATATTATCTCAACGTCAATATTTCTTTATTTAACATAATTATGACCAACATTAACCAATTCATCTTCCATGTCCTTGTTTATCGCAGCACAAACAAAAAAGCTATCAATGCGCGTCTGATCTTAAGTCAACTGTAAGAAAGTCTCGTTGGCGCGGCTCCAGCTCACAATCACGACTTAGTTTATGGTCCCAGTCTTATCCTTGAACATCTTTTTGTTATTTTAGCAAAGGAAAATTTTCTGGTTCTGTAAGGGGATACATCTTATGTGGCTTGAAAATAATGAATTAGCCAATGGTTTTAGTAAGTATATGTAGTAACATAGTAAAAGATGTCATTGTAGAAAGCCACAAAACTAGCTAGAGGGTTAGTCTTATAATAATAAATTCAAATTCAAAATGTTTATTGCTCAACACAGAACCTATTCATATTGTATATTTTTTTAAGTCATGTGAATGCGCTGTCCACTGTGTTGCACCAATTCAGGTATGTAAAATTACACTATGTCATAAATTCCAATTAATACCATAAACAATTTCATAAATTCCAACTTATATAATGTTATTAATTCAAATTAATGCCATAAAAATTTCATAAATTACAACTAGTACTCTATACAATGTCATAAAATCATTATTATTTATTTGTCTAAAACAGTCAACACATAATTAACAATTAACAATACTAATCTAAATTTTTCACTTTAGTCCAACATTTTCATAACTTTCATCACAGCTACGAAGCTGATTATTTTATGCATAAAAGTAGTAGTCATGAATAAAAAAAAACGCGTAAAAGTCTTTTTAAATTGGTCAAGTCGAAAAGTCTCAAAAATTCAGAAAAAAAATCATAACTCGAAAACTATGAAAAATCGCGGAACATACATGGGTGTTTCGGATACCCCACGATACGAAGGAACTAAATTTTATTTTTGGACGTAAACGTTCCGGCTACCCTGTATTCGTATATTATTTTTATCTACTATTTTTATACAGTGTGAGTCTTCATAATGTGCACATATCGAAATGGGGGAATCTATAATTAATTTTATCGACGGAAAAAATAAAAAATAAAATCTAAATACATTTTTTTTTCCATTTTTTTTATTTAAAAAAATTCGTCTTATTGATTTTTTTTTACGATTATTGTAAAAATTGATTAAAAAAACATATTTTTGGACGAAATACCTGTTTATTTTCAATTGAGGGTTTTTTGGGTTTAATTGGGAGGGGTTTTTCCCACAATTTTCATTTTATAAGAACACTTAATTACTACCAATCATTATGGAGTTGCGTTTGTTTCATCGCGATAGATCATTTAAAAGTTACACCGTTTTTTTACATTGGGGTAAAAAATACAAAAAAAAATATTTTTTTAAAATATTTTTTCCTTTTGTCAAATTATTAAGCATAGAATCCCTCATTTCGATATGTGCACATTATGAAGACTCACACTGTATGTAGACATACATAAACTCACGCCTTCATCCCATGGAGGTAGGCAGAAACTACAGAACACCACCTGACACAATCCTTACATACTCCTTTTGCATCTTTTTTTTTGTTTATTTTTAAATTAAAGATTTAAAAGAAAGTTTCGCAGCCTTATAAAAACAAAATGATCAGGGTATTTCATAAAATCACTTTCAGTAATGTTTTCGGTTCGTCGAACCACTCCAAAGCATTCCTTGGTTCTTGAACATAACAAAAAAAATAACATGAAAGTAAATCAAACAGTTTATGCCTCCACTAGGAGCTTGAATATAAAGTTTTTCCACAAATTCATGTATTCATAGCTCAGAACGAGCTAGACTTTCAGAAAAGGAAATATATTTTTGATATAAAGGCAGAAAAGTCACAAAGTTTCTAACTAAGTCAAGTACCAAGTTTTTATGGAAGGGTCTTAGATGTTAGACCATATCGATGAAAAAAATACTTTTGACCTATTAACGATTTTTTCAAAACTTTAGAAGCTACCTCAAATGGAGCAAGTTTCCATGGAAGCCATCTTGCTAAGTCCCCAAATTCTTTCGATGTTGGAGGATGAAGTATTTTGGAGGCAAAACCACTCAAAAAGTGATACAACTGTGATTCGGGACTCGTCGTCTCCTGAACGTATTTTGCATAATTTCATATATTATTTAAGTGGAAACTTCTGAAGTGGAATTTACATAATCCTATGCGGTACGTTACGAATACTTATTTGCGAAGTTTTGCGTCGGCTTGATTGGTCAATGGTTTTATGGTATGAGCGTGTTCCTTCAGCGCTGACGGCGAAGTTTGCGGTTCTATATGTGTGAGTTTTTGAAGTTTGGTAGGTCAACTTTTAGCAGCTCTACTTCTCCATATTATATAATCCATGATCTTGATTGGTCTGAATTTTAATCCCCGACGGAAAAAGAGGGGTGTTATAAGTTTAACGTGTGTATCTGTCTGTTCCCTCGTAGCTCCCAAACGGCTGAACCGATTTTGATTATTACTTTTTTGTTTAAAACGTGTCTTGATCGAGAGTGTTCTTAGCTACAATTCAAGAAAATCGGTTCAGCCGTATGAAGATTATCAGCTCTTTTCTATTTGATGAATGGATGTGCATATCGAGACCCCTCCGTGCCTTGGAAAGCACGTTAAATGGTTGGTCCCGGCTGTCATTTTAGATCTTTCACAGTCGTTACGGGTAGCCTGAAAGTCTGACAACCAGTCTTGCCAAATGGTATCATGTTACCTAGTAACTGGGTTGTGGAGGTTAGATAGCCAGTCGCTCACTGTAAAATACTGGTATTCAGCTGCAACTGGTTAGACTGGAAGCTGACCCCAACATAGTTGGGAAAAGGCAGGTGATAATATTCGGAACTTCTCTTGTATCAGTTCGAGGTATATGATAAGAGTCTAATGTCATATTTATAATGTTAGCCAGCCAGCAATGTGGCAACAAGACTGAATGTGTACGTTCTAGGCTGTACCCGACGCATATTAAGTATCATCTGTGTGTGTCTTTAATAGATAAAGGTATGCTTTTAGTAATTGCTTCATTAGTAATTTTATTAATCCAACTAGCTTCTGCCCGCGACTTTGTCGCAACCACCGCCTCGCAACCCATCGCCCGCCGCGCTATTAATTTGTTTTCGCTTAGCGTTTTTTATTACTATTTTGCTTTTAACACGGCTCCTAAGGGTCATAGCGTGATGTCACATGCCTATATATATGATCTTCCTCAAGAATCGGGCTATCTAATGCAAAAGATGTTTTCAAAACCGAGTGGTATTCTGGAGATTACTCCCTACATACAAACTTACAAACAAAATTTACCTCTTTATAATATTAGTTTAGATTATTAGTAAGCATGACACCAGTTCCATGATTAGTACTTGATTTTAAGATGAGCGTTTGAAGACTCATAATAGTTTGCTTTTCCTTTTATAAGTACGGTCAGGAAAATGAAATGTTTATCCAATTAACACTATGCGACTTTGCCCTGTTATAGCCATGATAAACAACTAGCAAAAAAGTATTGAATTTGATAAGCAATTTTTTCTCTTGACTTTATAAACTCCTACAATAAATCGCGCAATCACTAAACAAATTCATAACTCCATACTACTTTGTCTAAGGACAAAAACATAAGAACCCTCAAACATTAATAAAACATGAGCACCTTACTGCCCATCTTTGGACACTCCATTCCACACTCCAATATATCTCAACCAGCACTAACAAATAAAAGTATCAAATCCCCTATATTTTTAAAGCTCAATAACAACCTTATGCCATCCCTTTCTAACGTGAACTGCGTTAGCAAACCAGAAAAGGATAGCATCAGTCTACTTTATTATGATAATCGGAAAATTCGCCGAGACTGTACGAATGAGATCCCCGAATTCAGAGGTCTGAATAAACGATGAGACACCCAGGAGGTACATATCTGTGTAATTTATTGCCCAGAATGTGGTTCAAACTGATTTTCTGGATTTATTCTGAATGTATGTAACGGGCGGTAGAGATTTGTACCTGCTTCAGGAGTGAGTGGGCTTTGAAAGCTTACAAGTGGTATCGATATTACTGATTATATTATCTGATTTGTGTACGTAGAGGGAGGATTGTTTGTATTGTTTTTTTTTTTAATTATAATTTTGCAAAGAGTTCATGAATTCTATTTGGCTTCCTTTCAATGGTTTTGGAACGTATTAACAACACGGTTTCCTAGTAAAGCGGTGGCCGCTGTATAGCGACCACAATTACCGGTGAATGACGTCAGTAGAATGTTATTTATTAAAGTAAGTTGGTGTGTTTTCCTAGAATGTATTGTTTGACACCGTCACTGCCGTATGCGGTGGCCACCCCTCTTCTAGAAAACCGTAGCGTAGCTGAACTTAATACATATACCAATAATAATAATTTTTATCATACCATAATTCATATTATTAGAAATTACAAAACTGCTGTCCCCTTATTGAATGATAGGCATTTAAGGCGCGGACTGACTACGATTTTAATCACAACAACTGCACTCACACAACCGTGTCTGCGCGCTATACGGTAGCACACACACACAAACACGGTTGCTTGTGTCCTCATGGAAAGTTAAGAAAATTACAGAGCATTAAATAAGGTTGAAAATTGTATAAATATTAGGGTTGACTATGTGACTAAGCTGCGAATGGGTATTTATTTTACGGGTTTTATTTAGATTACTCTGAAAATACACATTTAATTAAGTAGTAGTCTGGTCGAAGCTTTAAAATAATGCTATTGGACGCTTAAAACACTGATGTTATCGCTGAAAATACGGAGATATTTGACGCCAAAGTTTATTTTTGTGGCGCAACTTCCAAATTTTTTATTGGGAATATCAAACTACTTTTTACTGTTTTATTCCGTTACAATTTTTCTTTAAACCCTTCTCTGTCCACCGTATTTTTTGTGAATATTGAGGTAACACCGTGCCTTAATGCGTACTTTGCGTAGCACAAACGATCGCAAAAATTATTCGCTTAATTTAATTATTCCAAATAGGTAATGTATGCCCGCAAGGTTTTCGCATTACACTATCGCTTTTACAAAACGCCTGCCTATGCAAGCAATTACCTGCCTTATTACAAACGCAATATAACTCATTGCAGCTGCAAAATAATATGTGTTTATTGCCCTGTTAGTGTTAAATGAAAATAAACTGTAATAGCTTGCAATAAGGATGTATTTCATTATTACGTAAATTCGTATATGACTATGGAAATTGCTCTCTACGTGACAGATAGCTGGTTGCGTATACCCCTTTTGGAATATTCATTGAGGGTGTGATACTTATGTACTTTTGCATACGACAGTATGTAGAAAATCTTGGTCCTTGTCGTCCATTAATTTGTTCCTTCAAAACGGAGGACCCTCTTATATTGAGAGCTACTTAAATAATGAGTTTGAACTCTTTAATTGTCTGCGTGAAAGAATAATTATGGGGAAGGATTGATAGAAGAAAGAAAAGAAGGAAGAAAGAAAGAAAGAAAAATTGTTTATTCTGCACAAACTAAACGCACATTACATTTTTTTTAAACACACATATTTACAAAATCAGCCAAAAGCCTCATAATCAACAGCCCAAAGTAATAAAAAATTGAAAAAAAATAATCCACTGCATTGATCTTCGTACTACAGTATAAAAGCAGACACTGATAAGAATCAACCAACAATTTTTATTTTTTTCTGTTATCTTTTTATTTTCAGATAAATAAGTAAGTAAGTTGATGCAAACCAACATTTTTCTCTGAAAAAAAAATTACCAGTTAATTTAAATCTAACACTAAACTCTTGTCCCCAGCGCGTCGGCTGCGACCTTCGAGTGGGATCAACTCGTCGTGTGGACGAGTGTGGAGTCTGTGGTGGTGATGGCTCATCCTGCTCCAGACCCCGGTACCACTGGCTGGCGACACCAGGGTCACTGTGTTCAGCCACTTGTGGTGGAGGTAAGTCAACAACAAGCCTGTCACGTGGAGGTCACAGCCGCTTATGAACATCAGCATTGTCCTAAAAATCGCATGTTCATTGTTACATGTTTTTGGGTCTGTATATTGGAACACACATAACATCACGCCTTGTTTCCTCGAAGGTTTGGATAGAGGTGTACCTATAGTACACCCACATTTCGCCAGTTATGTTTTAAGTCCCAGGGCGAGCCTATTGCCATCAACCGGGCACAAATCCGTACTCCGGGCTGATAGTTACTGAGAAATTCCAGGTAGAAAAACCCAGTAACACTTTGCCCGACCTGGGAATCGAAACCAGAACCCGAAAGATTTTCTTTAGGAACGAAACTTCTGCATTGCGAATTCGCATTGCATCGCAGTCTTGTGTACAAGCCCTAAGTACAGGAAAATCATGATGACGATTTTTGTCACGTGCTTATGGTATGTATCCCCAACCAATTTTGGAACGTTTTTTTAAACGTAGGTCATAGTGACAAAGCTATGCAGAGATTTGACAAGAAAGAGCATAGGGCAAAATATTCCGGAGATGACGTCATTTCCTTCGGGGGTATACCAAAGGCATTTGACAGTAGAAGCATCAATTCCATTGCACCGGAGATCTTGGAAGCATAATATGTGCCGATAAGCCAGCAGGCGTTTTTATTCAGGAAGATTTCATCACGATAAAAAATTGATAACCAACCAAAGGAAAATATTGGGTCTTCTTCTCTAGTTCATAGCAGCACCACCTGTAAGCCACTTAAACACGAGCTAAACTATGACCCCACTTAAACACGAGGTAAAGTTTTGTCAAACTTAAACCACAAAGAATATATGCTAATTCTGAAGTGCTATAGGTTGTAAGTTTACCTTGTTCAAAATATTAGCCTTAGTTATTGGCTAATATTGCAAATAGAGTCTATTTTAATAAAACACGGGGCTATTTTCAATTTTAATCAAGAATATCAATTAAACTCCAACACAATCTAAAGGGGCGTCTCAACAACGAATTACATCCCAAAGCAGAATTCTCACAGAACGTTGTATCCAAATCTCTTCGATACATTAGTGAGGGCAGCATTGTTAATTGTCGGCCTCCGGGTTTGCCTGTAATTTATATCTGGAAATCCGCCATTACTCGAAGCTTACGATAAATCAGACAGCGAATTCCTTTTGTCTCCGCGCAACAGTTCCTTAAGTGGTGCGATGTAGACGAGCGACTGTGTGAACTACTTTTTGGCGAGTCATTGCGTTTTCATCGTGTGAATAGATTTATAGTTTGTTGTAAATTAATAATGATAAGGAGCTCGTGTGTAAGTAATAACAGCCACACGGGTCGATCCATCAGGTTAAGCTGCGCTTGCCGGGGTTGGTCCGTGGATGGGTGACCATCTTTAGATACCGAGACTCCTCCGTGCTTCGGAAAGCACGTTAAGCCGTTGGTCCCGGCTGTCATTCGTGGATCTTTGACAGTCGTTACGAGTCGTCAGAAGCCCGAAAGTCTGACAACCAGACGTCTTACCTAGGGGTATCGTAGTATTACCCAGTTACTGGGTTGTGGAGGTCAGATAGGCAGTCGCTCCATGTAAAATACTGGTATTCAGCTGCATCCGGTTAGACTGGAAGCCGACCCCAACATGATTGGGAAAAGGCTAGGCAGAATGTAAATTAATAATGATAAGCACCCTAATTGCGCACGATCTGTTTCAACAATTCAATAACAATTCAGTTGACAATTCAATAACATTCATTGCGTTATTTACGACGTTGAACAGATACATTTATCCAACAATTTAATCAATAGATTAGCAATATCCTCCAACATTATTCAGATTATGATTGATCGTGTGTTAATTAGGTTGCAGAAGTCTATTCGGCATCATGACTTTAAGCAAGTCTGAAAATTGAACAAATTGAACAAACACTTTTTGGCTTGAAAAGAGTTACCGAAAAAAACAACTTAAGTAAATTACCAGAGAACCCTAGACAAGTGACAAATCACTTTAAAAGCGTTTTGTCATTTCTACAACCACTTTCAACAAGAAGCTTGTCGGAAGCGTATATAATTTCTATACATTTTTGACTTTTCCATCACCGTTATCACTGATAAAATTACACATAGTCTAGGCCTTATACTCCGCTTCTGCTTTCTTTGAATATACCTCCCATACATTACGATAATTAAGTTTTTAGAATAAAGTTATTTTGCTTCAAACAAGAGTTTCTGTATCTACCTCTGACAGCCAAGTTTAAGGCCAACCGCTGCATTTTCGTTTTGTTTCTATGGGCCGCGTGCGGCGGCGGGGGACCCGCCTCCCGCAGCGCTGCTTTAAGGATGATAATAGAAAACAGCACGCGTAGCGGGCGCCCGCTCCCTGCACCCGCTTAACGCAGCGGACGGCGTAAACACTATTTCATCTTTGAATTTTCCTCGACAAATCGCACCTACGACAAAAAAGTCGCCCGTCTCCCCTTCCCATTATGCTAGCAAATTCTCATCGGGCGATTCTAATTAAGAACCCTTGAAAGATGAATCTGAGATAAGTATTAACACAGCGGAATTGTGCGCCGGAGTCATTTGTTTCTGTTACCAACTGGGCTTATGTAATACCGAAGCTGGTAAACCGCTTGGGAGTAGGCAGAGATGTAGGTGGTTGCCGCCTTCAATTAATGGGTGAATGAGTTAGTTTATTAGAAGAAATTGTTAGAAAAGAACCGCCAACGTCAAATGCATAATATACAGGGTTATTGGTTATTATGTCGGCGATCCATTCATTTACAACCATTTACAACCAACGAGATCATTTACAACCAAATGACCCCTCATGACCTCATGACTCGCAAATTGTTTGAATAGGAATTTGCGAGTCATTTGACATTTTTATTTCAAACATTTTAAAATATAAAATGTCAAATTGCTAGAAAATTGTTGACTTTGGCATAGGGGTCATGAGGTGTCATTTGGTTGCAAATGACCTCTCCTACATACCCTGGATTGCCGATATATAACGAATAACCCTGTATAGATTTGGAAACTTGATATAGGAGGACCAGTCTGTAACTGGTATAGGAAAATTTGAAAAATATGGATGAAAATCTAGCTACAACCCCAAAGTAAAAAAAAACCTCATAATATTATCACCGAGTTATGAAACTGTGTATGAGTGGACACCACTGACTGCATAGGCGTCAGAATTCCAATTCAATTTCCACGGCAATTCTATTAAATGACCAACCCAGATTTTAGGAACTCGCAACCTAATTGCGTCAACAATCCGAGAGTTTTGAAGGATATTGTTAATCCATTGCTTCATATATTTGAAGAATTCCTCTGACCAACGACGTATGAACTTGGGTGAACTAACAAAATGAAACCCATTGCTATCAACTGCATTTTATATGTGTTACAAAATTACCCCGCGGAACATTAGTTTAGGAAGCTCGTACCTGACGAAAGGTGGTATTTTAAGTTCAAAAGGCTATCCCACGTTTAACAGTAGGCTGCACGCCTGTGGCAACAGAACCAGTATAAGCTGGCCTCTTAATAACTCCACCAGCCAGCATAGGCAAGCACAACATCAAAGCTAAAGCACTAGGAAGTGGTGAAGGCAGGGCGTTGTAGGGGACTGTTTTATGTTATTTTGACGTTCGAACAGTGCTGATTCTCAGCCTAGTTTTGAATAAATGACTTTTGATTTGATTTTTTTTCTAAAGGGTTACCACCTAACTGCGCTCGAATATGCGAACTGCGCATCTCGATCTTAATAAAGGAACATCCGTATCACCTCTTCCCTGACCAAAATTAATCCTCTAATTCACTATTAAGGTGTTAACCTTAGCACACCAACTATTTATTACAAAAGAAGCGTTATAACGCAGACCTAACCCTCCACTAGATTACCTCTTGCCCACTGACCCGAGACGGTCTTGCAGACCTTCAGACGTTTCAATTGTTAATTAGGTGTCAGTGTCGTAATGATTAATGGGGTCTGTCAGACCCCTTTGTCGGTTAAAGGGTTGAGAAACGACGGTCAAGACTAAATGAATGGTTGTGACTTTTTGGGGGGGTTGGACTGGAGATAATTTTCGCGGTGTTTTGATGCCGATAAGGATTTCATTGTTTGGGTTAACGGGTACTGAAATCCAGGACTTGTAATGAATGTTAACGTGAACCATTTATTTCTGATCTAAAACCTCAACTCATTTTTTTTTTTTAATTTTGGCGTAATTACTTGCCCTATATTATTATTATTATAAGCCTCATTATTCTGAATTACTTTCTCTGTTGAATGTTGTAAAGACAATCAATCTGCCTAGCCTTGTCACTACTATGTTGAGGTCGGCTTCCAGTCTGAACGGATGCATCTGAATACCAATATTTTACATGGAGTGACTGCCTATCTGACCTCTACAACCCATTAACTGGGTAATGCGATACCCCTTGCTAAAACAGGTTGTCAGACTTTCGGGCTTCTGACGACCCGTAATGACTGTTAAAGATCCACGAATGACAGCCGGGACCAACGGTTTAACGTGCTTTCCGAGCTACGGAGGGGTAATATATACGATATGTAATGGATGGTCACCCATCCACGAATCCACCGCGCCAAGCGTAGCTTAGCCGTCGATCGACCCGCGTGGCTGTTATTATTTAGCCACGAGAACCCCTATTTAAGGTACTTCTAAACATAAATAAAACGGCGATCTTCAAACGATTGATTATGATTATTAAAGTTTGAATAATGTTTAGGGCTAATCTTGTTTAATAATACTACACAGCCCATTTTAATTAATTGTTTATATTAGAAACGAAACTGATTAATTTCAATCAAACTTGGGCATAATTTTTCGACGCCTTATTAATATTTTAGTTTGTAAATAGTTTTAGTTATGTTAAAACGCCATTTTGTTATTTTTATTAATTAATGAAGTAGTTTATAAGTTGGTACTCATGTACTGTTAATGTAATACTATTAAAACATACCTCATCATATTGATCAAAAGTTTTGTTGTTCTATTTATATCCACTTGAGCATAATAATTAAGCTGAGAGCCTTTTTAGAAAGCCAACCGAATACAAACTAACCGAAAAGTTTTTTTTTAATTATTTGATTTTCTCGAAACGGCAATCGCTCAGCATAATGCTGCGAAACATTGGCAATACAAACAGGTATTTGAAAATTATAAGATAAATCCTATCATTCTAATCCTACATCGAAATTAGAAAAGTGATTATTGTTAAACAAAGTAAATAGTAGTGATGGGCCGACTCTACTATTATATTTTTCTAATTTTTGAATAGCAAATAAGTAAGTTGAAAGAATATAAAATAAGTAAGTTATATTTCGCGTTGAATTTTTGTATGCGGACCGGAACCTTCATTAAATAGATAAGCAATAGATTTAAATCAATAAAAACATTTTACAAAAAAGACACTACAAAGTGAAATTACTTATGTAAGTAGTGTTTTTTTTGGAAGTCGGTTGTTTTTTGTTTGTTTTTCCCTTTTTAGTTATCTACTATGTACCTAAATAACAGTGACAGGAACATATCATAATATCATTTACATAGGCTAAGTGTGAAACATACGTAATGTTGAAGTTAACTCAAAAACGGCCCTAACAAAAATAAAAAAATAAAGGGACCACGCCAGCTTCCTCTACCAAATGAAAATATTTTTTTTAATCCTTCCACAATTGACAAAAATATCGATGGATATTTATAAAAAAAAAAAAGACATACATACGCTACGAACATAGAACCTCCTCCTTTTTAAAAAAGAAAAAAAAAACAATGAATAAAAATCAGTTTTTTCCTGCTGCTTAACTTCAGACAACAAATCCTTTTGTTTTTACCAATATACGAAGCAATGCAGATAGAATGCGAACACTTTCAATTTGATATTCAGCGGAATCTCAAGACTGGATGTATTTACATATTTATGTATTCAAGAAGAAGTCAGAAGTTTTCTGGATCTCGAGATCTTAATCGTTGATTAGCATAGACGTTATTTTATTATGCTTTATATTGTAGCTGGGTGAGGCGAACAGAAAGTGTGGAGTTGTATTTAGTAGTAGTTACATGTACTTTGAAGTCTTTGAAGGATAATTTTTTTTTTCAAAAAAAAAAAAAAACAACCGACTTCCAAAAACAACACTACATAGTGAAAAACAACTTCAATTTTGCCACAAAAAAAAAACAAAAATAACCGACTTCCAAAAATAACACTACATAATGAAAAATAACTTCCAAAATCGAAGTTATTTTTCAATATGTAGGTAGTGTTTTTTTTGGAAGTCGGTTATTTTTGTTTTTTTTTTTAAACATTCAACAAACAACCCTTCGAACATTCTGAGGTTTATTTATAAAAGTTGCTTTAAGTTAAGTAATGATTAGCGACTGTCTAACCATACATTTTTGACGTTAGATCGTAACTTAACTTTAAGAAACTTTTATAAATAAACCCCTTAGATATCCCCCTCCTTTTTGGAAGTCGTTTAAAAATCATAAATCAAGTTTTCCGGAAAATAACCGGCGGTGTTATCGACAGCAGAGTAAGCAAGATGAAGTAGTGGCAGTGGGCTGGCCATGTTTGTTGAAAGAGCGATGGCTGGTGGAGCAGACTAGTCCTGGAGAGGATACCGTGTATCAGATGGCGTAGTGAGGAACGGCCCCAAGGTATATGGACCGACAACCTTAAAAAGGTGGCTGGGACAGACTGGTTGCGGAAAGCGAACGACAGGGTGCTGTGTTGCAGCTTGGGAGAGGCCTATGTCCAGCAGTGGATTGCGATAGGATCAATTGATTGATTGTTGATATCCAGTGGCTGAAAAAATCATCTTTTTGACGTAAAGGTTGTAACTTTAACTGCGGAATGTAAGATTATTAACACCAAAGTTATAAAAAGTGTCACACATAAACATAACATCACGCCTTGTTTCCTCAAAGGGTTGGGCAGAGGTGTATCCACATCACAGCCACTCCACCCACACCCACATACACCCACATTTCGCCAGTTATGTTTAAGTCGCATTCTTTTTCAAACAATTGAAAGTAAAAACGTCACAACCTACGCATATAAAAACCAAAATAACCTATTTCTAGGTTACATTCAAAGGTCACAAAGTTCGCTTACGACGTTCAAATAAAACGAACATTTACGTTTTATTTTATTGGTAACAATTTATTTTTATTTTATTGGCTTCAACCTACGAATGAAAGTAGAACGTAATAATGTATCCGCGTTTTATTATATAACGTAATTTATGATTCGAGAGAAAAGTGAATTTTTAATAAGACATCGCCATTATTATTCTTATTATATTAGCTAAGTCTCCAAATTGACTGTTAAAAGGAATCATAGTTATTTTGTAAATTCCGTCTTATCAAATCATAAGCAAAGCACGCAATCAAAAATCTTCGCAAATTCAAAATCAAACTAATTTATTTCACATGAACCTACATGGGCACTTATGAAACGTCAGAAGCTAGGTGTACGGTTCCACTTAGTCGTTTCCTATGGAGAAGAGCCGGCAAGAAACTCCACGGTTACTCTTTTACAAATACCTAACTGAAAAACTATCACAAAACTAGTCAAAAAGACACATGCCGTTTGTTAAGGTAATCAGGACTCTGATGAGTAAATCTACTGTCTTATCATGTTAGTTGTTGTGACAACTTAGCAACAGTCAATAAAATTACTTCCCATAATTTGAGAAGCTCTGAGAAAGCACAGCAATTTTATTAAGACTAATGCGTCTTGACAACATACTAGATAATCTTTTGTACTCCATATCATTAGAATAAACTGTTATTTTATCACTCAACATTCAACTGCTAGACACATGTTAGATTATCTCCTTCATATACAGGATGATTGGTTATACATATTATGTCGGCAATCCATTGTTAGGATGTAGGAGAGGTCATTTACAACCAAATCACCCCTTTTGACTCTTATCCAAAATTCAACATTTTTCGGGCATTTGACATACCTATTATATTTTTTTCATTTTAAAATATAAAATGTCAAAAACTCGAAAATGGTTGACATTGCCATATACCTACCCATACGGCAAAGTCAACCATTGTGTGAGGGGTCATGTGGCTGCAAATGACCTCTCCTACATCTCCTTAACGCATTGCCGACATATAACCAATAAGCCTGGGTATAATAAATTCCCATGCCGATTTAGGCTACGGGGACCATTTCTGTTTTTGATAGCTATGTTACGAGTTCGTGTGCGGCTAATCCCCTGGTTGGTTGGTGTGCGGCCTATCTTGGTTGAGAAGTCGAAATAAAATCTTGTAGTCTATCGATTTGTCGAAATTCAGTTTCAAATTCAGTAGTCCTTTAGGTAATCTCGCCTGCTGTAGAGATCACTCTTGCGCTGGCTTTCAAAGGCATAAACATTTCGCCTCACCAAATGCCTCTGTGTTGGCATCTACAATGCCCTATTCGAACCACGCATCAAAGACCTGACGTCACACAAATCCTGCATCGCGCTATTAGAGTTTACCGCGCGATCAACATATATAAGACTATCCGACATCGATCATTGGGTAGTATTGCCTGTCTGGTCGGAGGAGCTTCCCTTTTCCATAAACTATGAGTGAACTGTACACTCTGTTCCTCATACCTTTAAACCTTTTAAAGATGTTTCTCTTTCATATGTCATTAAATTCACCAGCCTTTTTGAAATCCTTACAAAATTTCGGTTTGGTGAGATAATTGCAACGTTCCTAATGTAAATTGACCACAGCAGTTCCGTTTTATATCCGTTTCTTAATAATGTTCAGTAATTTTGTTTTCCAAACTCGCTTAATGTGAATTTAAACACTGCAAGACCTATACTCAATTCTTATTTTTTTTTCTTTTAGGGGCCTCGAGCATTTTAACGATAATGGAATTAGGATCTTATTTATCTTTTTAAATAGAATTCAGTTTTATCTGTGGATTTTCATCATTCTAGTTAATTTGATTTCTACATAAACATTATTTGCTTTTAATCAGATCGTCTAACCGTTTTCCCAAACTGTATAACATTCAGTTCCTATCTACGGCTTAGTTGCGTAACACACTTACAGTAGCAATGGCTTTCAATTTGACAGTTCAACAACATTCAATGCGTTATTTACGTTGTTGAGCAGACTTTATAGAATATATGAAGCAATGGATTAGCTATATCCTTCAAAATCATGACTGAAAGTGTCCTCCTGAACTTATCCCAATTTATTCATGGTGGGCGCGGCACGCTGTTTTCTTACGTACCTTTTTTTTTTTGTTTGGGCACTTCAAATAACTAACTAATTAGTACATGTTGTATTCAATTTTTATAGGTAACCTTTAAAAAAAACCTGTAAAAATATAAATGTTGTAAACGAAAAATTACACGTATTGATCTTTACGGTTTCGGTATTAATACAAATAAATTCTTCCTAGCCTTCTCATTTTTCACATGATCCGTCTACTTTTATTTCGTCTGCCTCTTTTCAGACATTTTCTTCGTATAATTGCTTGTTATTTCCTACAGTCATTCAGATTCAAATGACAACAACACTTCCGACATGTTCCTTATTTCCTAGTACCTTTTATATTATGTTTTCTATTTTCAATTTCCCAATCAGCCGAAAAATAAGCGTTTCTACAGAACCTTTACCGAAACGAAGTTACTCGAATGTTTTTTCTAATTTCATCTTCCAAATGAACGTTTCGTGTTTCGTAAATGGAAAAATAATTACGTTTTTGTACTTTTCCCTGCGGTGGCCGCGCTGCCTAGCCACCGAGTTTATTGGTGCTATAGAATTACATTTTAGGCAAATGTAGTGGTTTTTAAAGTGGTTCTTGTTTACTTATCGAATTTTGTATTGTTTTGTTTTTCTTTTGATGGTGGACGAATGAAATAACATTGGCCTTTTTCAGGAGTTAAGCTTGGTGTATCTACATAAATGCGATTTATTCAATTAAATTTATTTATTTAGTTTGACAACAATGATCCATTATATTGTATTTATTATGTTAGCTATGTTAAAAAATAATAATTCTGTGTTGCAATTAGAACTAAGTACTACTAAGCTCACAGAAAAAACAATATTTACATAAATTCACCAAACCTAACAACCCATTCACCCAACTATTTATTGTGACAAAAAATATTCTGATCCTTTACGTATACCTAATGGTAATATCATTGTGTTAGAACCAGTTTTATTGAATTTTCCATGATTGATTAAATTTTGTATAGGATTCACATTCTTACGCCTCACAAAACCAATTTTATTTCTTAGACCTAACTTCATCATACTAATATTTTAATATAATATATCTATACTAATATTATAAAGAGGTAAAATTGGTTTGTTTGTTTGTAAGTGTGTATGTAATGGGTAATCTCCGGAACTACCAGTCGGATTTGAAAAATACTTTCTGCTTTGGATAGCCCAATTCTTGAGGAAGGCTTCGACCCTTAGGAGCCGAGCAAAAAGAAAAAAAGTCAGAAGGAACGCTAAGCGAAAACGAAGTTATAGCTCAAGCGGGCGATGAGTTGCGACGCGGTTGGTCCGTAGCCGAAAATTCACGAAGACGAAGTCACGAGCAGAAGCTAGTATTAAAATAAAATAAAGCCAACGTTATTTAACTCGGCTCCTAATACACGACACGGCAAATTGCAACTTTGAGTTCCATTCAAGGAATAAAAGCTGTCGATCCCCGATTTCAGAAATTTAAATTGAAGGGATACCTCGCCTCGACTCTTGAATATATTTTCATCTACTTGGACAAATATAACTTTGGACGTCCTAATTTTGTAGGGGAGAATAAAACACCCTTTGAGCTGGAATTTCGGCAAAAGAGCTGAAAACACGGGCCTTTTGTCAGTAACGAGCCGAAATAATACGGAGCATAAATATGTGCCGACGAATATACCTGTGATAGAAGGTAATTTTTACTCCATATTTTTCTGACCTCGAGGGAAATTGGGGGCGCCGAAGCAGCCTGTATTTTAATTTAGACACGAAAATATTAAATTTGGACAAATAGAGAAACAAAAAATTGTTGGAATAACTAAAAAGGGAATCGTGTTATAAAAGAGTAAGATAATTTTATATTTTGCTAAAAAATTCTGTATTTCCTGAAGTCTGAATTTCCTGTTTTATTTATTTGTTTATACTTTATTATATTAATAATATATACTTTATAGATACAAGTCCTTACAATATGTTTAATATCTAGCTAAAGTTCATTATGCCCGCGTGTTGCAGCGATGGCAAATGCTAGTAAAATAATTTCAAGAAGGAAGTAGTTTTATTGAGAAGAAAGCTAATGATTCCTTTTAGAAGTATTTCATATAATTATTTAAACCTGTTAATATACCTAATCAAGTTCTAAATTGTAAGTAGTGGAATAAACGGCATTTTTATTTTATTTATGCCCGATTGATGGAATTACGGCCCACACCCTCTCACAGAGAGGAGGCCTGTGTCCTAGCAGTGGGGAAATTATAGGCTGATTATGATTATATACACCAGAAAAATACACTTAAAAAAAACCCCATTAAATACGCTACACGAAACACACGCACACACGCTATGCATGTAATACGATACGCTTGCTTTATTACTAGAAAAAGGTATGGTCCTCAAAGATATTTGGTCCTAATTCCATAAAATATAAAGTCAACCTGCCAATTAGATCATCTAGTTTTAATGATGGATCTTAACTAATAACATCACGGCTGTATTCCCCGAAGGGTAAGGCAGAGGTGTACCTATAGTACACCCACATTTCGCCAGTTATGTTTGAGTCCCATGTAATAGGGGACGTGCCTTTATTGCTATCAACGGGGCACACATCCAAACCCGGGGCTGCTACTGAGAAATTCCAGATGGAAAATTCCAATAAGTAGCACTTTACCCGACCCGGAAATCGAACCCAAGACATCGTGGTTAGCAGTAGCGTTTACGACCACTAGACCAACGTGGCAGTCAATATAAAAGTTAATAGTTAGTTAGTTAGTTAGTTTAATATTGCTAAAGTCCAAATCGTCAATTAAGCGTCAAACGTTGGAGGCTCCAGGGCGTTTGACTAGCGGTCTAGCAAGTTTGCAAGGCTGAATACTAACCAAGTATCAATTAAATCGTTTATTGGGTTTAGATCTAGTGAAAATAATGGTCTAAGGGCGGATTCGACCAAACAGGAATAAATTTTATCCGCGGAATAAACCTTCTCTTCCGAATAAATTTTGAATTTTTGACATTTTCTCCATACGAAAACTGTCAGAAGTAAATCTTACTTCTAACTGAAACATTATTGTTATTTTGACCAACTTATTAAAAAAAGATGTAGATGTAGGCTCTCTTCGTTAATTTTACCTGCTGCACATTGTAGAAGGTTTGGCAATATGCTTTTAAAAACGAGATTTTAGCATCCTTACTACAACGCGCAAATCCCGTGTGGTTACCATATAACATCGAATCGCCCTCCTCTCATATTAAAAGCAATGTCTAAAACAAGGTTTTAACCCTAAAGACAGTTTTATCCCGCTGGTGCCTGCTATGCCGCGGGCAAACAATCACGCAGTCAACATGAGTCGCAGATTTACTGATGACTAATCAGGCTTATATAAACCGAATAGGTATGTGACAGTAAACTCCATTGGCTGTGTTAACATCTACTGTAAGCAAACAGAAAAGTCAAGGTTGTATTATACATATAAATTGAAGCCACAAAATCTCCGACTCCTAAGATACAGGTCTGCGTACCTAGTTTGGGAGCCCGGAGAGCTGACAATAATTTTAAAACTTGGTTTTATAACTCACTGTTTCCATAATTGCTCTAAGTACTGTGTTGTTGTTGTTTCTATGTACTAATAAACTTAAACTTAAAAATAAAAAATAAAAAAATAAAATTCATTTAAAGGCACAACCCAGAAGTAATTACATAAAACACATTTTGTAAAATTCCACAATACTGCCAACAGAATACAATAATACACAAAATGAACACAATACAGTAAATAAAATGTCAATGCAAATAAAATAGGTACTTACAAATTATATAGGTCACAGAATTAAAATGATAACAAAATGTCAAATGCAATTAAACTTAACTAAAACCACTACATTGTGACTCGTCGATTGCATCGTCAAAGCCGTGTTTGTCTTCTGCCCTTGTATTTATGTTGATGCTAAATGTATCTATTGTTGCAGGCTATAAGATGTCCCTGGCAGTATGTCGTGATCGCCTCACGGGGTCTGACGCTCCAGAGCAACTTTGCGACGCTTCCAGTAAGCCGCAGGCGTCCGTCGTCAGGTGTAACACGCATCCGTGTCCTTTCAAGTAGGTTTATCACTTTATGTAAGTTATGCTTGACTTCTTTTGCAGAATAAGATTCTTCTTTTGTAAGAACATAGTAAATAAACTTTATATTTTAAAGTTTATAGCCGTATATAGCAATAGGTGTAGATATATTTACTAACCTATTCCGCTTAACTATTCCTTAAGAGTCATAAAAAAACTCTGTAAGAAATCGACACGTGTTTCACCTCCCAACGAGGCATCCTCAGGATGACGATTAACTTGTCGCGAACCCGAGCACGACGTGTTGCCACGCCGACACTGGACGTAGAGAAATATATATACGTCTATTGTATTTTATAATGGTTTTCCGCCAAGTCACGCCTGAATGAATAAACTAAATAAACTTTGCACAACTTTAACTTTTTTTTCTCGCTCCCGTTGTCTGAAACTGGACCAAACATTTTTTTTTTATATGACCTGCCTTTCCCCCTGTAGATGGTACGTCGGAGAATGGTCGGCGTGCAGCGTAACATGCGGCGGTGGCGTGCGATCCCGACGCGTGCTGTGTGCAAGATCTGCCAATGTAACCAAGACGGACACCTATGAACCTGGTGAGCTGATTTCTTAAGGATTCAATCTGACAATCTTGACAAAAAGGTTTCTGTAAACCCGTAGTGAAACCACCTACTTCCTGTTGAATAATTTTCAAAAGAATTACAGCTAGGAGTAAAGAAAGAATATAAATACATTTATTTAACACAGACTAAAAGACACAATATACAGCAGATAAAAAAAGGATAAAATAAAAAATAAAAAGTGTGCCTCACGGCTGCGCCAAAAAGGCTGGTGATGGTTTACGAGCTAACGTTGTATAATGTTCATTTTTTAGGTGCAAACGCAGAACCAGGCTGCGTGTCACCAGCGCCGCGTTCGACTCAACCATGCAGTCAACATGAATGTCCTGTGTGGGTGGCAGGACCTTGGTCAGGGGTAAGGAACATTGACCGTTATCCACATAAGCGCCCGGATTAAAACTATGTCTTACTTCTTTTACAAGAGCATCATTGATTTCTAAATATATTATATTATCACTAGCTTTCGCCGCGTGTAATACGACACCCTTGGTAAGATTGGTTGTCAGACGTTTAGGCTTCTGACGACCTGTAAGGACTGGCCAAGATCCACGAATGACAAACGAGACTTACGGCTGAACGTGCTTTCTTTCTTTGGTGTGTAAAGATGGATCCACGGACCAACTACGGCAAGCGTCGCTTAACCTGATCGATCGACCCGTGCGGCTGTTATTACTTAGCCACAAGCCCGATTTCTAAATCCCTTATTAAAAATGTAACTATTTTTCACAAGCAAGATGAACGATTTATAAGTCCCAGGACGTGACTTCATGACACTCGCAATAAAGCAATGTTATCTTGCCACAATAACTTCAAATATTCATAAAACATACACTTTCAGTGACGTAACAGATTTTTGCGTTGCTAGTCGATTCGCTATGATGTGTCAGCTGTAATAGTAACAGCAGCTAATGACATTTGAAAAGTGATGACGTGCTTTTGTCTTTGGAAACTTGAATTGGATAACTTGTGTTCTTCAATTTCCATCGCCATAGCTAAACTCTATAGTCGATATTTAGTAAGCTATTGTTTCGTAAAGGCATTTCATACATTATATACTATAAATATAAAATCCAAAGTACACACAAGTCTAACAAATCCGATACAAAGTGTACAGTAAGCGGCTCATGTTGTCGATAAAGTATTCTATTCTCACAATATGTAGTGCGAAACTTTATTGCGCTGCTGTACTTACGTAAAGTGCAGGGAGATGCAACTTCTTAGGAACGTGTTACATACATTGTTGCAGACTTTGTATTCATGCTAAAGTTTTGTGAGGTCACCTTGGATGTCCATTCATTTGACCTTTTGCACCAAAAAGTAAAGTTCATGAATATAGATCGTGCTTCTTGAATTAATAGATATTTCCCTCATATTTTTTTTTCTTTTTTTTTCTTTTTTTTTCTTTGATATTAATATCTTGGTTACTAAAAATAATTAAATATCACTTTAGTAACCCCTGGCAAAATGATACCTCCGGTAGATTTTATCCATGGCGTGAAAATACTCTGTTGATAACAGCTTATTTCCGACTTCTATAAGTAAATAAACATAATATTTCACATATTTTAGCGCATACCAAAAATGCACAGTATCTAGAAAAAAAAAATTACTTCTTACTTACCTAAATCGTCACAATTTGAACTTCCCTACACTCTTTTTCAACTTCAGGACCAAACCCACCACGTAGGACCAAACAAAAACAAAACGATTATATTCCAGTAAAACTAAAACCCCTCAAAATCTGAAAGAAGTCTTTACCTCCAATTAAAGAAAGTTCACCCTGTCTTTTTAATTTGTCCGCACTGACGCAAAGTTTCGAAACTTTGGCAAACTTGAAGCTTGTTAACCTAAAGTTTAGACGCGGGTATTTGAGCTAAGTTGGTTCGTGATTACAATTTTGTGTGGCTCATTAATTTGTGTGGCTACATGATATTGACTGCATAGTTTGAGTTCGACGATGTTTGACTTTCGAGGTTTACTTTGAGTGTCAAATTCATAATGGTTGGGTGACCACAGGAGTGTAGTGTGCAGAGCTAACAACGGTTAAGATCGGTCAAATATTCCAAGTTATTTTACGACCGAGTAATTGGACTTTTGGATCGAGCGTAAACTTTTTCTTATTCAGATGAAGGATATGGTATTCTTGCTCGCTGTGTGATAGTGCCATGCCCTGAGTCCAGGTCAGGTCTAGCCCCGTCCCTGATAAAATACTTTAAAAACTATTTTCAGAAAATAACCTAGGATTGACGGGTAAAGCACCATGACAGACCTACTACAAATAAAACTACTTGATAATATAAATGTACACGATTAGAATATTTTTGCGATGCATTGGCAAATGATAAATGATTTTATTTCGGTAAGTAGGTTTGTACAAACACTACACAACGTTTTACACGTCAATCATATTGTTACAACTAGATCAGAACCCTAATTGTGTAACCCACGATCAATAATAATCTGAAATATTATGTTCAAAAAATTTGTCTGCTCAAAAACGTAAATAACGCAATTAAAATTGTTGAATTGTCAAAATGAAACAGATTATGATTGATCGTGTGTTACGCAATGAAGGTGCAGGTCGGCGTTTCCTATCCGACTACTCTGAGAATGAGAAGAAAGGCCAAAACAACACAGCCGTAATCGTGCAGCTCAACTGAGGACTTAAGAAACTCAACGATTTGGCGAACAATTTTGGAGAAAGAACATTTGGGTAGAACTCAAACTACCATCCCATTGTAGGGACTACAGGGTAGCAGTAATGCTAGCGGTACAAAATACAATGCTCCCCGCGCCGTCGTTTTCAGATGACCATGAATCTTAATCACAATAACGCTTCTTACATTAGTTACACGGACTGGCACTATTCTTAATGCGCGTGCCATCATTGAAACTAACAGAGAAAAAACCCTCAACCACCAATTTCACGTTCTACGATAGTCTATCAAACGAAGTATTTATTGAATAAACAATTTTTCTTTCTTCCCTATTTTCTTTCTTTCTTTCTTTCTTCCATTGGTCCATAACCTCTCTCTCATTTTAATGATCCTTATTATCTATCCAGTGCTCAGTCTCCTGTGGCGAAGGTGTCCAAGTTCGTGGTATGGAGTGTACACCCTCGGGCGGTGGATGTGACACTGCGTCTAGACCAGAGATATCGCGACCCTGTTCTACTGGTATCAGCTGTCCAGCGTATAGGGAATCTGATGAACCAGAGGTAAGATTCTTTCACAAATTAAGCTTATCATTTCAAGTGATCTAAGATAGCGTGTCAACCTAAAATAGAGCACTGAGTCACATCATTGAATCTTTTTTCCGATTTATTTTATTTGCTATGAACTATCATTATGATTGTAACTGTTTGCATTCGACATTGCAATTATGTAGTAATACACTTAATAAATGAAAAAATCCGTGAGGGTTTGGGGACTATTTACTTGATTTGATCAACATCACCCCAATTGCACATACTTTCAATCGCAATATGAACGATTTTGAATGAAATTCATAATCCATTGCTTCTTATGTTTGAAAAATTTGTCTGCTCGACCATGTTAATAACGCAATAACATTCTTTACTTAAAATTTTACAAAAGGTTAAAATGACCATCTTCTAAATAAACTACAAACATTGAAATAATAACCATGTATTTAAAATATAACCCACAGTTGTACCAACAGGACGAAATAGAAGAACTCTTACCCGGAGTAGTCTACCACACACAACCGCTGATACAGCCGTACCCAATGCCCCAGGCGAAAGCAGAGCGTCTGATTGGCGAACCCGATGTCCCGGTAGAAGCCACGTAAGTAATCTTGAGTTAAGTACATTTGCATAGTGTGGAGGCAAATAATAACGTCAAAAACATCAATCAATTGAAAATCAATCTTGTTGAAGAAGAAATATATGTTAGTTTTGGATATCAGTATGTAATTATACTAGTTGATGATAAATTTTAAATTAGTTTAGTTTAAATATGTACAAAATATTGGAATAACTTAGTAAAGTCAGGGAAATGGTACATTTCAGTATCTGTATGAAAATTCGATTGGCATAAATCTTGAAAGCGGCTATTAAAAGTTTTTATGTACAATGCAGAGAAAATCTTATGTTCGTTTATAACTTTTGATCAAACGTCAGACATGTTCATTTAATGCCTTATTTCTTCGAGAAAGATATCTGAGAACGTAAGTCTTCAAAGATACCTAAGATAAAAGCCTTTGATTTTATAATCAGTTTAATAATACTTAGCTGAAGTCTACTTCTAAATTAATTTGGAATTTCTAAATTTTCGGTAATAAATACCCTTCAATTATAGACATTTTATAGTAACTTATCACAAAAAGCACACAAAAGACAAAATTTATACATTTCTATAAATAGGTAGAAAGTTTTTAAAGGAAAATTCGTAGGCTACTTTGCCTAGCTAGACAAAGTTTCAAAATAATTATAATCTTAGTTCAATTATGTGAGTTCTAACAATTCGCCATAAACCTTCGGGCTTGTGGTGAAAGGATCCTTACAAGGTGGTGAGAGATCCTCACAAGTTTGTCTCGATAAAAGTTTAATTTTTCAACAATACTAACATTTACAAAATGACTGTCGATCAATCTTTTTTTTCTTCAAAAAAACGCCATGGAATTTTCTACTGAATAGTTCATACTTACCTTATTCTTTTGTTAAATCATCATCTGTAAAAACGTCTGCCTCCACACTATTAGAATTATCTAGTTTTTATCAGACCTTTTCAAAACCGACCATTTTCTTTAAAACGTCTTACGCAGCATGTGTCATTATAATATCAATTTTATTCCCAACGATAATAAGTTCAATATTCTCTGATTTCATTGCTCAATATCCAAGCTCAGAGTATTTTGTTGTTGTCTTTTCAGCAATTACAAAATATTCTTTGCGTGTGGCTGGTTGTATGTAAGGTATTGTACCTAAAACAAAAGTTTTTAAGGTTTCACTTCAAACATCTAAGTACACATTTTCAACAATGAATGACATTACCTGTCCTTTCAATGAATCCTGTTGCAGTAGTCTTGATTTGCTTGTGTGTTTCGGAAACGTCTTTAATTTCAATTTGATAGGGCGCATTTGTGAATTAGCCTTCAATTGTATTATTTATGGATTATTTACTAACTTTGCAACTATAATTAGTAATTTAGTAGTAGTAATTTTAAAAAAAAAGTTGAGAAATCACACTGTTATAATATCCTTTAGATATTGTATAGTATCTTTATTTAACTTTTTAAACAGAAAATTTTCCGTAATATTATTACAAAAATGCGTGAATGCTGCACATTTAAAAATATTTATGTACAATTATATAATTTTGAAGAAATAAAAAGATATTTCAAAGCTCACCTCGCCCTGTAAATAATTAAAGACGATTTTCGATAAATGTATTATTTTTTTGTTTCCTAGTGTTCGTTTTAGAACCCACCTTGAGTGTTTATGGAAACCTGACCCTTCCTGGGATGACTAGAATATTAAAATTTGTAGTAATGATAAGAATCGGGATGTTACGGTTCAAGAAGACATTATTATTTAAAATGTAGATTAAGGACTTAAGTTCGCTCAAGCAAACTTCAACGATTATTCCAGTATGGTTATCTAATGAACCGGAAATGTTAAAAAGAATTTTGAAAAAGATTTCTGAATCGTATCAATTAAGGTTGTAAAGTTTTACGGTTCTGCCTACAATAACAAGGGTTTGACTGATTTGCTCCGTCATGCCAATACATTTAAGGACTGATCAAATTAAGGCGAATACAGTGCGGGATATGGGATGCAACTGCCGATGGTTTTTATGATTAGAAAGTAACGCGACTTTCACGCAAGTTTGAACACCTCCAAACTAATTTCGTAGGTACCAAATCCCGCGCGAGATTCACCTCAGTTTGACCTGAGATTTACTGGCATCTTTATAGATCAAGAATTGGCTTCTTGTTCAATCGATCAATAATGTTCCTTAAGTTTGCTTGAGTTCCCATATACCAATGTTTTAAGTATTTAAGATTACTTTCACAAATTGTTCATCCTTCGTAGATGAGCCGATATTATTGAGAGGAACGTTTTTTTTTTCTTATCTTTCTGTGGGCCTTCTACCACCTCTGATAACAGTATTATATTATTGTTACTTCAGTGTGGAAAGAGATGGATCTATACACACTGAAGTAAAATTTAAATAAGTAATACTGCTTTATGAGGTGGTGGTAGACCACCAGGTTATGGTGAAAAAAAATACTTTAACCTAAGTTCACAGCTATTTCGCACACTACAATATGTTTGAGCGTTATCTATACTTATAATAAATCTGTAGAAGTGAAAATTCTGTACATTGAAAATATCAAAAAAATAAATGGCATTACTAGACCGACACCGAACCCAAAAGTGTGATAAAAATTTTTTTTGTCTGTCTGTCTGTCTGTCTGTCTGTCTGTTTGTTCAGGTATCACGCAAAAACTACCAGTTCGATTACAATGAAACTTGGTATAATTATTCTTTAATATCCTGGGCACCACACTGGGTACTTTTTATCCCGGAAAAGTATCCTATCCTACGGTTGGGGGATGTCAAAGTTTGTATAGAAGAATTTTAACGCGCTGTCCGATTAACTCGAAACTCAATATTTATACTTAAACCTACAAATTAAGAATAACGTGTATCAGGATTTTTCGAAATTCAACCCCTAAGGGGGTAAAATAAGGGATGAAAGTTTGTATGAAAAATCTTATTCCTTGAGGTAATAAACATGAAACTTCGCACGAATAGTTATCTAAATAAACTATAACGTTTGTAGTTTTTTGTTTTTCTATATTACCCCCTAAAGGGGGATTGGGGGGTGTCAGTGTTTGTATGGAAGAATTTTAACGCGCTGTCCGATTATCTCGAAACTCAATATTTATACTTAAAACCCATGGGGATGTATGGGGTAATTTCCGACACTCACGCGGGCGAAGCCGCGGGCAGCAGCTAGTAATTATATAAATATGTAAATAAATATTCACTTTTTCTGTGTAAGTTATCAATATTTGTAAATATAATGCACATTATTAGGGATACTACACACACTTTCGGGTCGGCAAGATTCGGCACAGGCGGGGTGGAAAAATCTAATGAATATTTTGCCGCCCGGTTGCGCCCAATGATCCCGACCCGAACATGGTGTGCGTTATGTACTCCATTTACAATGAGACGAATGAGACATTTAAAACAAAACTTTTTACAGTCCGTTCAACCGATTTTGACTTCTATTCCGTAGGCATAAGGATGGCATTAAAAGCAAAAACGTGATTATAATACCAACTTTTTCTGCACCTGCCATTGTCATGCCACCAATGCAATAGAAGTCAAAATCGGTTGAACGGACTGTAAAAAAGGTTTGTTTAAATGTCTAATCTTATTGTGAATGGGGTTTATGTATGAGAATTTAAAATAATTTAATCAAACCAGAATGAAGATGATGTTTGAGGTATATTTGAAATGCTAAGTTTTGATGGAATTAAATTAAACCCTGAGATTTTTTAAAAATTATTACTGTCTTTAAAGTATTGTCATTATTCAATGAGAAAAAAAAAATTGAATTAATTTAAATTGTAATTAATAAAAGTCACATAATTATAATCTTAACATCATGACGGAAGAAAAGGCTATAAATCACAAGAAAACAGTATAACTTAAGATAAAAAATATGTATTTGGCACTGCTTTTGAAGCACGTAGCAACATAGGATAAAAACATCCCAAGCCGATGGCAGAAATGAAGACACCTTATTATAAAACCGAATCACATAATATCCGTAACATCCCTTCTGTAAATATTAAAAGAAACACACTACACAGAGGAACCTTTCTTCAAACTACCCACTCAACTATTGATGAACTAATTCGTATGCACAGTATATTTCAATTCACACTACCCCGAACCATCGCACACATCATCTCAACTTTACTCTGCTCTGATTTCTATTTTTCTACTCTATGCACTGCACATAAGATTTATATTTCCTTGCACATAATATAATACACAAACCGTTTGTCTTGCAACATTTCCTCGCTTACACTTTTACCAATTGGCACAAACATTTAACACAAAATTGATACACACAATTTAATTTTCCAAATACTTTTTAAAACTGTGGTCGAATTTGCAGGTATTGGGTGATTTAAATTACATTTAACACTGGTGCATACTTCTACATATACCAGCCCGAAATTATTTAGGATCTATAGCTGCCCTTAGCACCTCGCATGTCGACCTATAATGACCCCGTGTGAATCTACAATAGATAGAATAGATTTTTTCCTTTTCAAATTCTGGGCGACTTTCGTAGGGTTGGGCTATTCCTGGCACAGTAATTTAGGGTTTGTAAGAGTTCAATAATACCTTACCTACGTAGAAATTTAATTAGATTCTTGATATAAATTTCAAATAACTTTGTAAAGCAATTATATTTCCATCAAGGCTATTTTTGTATTCAACCTTTAAAAGTGAAATTTATTTATAAGTAGCTTATTCCTACTATTGCCTTAATTTACTTTTGAGAGATAAAAATTACATAACTTATGAACATTAAATATGAAAGCAAATTATTTACTTTTATCTAACGTAACAAACATTAAATTAGAAAAATTCGTACAAACCCATATAACTGTGCCACTCCAAACAGCAAAAAATCTTTACGTCAACTAATCCTTTTTTTTTCGAACAGCTACATCAAAGATGATGACTGGGGACCCTGCAGTGTGACCTGTGGCGAAGGTTGGAGGAAGAAAGAGGTCCATTGCAAGATATTCCTAGAATTCAGCAGAACTATTGCGAAGCTGCCTGACAGTAAATGTTTGGGACCTAAACCTAGTGAGGATACAGAGAGATGTGTCATGGAGCCCTGTTCCATGGCTTATGGGACTTCATTTGGAGATTCTAGTGTGCCGTCTTATAGTGGTGGTGATAGGTGAGTTAATGATAGATCGATAATAGCTAATCACCATTCTTCAAGGAATCTACTCAATTCGAAGATTGTTATAAATTCAATAAATATTGGCATCAAATCTAATGCATGATCCATTGTAGCTTAGAAAGTTAAGTAAAAATCTTCGTCTCATTTGCTATACAATAACCTATTTTCTAACATCTGTAAACGAATAAGTTATTTCTTCCACTATCTGGATTTCTATTCTAATTTGGTCAAAAGCGAATACAAAAATATAATTTCAATCATTTAATTTCTCTAAAAGCTTATCCAGTACACCATTCCCAACGGACTCTTTAACAACATCATTCACTCTAAACTTCAACAGTTCATTCTCTTCAGGATTCTCCGGTAGATCCATACTTAGGTCTATTCTCGAACCTTTAATTATCGAATCATCTTCAGCTGCCATTGACACAATCCTTAGCTCAATCATAGCTATTAACAAACCATATGGTTTAAACTCTTCTATATCTGCATTGAAATCTTCTCTTTTATAAACAGACTCTGCCACTATGTCGAATTGGTTCAAGAAAACTTTTAAGTTGTCATAGTATATCATTTTGAGGAGATCTAAATGTTCAGATCTGAATGCTGAGTCGGTGCATATGTATAGAAAATACATGATGTCAGTGACTGGATTTGCGTATCTCATTGCTTGGAAGTCTATGAAGCATATTTTTCCGGTCTGTAAATAAAATAATACATTTATGAAGTGTTTTTGGAATGAATCACGTCTCATTAGCAAGCCTGTTTAAATTTTGATATTAATAACTCAGGTGCAAGGACTAAATGAGGAGGCTTGATTAGATGACTTGTAATGATAAGAAACGTAGATTCTAAATATACTATTTCAAATTGAATATCTTAATTGGATTAAAGTTAATTACTCGCTTCATTTATTTTTGTGAAGTGTAAGGTACTTACAAACTTAGTTATCGCATTTAATATAATCTACAAACTCAAGCCCAAAGCAATAATAAAATAGCTGATAGATTAGAGAAAGACAAACAAAAATAATACGAAATCGTGATATGAGATTAAAAACCTTAAGTATGCATAAGTAGGATTCAGATAAGTACAACATAACTGAATTGGTTTTATAACCGCTTGAGTTGTTATTGCTAGTCTAAATTAAGCTACAGACTCCTCACCTCATGTTTGAATAGCATATTGTTGACCCAACAGTCTCCGTGACATAGAACGTTAGTTTTGCTTGGTTTTGTATACATTTGCAATAGGTCCAAAAGCTTGACATCTATTGTCTCTAGTCTCTTCTTCGCATCTTGATCAGTAATCTGTCTTAAAGACATATCAAATGATTCGAAGAAATAGTTCCTCAATTTGGTTTTATCCAAAAAGTGATTCTGGTACAAAAGATCGTGAAACTCAGATCTGACTTCATCGAATCTTACTGGCTCTTTACTTTGAAAAACAAATGATAAAGCATGGAATTTTGCCAATTCACCAAGTACCACACCAATTTCTTTAATACCCAGGTTTTCATATTTCGCGAGTTTGCCATCGATTTCATATCCCTTTGTCCTCAAATCACTCAGAATAATTATCTCGTTAGTACTTTCTGTGTTTGAAAATAAACAATCAGAGAAGTCCAATCTTTCGTGTTCATACAAAACATTTTGTAAATCCTTGAACTTGCTTATCACTTTGTTGTAAGCGACCACTTCTCTTTCATGCAGTTTGTGGAACAAAACCTGTCTTTCTGTACTCACTAAAGTCTTAACAATAACACTGATATTATTTTCGTCACTATCTGTCTCTCTAATCTCTACTCGAAACACATTTGCTATATAATTCGCTTTTTTACCACTAATACAATCCACGTTATATTCAAAATCTTGAATCCCTTGGGCGAGAGCAATCTCTTTTATAGAACTGTGAAGTTCTAAACAGTTGAAGTCATCTGGTTCACTTAAATGGACTTCTAAAGACATTTTCTCTGTCACTAGTTCCGCTATCACTGACTGCTCATTGAGTAATAATCATGCGATAAGTTCCGTATCTTCTGATAAACCAATATCAATACGTAAATATTTGTTTAGATTACGTTTCGCGATACGTTTTGGAATATTAGCTACATCAATTTGCAATTGGATTTAATGAAAATAATTGGGCTTCAGTAACTATTACCCTTCTTTTTTATCTAAATGGCGTTTACTCTTAATTGCGGAAAGGCATTAAATTCGCTAGGTACCTATATTTTTTCCCCCAGGATTTTTTTGTAAATAAAGGATTAAATTAAATTAGTTAGCAAAACTCCACAGATGTGATGGATTATCGATATCTAATCATTTAAAAAACTAAGCTCATTGCTACAAGTACACTGCCAACGACCGATGACCCAGCAGTCGGTTGTACTTTAAGTACTTGAAATTAGTAGCTTAGTATTTGTTATGATACCCATCACGTTTTGCTAGCTAATTTAATTTGAACCTGTGTATGTCTATCTAGATAGTGAATTTTCTGGAAATAAGTATCGTATGATAATGATCGTCGTTTGTTTTCGACAGTAGATTACTTACATTTGGGACTTCGAGTAACATCAGGGTGGCACCAGGATCTCCGGGGAAGTCTTACTCTTGGAAGGAAAAGGGATACACAAGCTGTAGCGCCTCTTGTCTTAGTGGAGTCCAGGTAATGTACTTTTGTTATAAAACAAAAAGGTATAAACAAAAAATCACAGACATACAAATAATTAATTTTCATGAGTTTACCTACTTCCATGGATAATTTATCTTCGAGCGTATGACGTCACACCATTTATTTGTAGGAGCTCATCATCCAATGCGTAAGAGACGAAGATGGGAAGAACGCGTCTCCGTACATGTGTGACCCGCTCACTAAACCTGAGAACAGAGTCAGGACTTGCAACGATCATCCTTGTCCACCCAGGTATGTTATAGTACAAATTCTTTAAGGTAACATAACATAACATAACGCTTGTATTCCCCGAAGGGTTTGGCAGAGGTGAACCTATAGTACACCCCCATTTCGCCAGTTTTGTTTAAGTCTCATGTAATAGGGGGCGAGTCTATTGCCATCAACCGGATACAAATCCAGACTCTGGGTTGGTATTGAGAAATTCTTGATTGAAAAACCCAATAACACTGTCCAACCTGGGAATCGAACCCAAGACCTCAGTATCAGCAGTAGCGCTTGCGGCCACTAGATGAGGCAGTAATGTAGTACTGACGTACTTATTAGAAGAAAAAGAATAATTTCTAATAAATCTTTCACAAGACAACACAGTATTTTTAACTTTTCCGAGATTTTTCCTTCATCCTTTCCACGTGCCAATTAAACTCTATAACATTGTGAATATTTTTCAAGTACTTAATCATCAAAACGGGTTTGTCTGTTTTATTTCAGAAGCTTATACTTTATTAAAATCCGTAATGAAAATTTTCCAACAATCACAAAAAATCACAGTCACAATCTTGCCAATAATATCTTAATACCTACCACACATTATTGGCAGTTCACTTCAATCTCACTTCACCTCAGTTTACACGGTGAAATTTTAACTCAACAGAGACATATAAAGTTTTGCTCGAACTCGCTCTAGGTCAGGTCAAAATGTCCATACATACCCCCAACACCATACTCAAAACACCATGTACCACTGTAGGTACCCTAATAACAATCTACAATAAAGATCAGGTAACACTACCCGGCTTTACTACACTGGCGCTCTCAAAGCGACACACACACAAAGCATCCTACCGGACTCCAGTTGAAACTGTACTAATCCTGATATGTCCTTTGTCAGGTGGAATTTCACCGAATTCTCGCAGTGCACCAAGTCGTGCGGTATCGGCATTCAGACCAGAGAAGTCACATGTATACATGAGGTAAGGCTACTGGCCATTCATACAGTGTGTTTGGGGCATAGAGTCAGTATTAATGATAGATAATTATGACAATTATTTCATGTTCAAAGAGATTTTTTGAATACCGATACAAAATAGGCAAACTTTGGGTCAAGAGAAATGGTTTCTGTACGATAATCGTTAATTAAAATCTCTTCAGTAAGCATTAAATGCGTCACAGTTTAACATGTTACATGAAATAAAATCAAGTAAGACATTTTAACGAAAGGGCGCTAACGCTAGACTTTGCCATTTTTGATCAAGCAAGCAAAACAATCCTTATTATTGTAAAGCATAAATGCCTTTTTGTATTACCGTTTTCTTAGTCCATAGTAGTGATGTACCGACTAGTCGGCGACTAGTCGGGAAAGCCGACTAGTCGGCCATATTTGTAGTCGGCGACTAGTCGGCTAAAACTGCCGGCCCATTTTTTACTCGTATTAGTTAGTTTAGTATGCTTAAAAGTTTAAAATACGGTGATTGAAATGAAATTGAAATCTCTATTGTTATTATTTTTTTATTATAAAATCAGTTTTACATTTTACTTTCAGTGCAATCTAGAATAGTATGGACGTAAACGGCTCGCACGTAAACAATGATAGAAAAAATGCAATGTAAATAAAAACATGTCCCGACACGTCCGCATGGTCGCCGGGCGCCACGCGCCCTACGAGCCGAAAGCGTAGTTACGAACATTTCCGATTTCACCCGAACTCAACCGAAAGCAATGATCGGCTTGGCCGACTAGTCGGCTAGTCGGCCAAAGTCATAGTCTACATAATATATGACTATTTAAAATCAGCACACACTATTTACATGCAATAATTGCAATATGTTTCAAGAAACTCCAGATCTAATACTCTTTTATTCCCCAGGTAACCCGAGGTGGTACAAACACGGTGGTGGTACCCAACAGCATGTGTCCTCAGCCACCACCCCCCGACCGTCAGTACTGCAACGTGCTGGACTGCCCCGTCAGGTGGCACTCCGGGGAGTGGTCCAAGTGCTCCAAAACTTGCGGGGGAGGGATAAAACAAAGAGAGGTTCGTAATCCATACAAATCATAAATTAAAGTCGCTTCTTGTGTTGTTGAGTTTTTTTTTTTTTTACTTATATATTTTACCTACCAGTAAACTAAACTTATATGTATATTTACTCACACCAGGTGGACTGTAAGCAAATAATGGCCCAATCCCACGTGGTGGAACGTCCTGCCTCACTCTGCAGCTCCCCACGTCCTGCTGCCACCAAGTCCTGCAACTCAAGGCCATGCCTCCTAGACACTGCTTCACCAGAGATATCACTGGCCAATTCTTCTTATATACAACACGATCCAAAGAAGAAAAAGGTATGGATTTACTTTTAAGGGAATCTGAAGAAAATTGGGAAATAACTATTCAATCACAATTTTAGTTTGAGAGACGGTTGATAACTGTTGTAAAATAATCTACATTCTTTAGATATTAAATTCCTACATGACTATATAACGAAATATGAAAATACCTATTTCGATATTGACTTTTAGAGTTAATTGGAATTCATTTGTAGTAATTCCTTGTTGATTTCGTATCGTCTTCGCGATCTTCTTATTTATTAGTATTCAAATAATGAGACTAGTTTAGGTACTTGCAGAAGCAATAACCAGAATTGTAACCTATTCTATTAAAAAATACAATAGACGTAGATAAAATATATTTAGTTAACTATTCCGCTTAACTATTCTTAGAGTCTGTCTTAAAAAATCCTGTAAGAAATCGACACGTGTTTCACCTCTCAACGAGGCACCCTCAGGATGACGTTAACACGTCGTGTACGGGTTCGCGACAAGTCAATCGTCATCCTAAGGATGCCTCGTTGAGAGGTAAAACACGTGTCGATTTCTTACAGGATTTTTTAAGACACTTTAAGAATAGTTAAGCGGAATAGTTTACTAAATATATCTACATCTATTGTATTTTTTAATGGATTTCCGCCAAGTCACGCCTGAATGAATTAACTACCTATTCTATTGAACTCAGGTGACAGTAAAGGTAGGCGGCTCAGCGACAATATTCTACGGTACCCAAGTGAAGATCAAATGCCCAGTGAAAGGATACAATAGGACCAAGATACAATGGGCGAAAGACCACCAGATCATTAGCAAATCTAAGAAGTATAAGATTTCAAGAAAGGTAAGTTTCTTTCTGAATATTTTAAGCTTTAAATTGTTAGACTTTATACCCTCTGAAAAGCGGTTTTACGAGCGAGTGCGAGTTTTTGAGTCAGTGTGATAAAAAATAAAATAGTTTTTTGCAAAGCATTCAAACTGTGCCAAAGAGTTATGTCCGCGTGCGATTCCGTAAGTTTTGGGTCATGCAGAAACGTGAAGCTTTTACTATGAACCGTTTTTACAATAAAACAATTTTCTGTCCTTACATTTTGTTATGTCGTAGAGTTAAACAACCCAGTATTATGAGAATCACGCTTATGTTTGTAAAAGGGTACTGTTGCACTTAAGGAAAACAACATTAATTTTGTTTATGTTTTATGTCTTCTTCTCGTTTATTATTTGTCCCTTTTCTTTTAATATATTTTTCCGTTTTATTATAGAATGAAATTCTAGGGCTATTCTACAGGCATTACATTTATCGGTTATTTTGAAGGTCTACTACTAAGTATGTCCAGAGGGCCTAAATAAACGGTAACCGTTTTAAAAAAAACGACTTTCATCATCATTCATCATTGACATTTATTTCAGTAGATTATTTCAATTCCATACATTTTTGACACTTCATCATCATTATCGCTGAAAGAATGTCACTTCATTCGGCCTTCAGGTAGTACTGAACGCCATTTCAAAACACATTTTACATTCACCACTTTGTAATCCAGGGTGCTCTTCGAATCAACTCTCTCTCACTCCGAGACCACGGAGTATATACCTGCGTTGCTGGTAGATCCAGTGCTAACCTGACGCTACTGGTCAAACCCAGGCCTGGAGAGTTTCCTTCAAGCGAAGAGATTGAGAGGCACAAAGCATTGGATGAACCATCATCTCCACTCTCAGATAGGTAAGATGATTGTTTCAAAATGGATACAGATGATGATGAAGATTCAAATGATACAGCTTTAATTAATAAACCTTTATCAACAGCAGAGCAGACGGTCGATACAGGGCAATGATTGGAGGCACATCTGATGACCAATCACACGAACAACGTCCGGGGGACTCCAGGAAGAACTATAAGAATAGACAAAAAGGTAAGCTAACGATGCAGCTAATTAATCTGAATCATATTACATAAAAAAGAAAAGGGAAGGCAGAAAAATTACTGTCAAATGAGATCACATTAAAACTCAAAATTGTTGATTAATTATACTTTAAGGGTATGAGGAACAGGGTGTCATGTTCAGTCATCGTCTATTGAAAAGGGAGGATCCTCCGACCAGACGGATGTTGTGTCTGGCGGAGAATTGCCCAAGGATTGATGTCGGATAGTCTTATATAATTATGTTAATCGCGCGGTAAACTTTAATAGCGCGATGCAGGATTTTGTGACGTCAAGTCTTTGATACGTAGTTCGTATGTAGCGTTGTAGATGCCGCCACAATACTAATTGTAACGAAAAATGTTATCAACTTGACAGCTTTAAATTCTGACAATAATATAATAGTCGTGACGATAATGGTGATTTTAATTTGACAGTTTTTTTGTTCATTGTGTTGACAAATTATATTATTACAATTAATATTATTTCATATAATACGCATCAATTTCGTTTTCCCTGAAATCTGTATTATTCGATAAAATACCGCAGTATCGCAACCTGCAACTAAAATAACAAGTTTTGCAGCAAATTCATTAAGGCCCGACACTGCGGTGCTTCTCGAGTTCCCTGCAAACACTAGATAATTTTCGAATTAAAGTCTTCAGTTTTCGTACATTTGAAAATATTAAAGCTCTGTTTAAAAATTGTTAACCTATTTCTTAATTTGCTTGCTGCAATTTGGATAAAAATATTTTGTAAACTTTTCTGCTATCCTTAGTTTATTTTCAATGTTGAAATTGCCAGTTTATTTAAGAAGCACATAGCAAGCACTAAAAATATTTTCACACTTTATTGTATAACTAAAAATTTCAATAATAATTCTAATGTGGGGGTGAAGTTTTGATTTGGTTTTCTTGACTATTGTTGTAGTGGTATTTTGTTTAACTTTGACATTTGACGTGACTGAAGACGATTACATTTTTGTGTTGACTATTGTAGTATTTTGTTTAATTTTCTTTAATTTTGGACATTTGAATTAATAAGAAGATAATATTATTTTTCTTCTACTAATCTATTTTAATTGATGCTTGAAGTGCATAATGCTATACAATTTAGGTATAGCATTATGCATATGTTTTAATTAACTGTAATGTTTCACAAATTAATTTCAGTTAGTTTAGTAATAATCAATAGTTATAATATATTAAATAACTGATTAAATGTTATTATAATACATATTTGTACGCCGTTAAGGTAAAACATGTGATCCTTTTTCCAATGTACTTAACATCTTGCATGCTTTGTGTGTGCATACTCATGTTTCGGACAAATAAATGATCTATTCTATTCTATTCTAATATTTTCATAGTCATTTGAACGTCAAAGGGCCATTTCAGCAATATCTACATAAAAAGTAATAGTCAACAAGAAACAGATTACTTAAAAATCATATCAAAAATGATTGAGATAGATTAAAAGTAATACAATTCTTATACATTTTCGCTTAGTTGTCACCGTAGTAACAGTTATTATTATCAGATAACTAGCTGCCCACCCTGCTTCGCATGGGTAGCACCAAGTACTTATTTACGGCGCACCTATCTACCTATCCTACCCTACCTACCTACCTACCTAACTTTCTAATTTTTTTTTTAATATAAGAGCCTTCTACGTAGTATTAGAAAACATTTAAAAAAAGATGAATAAAATCGGTAAAACCGTTCTCAAGTTAAAGCGTGACCAGGAGAAATAGGGATTTATTTTTATATATACAGGGTGTAAGGGACGGCCCTCCGCAAATTTACAGGGTGCATTCAGCTCCTTATTTTGAATCATATTCCACTGAAAATTTTCTCAGGAAAATTGTATTTTTTTAAATCTTGATTTCAGTTACTATTCCTTTATTTCAATGTAAAATCACATTCTCTGTACGCAGTACTCCATTAATGTAAATGACACAGCTAAAATAAAAAAATCAGCAATGGATGTTGAAATTCTCTAACGAACGACGCCTGAAATCAGCGAGCGCGGCCGTCCACCCCGCCGGGACAAATCAGGTTCATTGGATTCTCATAACGTTCCTGAAATAAATTCATGTACCGGTCATCTTAGTACGATATACTGAATTCACCCCATCAGTCTGCGGAGGCCTGTCCCTTACACCCTGTAGATAGTCACAGTTATTATGATCAGATAATAAGAATGCTCAATATATCTTATCTTATCTTATCGTTTGACAGGAAAAATAGACAAAGTCCGAGACGCTCTCTATGGCAACACAGCTACGACAAGCACTAAAGCGTCACCGAGCTTCAACTCACAAGAACGAGACATGTACGACGAACACGAGGTAAGGTCACAACAATTGTAATATAATCTAAGATTTCTAAGAAAGAACATTGTGTTGATAAATCGTCTGAGAAACTTAACAAATAATATCTGGATACTGTAATCTGATACCTATGGTTCAAAAATACTGAGAAATATTTTATAGTCTCTAACAAATAGAAAACAGATAATATGCCAAGCCTCTCTGAATTCTATTTAAAAAAATATTGAGGTGAAATGAAAGTCATATAACAGTCAACTAACTGTGGGAATTAACAGCCTAGGACTAACAGCCAAGACTTCTAGGAATAGTCTGAAAATGCTAACAAACATTAGCCGTACAAAATATTTCAAACATGCTTTTTAGTACATCCGATAACTTAAATCGGACACGGGCTTTCTATCTGCTGCCAATGATCACACAAAATCGTTTTCTAACAACGGTTAACCTAAAATCCGTAATTTATAATCACAAACCGATAATCTTCGGCCTGTCTCTACAGCGTAATGACAGTAATAAAATTTACAACCGATTTTACGACTAACATAAAGTTGTTATATATCTAGATGATGTTGTTGCAAGATGACTTACTTATCGTACGCATAAATTCGTCATAATAATGTTTTATGGTTACTGTATAAAGCTTTTTGTTACCTGAGATATTGTCTTAATCCTTATGATGTTTTGGAGAGATTATTTGTCAATCATCATTTTAGTAGCGTCGAACATTTACATTATCCTTTTAACTGTCTTCACTAATCTTTGCTCATAAAACAGGCTACGTCACTTTGTTTTTACCAAAATTATCGTCAATAGCTATATTCAAAGTGCCAACAACCCCTACGTTCTTTGGCTTACCCAGTAAATCACACTCAAAAGACAATTTATCAACACAAACCTAAGCTTAACCTAACAAAACTTGCCCGCACGCTGCTTGGAACGTTCTGTATTGAAGAAGAGTGCCGTCTCCTCCCAGATGCTACCGCCCAAAAGAAGCAGTGCATCCAGGGTACTGCCTTGCCTGCATTACATAGTTATGCAGCTACAGGTGAGAAGTTCCCAAAACTGAGGGTACATTGACATTTGGGTGGCATGCATTGCATGTTTCTGGTTAATTTGATTTCATTTTTTTCTTTGAATTTTTACATAATTTTAGGTTTCTGTAGAGGAGAATTTATAGCACGTCTGTGTAATCTTGTAGTCGGATACTTAATATGTCAATGTTTTTCTAAAATAACTGACTATTATCTTGTTCTATTTCTATTCAACCAGAATGCAATCGCTTTTTCCAATCCGACTATTTGGTTAGCTCAGATGATAGCATACAGGTCTTCTTACTAAACATTTAGATTGTTTTGTTTTAATTTACATTGGGAAGCATTGTTTCGCTCATACATTATTTTCTTTTTTCTTCATGATTTTGGACTAAATTCATTCTCAACAACACTAGTATTAACAAGATATAACTAACACGAAACATTTATTTAATTAGGTACCCTTCAAATATAAAGATAACGGTTTATTTTTTCAAAATTTTCTTTCCTCTGTACAAAAAAAAATCCTTCCTTTTAACTACTTGATATGAAACTACTGGTACTGTTTTTATATTAATTACAACTAAAAAACTCATTCCAACAGCTTAGAACATTTTTAATTGATATGTTCAGATGTTTTGGAATTTCCAGACTGGCAACTCGAGAGGCCAAAGGACTGTGGACTCAATTATCATGTATCAAAACTACGGGGTGCCTACTAAATCACATTTTTTTAATCTTGAAGACAAACAGCTTGTGTTCCCTGAAGATGATGACTCTGATATCATTATTGTAAACGAAGATTACAATAGAAATGTTATTAGAAATGTTCCTGTTGATAGTCTTCAAGATTTGGATGAAACTACCACAGAACACAGGTAAAATTCCCATCTATAATATAACGATAAATGTGTAAAAGATCATAAGATGATAAAAGATGATGAACAAGCTTTTAATTAGCATGCTACTAAACTTTGCAAGACTAGAAATAAGACAAACCCATTCAATAAAATGTTGAGTAGGGGCATTACCCACAAGGAAGGCATAATCATATGTTTCTCTAGATTTGAAGCACTGGACGCTCACGAGTACGTTTGGATGACATCGGACTGGTCTCCATGCAGTGCTCTCTGCGGAAAAACTGGCCATCAGATTAGAGGAGCTGTTTGCCAGGTTTGTACTGATATGTATGATTCTTGTCTTATGCTGACGAATATTATTGATTCATAATGTTTGAGATAAATCCTGATTGAAAACTCTTTTAAAATTCCTCGTCAATACTGTTTTCAATCATGTATTAGATCCAATGTTAATCTGCTTAACTTGCTTAACATGCTTAACCATTCGTTACTATGTTTGCTGTAAAATAAACCACAACACCAAATCTTGCTGACATTAAATTTGATTCTCGAACAGCACAAAAAAGACAACAGCACGACTACTGTCGAGACAGAAGAATGCCTGTCTCGAGGAGGCACGCCTCCCACTGTAGTGCGGGAGTGTGACGGAGAGAACTGCGCAGAATGGAGGACTGTGCCCTGGTCCGTGCCCAAGTGTCTTAGCAGTGGAGCTGGTGAGTAGCATAGTAAGGCAGTTTACATAAGAGTATTTTGCAACAGGGGCTGCATGTGGGCGTTGTCTATGTCAAAATAATCTTAACATTGGCTGTTGAAAACGGTACATAACAGCCAAGATCTACCTATGGAAACAAGTGACGAATTTACTTCCACCTGATAACTAAAGCAGCTGCAGTATTGCAGAATTTTATATCTTTCTTTGTATTCAACTAAGACCATTGAACCGGTTTACTTCAAGTTTTCTGTAATATAATTTAAATTCCCTATTCTCACCACCAGCTATTGTCCGCCGCCGCGTGGAATGCGTAGCGGAGAATGGCACGACGCTGCTGGAAGCTTCGTGTGATTCCACCACCAGGCCGGAGAAGACGAAGAGGGATGCCAGTCCGTGCAGGGCGGCCTGGGCAGTTGGGCCTTGGAGTAAGGTGAGTCCAGACTTATGTAACTACTGTTGATCTGAGGCATTTTACTAGAAGGACAACCAGTGCAAGTATCTTCATTTAACTATATAATTATCTAGCTACTTAACACATAAATGTAACTGCTGCAAACGTTTTAAGTTAAAGGCTATTTTGAGAAAGGAAAACCATTGCTATTTATCGCAAAAATCTATAGAGATAATAATTATGCATCCAGATGTCCTTCCCACTATTTTTTACAATCTTTAGCATCAAAACTACAGATTACTAATACTTACTAACGTAAAGTACGAGACTGTCGCGCAAGGCCTCATTGAGTTCTCGTGACACATTGGGCTTTTATGACGGAGGTCCCATTAAGGCCTCGTGTCACACTAAGGGTAGAGAACGAGATAACGAAATATCCAGCCTGTATTCCCCGACGGTTTACACTGAGATGTATAATGTATACTCTCATTTCGCTGGTTATTTTTAAGTCCCAAGAACTAGAAGACAAATCTTTATAACAATGGTAAAGATAGTAAGGATGAAAGCTGAAATTCTGAGACGTATTGGGCAAGTGACTTGAAGAACATGCTAAGAACTAAGGCCCGCGTGCACCTCAAATCGCTTAACTCGTTTATATAGTTCTAAACGTATTAAAACATCGCTCTGTCATCGTTTTAAGATGACAAAGATAGAATGAGATTTTAAATAAATGTCTATAGCTAAATGCATTGTGATTTTTGGTGCGAGAGGGCCTATAATGTAATGTAAGGGCAATGTAAATTTAAAATGTTCAATAATATTTGTTGTGTAAAGAAGTTCATTGTAAAAGCTTGTTCCATGAAGTCCATCTGGAAATGAAATGGAGAACTATTAACAAGCTGTTCCTGTATTGAAAAGTTTACAGTGAAACTATTGTAGCCTTTCTACATTATAGCCGATGTTCGTTCACTTTTACGTTCATTAGTTCAATCGGTTTCTGCTTGGTTATGTATTTTAGGGGTTAGTGTTTTCTCTATCTAAAGTTGATCAAAGTTTATTGTGTGTTGTAGTTCTTAAGGTATGGGGAACAGAGTGTAAAGTTCATTCAAGTGCACCTAGCTTCGACGTTTCATAAGTGCCCATGTAGGTTTATGTGAAATAAAATATTTTCATTTTCATTCGGCCTCTACAAAAAAGGGAGGATCCCTGACCAGACGGGTATTATGTCTGGTGCGCTATTCCCCGACGATTGATGTCGGCACGTTGTATATATGCTAGTCACGGGGTAAACTCTGCTTGCGCGATGCAAGATTTGTTGTGACGTCAGTGTAGATGTCACATAACAACACATATTGAATGTAATGTGGTTATCTATTTACAAAAATTGTCTCCTCGGGTGGATGGTAACCGTGACAATGTCGGAGTGGCTTTACTCAAAATATATATACGTATATACCTCCGGCCGGCGCGCACTCTGATCAGTCCGCCTCACTACCATCTAACTAATATTTTTTATTACGAAATAAGCTATTCATTTTAGTTGTGAATAGGCAAAACTATTGCCTATTCAAAAGATACAGAAGAAGAGTCAGTTTTCGTGGAATATAGCACTGATTCTATTCTTGTGTGAATATTAATTATTGTATCTATTTTGAATTCCAAACGTACAATCAGTGCGCCTGACAATCATACTTAGTTGATTCAGGCGTTAGCGGAAATCCAGTATAAAATACAATAGACGTAGATATATTTAGTAACCTATTTGGCTTTTTTATAAGTCTTTAGGAATAGTTCCTAGAGTTATAAAATAGCCTGAAAGAACACAACCCTGTAAGAGCGACGCGTCCGGCGTTCGGCGTGGCAACACGTCCTGTTCATCCTGTCCTCACTCTCTAGGAAAAGTTAAGCGGAATAGGTTACTAAATTTTAATCATACACAGAGTAGAGTTTTGTCATACTTGATAACATCCTGTATAAAAATGTGGCTTCATAAACTGCACGCATAAACTAGAGTTATTGCTGAAATTTTATATATTATTATTTAATAGTGGCACTAAAGTAACTGAACTCTGATTTTATGATTACTATTTCCTTTTATGTGTTAGTTGCGTCATCTTCAAGCGTTCAACGGCTAAAGAAGATCAAAGAGAGGCATATCAAAGACCTTAATGGTCTTTGATTTTACTCAGTCGCTGGATCAACGAAATGGGTTACTAGGTTTGTGGCGGCATCTACACCGCCACATACGAACTAAGCATCAAAGACCTGACGTCACAGATCCTGCATCGCGCTATTTAAGTTTACCGCGCGATTCATATATATAAGACTATCCGACATCAGTCCTTGGGCAATTGCCCGCCAGACATAACACCCGTCTGGTAGGAGGATCCTCCCTTTTCTATGGGGGATGAGAGAACTTTACACCCTGTTCCTCATACCCCTAAATTGGTGACCCCGAATATGAACGTCAACGCAGCCTTCGTGCAACTACTTCAGCGTGACGTCATCAACATCACTCCCGCAAGCTTTCGTGAGGCGAGTCACACAGCCAGCCAGCACCCACGGCTTCAACGGGTATCCTGACCACCAGCATGCAGCGAACGCGCATTCCTGGTCACTACCCTCAGCCTCATCAGCAACCAGGCGCTGTACCACATCCGACGCACTGGATCACAACGCAGCGCCACCCCGACTCACTGGGGAATCAAACTCAAAACTCAAACTCAAACTCAAAAGCACCCTCAATCACCGCAGACAGTTCCGACCCACTGTGAACTATGCGGCACCCGGTTCCGACTCACTGGAACCTCAACTGGCACTGGCAAGCATCGCAAGATACAAGACTCAGCCCACTATCGACCTCCGGTCTCCGGAGGGGAGTGATGTGGCGGCATCTACACCGCCACATACGAACTAAGCATCAAAGACCTGACGTCACAGATCCTGCATCGCGCTATTTAAGTTTACCGCGCGATTCATATAATATAAGACTATCCGACATCAGTCCTTGGGCAATTGCCCGCCAGACATAACACCCGTCTGGTAGGAGGATCCTCCCTTTTCTATGGGGGATGAGAGAACTTTACACCCTGTTCCTCATACCCCTAAAGGTTCATTAGGTTTAAGGGCTCGTGTAAGCGGCACCGGCGCCGCGCCGCCGCCGCGCTACCGCCGCGGCCCCCGACACCCCGCTGCAGTATTTTTGTGTGTGTAATCTTCGTGCCTAGTAATGTATTACTAACAACCGTATAGTGGTATGGTGAAATCAAGGGGCGGCGGCGGTGCGGTGGCGGTCTCGTATACACAGCGCAGAAGCGCGGCGGCGGAGCGGTGGCGGCGCGGCGGCGGTGCCGTGTACCCAAGCGCTTAGGCAACAATGTCTGATGCTTCTGGCAGTCTATAATGTGTGGAAAAAAACCCAACCATATAGCGTCTGGTCTACAAAACGACTATGACTACTACTAGGAGCTTGTGGCTAAGTAATAACAGCCGCAAGGGTCGATTCATCAGGTTAAGCTATGCTTGCCTGGATTGGTCTGTGGATGGGTGACCATATTTACATATCGAGATTACTCCGTGCCTCGGAAAGCACGTTAAGCCGTTTGTCCAGGCTGTCATTAGTGGGCTGGGTTGTGGAGGTCAGATAGGTCGCTCAATTTAAAATACTGGTATTCAGCTGCATCCGATTAGTAATGTAGTATGTAGTAAATTTAAGACTTTAGGAACACGTAAAATTGTACCACACTGAGCGTGGCGTCCTGGGTTCGATTCCCAGGTCGAGCAAAGTGTTACTGGGTTTTTCTCTCTGAAATTTCTGAGTAGCAGCTCGGAGTCTGGATTTCTGCCCGGTTAATGGGCAATAGGCTCACCTCCTAATATATGGGACTTAAACATAACTGGCGAAATGTGGGTGTACTGGACACCTCTGCCTAACCCTTGCTTGATAAAGGCGTGATGGTATGTACTAGGTACTGAAGACAAGAGTGATGCCCTAGCTAATGAGATCTCATTGTTGCTTACACAGACGCCTTATTGACTAACAGAGTCCTAGAAAAACCTTTCTTATTATCTTAACTTAACTGTCGACCTTCCTTAGTGTGTAGGCCCATGCTCCTCAGTGGGTCGCCAGCACCGGGCCCTGCGTTGCGTGTGGCGCGCCATGACTGGCGCCCGGCGTCGAGGCCGGGAACGCAGCGCGGGCGCCGCGTGCGAGGGGCTAGCGCGCCCTGGCGTCAGCCGGCCTTGCCAAGTACATGCCTGTGTTAATAAAGGTAATGGTGGGAAGATTAGAGGTTAGCTTGGCCCTTTTCACAAATCATTGAATACGTAAAAAAATTAAAACGTCGTTCTGTCTCTGTCATTTTCAAACGATTGACGGAAACAGAACGATAATTTAAATTCGTTTAGTGCTAAACGTGTTGAGTGATTTGTGGTGCAAGCGGGCCTTGGTAGTGCTGTAGTGTTATTTACTTCTGCTTTGTTTTATTTAGCTGTACTTTTTCCAGGGTCTAGTTTTGTAAGCATTGGGATATAATAAGAGGTGTTTAAGCCATATTACATTGCAAAAGAATGATGCCACTATGTCTTTTATCACGCTTAATAACGACTTTTGTTTATAGTATTCCATTATTTTTGCTATTATTTAGTGCATGAAAAGTCACCGTTATCAAATATTTTTAGTGCCTACCACCATCCTGAGCCATCAGCATCCCAGCATTTAAAAATTTCCTGCGTGAAACTTACCTATTTTTTTGTATAATATTTCATGTTCAATGTTTTGTTTAGTTTATTTTTCGAAGCTTTTCTAATCATTTTTATATAAAATAAAATCTCTTTATTTCAGAAATTTTTGGCCCATAATATTGTTTGTAGATGTTACATTTAAAAATTAAAACATTAATTTAAATATTTGCCGCTTTGCACGCTCAAGATGGTGTTTTGACCCTATTAATTTAACTCAGACTATACAAGCGAGGTGAATTTACCAATGAGGCCCTCTTGCATCACAAATTAATAAATACGTTTAGCGCTAAACATATTTAAAACTTCTTTCTGTTTCTGTCAATTCGTTGGTAAATGACAGAGACAGAACAATGTTTTAAATTAATATCTGAATTTGTGGCGTAAGCAGGGTTTACTATCCTCTTTTTTACCTAGAACATAACCAATTTTTTGCCAGTTTTGTGTTTTTTTTTGTATTTTTTCAGATTTTGTGTCGTTCAATGTTCTAGCATCACTAACGAATGTTTCCTTCACAGACGGCATCTGTCGGGACAGCTCCCGGTTCTGCGAGAACGTAAGAGCGATGAACATGTGCGCTCTAAAGCGATACAGACAGCAATGCTGCAAAACGTGCTCCGATTGAAGCAATCATTGGCGGGTTCAAGTTCAGAGCCAGTCGTTTGAATGTAACGGTCGCGAATCTGAATGACGGTTAGGGATTTAAAAATGGAATAATTTATAGGAAGGTCTATATGAACGAATGTGTTCTAGTTTCATTCAATAATGCGATTTGCACAACTCTCAAGCTAAATTATTTGAAACGTTCTCAGATGCAGTCGAACATAAATAATTCATACTCATTTTGGCCGACGCAATTATCGCATTACGTTGGTCTGGCCCCGCCCTTTATTCCAATTGTGGATTCGTCATTCGAAATTCAACTACAGATAATGCCATATATCATAGGCTCGACCCAAACTTCTACTGAATTATTAACGGCCCACTAAATGTTGTCATCACACCCCAGTTCAAAATTTAAACGTGTTCGGTTGTAAAATGGTCGTCGTTTCAACTAGTCCGAACCCTGTCAAGTAAAATATTTACCTACTGATCGATTTCAGAGTGAGAGTGAACCAAAACTTCGTATGATCATTAATTATTTACGTACATTCGAGACTCGAGCGAATTTCGAATCAATAGTGTGAGTCGAGCCTAAAATCGTGTTCCAATTTCAAACCTTGTGTTTAGTGTGCAAATTCATAAAATTCAAAGACTCGAATGAAAAAAGAAACAAATTCTTATAGATTGAAATTCGAATGAATGAATGAATTGAATTCGTCGCCGACATTCAGATTTGAATGAGCGCTTTCTAGTGAAATTCAAAATGAACTTTTTAAAGGCTAAGGACAGTAAGTGAAGTGTCGTACACAAAATTGAATTAGTTCTAATGTCTGAAGAATGTAATTCTATCAAAATACTTTATGAATGAAGATTGTAATGTACCTAATGTATTAAGAGCGTTGATTCCGAAAGTGGGCAATGTCGTAAATATATGTCAAATCGCTGTTTTGAATTGATTATGTAATGCAATATTTAATATCGTAACACTAAATATTTCGTTTTAGATGTTAAAAAATATTTTGAAATTTTCTAAATGCCTATTTTACACCTAAAACGGTTACAACATGAAATTTTGTGTGATACTTGCAAATCATTATTATTATTCTAGTTCACTAGTTAGCGATATTTCATGTTTCCATACAGTAATATTGCCAAATTAATCAAAATAGGTAAACATTTGACAGCTATTTGCGAAATTGCCAACTTTTAGAATAAACGCTCTTTTACCAGCAACACAATGTTGATTTTATCTGATGAAAAGGTCAAAATAATTTTTAATATCGCCCTTTTTTCTTAAAATAAACGAGATTTTTTGTTAATTAACAACTTAATCAAGCCTTTTCCCTGAGGCAGAACGGGTACATTAACATTAACAAAAGGTACATAGCTAGTCCAGTAATTCGAATGTTCGACATTTTACGCCCAGACCCGCTGTTAAATTCATAAACCGGCGATCCCGCTTGTTATACTAGGGAAGGTTTGATCGACGGCAAAATGAACCATTTCGCGCGTGACTCAGTTTCGTTCGGGACTTGAATTTTCCGTGTGACTTGAGTGAAAGGACCCGTACAGAACTACTTCGCTCTTTTGCTTCAATACCCCATTCTTTTGAATGGAATTAATACTTTCTCCATTCTTTTCCGAAAAGAGACTCTTCAGTTTTTTTAATTTTATTTCGTTCAAACAATTGATTTGATGACAAAGGTACTTCCAAAATCTAACCTCGTTCGATGATCCGATGGATAGGTTGTGTGAGAGAAAGATAGAATTACAAGCGAGTGTGAAAGAGAGACAGCTAATTGTAAGCACGATAGTTCTAGTCGTGAAGCACAGCTGACCATACAAAATGGTTGATATTGAATATTTATAAAAATGTAAATTATTTCAAAACTATAGCCCTCGAATTGATTATGTAAGTAGTAAACAAAATATTTAGTAAAAATGTTTTGTACTATATACAAATAATGTAAATATATATTATGGAATATTATTATTATTATTGAGCACTCTACGCTACGCTTGGCTCCTATATGATATGATAAAGCACAAAATTAATAATTTAATCAATAAAAAATTAGTGAAAAAATATTTAGCAAAAATTGCCAAAAGATAAAAAAAACAGAGTGTATTAAAGTACAGTCATGTTCAAAATAAAGTGCTGATTCATTTTGTTCTTATATTTTTTCTTCACTGTCGTAGATAGATTCGTTTATAGGAATAAAAATGTATGTATATTGGACATATTAAAATAATTGTGTAGGAAAAACATTTCTGATGAAAATTATAAAGCAATACGATTCGCTTATACCTACATTTAAAAATGTAAATAAGTATGCGAACGCATAAAAAATTGTTATCAAACCCTTTCGTGGATTGGGTTTTAGTAAAAAATTAATAGTTTAACTTTTTTTCCTTTACAAAATTACAATTAAAAAGCTCACTAACACTGAGATGACGAATAAATCATTTCTAGATTTCCTAGTTATTGTGACTTATCTTTGTCAGTCTTCCCTACAAGGGAGTTAATATGTTTTTAGTAAAACCTCGGTGCAGTATTATAAATTACGAAGTACCTATATAATAATTATGTTTAGATAAACAATTTATTGTCAATTGTTAGTGGCATTAACCCAATTTGTATATAATTGAAACTATATAGCTATGCAAACATTGTTCCAAAGTATGAGGAATTATTTACGAGTGAGTTTTTATGACTGAAACAAAACTTCAAAACTAAAAAAAAAAAAAAAAAACTGAAAACAGCGGCTCTGATTCATTAAATATGACGAGGAAGAAAGGAAATTAAAAGAAAAAGTTGAGCAGTATAAACTCATTTGTAAATTAGGATATAAAGGCTCACAAATTCTCTATGACAATTTATTAAGTAAATGTTTTAGTTTTAAGTACGCAACTTTCCGTATAATTACTTAAGAACTTTAAAATAAATGTATGTTGACATTATGACTTAATGCTTAACATTTTTTTTTCTCTTTAATCTTATTAAATGTTCGAAAAAGTTATTTTTTTAACGATTTTACCAACGTAAGTATTGTACCTACGTGTTTATTTCCAGTTTTTTTTAATGAACAATTTATGTTTCTTTTTTTGTACCAGCTCATGTAAAATACTTCATATCAATAAAATACTGCCATTTGGATGAAAAAAAATCTTGTTTGTTATGTCGCTAATTGTACTTACCTAATGCGTTGATCTCAAGCCTATTGTCTACCGTGACATTATCTCTACATTCATTGTTGAAAGACAGACAATGATCTGCTTACCTTTTTGCTCTTTTGCCAGCATCCTAATTGCGTAACACACTTTCAATCCCATTCCAAGGATTTTGAAGGAAATTCCTAATCCATTGCTTCATTGGTTTAAAAATTCATCTGCTCAACAATGTAAATAACACAATGAACTTGGCTGATCTGTCAAAATGAAAGGCATTGCGATCGCCATTTTATGTGTGTCTGTAAAAGCAGCGGGGTAATTGACCCCGCTGCTTTTACAGACACTTATCCAGACTGTGCAGCGAAAAGTGCAAAAACAGACGAAAATCTATGATAATGTACATATACAGCTACAAGGATCTTTTGGCGCTCGAATGACATTGTCAGAGGCCGCTGCTGGTAAACATTTGTGCAATTATTGTTTGTGAAATGTATTGAAAAAACAAGATGGCAGCGTTAGTTCCGATTTTGGCCACGCGCCAAAAGAACCTTCTAAAGCTATACTGTTATTTAAACTATCTCAATGCCATTGCTTATTTTCATTGCTTAAACTGACAATTGAAATCGGTGCAAATCGTGGAAAAGCTAATAAAAGTATTACCAACAAAATGATGTTATGTGTGGAGACTTCTCCATCTTGGAAGTAGGTAGCTTGGAGACGATGCTAAATAGAGGTTTCTTTTACGCAAGTTAGTACTGCAGCTTGCGTACACGTTATTTCACCATTCTCCTGCCCTTATCCCAATTTATTTGTGGTCGGCGCAACATGTCTTTTTCTTCCATACTTCTCTATTAGTCATCTCGTCACCCCCTTTCCAGCACCTTTCAAACAGTCCATCCATCGTTTCTTTAGTCTAGCCTTTGGTTTTATAGTACTTGTCAAAGTAGACGATAGGTTTGTATGAAAACTGTTGTTATGTTCTGCGTACTTATCATATTGTAAACCTAACAATTATAATATTAACAATGTAACAATTATAATTTGTAAGTCTCAGAGAATAAGTCCAAATTGTACATTGTACCAAGAATTTTCAAATAAAAAATATATTATATGAATAAGTTACTCATGCTTGAGTTTTATTTATGTCTTTCACGCATACGTAGGAATTACTCAGTGCTGGATATAGGCCTCGCCTATGACCAGACTTCCCGGTTCCGTGTGATGACGACAACTTAACGGACGTAGGTATAACTATACGTCTGGCCATAAGTTCTGTTACAATTGAAAATGCATTTATTATTTTATGAAGTAATGTAATCTTAATCAAACTTATATGCACATATATAATGACGCCTCAAAAAAAAAAAACTATTCGAAATTGGCTTTGATATACCTAGTCCTTTAATCTATCTGTGAGCGTACACTTTGTCATACTGCTCTAAACGACATGCCGACATTTTTTCTCTTAGCTTAGGAATTTTACCTTCCAGATGTAAAATCTCATCCCTATATTTCCCGTACGATCACGTATTTACTTGAAAATCGGCCTGCCGGAGCGTAAAATTCCTTGTAGTGCACAAACACCCTAAGAAGTCTCTAGAGCAAGCAGTGACTAAATTTCCCATGGAAACAATCCGTAAATCCATATATTCTTGGCCGGACAGATTAAAGACCTTTAGCAAAGCTAAAAGTGGCCATTTTGAGTAGAATTTATTTTTTATTTTTAGCTGAAACTTCAATAAATAATATGTAGGTACTTACTTATAAGTTTTAATAAGATAACATTACCTACTGCATAAAAAAATGAATGCATTTTCATTTGTAATAGAACTTATGGCCGGACTATATGTATACAGGGTTATTGGTAAAACACCAACAACCTCTTAAGGGGTCATTATACTCATCATTAAGAACAACTTTTACTATGGGACCAAACCTGAAATCGCGAAAACAAAATCAGCTGTTCCCAACATTTTTACTAGTTTATGCGAACATAAATGTATGGGCAGCAGATTTTTTTTTTGCGATATCAGCTTTGTTCCCATAGTGAAAGTTGTTCATAATGATGAGTATAATGACCCCTTAAGAGGTTGTTGGTGTTTTACCAATAACCCTGTATAGGTACAAGCTGGAAACGACTGGAAAAGTATCTCTTCAAAGGCTCAAATTCTAGTGAACATAATTATCAATCATGGGGAAATTTGACTACCTCTGCCTCGAGTATCGTTTCCTGCCTGAGTCAAAAGTCTTCGAAAATTTCGGAATAAAAAACAATGCGCGTGCAGCACCGTGCGCGTGCAGCGCTTGCAGCGCTCGTAAAGAATAAGAGAGATTTAGTGTGAGAGACATAGAGAGTTATATCTTTCTATTATACGCTATTATATTAGCAAGTTTACATTATGATAATTTTACTTTTGATGATGGATGTAGGTACTTTTCCCCCCGAAAAACTGAAACTCCATTTACGCGAGAAAAGCTGTAAGTAGCAACAGAACTGCACAAATAAAATGCAACGCCTCAAACACCAATGAAGAGAGACTTTGAACAATATTGAATCACCCGACTAGTCTAGCAAACTAAATTTCAAATCCACTTTATTCCATCCGCCATCTTTAACTGAATTCTCCAAATTCAAATCGCATGAACGTCCCCTTTCAAACAAGCGCATCACTATTCTCCGGTGACGTCACAACCATAACTCCTCTGATTGGCTGGCTGGGTGGCGCGCATCGCTGCGTTAACTCTGATTGGACTAATGAATCCGGCCTGATTGCGTCATACCGTATTGCATAGTGATTGTGTAGATAGAACAAAATGTTCACACAAAGGTTTTGTGAGATTGCACTTCTTTTGTTTTTGAGCATTAAAATAACTGAGTTAGTAGGTAAGGTGAGTATAGACTAGAGCATTTACTTGTAACATTTTTTAATTTTATCTTACCGCACTAAAATCACGCTGACACTCGATGTTTTGATACAACCTGATTTTAAAAACCAAGGAGCGTATTGGTGTAACATTTTAGCGAGCAAAGGCACGAGTGCGGCGACCGACGCGGAGCGAGGTGCACGAGCCGAAGGCAGGAAGAACAAGGGCATGCGTTATACATAATATACATTCAGGGAGTCTCAAACGTAGTGGTCCAAAGGCAAATGAGGTAAAGCGAAGGGGTCCACCTATCATTAAAAAAATTAAAAACTTGGATATTCTGAACAGTTCAGAAAATTACGCTATTATTATTTTCAAGAAATTTTACACTTTTAGTTCAACCCAGATAAGAATAATAATAGCGAATTTTTTTTTTACTGTGGCCGCTGGCATCGCACGCAACTGAACTGAAGGAACACGGGTGGGTTTTAATCAGTAAGAGACAGCTCAGCCTAGAGCGGGAGAATTTATTCGATAATTTCCCAAACAAAAAAAAACAAAAAAAGACGCCACTTCATACATATCTATTTGTTTCTTTTTAACCCCCGACGGAAAAAAAGGGGTGTTATAAGTTTAACGTGTGTATCTGTGTATCTGTCTGTTCCCTCGTAGCTCCCAAACGGCTGAACCGAATCTGTTTGAAAGGTGTTTTGATCGAGAGTGTTCCTAGCTACAATTCAAGAAAATCAGTTCAGCCGTTTGAAGATAATCAGCTCTTTTTCAGTTGATGATTGGATGTGCGCATCTTCCACAGGTCTGATCGATTTGAAATTGAGTATTCTGTTACTTCAATGATATTAGAAGAACATAGTAACCTTGAACCGTTACTGCAGCATCACCTGGAATTGTTTCGGGAGTTATTTACATTTTTAATTTTAACTTGTAATCGATACCTGGCTAATCCCAGCCCTCCCAATAGAGAAGTCGATAATTTCTACCTGTACTATAATCTAATCATTTCCCGGACAGTAATGATATTCCCAGGGTTGACACACATGCAAATAAGCTTGACGAAGTTGTCACAAACATTGTTATAGCTTTCGTACAGTCGTGTTTATCGAGTTTGAGCTTAGGATGAGCGGGTTATCGTGTGTAAGGGTAGGATTCGATTAGAGAGTAACAAGGGATAATAAACTTGGTGTGGTTACGATTCCGTCCGCGTCAGAAGTTTTTTTTTTCTGGTTAACATCGAGCAAAATACAATAGACGTAGATATAGTATAGTAACCTATTCCGCTTAACTATTCCTTAAGAATCATAAAAACCCTGTAAGAAATCAATGTTGTTTTATGTTGTTCATGACTCTTTAGGAATAGTTATGTGGAATAGGTTACTAAATGTATTTACGTCTATTGTATTTTATAATGGAATTCCACCAAGTTACGCCTGAATCAATTAACTATTCACTGCTTGACCGCCACCGATCAACTCTGCTTATCCTGGTCGAGCGTTAGGTTATGGACTCTGTCGAGCGCTGCTAGGTGGCGCTAGCGCCCCGATTAGTCAAACCAATGATTCTGACAGGTATAAATATCATATTTATAGTTTTTAATGGGTATATGTATATCCATAAATTTAAATAAGTATTTATTCCATTTTCGTCATTGCACCTACCACTGTTTGTCTCTGCATCACCCTAAGGTTGATGTAGAAAATGCCTGTGGCATTAAGCCCCCCTCTGTGTACATTTGTGTGCTTAAAGTATTAAATAAATAATCCTTTTCTAATTAAAAGCTAGTTTCTTTTCAGCCCTAGAGCAGAATGTCTTTGTAGACTATTGCGCGGCAGCGTACGAGACAATCATGTGGGGTGCAAGTTACTGACGAAGGTAAACCCTGGGCCTTAATATCCAGCACCCTAATTGCGTAACACACGATCAATCACAATCTGTATCGTTTTGAAACAGATGGCTAATCCATTGCTTCATAAGATCGAAAAAAATGCTCAACAACGTAAATAACGCAACGAATGTTGTTAAACTTTCAAAATGAAACAGATTAGTCTTAATTGTTACCGAGAATATGTTACGCAATTAGATAGCAGGTCTAGGAGTTAGATCTAAGTATTTGCTATATGTAAAAATTATTAGTACTCAATACTCAATAATGTTATTGCATTCCACATGTAGGTATTCATATGTGGTAAACTTATAATAAGATAGTAGATAATAGAGATATACCCTGTCGGGCACAGCAAAAATAAGTGAGTTAGGAGAGAGGAAGCATTTGTTAATTATTATTTAACATTACTTAGCAAACTACTATATTATAATAATCAAGTAAGTATGTATTTTCTGCGTTAAACGAATACAAAATGTAAACAGAAAACTATCGAGAGAAGTAGTCTACATCTATAACTATTATAAATTAAATTAAATTTTAAAATTGAATTTAAAATAAAAATTATTATAAATCGCTTTTCGTGTCCGCCTGTCTGACCGCGGTGTTCTTTAAAAATACGTTTATAATCTATTATAAATTAATAAACTTATAAATTACAATAATGAATTCTTTATCGTTTTATCAAGTGGTAAAAACTATGCAAAGCGGAGGCCGGTCGCTAGTCCCAAATATTTATGACAAATCTGTATAAATAAAAATCAATGTTTGTATGTTTATCCTGTATGCGCTCCTAAACCATTGTTCAGATTGTGATGCAACTTTGGTAGTGTGCTCTGAGGACGCCCGCGAGGGATACTGGCCCAAAATATACGCGTGCAACTTACTTTTAAATATAATGTGAGACTGATAGCAACCTCGCAGTCTCTTCTACAAAGAGCATGCAACTAGAAACACGGAAGCTTTGACGAATTTTCTCCGGGGTGAACGACCGCTGGTAGTGTAGTTACTTGAACTATGAGTTGATAAAATCAGTTTTTGATGTGTAACAACTTTCCTCTCGCTCTCCTGCAATCCGTGGGAGTGATGTCGTGAAAAGGGACGGAAGTGTGTAACAGGAAGCCGGGAAAGCACGCGCTATTTGATTTGACCAATGAGCGCGTGTGGTGCTAGAGTTGGTCGTCAGATGATACCAACCCTTTTTCCGAGAGCTTGGTACTGTTATCCAAGATGTCAGATATTACATGTCATATGCGAGTACAACTGTAAGGGTAGTTTTTTTCTTTTTTTAATCCTTTTAATTAAGATATCAGGCTGTGAAGATTGCACAAAAAAAACTGATATATCACTAAACCCACTTACTCACTAACTAGTAATCCCAAAAAAAAATCTTCAAAACAATTTTTATTATTATTTTCTCATGTTTAGATAATGATACCCCCCACGTCTGCGGAGTTTCGCTAACTAATTTTATTTGACCCTGTATTGAAAGACTAGCAGAAATCCACATTTCAATGCAGAATTTAGATATAACTTGTGTTGTTCTCGTCGCTTCTGTCTTAACCAGCCTACAGCTTTAAGCCATGTATTTTAGGCCACAAACGCAGGCATACCGGACCACCTTTGTGCTCGTATACCGTTTGCCAGCGCTCTCATAATGCTGTGGTGATGCACCTCCAATACCACGCTCATCTCTTTAGCGTTGGAAGTACTGCTGGATAGCAATCTCGTGCGGTTTAATGAACAAAAACAACCGACTTCCAAAAAAAACACTACAAAGTTAAATATAACTTTAATTTCAGAAGTCAGTGTCTTTGGTTTTGAATTTTCGTTTATTGCCACCGACATCCGAAATAATTTTTTCAAGTTGCAGTGTTTTTTTTTGGAAGTTGTTTTTTTTTTTTTGTAAAAAGATTTTATTTTTCACTTTTCAGTTGTAGTACTTACCCCACAACAATTCGAATAACGAGACCTGCTGTGTAAATAACAATGACAGGAACTTATTATAACATCATCCACATAGGCTAAGTGGAAAAACTATGTGTTATTGAAGCTAACTCAAAAAGTTCTGCAGCAAAGTTAATAAAATTTGTATGGAACCACTGCTTCTACCAAATGAAAAAAGAATTTTCAAAATCCATTCACAATTTATTGACGAAAATGTCGATGGACATTAATAAAAATATAAAAAAAACATACATACGCTACGAACATAGAACCTCCTCCTTTTTGGAAGTTGGTTAAAAAAGATAGATGGCGTCGCTTTTAAGGCATGGGGTATAATATATAAGGTGCTATAAAAATATCTGCCACGGCTGCAATGGGAGATAGTATTGTGTTTATAGATTACAATAGTAAAGATAAATTATTGATCATGTGTCATATTTTTTTTCATACAAAAAATTGTACGTATAAATTTGCAAGTGTCGAACTAGTCAGCTGATTTCAGTTTTCATTCACAGAACAGATGGAAAGAGATAGCAGTTGTTTTCATTGACGAAGTGCACTTCGCGCGTAATTTGTGAACCACGTTATGCAGAGTAGAGTCAATGTTTATTTAACTACTTTATTTTCTCAAATTGATTTAACTGTGCCGGGGTACGAAATTTCTTCACTATTGTTATCTTTAAACACAATACTACCTCTCATTAAAGCCGTGGCAGATATTTTTATAGCACCTTATATATTTTATCTGTTTAGTATTTCCCCAACTATATGGTAGTCGGTCTCAAGACTAACCGGATGCAGCTGAATACCAGTATTTTAGTTGAACTGGTTGTCAGACTTTCGTGCTTCTGACTTCCCGTAACGACTACGGAAGTTCTAGAAATGACAGCTGGAAAAATAAGCATTTAAAAGCAAAGCTATATTGGCGGTCGGCCGGTCACATTAACCGTAGGTGTAAACGATGACCTTCGAAGAGACCACCCTTTTATTCTAAAAAAATCTCCTCGTGAAAATATTGGTGAAATGAGCTTGAAGTGAATACTGGCATCCTACCTGACGCTAGAGAATCTAGGGATTGACAGCTCACTTCAAACTCACTTCACCTAAGTTTTCACGATGAGATTTTTGCAGAATAACGTTACTGATCTCGGAAGAAGACTGTGAATCGTCAAACGTAGGGTAGGAAGCCCGCGCTCAGCTCGCAAAAATAATAAAGAAAAAAAAAAAAAAAATTGGCATGCGCACAGGAAATACAAACAGTAAAACAGGAAGATTTAAACCAAAAAAAAAAAAGAAAAAAATTACGAACTATGCGAAGTCAAAAAAGCAATTTTAGATTTCGATATACCCATCACGTGTACGGAACTTTGCTATTTAATTTAATTTGACCATGTATATATACCAAGAGCAGGTCAATGACTTCCAAAAACCAGAATGCAGGCAAAACAACAGTACAAGCTTCTTAACCATAATCCAGTGGGATGGCACAAAACATGTCCTGAGTGCAGCCTCTAATTGCAACGAGTTTTAATCCCTACTACCACCACAAGCCTGCTAGTGCGGCACTTTCCAAATAATAACGAGAATGCAGTTTATTTTGTGAATTAATTATAAAATACAATAGACGTAGATATATTTAGTAACCTATTCCGCTTAACTATTCCTAAAGAGTAATAAAAAACCCTATAAGAAATCGACACGTGTTTCACCTCTCAACGAGGTATCCTCAGAATGATGATTTACTTGTTGCGTACCCGAACAAGACGTGTTGCCACGCCGAGCGCTGGACGCAGAGAAAACCACGCCGAGCGCTGGACGCAGAGAAAAAAAAAGGGATTATGCAGTTGGTTGAAGTACCAAAATATTTTTCTTTGACCACTTGCACGTAGTTCCTGAAATGTCAGATTGGTTAATCCCGTCTATCTGCTGCCAACTGTTGCGAATTCTTGATCAGAATAAAACCAACTAATCAAATAAGTTTATATAAGGCACTATCACTACTTGTGTGTCGCACGGCTGCGCTCACTTGAACTAAAGTCTATTTACAATATGATTAGACATTTCAATAAAACATTTTACAGTCCGTTCAACCGATTTTAACTTCTATTTCGTAGGCGTAAGAATGGTATTAAAAGCGAATTATGGAAGTACTTTGATAACACATTAATACAATTAAATGAATTGTTATTTTACTGATTTACGTCATCATGATCTTACTCAAATAACAGAAGTCTAGCTCTTTACCTATCGACAAAAATCATGACAAGTCTTCATGCTGAAACTTGAAAATTATTTCCCTAATTTTCGGAATATTTGCTTTATGGAGGAATATGTGACTACCACCGCTATCCCGGCCCCATTTCTCACTGAAACTATGCGAGGCACAGCCAAACAATTTTATTGGAATATCAATCAATTTTATAGGCATTTCGCCATGAATAGTAACACTTAAAGACGGTAGAAACTCCAAGAGTTATAATGCTCTATGCTAGAGAGAGATGGAGTGATCTGTTCTGTATAGCTTTGTCTTTGTCTCGCGGTAGAGCAATGGTCTTACCTCAGACAGTATATTTAATTGCTCTTAATATTAATGAATGAATGAATAGTTAGGGTTGTCGCACATTTTGTCTGGTTTTTAAAAACCCTTACTTTTTGGTGTGGTGTCAAAGCACATGCTTATTGTAGAATCCTATTGATCCCGTATTTAATTAAGCTGATTATATCACTACACTAGCTCACTGGCTGGGTTTACATAAATGTTGCTAACCTCAGAGATGATGATGATATTGGAAGAAGAATTAGGGCGCTCTCGGTGAGAGCTAATATGAATTTAGAGGTATGAGGAACAGGGTATAAAGTTCACTCATCCTCTATAGAAAAGGAAGGATCCTCCGACCAAGACGGGTGTTGTGTCTGGCAGGCAATTGCCCAAGGATTGATGTCGCATTGTCTTATATATTTGAATCGCGCGGTAAACTTAAATAGCGCGATGCAGGATTTGTGACGTCAGTCTTTGATGCGTAGTTCGTATGTGGCGGTGTAGATGCCGCCACAACATAAATAGCGCGATGCAGGATTTGTGACGTCAGGTCTTTGATGCTTAGTTCGCATGTGGCGATGTAGATGCCGCCACATGAACAGACAAGAAGGTTTTCATGTTGCTAGAGTAGTAAAAAGAACCTTGTTTCGTGCATATTGTACCTCATTTTACACGTGCAGCCTGTGGGTAGATTACACTCAAAAATCGTACAGCGTTTACGTTTAATATATTGCGTTCCGGGTATTGATCACGCTGTTCCTCTTCTGTAGCGCATGATGTTTGCTGATGTTCAAGTCGATTGCTTTTACGCTATGATGCGAAAAAGATGCGCTTTCCTGATGCGATCAGCGCCCAGCGCTCGGCGTGGCAATACGTCGTTTTCGGGTTCGCGACAAGTCAATCGTCATCATGAGGATGCCTCACGCGTCGATTTCTTACAGCGTTTTTTATAACTCTTTAGGTTAAGCGGAATAGGTTACTAAATATATCTACGTCTACTGTATTTTATAATGGATTTTCGCCTAGTCACGCTTGAATCATTTAACCATTCAACGTAAGATTTCTCTCTTTACAAAAGCTGATTTGTTCCAGGAAGCAATAATGGTTTTCCCTCATGGACCTTGGGGCCATTTCCAACCAAGAATCGTACGCAAGGAAAGCAGTCTTCATAAAATACAATAAAATGGGTGACATCCCTTTTGCAAGTTATCTGCATCTTCATAATATTCTCTGTAGGTATCATAAAAATATCGCTTGAATAAAAAATTGTATGAACTACAGATGCTTGCTCTGCTTTTGTATACAATACTTTATTAAACGTTGTGTAATTAATGTTTTCTTTATTATACGTAGCTATGATGTATAAAAAACCTCAATGTAAAATTATAAGTGCTGTGTTTTTTTCGATAAAAGTCTGTAGCGGCATCTACAACGCCACATGTGAACTACGCATCATAGACCTGACGTCACACATCCTGCATCGCGCAATTAGAATTTACCGCGCAATCAACATAAAGACTATCCGACATCAATAGTAGGGCAGTTACCCGCCAGACACGACACCCGTCTGGTCGGAAGATCCTCCCTTTTCTATAGAGGTTGAGTGAAGTTTACACCCTTTTCCTCATACCTCTAAAAATTTGCCTACTGCTGGTACCTACCTCCTCCCTACCTGTCAGATTAGGTACAACTAACCAACAACGATTTCCAACCCAACCAAACAAACCAACTATGGCTCTCGAAAACCTTGATCTTGAAAAGATCGAGAAATGGCTCATATCATGGTGAAAAGATAAGGCACTGAGCGGACACGAGACGGTGACTGAGACGGTGGACAATTTGTTCGAAGAAAACTTGGAATCGTATGGAAATCTAACCCGCACCATTCTGCCTAGCCTTTTCCCAATCATGTTGGGGTCGGCTTCCAGTTTAACCGGATGCAGCTGAATACTAGTATTTACCAGTATTCGTAGAAAGTAGTAATCTAACCCGTACGTAGGTCAAAATGCCAGAATTTCCATACAATTCCAAATTATCAACCATCAAGGGCTGACTGACTATACAGGTGTGTTGGATAACCTATAAAAGTCCTCCGGCAGACTCTTATAATGCACCCCCAATACTAACAAAACCTATTTTATTCTTGCCACATTGCCCGATGTGATTTCCCATCGGCAAAAATTCTAAATTTCCATACAAACTTTCATCTATTTAGACCCATTCGTGAATGAATTTTCAAAAATCCTTCCTTAATGCTCACTTGAACCCGTATTTAAAAAAAAACAGCTGGCCCCTTCATTTACATTCGCATAGCTCGTCACAATATAGGGATTTCAGTTTTGGTCCCATAGTGAAACTTGTTCATAATGATGAGTACAATGACCCCTTAAGAAGTGGCCACAGAAGGGACGTGAGACGAGGACAAGCCGCAGGCGTGTCGCTTTTTCATCGAACATAATATTACTGCCTCGTCTGTGTCCCGTCCTCGTCTCACGTCCCTTCTGTGTAGCCCGCACCTAAGATACTCTTGTGCAAAATTTCATGCTTTCAGACGTAGCCAGTTGGGCTTCGCGTTGTCTGTCAGTGAATTGAAGATTTTTATTAAGATTTAGATTTTTTATAAGTTGGTATACAAAGCAACGTTTTCAACCTAACCATGTTCTACCAAAAACTTCATACATCCACCATTCCCCAGCAAAAGTTTTCCGTAGTTATAAAACAATAAATCCCGGCCCAAGGTTGTATAAGGCCATATCTCCGGTATATAGCCGCGGATACATAATGTAATAGGTATGTAGGTCGCCTAGTCGGCGCGTTGTAAATCTAATGGCGCGGCGCATTGCGAATGCAACCAGAGCGGGCATACGGTAGGGGATGTGTTTGGAGATGATGATACCACCAGCTCGAAATATTTTTTGGTGATAGCTAAACTACAGTAAGTTAATCTAAATAGAACATTGTCTATTCTTGATAATTATTCAATCTTGTAGGAATGATAAATATTGTAAACGCAGGGTTTTATTAATATTTTTATTCATAATATTTATGTAGTGAGGTTTTCATATTATTTAAATTTCCCATACTGAAAGTGTCTAAACGTAAAGCTTGTGAATACGCAGACATTAAAGTTATTTTCGTCACAAGCGATTTTCGCACGAATTTAAGAATAAATTGAATCATGGAAAAGGGCATACTTCAGCCTTCAATCGCCTACACAAATTAGGTAATTAAAAACAAAGTCGTAAGCAACTTCACATGTAAGTTATATAAGACAATACATATAAGCTTAACGAAGACAAGGCGGTTGAATCTGCCTACCTATACTAAGTACTAAGCCAACAGAAGTTGGAGAACTTAGGAAATAAGATTAATATTTAATAATCTACTCAGCATCCATTAAAGTATTAGCATATTTTAATATTGAACTCATCTGCGTAAAATCTTGCTATACCCGAGTCGCTTTAGCGTGGCAATTGCGGTCATTGCCCTTTTAATGTCTCTCTATAAGAACTCAAACAATAAACTATGTATGTTTTGTCGTTATTGGAACATGTTGAAGATCATGATATATATATTGATTCGGGACGATAGCGGACTTTATTTCAGTTATTGAAATAAAGAATCTTAGAAAATGTAGGTGGGTCAATGACCGCTATTGTCACGCCAAAGCGACTTGGGTATAGCTAGGCATTTATAAAAAACACAGATTATCTGCGGAGTCTCTTAGTTGTACCTAAGAATTAATTAGGAACAAAATATTAATAACAAAGGTAAGTAAAGCTTTAATACATCATGGAACAGAGATTATTAATTTATTTTCTCTCCTAATATAAATTAGTCTGTTGCTGAAATTTTAATTGGAACACCTAGCTTTAAGAACTTTTAGACAAAGTCTTTGCAATAGAATTTAATTAATATTATTAACAATGTCACCTTGAATTTAAACACCCACAACAAAATTCTGGCGTACTTATAGGCAATCAAGTACAAATTATGTTTGTGAGCACAGAGCGAAGATGTCTCGACGGCCGCAGCTACAGGCGGCACAGAGAAGTGTCACTTGTACTCATTTCTAAAGCTCAATGTTTAAAAATCAAGACAATTTACAAAAAAAACAACCAACCCCATAAAAACCACTACAAAGTAAAAAATAACTTTAGTTTTCGGAATTTGGTCTTTGATTTTTGGTTTTGTTTATTTTTTTGCAACCGACTTCCGAAAGTAAAGCCACTCTTTCATTTGTAGTGGTTTTTATCACTCTCGGGCACTGAGTGGTGGTAATGAAAAATATTTTCCATAGTGGTATTATCAACTCGTTTGTAGTTCTGCCAAAAATTCTATTTGGCTTGGTGCAGCGTGAATACGTCGCGAGGATCGGCCCTCCCGCTCTCTTATATATTTATTATGTGACTTAGGCCCGGAGCTAGCGCACTGAATGCTCGCTTTATGTTCCAACTAAGCCGCGAAAGTTAATTGATTTATCTACCTATTGGTTAAGTGGTGGTATTCATTATGAACCGGCAGTATGTGTGCAAGTTAACCCGCTAACTGGTGGAACAATTTATAGAAATTGTTCCACGATAGTTGCGTCGCGCCGTCACGTCGGGCCTGTCTGCGACAGCCTTAAGTCGGGTGATTGCCTACATGCACTCGCACAAACACTTACAAGCACAGACAAATAATAATTAACGTCACGACATTCACATTGACACGATTTCCTTGTAATGCTGTGTTGAGGACTGACTCCCAAAATACATCCCTGGCTTGGTTTGGGTAAAGGACACTCTTGTGACCTGTGACCTTTTGTTGACCTGCAAATGACAAAAAACGTTAGAAAATTTGAATTTCGCGGGCTATCTCGAAGCACCCACCTTAAGGTTTTTTAACACACACCACGATCCCTTACAAACTAACTTACAAAACAAAAAAAAAAACCTATTTATAATATTAGGATAGATAAGATAAAAAATCCAAATGAAATAAATTGGAAACTTTTCGGTCGTCTCCTAGACTACAATCTGAAGCATTGTTCCAGCGCCGCCTGTACAAAAGTCGCGGCACTCTGCGTCACTCCTCATGTTATCTAAAAGCCTCACTTCTCCGTACTACCATTGTAGATCAAGCCAGAAAACTTTAAAAGCTGTAGATAGTACTTTGACTATGTTCGGTTATTTTATTCATTTTCTTTTATGTATTAAGCCTCGTGCTGACTGGCGTGACTCGACACTGGTAATTGTTCTACCGTGACGTTTTCTTAGAAATGGTTTTGTTAAAAGAGTGGTCCCCTGATGCGCCGCGTGCGGGGCAGCACCAGTAGCCTTCTGAATACCATATTTAGTAGGGATGATTGCCCTAAAAACAAAAAAACTCAATTAAGATTAAAATAAAGATAAAGATTAAATTAAATTTAAATTAAATCTTTATCTTTATTTTAATCTTAATTGAGATTTATTTATTTTTTAACATAGCTTTTATTGTAAATAAGTAATAGTAGTAATGAATAATTTTACTAACATAGTTAGAAGTACTTTTTACTAACAGTGTATGGAACATAATTCTGAAATAAATAATTAATTAAGTTAGAGTCGCGTCGCGCCTTACACTTTCGGGTAGAACATTTCGGATCAGAATTTGATTTTCAACATCATCTGCCTAGCCTTTCCCAACTGTATTGGGGTCAGCTTCTAGTCTAACCGGATGCTGGTGAATACCAGGAGCGTCTGCCTATCTGACCTCCACAACCCAGTAACTGGATAACCCCCTACTTTCTACCCGTAACGACTGTGAAGGATCTACAAATGACAGCCGACCAACGGTTTAACGTGCGTTCCGAGGCACTGAGGGGTCTCGGTAGGTAAAGGAAGGTCACCCATCCACGGACTAACCGCAGCAAGTGTAGCTTAACCTTCAATCGACCCGTGCCCCTGTTATTATTTAGCCATGAGTCCCCAGAGAACTATCGAACTTCAAATACAGTAACCCAAATCTTATAATATTCACAACGCGTGTTGAGACACGATAAACAGCTGCCAATATAAAGCTTGTACCCTTTCAGCATAAAAAATAAGACAAACAAGACATTCGACACCCTTTGGCTGAAAAACAAATGAAATAGGAGACCCAAAAATGTTTTACATCACTTTTGAATTTAGTTCGCCTTAAAAATTTCATAAATTGCTTGAAACTTATTGTATATTTTTTTTATCAATTTGTGAGATTAGATATTAGAATTTTAATCATAGTATGTTTCATTACTATCCTTACTATAATATTTCATATTTTACGACTCCAAATCTTATATTGTCTACAATTTCTGCAACACTTTTTTTGATCTCAGTTTCGGTTAATTTCGTATTCTTATCACGCTCATTCACTATATTCGCATCGATCAGACCGCCGGGTTCGTGACACGAATCTGTACATCCCGTAATTGTTTCGAGATGCTGCGATACCGGTCGATGACGTCACTGATTTATGTGGCCAGGCGCCAGAGCTCAATGATTTATGGCTCCCAACGTTTTTGTTCTCCCGTATTGTTTGGCGTTCAGCAAATTGGATTTGGTGGGTAATTGTGTTCATCATTATTGTTTTGGATTAATGTTAGTGACTTCCTCAATTGTCGTAACTTTGATAATAATACCAATATTTTTTAACAATACTGTGATTTGAAAGAGTGTCCGTGGAGTTTCTTGCCCGTTCTTCTTCATAGGTACCTACTAGGCTTTGGAAAGGGCATCTAGTTTCATCTATCTGATTGACCAACTCCTTCACAATCCAAAGGTGCGTGAACTTGGTTTAATTGAAATAAATGCTTTGAGTTTTACCAATATAATATTCTTTATTTAATAATATTATTTACATAATATAGGTACAAGATGTCTCAAACGTAGTGGTCCTAAGGCAAAAGAGATAAAGCGAAAGGGTCCACCTATCATTAAAAAATTAAAGGCTTGTCTCATAGTTTCCTGAAAACTTTTTCGTATTAAAAAATCGATCTTGATCGATCGATCATTTTCATCATTCTGTTGCCTTTATTCCAATTTATTTGAGGTCGGTGCGACATCTCTTTTTCTTCCATACTTTTCTATTAGTCGTCATAGTCACCCCCCCTTCTAGCCATTTATCATCTTTCGCACAGTCCATCCATTGTTTCTTTGGTGTTCCCCTACTCAAATAGCCATACACATTCATACTCAAAACTTTCCTCACAACATTTTCCTCATACCTCTGCATCACATGTCCATAGAGACAACCAATTTCATGAAAATGATAGCCTCGATTTGAATATAAATTCACCTCGTCGATGAGGGACAAAAGACGTGCTGACATATTCCCAAATACTAGGACACAAAGTTGGCTTGTTTGTGACAAACTTTACAATGAAGTTCGTCGAGTACCGACTTGGGGCCAGCTTGCCGCCAACTTGGTTCCAACTTGGCGATAACTTGGGTTATTAATCACAAACGGCTGGCATCGGACTAAAACTATAAGTGCGGTTTCGCCAAGTTTTGTGAATATGTAGGCAACAGAATGTTTGGGTGTGTGATTTCTTTATTTTATGAAACTACATGGAGCTCCTGGATAAATAATAACAACCGTTCGGGTCGAATCAAGGTAAAGCTTCACTTGCCGCGGTCGGTTCGTGAATGGGTGACGATGATCCACTACAAATCAAGAGCCCTGGGAAAGAACGCTAACCTATGCTCCCGTCTGTCATTCGTACGTCAGATCTTTGGCAGTCGTTACGGGTAATCAGAAGCCCAAAAGTCGGTTAACCTGGTATCTTACCCAGCAGCTGGGTTGTAAAGGTCAGATGTCGCTCCATGTCAAATACTGATATTCAGCTGCATCCGGTTGGACTGGAAGCTGACACAGTATGGAAAAGGAAGATGATAATAATGGAAACAATTCAAAATAATGTTCTATGTTGAATTTCTACCTGCTCTTAGCATAATTGAATAAAACAAAAGCTATAGAAAACGTTTCCGTTGTGACTTTTCAAAGTATTGTTTGAGCTTTACTATGAAGTTAATACATTGAATGCAGTGTTGAAAATTCAGAGTAAAACCTACATATTTATACTTAAAACTGCTACCTTTCAGTGCAAACATTGTATTCCCATTGTTTAATATTTGCTGCAAGTATTCTTCTCCATTTTGCATTGTCCATAACAATCGTTGTAGAAAGGTTCTTTTATACTTAGTTGATATTTATAACCTGGCTAGGTTTTGCCTACGACTTTGTCCGCGTGAAATTTCGTTCCTAACGGGTCGCATCGCATCGCCCACCCGCGCTTTTACTTCGTTTGTCACTTAGCGTGCTTTCAGATTTTTTTATTTTTGGTCGGTTCCTAAGGGTCTTAGCGTGATGTTAAGCTTATAACCTTTCTCAAAAATTAGGCTATCAAATGAAAAAAGAATTTTTCAAATTCAACTGGTAGTTCTAGGGATACACAGACACACTCTTGAACTTTATTGTATTAATATCAAGTACCTACAGATTATTTAGGACGAGATTACTGCGAACGCTGGGCGAGACTGGCTAGTCACCGCGTCAGATAGAGAAAAGTGGAATTCTTTTACCTTAGGTTTTTACTCGAAGGCCAGACATAAATGTTATTCTATTTTATTAATCATAATTATTTTATTTTAATCATAATTATTTTATTTTAATCATAATTATTCTATTTTAATCATAATTAGTTTATTTTAATCATAATTACTCTATTTTAACAATAACTATTTTATTTTTAATCGAAATTAATCTATTTATTTATTTTAATGCATGATTTAAACTGAATTCAACAATTTTAAGTGTTATGAAAAGTCAAATAATAATATTAAAAATGTAAAATTTTATTTGTTCAATTTATTTTGGTTAATAATTTTAATTTAATCGTGTAGCTTATAAAGCTCGTGTTTATAAAGCTATTTTATTATTATTATTCGTTATAGATTATATATAACTAGCCGTGCCTGTGGCTCCACCTGTCGAGAGTTTACATATATTATAATTATGATAATTTTCCAGGAGGAGTGAAGAAAAACTAATCAAGGCTGTTGTCAAAATTTAATAAAACTGTTTTGATAATTGAACCATTAAAACTTTCAAAGCTAACCCAGATTAATGACGATTCTGAGCTGGCAATCAGAACAGTTACTTGCTGACTGGCTTAATGTAATAATAACATAACATAACATCACGCCTGTATTCCCCGAATGGATAAGTAGAGGTGTACCTTTGCCGTGTAATAGGGGGCGAGCCTTAGCCTATAGCCACCAACCGGGTAAAAATCCAGACTCCGGGTTGGTATTGAAAAATTCCAGTTGCAAAAACCCAATAACTCTGGGCCCATAACCCGGAAATCGACTACAAGACCAACGAAGCATATTGTATAATCGACGAGAAAAAGCGTATTCAGTTAAATGATTACCTATCTCTTGCATTTTTATTAAAGTTATCCAATGTTCTACACTACTCTTAAATATTCTCATTTGAACACACTGCAAGCCAGGCTGGCGTAAAATATTCACTCAAAGAACGGTATTGTGTAAAATATTATAATGCAATAAATAGAAAACTACGTCTCCATTGAGAAAGCGCCGCTTACTACACAAAGAGCTCGTACCTTTTTGCTTTAAAATGTGAAAGGGTACAGAGTAGCTGCGCGGAACAGATAATTTGGAAACTGTTACTTTTCTGGTTAGGAAAAAAATCGTTACTGGCTTATTCATAAGCGTTGCTTAACTTTTAAGCAGCACTTTAACCAGTGGTTAAAATATTTTTCATTCAACAGTTATGTAAGTTGCTGTCAAAATGTTTTATTATGTCGGTGGATGATTCTAATGAAGTAATCGGATATCGGTTATCATGGTTTGTGCTTGTGATGCGTACGAATGAGGAAAATGTCGTCAGGAAAGTTTTGAGTATGAATGTAGATGGCTATACGAGTGGAAGACAAAAAAACAATGGATGGCCTGTGTGAAAGATGATATGGCTAGAAAGGGATTGACTTCCGAGATGATAAGGGCAGGAAAATGATGATGGATGAATGTTATTGTTTTAGAGTGATCCTACTGGTCAGCAAAGGAAGATAGATGATGATTTCATGACATTATAGGTTTAAAAGATAAAGGTACCTAACACTAGTGTCTTGACATTCCCTTTTTTTTCCTGTCTTGTATTGTCACTGGTCTTCAGTGAAGATAACTTTAGGTCCACGAAATTATGTGACTTTCGAGGACTACCTAATTTCTTTCTTTCTTTCTTTCTTTCTTTCTTTATGATACGCATATTATTTTTACATTATTTTTATAGTGAAGCCTTTAAAGGCTGTCGGCATGCATTAAACATAGGAGTAGGAAATGCAGTTACAAAACATATTTTTCTTATTTAGATAGATTTAAGTAAATGAAAACGACAATAGAAATTACAATACTACTAAGAGAGTTCCCTGCGGATTTTTAAGGCAAGCTAGTGTGCAATAGAGCACAAACAATAAGTAACGCAGTGTTTCCATAAACAAGTAATGCTATAATGATTGGTCCTTCCATTCCCCAAAAGGACCAGTTGTTCCCGAAATCTTTGTTTTGTATTAGTTGGCCACACTGGCACGTCCGCCGCGCTCTGGATTCCCTACACGACGTCATGTTCTGTGCACAACGACTTGTAACTAATAAATAAGAAAATAAATATTAAAACCTGAACACCTCAAAGGAATGTCTTTCATTAACATTCACACACACACAGACACAGACCTCTTCTCTGTGAGAGTGCGGGTTGGTAGATGTCACATGTCTTCGAATTTCTGGTTCTAGAACATGCCGGTTTCAGTGGTAATGATATGCCTAGCCTTTTCACAACTATATTGGGGTCAGCTTCCAGTCTAACCAGATGCTGCTAAATACATTGATAGATTGCCTATCTGACCTCTACGACCCAGTTACTGGATCACACGATACCACTTCGTAAGACTGTTTGTTAGACGTCTACGAATGACAGCCAAGACCAGCGGCTTAATGTGCTTTTTGAGCCACGGAGGTGTTTCGATACGTACTGGATGGTGGTGACCCATCCACGGACCGACCACGGAAAGCGTAGCTTAACCTTCAATCGACCCGTGTGGCAGTTATTATTTAGTCACAAGTCCCTGTTTCTGTTCATTACTCTGTGGATATTAATGCGGCTGACTCTCGCGTCGGTTGGAGGCTTCCTTGGATCAGATTTTGCTTTCACACTAAAGATCTCACGGAAAATACGTCGTCATTCAAATTAGAACTAAATGAACTGTGAGATGTAAGGTTCATTTTCATGTACCTACTTACTTAGTTTTTTTGTGGAGTTGGATGATTAAAGTGTCCTATTAGTTTTTTTGCCTTTCACTCATAGACCAATAACTATGAAATCCAGGTGTCGTTTACACAATCCCCAAACCAAATGACAATGACTCCGCGTCCGGCGCTCGGCGTGGCAACACGTCGTGTTCGCGTCCACGTAAAGTTAATCGTCATTCTGAGGATGCCTCGTTGAGAGGTGAAACACGTGTCGATTTCTTACAGGGTTTTTTATGACTCTTTAGGAATAGTTAAGTGGAATAGGTAACTAAATATATCTACGTCTATTGTATTTTATAATGGATTTTCACCAAGTCACGCCTGAATCAATTAATACCAAATCTAATCTTAACCTTTAAAACTGGCCTAATCATACGCCTGTAGCTGTAAGTTATTTAAGGTATTTTGAACGATTTCTGCACGTTTGATATTTTTAACCTAAGTAAGTAGTTTGAATGTATTATACGCTCTAAACCTGTAAGGTATTGCTTAGCATGATTTTAACCTTATGGGAAAAATTATTTATTATTCAATGGTAAAATCTTTCAAACTTTACAATGCGTTTACTCTCAATAAATCCTATCAACCTAAAAATAACAATCAACATTTGAAAGCCGAAACTCCCCTCCATTGGATTTTAATATAAAAGCCAAAAGGCAGTGAATGAATTTTGAAGGAGGGAACATGAAAATCTGTGGAGCGGGCATTGTGTTGTATAAAATATTCAGCGGCGCGACTGCGGGTAGGTTCGCGTTATGATTGTAGCTTAACTCAAGTGCTTATTGAGATACTTTCGTGAAATGAGTATTGTGATTGTCATTTACTTTTTTGGGGAGTGTTGGTTGATTGCAGTGTAGCACCAAAAATTATACCCTACGTTTCTTAATCATATTATTACCAGCCTGTTATTGTCCAACTACAGGGCACCCCCTCCTTCTTCCTCGTAACATACAGAGAAAGGACGAGAATTGACCACCACGCTTGCTCAAGACGGGTTGGAGATTTCACACTTAAATTAGAGACAATAAGTTCAGTACCCTGATTAAGTAACACACTATCAAGCACAGGATATTGCTAATCCATTGCTTCATATGTTCGCAACTCAAACTCAAAGCATTTGTTTCAATTAAAACTTTTACAGGCACTTTTGAATTGTTAAGGAGTCGGTCAGTCAGAAATATGAAGCTAGTTGCCCATTCCAAAGCGTAGTAGGTACCTATGGAGAAGAACGGGCAAGAAACTACACTATTTAAAAGAAAAAAGAAAATTACCTGATTCATGTTGAAATTATACATGTAAGAACAATATAGAAAGACCGGCCCTGTGCTTGTCGGACCACGCACAATGAAGGGTTCCGTAGCTGGGATGAATTTATATAAAAAATTAGCACTTTAAAGCTTAATATTTCGCAAACGGATCCTTGAATCCAAAAATGGTTTTTACAAACTCACAATATTTTTGAACGACCTTTCCAAGGATACCCCACACCTAAAAACAGGGAGGTAACCTAAAAAAATGTTTTTTCATTATTTTATTTTACCACTTTGTCGGCATAATTAGTATGTATACTCATGCCAAATTACAGCTTTCTAGTACTTACAGTCTCTGCGCTAAGCCGGGGACAGACAGACAGACAGACGGACATGGCGAAACTATAAGGGTTCCTTGTTGACTACGGAACCCTAAAAACCTACAACATACAATTAAGTTAAAATTAATGGTCTCGTTAATAATTTAATTAATTTATCAACTTTTTTTCTAAATAGGAGAAAAAACACATAAATTCAGTACTCTTTCCAAAAGACTTATAATTACTACCACTTTTAATACAATCGTAACCCTTAAGCTTAAGGTGCCTTCAGCAACATTGTGAGGTTCTAGTGTGACCGTTAATTCTCCTAATGGACTGGTGCAGGGACGGTGGCTAATAATTCACTGGGTTGTAAAACGTAGAGGTGTCTGTTAAGGGTAGGTCTGCTGCTTTATGGGGTATCCATCATGTTTTGTTGTTCTGATGTGAGAACAGCTGCCCAAATTGTATGGCATAAAACAACTTGTTCAGGGAAGATGTGGTTTTTTAAATTTTATTTATTTATTTATGTTTGTATACTATTTTATAATTATTTGATTAAACTCAAACTCAAACTCAAAGCATTTATTTCAAATAAACCAATTACAGGTACTTTTGAATTGTCAAGGGGTCGGTCAGTCAGAAAAAATGAAGCTAGTTGCCCATTCCAAAGCGTAGTAGGTTCCTATGGAGAAGAACGGGCAAGAAACTCCACGGACACTCTTTTAAATCAAACTATATATTACAAAATATTTGTTACATCATTCATGTTGAAATTATACATGTGAGAACAATGTAAAAAGACGTGCACGTTAAAAGCGTGCGTAATAAAAATATAGAAACAATTCAAAAATTAAAATAAGCCGTGGCAGCTAAGAGATGACCAGTCCCTACTGACGGCGCCCGTTCACGAACATGACGCATGGATCAGCACCATTTAGCTCAACCATTTTGAAGGGAACTTAACGATCTAACACACACGCCACCACCAGCGAGACATTTGAGTGAGCATGACATACTCTCAGCCGCCAGGGCACATTCAAGTCAATGAAAGACGTACCCAGTAAATGGTAGCTTTATAAAAAGTATGTGGTCTCAGTGCTCAGTGCATTGACAGATTGAATTTATACAATGCAAAGATAGTTTTTTCCCAATCCTCAGCAGCTCCAACAATATTTTCGAATGCTAATCAACTAGTTTATGCGCGCTTGTGGAGCTGGACCAGCATTGAGCCAAGCATTTTTGTCAGCGATGTAATCACCCAACGTATAATATGCTTGGCAGCATAGTGTGCGTTTTATACAAGATTTAAATTTCGTTTAATTTAGTTGGAGTATGTGGGGAGGTATTTTATTGTAACATTTTAAACAGTACCCCATGAAGGATGAGTCTACTTTAGCCAGTCTGAAACCAGGTTGAACTAATTGGTCCCTATTTCTCGTACTATAATTGTGTCTTTCACCTCTTTTACTGAAAAGATTAAGATTTTTCCTTACGTACATGATGTTTTCATATATATATTGACAAGGTACCGTCATGATGTTAATACTTTTAAACAGTTCCCTTAGAGAATCGCTGACAATGAATTATACTTCCCATGTAATAGGGGGCGACTCTATTGCCATCAACTGGGCACAAATCCAGACGCTACTGAGCAATTCCGGATGGAAAAACCCAATAACGCTTTGCCTGGTTACGATACCTGGGGTATCGAAACCAGGACCGCAAGCTAGCAGTAGCTCTTGGCCACTAGGCCAACGAGCAGTCAACTTTATGGGACTTAAACATAACTAGCGAAATGTGGGTGTATATAGGTACACCTCTGCCTAACCCTTCGGAGAATACAGGAGTGATGTTATGTTATGTTGATTATACTTGACATTGTTGTGTAACTGGTCTTAGAAATGATGGCAGCCGGGTTTAAATGTATGGTATCAAAAACCGATCTATAGGAAAACACACCAACGTAAATTCTTAAGTAACGAGTTATTGACGTCATTCACCGGTAAATAGCGGACGGCCATGTGACGGCCACCGCTGTCTTGTGAATCCCTAGCTTTACAAAATAATGTCAAATAATGCACATTCAATAACTGAATGTGAAAGTATTTGAGCAATTTTTTTATCATTTACCATTCATCCAAACATACAAATAAATTCCGTAAAGTTTTTAAAATCCTTATTCAAGCCTGCATTATCATCGTTATTTCAGTTTAAATATATCTACAACAGAACACAAAACTCCCCCGAGAAGTGCCACAAACACCAGTCAAAAGTCAAAATTACTGGAACAATCTAAAGGGACTGGAACAATCTGCCTGCTGCGGTTTTTCCATCCGATTATAATTTGGGTGTCTTCAAGGCTAGACTGAATAGGCTCTTAATAAACTAGTGCGCCTCACCATCGACGATTGCATCACTGCTTACCATCAGGTGGGATCGCAGTCAAGCGCTAGTTTATAACCATTAAAAAAAGAAAAGAAAAAATAATAATAATATAAAAAAAACTGGCAACACTGTACGTCAACAACGTAATTTTTTTTCTGATATCTCCTATTTCACATAATTAATATATCCTAGTAGTGTACAAATACAAAAAGCTCAACAAAACTCCGTAGAATAAACTATAAACAAATTGAATAACAACAAAACGGACTACAAATGAAAAAACAAAAAAAATATATAAGAACCAAAAATGACGCTGTCAAACTCAGACTCATGGAATAACTAAGATGAGAAAAACATAATGTTGACGAGATCAGCAGTTCGCCGTGCACGCCTACCACCCCCGGACTCGCCGCTCAGCTCCGCCTCGCCGCCACCGGTACCCAGCCCCATCGTGAGCGCTGTGTCGACACCGGCTGCGGTAGTTGCGTCGAGCTCGAGCGACGAGTATTTTTCCCCGCCGACGTCGCCAACACCTGTACGTCGGCAGGGGAGAGGCCGGCCACCGAAGAGCTTGGGACTTAGGGGCCAACCAGCCCCGAGCCGGGTCCCCGCTGCCGGTGGTTGTGTGCAGCGCATGAGATGGACTCAGTCTATGAACGAGAACGTCATGCGCGCATATTACGGGTCTACAGAGGGGGGAATTAATCTCACTGCGTACCGTGTTAGGATGCTGTCTCTATTTCAGGAACTAGAGCCAACCGTCAACGTATCGGCCCAACGACTGTCGGATCAAGTGCGTGTCATCCAACGCAACCATAGGTTGGACGATGCCGAGCTTGATAGGCTACGCTCAGAGGTACTGAGCAACCATATCATCCCCTCTCCAGCACAAACCGCAGAACTAGCGACACCTAGTAATGTAATCCCGCCGCGGTCCAATCGTGGTTTGGAACAGGAGGATGATAGGGTTGCTACAGTAAGTAGCCAGTGCAACGACCGATTGAGGAACGCACTGGAGGATGCGTTTCGCGAGTATAGGTACACGCCTACCGAACTTAGGCCTCGATTACCACGCTTACCTATGCACAAAAAGAATAGGGCGCTGGTGTGTGCCCTGGACTCGCAGCTTAAGAATTTCTTCGAGAGCAGCGAGGACCTCATTGATACACACTCGATCCTGTACTGCGCGGCTGTTGCGGCATGTCGTTTAGCTAACGTCAAGTTCCCAAACTGTGACGCAGCTACTCGACCAAAACCAGCCGTACCAGCCTGGCAGTGCAGGATCGAGCGACGTATCGATGGGGCCAGGGTGCTCATCGGCAAACTATACTGCTTCAGGGAGGGCAATACTCGACCACGAGTGATGCGCTTTGTGAGGCGGGCATTCTCGGGGACTGGAATCAGCCCTCAAGAATACATGTCCCGTGTCACAGAGCGCATCGACTTCCTGAAGCAAAAAGTTTGTGCATGGGCGAGCCGTATTCGGCGGTATAAGCGGCGGGTTGACCGATACACGCAGAATCGCATGTTCCAGAGCGATGAGAGGTGGGTATATAGAGCTTGGGAGCGACCTGAACAAAATGTGGCGGACGTATGCCGTCCGGATGATGCCGCCACGAGTGCATTCTGGCGTAGCATCTGGTCGGTGCCCGTCTGTCACGCTGAGGCTGGCTGGATGCATGGTGTCGAGCGAGTGTGTGAAGCTATTCCAGAAATGGAGGCTGTAATAATTACGCCATTAGACGTGGCCAGAGCGGTCCGCCCGTTACCGAACTGGAAATCACCGGGACCGGACGGACTACACAACTTCTGGCTGAAATGGCTAATTAGTTCACACACTCGCCTGGCATCTCAGTTCCAGTCATCCTTAGAGTCTGGGTCGCTACCACAGTTTTTAACAACAGGCGTTACCCACTTGCTCCATAAGTCAGGTAGTCCCGCGGAACCCAAGAATTATAGACCGATCACATGTTTGTCGACGGTCTATAAACTTCTTACATCCATCTTGAGAGCGAAAATTAACTCACACATTGACAGTCATTCAATAATGTCTGCCTCCCAAAATGGATGTAGGAGCGGGTCCCGCGGCACTAAGGAGCTACTCCTCATCGACATGGCCATAAGCCAACAGGTTCGTCGATCCCGCAAGGATCTGTCGACATGCTGGATAGACTATAAGAAGGCCTACGACTCGGTGCCACATACATGGCTCATGAGGGTGCTGGAGTTGTATAAGATAGATGCAACTCTGCGCATCTTCCTGATGTCATGTATGGGGCAATGGAGGACGGTCCTTCGTTATCCCGGATGTCGACAGATCCAGGGGAATGATGAACCTGTATGGATTAAACGGGGAATATTCCAGGGCGACAGTTTGAGTCCACTTTGGTTCTGCTTAGCCCTGAATCCTCTAAGCACACTGCTGGAGGAATCAGGTCTGGGCTATCGGTTGAGGAGAGGAGGTCAGGTCATATCTCACCTCCTCTACATGGATGACTTGAAACTCTTTGCCCATAACAAATTGCGACTGATGGAGCTACTGAAGGTAACTGAAACATTCAGTAGTGCCATCAGGATGGAATTTGGTGTGGACAAATGTGCAGTCATGCATGTAAAGCGAGGGGAGATTATGGAATCCGAGGGTACTCAACTCTCGGACTCCATACACCTCCGATCCCTCTCCTCAACCGAAAGCTATAAATATTTGGGTATGTCGGAAGCGTTAGGCATCAACGTTGCTGACATGAAACAAGCGCTGAAGGAGCGCTTCTTTGGTCGCCTGAAGAAGGTATTAATTAGTCTTCTTTCGGGCGGAAACAAGGTGCGCGCCTTCAACGGTTGGGTCATGCCGGTTTTGATGTACTCTTTCGGCATACTCAAATGGACTCAGACTGAACTCGACGCCCTGGACAGGCGGGTCCGTACACTACTGACCGCAAACCGGATGCATCACCCACGTTCATCGGTGATGAGACTGTACATCCCGCGGAAGTGCGGAGGTCGGGGCTTTTTAAATGCAAAGACCCTCCACAACCGCGAGGTGTGCAGCCTCAGGGAATATTTTTTAAAAACCGAAGAGGGTATGCACCGTGATGTAGTCGCAGTGGACAAGGGGCTCACCCCGCTCTCCATGGCTAAAGAGAACTGGCGCAAACCTGTAGTACTCACCACAGATGACCGCAAGGAGGTATGGCAAAGCAAGGAGCTCCACGGGCGCTTCTATCGGGTTCTTCACGAGCCCGGTGTAGATTTCTTAGCGTCCGTATCCTGGCTACGTTTCGGTGACCTTTTCGGAGAAACTGAAGGTTTCGTCTGTGCAATTATGGACGAAGTTATCCTAACGAATAACTACCGGAGACATATTATGAAGGATGGGACGGTTGACGTGTGTCGGGCATGCCACCGTCCGGGTGAATCCATCAGACATATTATCTCTGGTTGTTCGCGTCTGGCTAACGGCGAGTACTTGCACAGACATAACCAAGTGGCCAGGATTATTCACCAGCAACTTGCTTTGAAATATAAACTTGCGGACTCTGAGGTACCGTACTACAAGTATGTGCCCGACCCAGTTCTCGAAAATGACCATGTTACGTTGTACTGGGATCGGTCTATCATCACTGACAGGACTATTGTAGCCAATAAGCCTGATATAGTGGTGATAGATCGATTAGCGCGCCGCGCAATGATAGTCGATGTTACCATTCCACATGACGAGAACCTCGTGAAAGCTGAGAAAGAGAAACAAATTAAGTATCTAGATTTAGCACACGAGGTTGTTGACATGTGGAATGTGAGCTCGGCTATCATTGTGCCGATTGTCGTAACGGCCAATGGCCTGATGGCCGAAAGCCTCGACCAACATCTTTTGAGGCTCTCGTTAGGCGGTTGGATCAAGGGCCTGATTCAGAAGGCAGTTCTCCTCGATACGGCTCGCATTGTGAGGAGGTTCCTGTCTCTGCAGCCCTAACCACCGGTAGCTTGGACCCTGCTCCCGACACCGGCGGAACACTATTTTTTATATTTTTAAATGTTTTTTTTTTTTATATAACCTTTAAGAAATATTTAAAAATGTATAAAATAAGTATACAAAATAAATAAACGAAATAATAATATTATTTCTGTTGAAGTCTACCTACCTGACGCGGTCTTTAAAAGTCCACGCGACAGCTTAAGTTGGCTGTACTTAAAAGACACTTATTAGGATATAACATAACATAAAATCACGCCTCTATTCCCCGAAGGGTTGGATAGAGGTGTACCTATAGTACACCCACATTTCGCCAGTTATGTTTAATTCTCATGTAATAGGGGGCGAGCCTATTGCCTGTTTTTTTAGGATACTTGTATCTAAGTGCAAATACTTATATTCATACTAGATTTTTTATAATTCTTTCGAAAAATTAATGCCTATATTCAATTGATATACTTACAACTAACTATTTACACTTAAATAAGTACAAAAACAAAAGTACTCCTCAATATCGCTGTCATCCGGAAACGTGCCCAGAAGACTGGCAGTTATAATTCTTACGTATATACAGGGTGTCTCAAACTTAGTGATCCAAATGTTTCTTGAAAATAATAATAGCGAAATTTTCTGAACTTTTCAGAATATTCCAGTTTTTATTTTTTTTAATGATAGGCGGACCCCTTCGCTTTACCTCATTTGCCTTTGGGCCACTATGTTTGAGACATCCTTTATATCATCGATCTGTCTCTCTTGGCTCATCCCAACCGCAATTACGCGTTTTATTAGTGTTGTATATTAAATAGTCGATAGTATCTCGCTTGCAGTGAGGTGCTCGCGTTAAATCCGGTTCGTTTCACTGAATATTTTATAGAGCTGTGACGTGCTATGCTGGGCGCCCGCTGTAAATTATAGGGCTAGTGTTGTGCGTAACCGGTTTTTGTCGATAATTTAGTGTGTGAATATTTAAATTACGGTTTACGAATGATGTATTTTCATTCCATTGTACAGTCTTCGCCAAATCACAGGTAAAATAACTATTTTACTTGTGATTTTGCATCGCTGAAACTAACCATGACCTTTGTCGTTGTTGTTATAAGGTTTTGTTGGGTTGCTGCCATTGATAAGTCTGTCAAAATCACAGTGATCTTTATTTTCGTTATAATAAGGTTGCTACCGGGTTGCTAGTGTCAGAGATAAAATGAATAACAGTGAAATCACTGTTTAGGGGTATGAGGAACAGGGTGTAAAGTTCACTCATCCTCTATAGAAAAGGGAGGATCCTCCGACCAGACGGTTGTTGTGTCTGGCGGGCAATTGCCCAAGGATTGATGTAGGATAGTCTTATATACGTTAATCGCACGGTAAACTTAAATAGCGCGATGCAGGATTTGTGACTTCAGGTCTTTGATGCGTAGTTTGCATGTGGCGATGTAGATGCCGCTACAACTGTTTCTGTTGTAATAGTGTCAGCATATTCCGTTACTACCCATACCCGATGAAAGAAGGGTGTTTTATAATTGCTATTATTCATAAATACATCTACTTGGCAAACTTATTGGTAATCGTACTGTGCTGTTACCTGCCAAAGGCAAAATCAATTAAAATATAAAGTTCTAAACACCTGCTTACCATAAGGCTGCGGACGTGACATCAGCGGGCGCGGTGCGGCAGATGTCAAAAAAAAAACAAAATAACTTGTTTTTTTCGATGAAAGATCCAAATCATTAGAACTACCGGTATCTTACCGGTAATCTGTCGAACTCTGGCACCACATTTCGAAGCAAAAGTTGCCAAGAAAATACTTGGTTTCCTAGAATTAATAGATTTAACTGATATATCCGTCTCAGTTCCCTGAAATATACGGTTCTCACGAGACTAGAGAAATCTATGGACTGCACTATTTTCAACCAATACTATTCGTATATTTTTCTTTTATATCTTAAAGTAGGGGATATAAAATGGAAACACTGGATAGTAAAGGTGCAGAGGAACGTGTGGGCGGGCGGAAACTGGCGGAAACTGGCGGAAACTGATACGACTTTTGTAATATTATGAAGACAGTGCTATCTTACGATGAACGAAAACATCGTAAGGAGATAGCCGGTCTATTCAGTAAAAATCTCACCGTGAAAACTTAGGTGAAGTGAATTTGAAGTGAGTTATCATTTCACCTGAAGCTTGAAATTATTGACAGCTCACTTCAAGCTCACCGAAGTTGTCACGATGAGCTTTTTACAGAATGTACCTACCTAATCTTCACATACACATAATTCTTTGACGGGATTCATAAGCTTTCATGATTATTCAATTCAAAAGATGATTTATTCAAACAAATCAGCGCCATATTATGCCAAACACAGTTATAAAACAAAACTACAAAAGTAACATAAACAAAAGAAGAAAGTTGTCGTTGACGCTTTGTCTATGTTTCTCATAAAATATTCACATAAAAATATTGCGAGGAATCGACGGGAAGTTTCCAAAAAAATGGGAAAGAAATTCTGAATAGTTACCGTTCTGTTATTATTAGGCTTTTACGCAAGAAATTGTTGTCTTATTATGTAAACTTCACTTCGAACCACACTCTAATAACCACACACTGTTCGAAAGTGAATTTAGTTTTAGTAATCGTGGATTGATAGTGTTTTTTTTTGGGTGTTTGATGTGTAAGGAGGAAACGCTTGTGGCTAGAGCTTGACTTTATCGTCATTATATTCTATCCTCCTCCGGTGTCTTTGCTATCAGCCTCACCTTCATCATCAACATCATAAACAGACTGATTTCACCTACTACTGAGCATAGGCTCAGCGGTACCTCTATTCTGGTGCCAATCCCCACGTTCCTGTACTAGCCTGTGCAGGTTCTACCCACGATGGTAACAATGTCGTCTGCTCATGTCGCCGCTCGCTCGGCGTGCACTCTTGCCCATCGGGGTCACCAATTTAGAGGTATGAGGAACAGGGTGTAAAGTTCACTCATACTCTATAGAAAAGGGAGGATCCTCCGACCAGACAGATGTCGTGTCTGGCGGGCAACTGCCCAATGATTTATGACGGGAAGGCTTATATAATATGTTGATGGCGCCGTTAACTCTACTTACGCGATGCAGGATTTGTGTGACGTCAGGACTTTGATTTCGCATGTGGCGTTGTTAAAAGTGTCAGAAGTCTCACCATCGTCTTCTACAATTCAGGAGTTTAGTTTTGTCGTAGTAAGCCTAGCTTCGTTTAGCCATTGAGAAGTAGTTCTCAATACTAATGATATGGAGGGTTCCCGATTATGTAAATAATAACCGTGGCAAGCGCAACTTAACCCCACAGATTGACCCTTGTTTCTTACCCACTTAGTGCACGTCAAACACAACAAACAAACTCCCCTTTTTCGTCCACAAATGTTCCGTCAGGACATAACCCCATATCCTTACGAACCCTGTAAAAGCGACAACACTGGTCGCTCAATTCAATAACCGTAAAACATCCCCCGTGCATGAATTACCAAAGTGAGGGTATTTCGAAATTATGACGTCATGCAACGAGCACAATGGACTAGCTTGTGTACGGTGCTTGAGTTTCCCGGGGTTGGCAGAGGTGCTACTACATGTACTGTTCGGGAATGTACTTGGTGGGTATTTAAGCAGAAAATTGGCTACTATCAAAAGTAAAAAACGTGGAAAATAGTTTCTAAAGTTTGAAGCAAATAGGAGTTTTTTGAATTCCTCCTATAACTAAGTTCAAACATGAAAATAGTTTTCGTTCACCATATGCCTGGCATTGTATTACATTCTAGTTCGTAGCCTTATGTAAGAAAACGCGAAGTATTCTGACCCAGTAGCAACGAAGCACATTCCTGCTTCTAGCTGAACTGACTTATACATACGACTGGTATAAAATATCTAGGAGTTTGAAATACTAGATGGATGATAGTGTGGTGTGGTACAATTCTTGCACAGATGCAACGCACAGCTTAATTATTCTTGTTATTTTTGTTTGCATGTTACAAAACTATTTATTTATAAACTCTGCAATCGACATTTTGTAATTGTTTTGATTGTTATTTGTTTCCATTTGTTATTGTCGGAACACATTATGCAATGTTATGTAAATTGTCTTTGGTCTCTGGCCCTGACATTAAGCAATGGACAATTTTTTTTATATTTTTTGTTGCTTTGGGCTGTTGAATAAGATTGTTTTGGCTGATTTTGTAAATAATTATATGCGTTTTTTTAAATGTAATGTGCGTTTAGTTTGTGCAGAATAAACAATTTTTCTTTTTTTCTTCTTTTCTTTCTTTCTTGGTAAGATTTTAATATGACTTACTTAAAGGTGGATTTTGAGAACCAATTTGTTACCTTAGCTAAGCATAATCAGCCTTTTATGTCTCCACAGCTGGGACACAGGCCTCCTCTCTGTGAAAGGGACTGGGCCACCACCACGCGGGCCTGGTGCGGGTTGGTAGAAGTCACATGTTTTCGATTTTTTATTTCTAGGACATGCCGGTTTCCTCACGATGTTTTTCTTCGCTGTTTTCAGAGCAGTGGTGATGAAAGTAGAACACGCGGTTCCAACCTACGACCTACAACTCGTAACTCTTTGGAACTTTATTGTGTTGTATTACATGGAAATTAATTGTTTATCAAATTGATTACCAACATTATCGGAGCCGATTGCAAAGGGAATAGGTACTAAAGAATCGTCACTAATAGAAGCTATTTTAATACAATGAAGATCAAAATCCATATTTTTGTATTGTACGTCGGGTTCCAGTCTGGAATATTCTCAGCCGCAGTTCAACCTGAGCTCGACGAACGGTTACAAACTCAACTGAAACTTAAAACCTGGTTGTTCTACGTACCCTAAAAACACCTCCATAGTAACAAATCTGCCTAACCTTTCCCCAACTATGTCGGGGTCGGCTTCCAGTTTAAACAGATGCAGCTGAATACCAGCAGTTTACTTTTTTTTTTTTTAATCTTTGCTCCACACTAGGAATTTCTGCTGCATCGTAGGTGCGTTTACAAACATTTAAACTGACATACACAAATAGCCAGACCCGGAACAACTACATGTAGGTCATACAAATATTTGTTCCGTGCGGGAATCGAACCCGCGACGCGCAGGGCAGCAGTCAACCGCTTAACCACTACGCCAACCGTGCCGTCTTTGGCGAGCGACTGCGTATCTGACTTCAATAATCCAGTAACTGGGCAATACGATGCCCCTTGGACGAGTTGGTTGTCAGACTACCGGGCTGTCCCGTAACGACTGTCAAAGACCCCGGACGACAGTCTGAACCAATGGCTTAACGTCCTTTCCGAGGCACGGAGGAGTCTCGGTATGTAAAAATGGTCACCCATCCAAGGACTAACCCCGGAAAGCGTAGCTTAACCTGATGGATCGACCCGTGCGGCTGTTATTACTTAACCATAAGCTCCTCCATAGTAACAAATATTAAAATACCCTATTCTTCAAAGGAAACCACGCCAACATTTCCGTAATCAACAAATCGCGTAATTGTTCGCTTCTAAACCTCTTTCGCGACAGTTTGCCGCAAGTATTACATTTATTTGGTCGGAGAAAGGTTATCCATTAAAAACCGCGAATTGGGGACTGATGTTGTTTCCTATTCGCGACGGGGAGGCGCCCGAGTGGCGCCGGGGGCCAAAGAGTAAAATTTTGGAGGGTGAAGAAAAGATATGACACGGAAAATTTAAGGTCTTCTAACTGAACAGACAGCTGTGCCTGCTTTCATGTTTGTTGCGCCACTTCTTCTTCTCAGCTAAAGGCCTAGGAGGTGGTGAAGGTCGGGCGTTTTGGGCGACTGTCTTGTCATTTTGACATTAAAAAAGCGCTAATTCTCAGCCTAATTTGAATAAATTACTCTCGTCGAACATTACTTGGAGAACCTTCTTCGAGATTATAACCTTCTTACAGATAGGTGTGTTGAAACTGTTTGTACTCCCCGTCACTTTTCCCTTAAAGTTCATTAGAAAACCAGCGCCAGACTGCATTTGTCTGGCAATAAAGCTGAAATTAACCCTTTTGGCGCAGCCGTGAGGCACGCACTGTTGTTGTTAAACATTATTTTCACTTTTTTACTTTGTTTTTTTTTATTTGTGTTTCACGAACTGTGTCCAAATAAACGTTATTGTTTGTTTCTTTCTAGATTAATTGTCTGGTTAGATAGGTAGGTAGTCGCTCCATGTAAAATAATGGTATTCAGAAAAGGCTAGGCAGATTGATTCACATACAATTTAGGTAATTCATTTATGGAGATAAATGGTAAAGAAAATAGGTATAAATCGACATGGTGTTTCACCTCTCAACGAGGCATCTTCAAGATGACGATTGGTGCTGATTGAAAACGCCTGCTCTTGTGTTCACTCAGTGCTCGGCATGGCAACACGCCGTATTCGGGTTCGCAACAAGTCAATCGGTATCCTGAGGATACCTCGTTGAGAGGTGAAACACGTGTCGATTTCTTACAGGGTTTTTTATGAATTTTAGTAACCTATTCCATTAGGAATAGGTCACTAAATATATCTACGTCAATTGTTTGGTGTGACTTGATGGAAATACATTATAATGGATTTCCACCAAGTCACACCTGAATCAATTAACTATAACCTTCAATGTTAAGTAAAGTATCCGATCTACGAAATTAATCTTTGGCGCGCGTCTCGCTGTTATGCGCTATTTTGTATAAAATTTATCGCCATATGTAACAATACATCCACACCGAAAAACGAACTACATTTTCTTTGCAATAAGGTGTGTTTTTCTTCGTTGTGTAATAAAATTGGGCTAGTATTTGTTATGGTAAGTAAGTTAGGCGTAATGCGCGCACGTTTAGAGAAAGATATATTATTTGTGTGTCTTGATTTTTGGCTGTGTCCCGTGTACATGGCAGAGGAGCCGAGTGGGTAAATAGATCCTTGACTTAACATATTTTTTTGGAGGCATTATCGATCAATACTCTGACAACAGAGGACAAAGTAAAAGGTTTACATGCCATAGCATTGTAAAAGATATCTTCTGTAAAAATATCACTGTGGAAGTCAGCTGTCATTCTACCTGATGCTAGGAATTGACACTAACCTACACCACACCCACACCTTGCTATTGATAACTCACTTCACCTAAGTTTTCACGGTGATATTTTTACAGAATAGATCGGCTGTCATATCATCTCAATTCGTCAATGTTTCTGAAAACTACGAAATAACTTTGAAATTGTATTTTGTTTATGGTTGAAATTGTTAGACCATAATAATAAGTAAGTTTAGAGCCCATCACGATGTTTTTTTTTGAACGTAAGTTGTAGTCAATCGTCACAATCTAGCATTCGGGATGATCTGTGAAATTCCTTAGAGAAAATTTCAATACTCACTTCACTTTGTCCGTCTGGAATTCTGGATAACCTCCAGCGCAAACTCACGGTATCATTCTAGTTTATACTTTATTACAATGAGGTAACAGATACATTTCAATGACTTACTGAGAGCTCTACATTAAAAAAAAAACTTGAATTCGACATTCGAACCAAACTTATCTTAAAAAAGAAAGTGAGTGCGTACAGCTAGTAATCAGACGTCTTCGGACAATGTCGGATGACGTCCGAATACTCTTAAATATGTTTCGCCCAAGTTTAGAAGTCGTGCTTATGACAATAAGATCAGACTAAGACGAAGGAGGTCCAAGAGGGAGAACGGGAGAAAAAGAGATAGTGAGACGTGATTTGACATCAAAATAATGAAAAACTTGTTAAAACCTGACCCGGTACGGAGCGATTACGTTAAAATCGTTCGGCAAACGGATAGTAATTAGTGACCGATGAAAAACATCCGCCAATCACCTATCAATCCAGGATTATTTCAGCTCTTTATACGACACGGTTACGATACGATTCTTCTGTGCTTTATTCGCTGAGAATCGATTGCTTTTGCATGAGGGATATTCGATCAATCCAGTCTGCCTAGTCTTTTCATAACTATGTTGGGGTCGGCTTCAAGTCTAACCGGATGACACTGAATACAATTCTTTTACATGAAAGAAAGAAGAAAGAAAATACATTTATTTAACACAGACTAAAAGGCACACAATATAACATACAGTAGATAAAAAAGATAAAAAATAAAACAAACAAAAGGGGGTAAAGTATGAAGTAAGAAAATTGGCAGGGGAGTGTGCCTCACGGCTGCGCCAAAAAGGCCCAGTTCAGCAAAAATGCCAGACAACAATAAGTGCCTGACGCTGGTTTTCAACTGGATTCGCGTTGGAGCAGATGCCTATCTGATCTCCACAACCCAGTTACTGGCTAGCGCTATGGATGGCTGTCATCGGGAAACGTGCCCAGAAGAGTGGCAGCATTGCCACGATCATGCTAACTCTTTGGCCAAAGAACGAGCCACCCCTCTGGGGCCTAAGTCTACTAATTTATAAACGTCACAAATGTGTCATAATGGTTAGTTTTTGACAGTTTTTGTATGGCAAATCTGTCAAAAACTAACCATTATGACACCATTGTGACGTTTATAAATTAGTAGACACGGCCCCTTGGACATATGAAGCGTCGAGGGTCATTTAATTAAGTAACTAATTAGTTGGTAGTGTAAATAGATAGTTTGTGACTCAATAATAACAGCCACACACGGGTCGATCGTAGGTTAAGCTTCACTGGCCGAGGTTGATTCGTGGATGGGTAACCATCCATTACATATCGCCTCGGAAAGCACGTTAAGCCGTTGGTCCTGGCTGTCATTCGTAGATCTTTGCCAGTCGCTATAATCAGAAGCCCAAAAAAGTCTGACAACCAATCTTACCGAGGGGTATCGTGTTAGCCAGTAATTACTGGGTTGTGGAGGTCAGATAGGCAGTCGCTTCATGTAAAATACTGGTATTCAGCTGCATCCGGTTAGACTGGAAGCTGATCAAAACGTAGTTGGGAAAAGGCTAGGCAGAATGATTGTAAAGGCTCTTAAAATAAAAACAAATCATCAACAACCCCACATTCCGTTTCGCACATGCACCACAATTTCATGACTGATTGAATTTCTCAACATTCTGGCGAGGGCCAAGCTTCCTCACGGAAATTGGAACGTCTCCGTCTAGCGCACTTCCAAATCATATACACGGTTTCCACTCAAAATTCAACACAGCATAGTATTTACACTTCCTAACATGGAAATAAAGCAACAGACTTGAAAATGTAGAAACCGAAAGCTAGGGTTGCAAAAACTAACATTTTCGTGTGAGTGATTGGCCTATAGAAATACTTGTAATAGAACAGAATAAAAAAAAGTTCTTTATTCAAACTAGGCTGAGAATCAGCACTTCTGGAACGTCAAAATTACAGACATATGACAGTCCCAAAAACGCTCCGCCTTTCACCACTTCCTAGTGCTGGGAAGAAGTAGAGCAACAAACTCTTCAGCAGAATGTACAGAACAAATCATTACTATATGTCTAGCCTAGTCCAAAAAGAAAATTTATTAATCCAAAAAATTACATAAATACAGCACAGTGTTTCACATTCATACATTTAAAAATCAGATACACGTTTATGCTAAGGTAATACATTAAAAAAAAAACTTTTTTTCTCCATCGTTGGGCAGAGGTGTACTACCTACATATACATTTTGCCAGTTATTATTAACTACAGATGATTTTCGAGATTTTCGAGATGGAAAAACCAATAACACTTTCCCTGACCCGGGAATTGAACCTAGAACCTCATGCTCCGCAATAGTGCTTGCCACCACTGGACCAACGAGGTACTGCTGCGCGAGTCACTTTCATCTAAGTTTTCTAAAAAGGTAAAAATAAATACAATAAGAAGATAGAAACGGAAGCATAGACAAAATGACAGATGCAGAACAATCAGAATCTGTCATTTTGTCTATTCATCCGTCGACAAAACCCGTTTCTATATTGGTCAAAAAATGCTTTTGCGTTTTTTGACCACCAAATATATATTTTTATAACACCAAAATATCGTCCAATCTAAACAGACTCCCGGAATCTTCAAAAGATTGCCTATTAGCTCGGAGGCACATACGTCGGCGACACGTTATTTGTGCTTCGTTGTGCCTAATCCATCACTAATCAGCAGGACTCATTACCGAAATGAGCGGAGAAATCTCGTAATTACAAGCTTTTCCTCCATTCATTCATCGTTCGTTCACTGAAGGTCGGGTTTCTTTTGCTAAAATGGAATGTTTTCATGTAATTTATCGGAGTTAGAACGGATTAGGGCCTGGGGTTATGAGTATTATGTTTCTTTTTTCTTTCTTTCTTTTCTTTTTCATCATTCTCTGCATTGTCATTTAGATCTTAGTCCATTGGTAATGAACGCTTTAGGCTAGTCTTAGATGGCTGTGTTGTGGGAATTTCATATCGTGACACATAATGAAAAAATAAGATTGTAAATATATCACATAAGTTAGTTATACTTAAGTTTTTCAAAATTAATTCCAACACCAAGCATATTTGCTATGTTGGCATTTTACTGTTAAAATATCGAGGGAAAAGGCACTGAAAACCGAAAAGGCTTTGCCTAGTTCGGTTGCACTGGATACATCCATTTTATTAGAAGCGATTACTGCGTATATAAGGATTTTGAGAAAAAAAAAACAAAAAAAAAAATTTTGTTCGGTTTGGTAGGTAAATGGTTAATAATTATTGTTTTATTATTGTAACCTACATATTTTATGTGTTGATCAGCATAAGTACCTAGTTATTTATAAATAACGATCTTGATCTACAACAAGCAACAGTCATTTATAGTTTATTTTATTTTTATATATTACTTTATTGTACACCAGAAATATATGCAACAAATAAATTTAACACTACAAAACATACAATGGGCGGACATATCGCTTTCTGCGATCTCTTCCAGGCAACCTAAGAATTGAAAGTGATTGCGTGGACATAAATAAGACCATAAAGGATGATGTTAGCAAGTGCAGGTTACACCAGTTTTCTGAAGTGAACAACACAAAAAAGTTGTATAATACGTTGTCAAATGTCATACAACCACTTTGACTGACTGATCGAAACAACAACAGACAGTGGAAATCACTTGACATGAGATTCGACAAGTGCTATTCTGTGAATACGTCAAAACTTAGATGAAGTGAGCTGTCATGCCATCTAATGCTAGGGATTGCCACTATTGACAGCTCACTTCACGCCACAGATGTTTACAGATCCGTTGATAATCCTTTGCTTTCATTAACATGAATTCGCCCTAACGTTATTTATAAAACTACTCATCATTATTGACTTACAAACATCTCCCATCAGCCAAATCAATCAATACCTCCAAATTATATTAATTAAGACGGCAATATTATTCAAAAGATTATCAGCCACCGTCAGCAGGCATACATAAACACACAACCGTTGTTTGGAGAGCAAACTACCACCGAGCTGAAATTAATAGAACCTGTGACCCAGATCTGTATACCTTATGCTGTCCTGGTAGTATGTTACCGGGAACGTATGGAGTTTCTAAGGAGTAAATTAATGCTACAAAATGGCATGGAGGTTGAAACAGCAAGTCAAACTTAAAATTCGAGTTTATCCGCTGCATTTAGATTTATCCTAGAAAAAAGGGTTTACAAATTAATCTAGGCATCCATACCATGTGAGTTAACAGTATGTTTCCTGAACAGAATAAAATAAATAAATAATCGGAAATTCCCATGCTTAAGGAAAATAGTATGGGGAAACCGGTTTACCATGGACAACCATGTTTTATATTAGTACAATAAAATACCAATCACTTCCGTCAAATTAATATAAATTAAAATATAGAGTAGAATACTTTATTTCAGACTAAGTCCTTAGGGTTAGTAACAATTTTACTCATCCTCTAGTGTAATAATAATGACATTTATTTAGGACGTAGACATACAAAAACAAAGCCTAGAATTCACAAACTGGCTCCACACAGGAGTACCAGTTTATGCCAAGCCCTGGTCGCGACCACCCGCAGTGTGTAGTCGCATCCAGTGCCGCCACATCGGCGAGTTCCAGCGGCCCACGAACACGCTCAGAAGGCGAGCTGGCCCGCATGCGCTTCACAAGAGATGCTCAACCCTTCTACATAATGGCTTGAAAACCATCCACGCTCACCGCAAACATCGCTAAAGCGCTGCAGTGGCGCGGCAGCCCGAACAGTACCCTGAACGCGTTATTATACTCAACTCTGTGTGTGTTCTCTGTACTGTGTGTATAAAAACTCGTCTTATATTTTTAAGGTAGGGGAGCCCAGAGGGTTTTTGAGCAAGCAGGGCAATGATAGATAAGGGCCTCGTGGTCAGGAGTCCACTTTCAGATTTCGAAAATGGAAGTGATCTTCAGCGCCTTTGATTTTGGTATGATCGGCGGCCTAATGAATTTAAATAGGCAAATCTGATGAAGAAACTGTGGGCTTTCCATAAATCTGACGACTTTGAAAACTCAGATTTGGACATTTTTTGGGCGAATGAAAGTTATTCTGTGCAATCCTAACTTAATATAAATAAATGGGAAAGTGAGTTTGTTTGTTTGTTACGCTTTCACGCTAAAATGGCTGAACGGATTTGGATGAAATTTGGCACATATTGGTACGTATTACAAATTTGGTACGTATTCTATGTCCTTTTCCAAGTCTTGGTCTACCCGACCATGACTTGGAAAAGGACATAGAATACTTTTTATCCCGATATACTTACGGGATCGAGACTTATGCGGCTAAAACCGCGGGGCGCAGTTAGTAGTAATTAATTGTAAGACAGCACTTGCTCTAATTGTTTTGTTACCAATAACAAACCATCCCACGAATGTCACTTTTATATTTGCTTTGAAATATGTATTTAAAAAATTACAAGGAATAAGATTTTTCATACAAAAAAAATCCCCCCTTTTCACTCCCTTAAAGGTCGAATTTCCAAAAACCCCTTCTTAGTGCTCCCTTACATTATAAAAGGAACGCTTGTGCAAAATTTCACTTCGCTAGTCTCAGTAGTTTCGGCTGTGCGTTGATATGTCAGTCAGCGAGTTTCTGCTTTTATACAAACATATAGATAGCTATATAACAATCAGACCGAGAGCAACTCGTCTACTACTACAACAGCAACCAAACAATTACGTTTTCTAATACAATTTGAATGAATTAATAGTTCAATTCATCCTACCCTCTGATTGGTCGGTTTTGTCAATGTCGCCTCACTGCCCTTAGACCCACAAACAAACCACTACTCTAACAGTGAGAATATAGAGTTGAAGTCAGATTAGCAGAATTCATAATTAGAATAGATTCTAAACTTAATTAGTCCATTCTAAGAAGTTAAGACGAACAATGAATGATATTTCGATCAAAATTAATATAAAGGAGTAAGTTTTAGACTACTCAAATTCTGGTACTTAGATACTTATTCTTACTGCTGAGAATATTTTAATAATTAATAAGCTTAGAAATTATTCTTAAAACGTATAAAAAATCAGAATACCATGAATATTAAAACATCAAAGTTCTATGAGATGAATAATTATTAAATAATCAAATATTCATTTCAGAGAACCTACTAGATTCCATCAATTTAGTTTTTCATTGAACTGATTTTATCCAAAATTCTTTAAAAATGGTTAGGCTTAACGTATTGGATAAAAAGATAATTGACAATCGTATTTTAGTACAAACAAACCTAGTTAATAAAATTGATAAATTCGTTAACTGACAGATAACGCACAAGCTAAACCACAAAATTTTGAAGCACAAGACTTCCATAAGTAGGTAGTACACTACGTACTTATGGAACTGTTGTGCTTCAAAAATCAGCACTAAGGAAGGATTTTTGAAAATACACCCCCTGAAGGCGTTGAATATGAAAGTTTGGTAATACAATCGGGCACATGGTTTTAGTTTAGATAATCTATATGAGTATGACTTTGCAATGTGTTATTGCAAAAGTTATTTAAAATAAAATGAGACAATACTGTCCAATTTTATTTTAAAAGTTTTTATTATATTCTTGTAACAGAACAAATAAAAACAACGACAACTAGCACATCATCGAAGTAAAACAAAACCTTTACTTATTGACTGTTCAAAAAATTTCCTTTAGCGGATATCGAATTCTGTGTGTGAGGGTTAGGGAGCGGGTCCCGGTGGACTCCCGGCGCTGAACCGGCACCGAGCCGGCTCCGGGTGAAAGTTTACACCTGATATCGACAGGTACCGGAATTGTACGAAACGTGTGGACTTGTGCCAACAAAATTTGGTATAGACGGATTTTTACGGAGCCTGCTGTTATAACTTCTTTGCATTTTCGTTTTATTGCATTTTTATGTAGAGTAACATTAAAATATTACAGTAATAGAAAATACCATTGGAAACACAAGGTTCAATACAATAAATTATAGATTTTCAGTATCTACCTCGGATTTATCATCTTTCTCAAGTTCATCTTCGTTTTTTAAAGTTTTTTTGACAAATCCAAAAGCTTGCCATTCTGTTATTTCAATTGCAATATTATGGTGTTTCTTAAATGAATCGTACATAATTATTAGTACAGGCCCAAAATAAATGAACACTGGGCCCAAATATTTCTTTCCAAGTCCCAACATAAACCATCGTTCTTAAATATTTCTAACTCGTCCGATACCGAATACTGAATTTCTGTTGGTATCCTATTTCGTATTCAGCCCGGGAGCGGATTTGATTTTATTATTTATACCGGCGTTAAAATAACAGCATGATGAAAAATATTGTTTTCCAAATAGGAATGTTGAGTCTGTTGGGCATTAAAAATGTGGCGATCGATTTCTGATGAATTTAATAACATAGGCTGCAGCAAAAAATTGATGATTACTATCCAAAGTGTCAGAAAAGATTTATGAATGAAAGCTTGGTAATTATTTCTGTTTGGGTTACGTACCTCAAAAGGAAAAAACTGAACCCTCATAGGATGACTCGTGTGTCTGAGATGGCTTATATTGAAGAGAGGAGAATAATGTTATAGATTTTACGTTTTATGACAGTAATAATAAAGTATTTTCAATAACTGCAAAACAGCCACTGCTTTAGCAATCGCCGGGAATCAAATAGGTGTTTATTTATTTATTTATTTAGGATCTCCAACAAAAGAAGTACACAACACATTGGTGTTAATACACCAACAACATTAAATAAAAAATATTTCTGGAACACAATAATAATAAAATTGCTGCAATACGAGCTCTTTTATTTTATCAGCGTTCACGATTTAAAATATATCAACGTAATTTAAACGTAATAAACAAAAATTCTAACAGGAATCAATTTTCACGTATTCCCCTTAAGACCTAGGCCAAATATTTTTTTGATACACGGATAGCTCATGACCTATCATGAAGTGAGGAGATTAAGAATTATAAATCTAAAATATATAACGTGAAATTTTGCGGATTAAAGCTAGCAATATAATAAACAAAAGATGACTGACAGGACTGGAAATGAGTTGAATCAATCATTATAGGATCTGTCAAATCATTATTTCGCGTATTCACCGAAAGTGAAGTCGGAGCTGTTATAAATCCACATTTTACCAATGAAAGAGGCGAAGCTGGCCTTTCTATGTTCTACGAATATAACCGTGTATATAGCTTATCCCTACACTCCAGTACCGTAAACTATCGTATGATGATGAATCGTTCGTAACCGGACAAGTTAGGCCATGTTCTTGCTACAATGTAAGTTTGGCAGGCCTGAACTTGCTTACATAGCTTGAGTAAGTTACCGTCCACACTGACTTAACTATCGGTTAGTTTATGTTCTGACTATGTGTTGCGAGGTGGATGAGAATCTGTCCGGTGCATTCAGTGGATTTCTGAGAACGGTTCCGACCTTAGATGTGAATATTGTGACATAATATACCGTGGGGCATTACAACCTTCAACTTATAAGCCTGGGTTAGAAGTAAAGGACAAGACTGGTGATACGCCATTAAGGAAAAGATGAATGTTACAAAAAGTGAACTGTGACGTGTTTCCACTTGACGACATACCTACAGTGTGTTAGGTTTAATGAAGGACATAATTTGAGGGTGTGTACCAACTCATGAAAATGAATTTGGCAGATGAAATGCAATACTTGTCATCGACGCGTTAGAAGAAAATACAAAATTAAACCAGCTGTATAATAATGTCTCTTTATCATCTTTGAGGATCAGACATTCAGTATACAGAGTGTTTGGAAGCTGGGTGTAAAGCTTTAAGGAGGTGATAGTTGATACCATTTAGAGCATTTTGAGCCATACATGTCTTAGACGAAATAGATTTTTTAATTTTTCCTTGCTTTTTTTTAATCGCTTAATTTCTGACAGTATATTGCCAGCAGTGCCCCAGTTAAAGTTGGTAGGTATATCATTTTTGTGGTTTGACTGATTTGTACCTAATCTAAAAAAATCTGGAACCTTTTGAGGTCGCAGAAAACTTTTCTCTGAAAATTTAGGTACTTTAAAAAAGTATGTAGTATAAAAAATCATACTTCGTCTAAGACATGTATCACTCAAAATTCTCTAAATAGTGTCACTATAAACCTATTAAGGCTTCGCACCCAGCTTCCAAACACCCTGTATATCCTCTTGCTATTCCGGTTCATTCCCAGAATTAGGACCTATAACAACGAATACCGTGTTTATTTATTACTAATTTCAGTTTTTCAAATGATCGAGATACTTTGCACTAGTTTAATCTTCAAACATTTCGAGTCTCATAATTGACATCTGTTCTTTTATATCATCTAAAAATCCTGAGTACGGTGTTATTATTCAACGAATTTCATAACAAGGCTTGTCAAATAATATTTAAAAGTTACATAATATACCTTTACAGCCACGATAAAATCCGAGGACACCCTGTAAAAAGTTTAACTGCCCGACGTAAAATTTTTCATCAATTCGATTCAAGTTTTATACATTTTGTTCGTGGGTACAAAAAGCAATGTTTTCTAAGAAAAGCGAGATAGGCGCATAAAATAAAATGCACAAAACAATCAACAATCCGCTTTTGGGGGACGCACCTTAGAAGTACAACGACAAAGGAACGTACTGCCACTTGTGAAGCTTCCCTTGCCACAATCAGTCTTTTGTGTAAAATCACCAATTTAACTTTACCGTCAATGTCAAAATCCTTGCTTTCCTTGCTTGCAAGACTGTGTGGGTAATTTTTTCTTTATTTTTGTTTTTTTTTTTTTTCCTTTTTGCAGTTACTTTTAATCATGGTCTGACAGTTTGAGTGCTTTATTCGGCCTACCCAAATGTCCTTTCTTTGGTATTGTTCGTCGAATCGTTGAGCTCCTTAAGTTCTGAGTTGAGCTGCACGATTACTGACAAATGCGTGCACTGACTGGACAGGTCCACTCAATCTGTGTGGTTCTTTCCTCAAAAGACCATCTCAGACACTAATCTACATGGTCTTCATATGATCCAAACAATATGTCTGGACTTTAAAAGAGACTGTGACCTCTGAGTTTGTTTCGGCCTTTCTTCTCAGAGTAGTCAGATAGGAAACGCCGACCTCATCTAGTACTTAAAATATTATTGACGTGTAAAAGTGTTTCTACAAACCTATTTACAGAAAATAAAATCATTTCATTTCATCATCATTTCATTTCATTTCATTTCATCATGACTTGAATAACGTTCAAAATCGCTTGGATGTATGTTTTCGAAGTGTGAGGTTATGTTGGTGTTAGCTAGTATACGTCATATTGCCGGAAGGCGCGAATCAAGAATTTTGCTCGTCGCTTCGCGCCAAAACAAAAGACTCCATCTTGAGGTGTTGTTCAAAGGAAAAGAGGTTTTTTTTTAAGATACACTGTAGAGGATTGGTAATACATGTACTTACATTGTAGGTATGTGTTGTCCTTCCATCCTTTTCCGTATTTTTGATATGCCTATTAAAATCAGTAATTTAATAATAATGATTAAAAAAAAAACTATTTGCCTTCTTATAATAAGCAAGCTTCTTGCATAAGCTTTTTTCCACATTTTTGTTGAGCTTGAAGCAAGGATGCTCATAACTATAGGGCAGTGTAAGGTTAAGTGTGTAGGTTAAGTTTACTAACATAGTTGTAAAGTAATATTGTTACTAATGTAGTTGTACTGTTACTTGTTAATTAAATATTTAAAAAACTTTTTACAAAAAAAGACAACTGGTTTCCAAAAAAAACACTACAAAGTGAATAATAACTTTAATTTCGGAAGTCAGTGGTTTTCATTTCCGTTTATTGCCACCGACTTTCACTTTTTAGTTGTGGTAGGTACCTACCCCACACAAATTCGAATATCACGACCTGCTATGTAAATAACAGTGACTGGAACTTATTAGAACATCATCCACATAATGTTAAGTTGGAAAAATACGTATTATTGAAGCTAACTCAAAAAGTACCCAAGAAAAGTTAATAAATTTTATATGGGACCAACTTTGAGGTATACCCTCCCTAATAAAAAAAGAATCGTTCAAATCGGACTACTCTATAAAAAGATATATGTTGAAAAATGTACGTGTCATTTTGAGAACGTCATCCGTTTTTTTCGTCGGTTAATAAATAAGGTAAACGATATAAGATGGTCATAGCTAGGGACAACAGACGTAAAAAAAAGGAGTGTGACCAGAAAAAACTTTTTATTTACTTACCAACGGTGTCCTAAGCGTGTTCTCAGATCGGTTGGACTCCCCTCTGCTGCGCCACTGGTTAAGAATCCATACCAGTAACTGGTATGGATTCTTACCCAGTGAGTATCAACTGTTGATAAGTGAAGTATTATCTCCTTGTTACTAACACTAGTTATTAAGTTATTTTGTTGATACTAACACTATAAATATGGACTCATGTCTGAAATAAAGAATTTGAGTTAGAATTTCACGGGTAGGTTTAGTAAATAAATTAATATCTAACAAAAGTAGCATTCTCCGATCTGGTTATGTCAACAAACTGGGCAAAATGATCGTAGTGCTATTAAAAATCCCGTTAACCATTGGATTCCATATAAGGGTCATTGGGATACCCATTGTTAGTAAAGTGTAGTTACTTCGTGTGTCACGTATTTACTAGACTACCCTCCATCATATTATTGTTCCTACCCTACTCTTATGACTTACCCACTTGCATTTCGAGGCTATTAAGCTAATTATACAAATTACGATATTTGGTGTTTTATTTAGAGATATTATTATACTTACAAAACTCAAAGTCAAAACGTTTTTTTTACAAACTAAGTTTATAAAGTATTGATCTTATATTGTAAAGTCTGGAAAATTTTATTCACAAAAACTTCAACATAAACTATTATTCATTCAATCAAAGTCACCTTAAAACACCTGGTGAAACAAATATAAACCTATCCCTGACTCTAATAATCACAAAACGAAATAAAGACCTTAATGCATAAGTAATAACTTAACTAACTTAGATTACGAAGTTATTACCTGCCACAACTTAGATAATAAGGTGCAGCTAATTACTAAACTACATCCTTATAAGCTAACGAGGTAGACTGGCTTCAACGTGTCGTTCAGAATCTATATACATAAATATCGTGGTGTATCCGAATCACCCCCATGTATTTTCCGCGATTTTTCTTAGTTTTCGAGTTTGATTTTTTTTCCGCCCATATATTTTTGCCCACTATCCTTTTTGTTGACATGATTTTTTGCGTCTGCCGATGAGAAATATGTGAAAGTATAGAGTTTGAATTCCTGAACAGTTTTGTCTTCAGTAATACTTTTATAGGAAGTCAGGAATTAAAGATATTCCAGTTGAAAGTTCAATCGTTCTAGCAGTGTGTATTGGGAAGTTGGGAACTACCATCTGCTTTGAGTAAATGTTTTATAATGGTGCCGATTCCCTTGTTCACAAACTAAACTAAATTTAAGTTCAGTGGATCTTTTTCTTTCTATTTCATTAAGAAAAGGATAGAAGATACATTTTAGTTTAGTCCTGTCAAATCTGTCACTACTCCATACAAGTTTAGACGTGATTAAAAACTTGCCTACTAAAATTACGTCAATTTACGTCAGGCGCTGATTATTTTGACAGGACTAAACTAAAATATATCTTCTGTCCTTTTCTTAATGAAATAGAAAGAAAAAGATGCACTGAACTTAAATTTAGTTTAGTTTGTGAACAAGGGAATCGGCTCCAATGTTTCTGGTAGTTTAATAATGTCCCGGTTCAAAGGAACATTTCTGTATTCCATTAAAAATGAAGTCGGTAGCTAGTTAAGATCGGTCGCACCAAAAATACTTATTAAATATAATATAAATATAAATACTTATTCCACATAGTTATGGTGGATGCTGTTTGACCATTAACCCACAAAACGAAAACCCTGTTGGTGTGAAAACTGCTTTTCTATGAGCCTGATCTTAGAAAATATTGAGAAACTTACTAAACTAGATAAGAAATTGTATAACACAACTATCCACAATGACAAATGCATTACTTTTCCAAATATGAACGAAGATACGATTTAAAATATTATTTGTATTTATTGAACAAACCGAAAACTAACGCAAACCACTTAACCATTAAAAAGCCACATCAACGAACTATCATTCGCAAACGATACGAAAAAAATAGCGCTTACCTTAAAATCACTTTGCAATCAAATTAAGTGTTGCCAAACACGGCTCTCAACGCTTCGACCTTATCTATTATTCAAGTATACCGCCACACACCTCGACAGCCACTACGTAGGCAATTTAACGTGAATAATTTAAAACAGTCGAATTTCGAAGTTCACTCAAAGTCGAAACGGTCATTTACAATTTAGTAGCATTATAGACGTGGAACCCTGTGGGGTTAAAACTGGGATGTTGGATCTCGGTCTGAGTGAACGAGTGAATAATGAATGAGTGTACGGTGCGAACGAGAATGTCAACGTACTGTGGAAATAGCGCGGAAAAATTACGATTTTAGTTAGGCTCTTGATTTTGTGACAAATCTTGCTTTTTAGGGTTCGTTGTCGTAGTTTCGCCATGTCCATCTGTCTGTCTGTCTGTCCCGGGCTTAGCGCAGAGACTGTTAGTACTAGAAAGCTATAATTTGGCACAAGTGTACATATTAATTACACCGGCAAAATGGTAAAATAAAATCATGAAAAATGTAAGGTCGTTCAAAAATATTGTGAGTTTGTTACAACCATTTTAACCGAACTATTAAGCTTTAAAGTGCTAATTTTTGTTAGAGTCAAGTGTCCCGGGCCCTGCCAGCTTAATGGTAAGTTCTGGATATGTGGAAAAATTCACATTATAATATTTATGTATAATATGCTTTAACTTTATTCCTTCGTCGTCATTCCCTCAATGCTGAGGATCGCGACCACATACGACGGGTCTCCGAGCAATGTGGTCTTCTGCAGTTTGGACTGCTCGGTAAATGCTGCCTCCAACAGCCTTCTTGATCCGCCACCCGGCCCAGTATCACAAGCCTTTCCAGACCACGCTTAGGTGAACGCATAATATGTCCGAAAAAGCAGAGGACACGCTCCTGGCATATTGTAGTTAGCCGCTAAGTGATGTTGAGTGCCCTTTACCAAATAGTACCGCAAATTAGGCGTACACTACAAATCTCAGATCAAAATGGAAATAATCAGTTTACATCAAACCTGGGACGTAAATACCTTGACAAAAGGGATTGTTAGGCCGATTCCACATGAACGACTTTTAGTTATACATCCGATAATCGTTGGAGAAACAAGTTTGATAAGAAGTCTGTTGTTCGAACAAGCACATTCACATATACATATACTATGCCCTGGAATAATAACATAGAACATTTAAAAGTGTTCAATCAATGCATGATGTCTGCGAGTGTCATCAGTGCGGGCTAGCTAAGTAATAACAGCCACACGAGTCGACCCATCAGGTTAAACTACGCTTGCCGGGGTTGGTCCGTGGATGGGTCCATCTTTACATATCGAGACTCCTCCGTGCTTCGGAAAGCACGTTAAGCCGTTGGTCCCGGCTGTTATTCGTAGATCTTTGACAGTCGTTACGGGTCATCAGAAGTCCGTAAGTCTGACAACCAGTCTTACTAAGGGGTATCGTATTACCCAGTTACTGGGTTGTGGAGGTCACGTAGGCAATCGCACCATGTAAAATACTGGTATTCAGCTGCATCCGGTTAGACTGGAAGCGGACCCCCACATAGTTGGGAAAAGCCTAGGCAGATTGATTGATTGAGTGACATCAGTGAGGGCTGTGAGTTCAACTATTGCTGCATAAGATGACATAAGGCTGAGGTTTTAAGCTTTACTATTTGTAAATGCTTTAACCCGCGAAAAGCGTTTTTTTTTAGATATTTAGTTCGTATTATTTACGGCACCTATTTATATATTTTATTTTTATATTTATTTATTTATATATTTATCCGAATATCAAAAAATATTTGGCCTAGGTCTTAAGGGGGAAGACTGAAAATTGATTCACTGTCACAATGTATATTAGATGTCATTTGTGGCAAAAAATCGGTTACCGATTATTATGTCTTGTTTGTATCGAACCTATGCCTCTAATCATTTAATACAATTTGTCTATGGTCTGAGCTGCGACGACACGACTCAGTACAAAGAGCTACATCTCGACTCTCGAGGTCCAGGCAATGTACTTTACCTTGGAAATGTTATTAAATTTATAATACTAGTTGCTCGTTTGATCTAAAATATTCTATATCAAACGCAGAAATAAATAACAAGCGATGATTTATACTTAAATGTGGCAATGAAATAGCTGAAAACCTGAACATTATAAAAAACTTTTACCATCATTTACTTACATCAAATCTACTATACTATACTATATCCTGAATCAAATATACTATATCCTGAACTAATAACAAAGAATAGTTTGATGTTCAATTAACGATTATGTTAACTCTGTAGGACAGCAGTGGTAAAAAAAAATCTGTAGCAGATTTTTTTTCGTCGCAGAAAAAAATGTTCCTAAATAAACAATTGAAAGAATTGTTCCCATGAACAATGACCCCTATGAAGTTTTCAGTTATTTCAATCACCTACACCTTGTATTTATTGCCTTTTAGTATAAATCGTCGGACGTTATTTGAATGAACGGACGAAAATGCAAGACGAGCTTCTAATAAAATATTTATTAAAGAAAATATTAGAGTACGCACTCAATTCTATTGCTGTCATCCGACAATGGCGGCGGGCCCGCCAGTGCGCCGCTGCGCTGCCATGCGCGTGTACATTATTTCTGCTATAGCTAAATACAAAATGTTTTTTTTTCATCCCATAACTCTAGGGTTATATCCTAAAAAGAATACAAAAAAAATCCTTGAATATGTGGTCCAAAAATGCATAGTTTCGAAGATAACATAACACTATACTCCCGATATCTAAGTTTCATTGATAAGTACGAGTAAATAATTTTCATTCATACCAATTATTCATATTTAAAGCTAAGAAAATGCGACGTTGTCATATTTCACGTAGGGATGTTTTACATTAATAATCGCGACTTTGTCGAATTATTTTGCATGAAATATCATTTTTTTTTATAAATTGATATGATATTTATTCTTTGTAATGGTCTCATTCATACCTAAAACGACCTTGAATGTGCTCGCCCCCTATTAAATTGGACTTAAATGTGGTAGGTATGGCTAAAGGTCTGGCTCTACTTATCCCTTCGAGGATAACAGGCGTGATGTTATGTATGTGTTGTGACAGCCAGGACCAACGGCCTAACGTACTTTCCGGGGCACGGAGGGGTCGAGATATTATGTAATGGATGTAGTCACCCATTCACGAACCGATCGCGGCAAGCTTTGATCAACCCGTGCGGCTACAAAAAAACGCTTATCTAGAATAATTGTGTAATATGCAAACAATTAATATACAGGATGTAAGGGACAGCCCACCGCAAACTTTCAGGGTCCATTCAACTCCTTATTTTGAATCATATTCCACCGGAAAAAATCTCAGGTTTCTTTTTTGTCATTTTTTCTGTTACAAAGTTACATTATCTCAAAATAAAAAGTCATTTATTCAAACTAGGCTGAGAATCAGCACTTTTCGAACGTCAAAATTACATAGGACAGTCCCCCAAAACGCCCGCCCTTCACCACTTCCTAGTGATTTAGCTGGGAAGAAGAAGTGGCGCAACAAACTCCCCAGCAGCACAGCTGTCTGATCAGTTAGAAAAATATGAATCTATACAATAGTATCCAAAGTATCTGTACACAGTACTCAATTTATGTAAATGCAACATTCTGTATAGAAAAGCATAAATATATTAACGAAGTTACAATTATATTGAACAGAGAGTTCTGAACGAGCATCAAATTCGCCATTAGCAGAATATTCGATTCCATTTTACAATTCAGCTGGTTGTAAATTGGCATGGCGGCTCGCTATAATTTGTGAAATATTTGCTAAAATGGTCGCTGACTTTAGTCTGTTTCTACGATAGATTTAATGCAATTTTCATCGCATTTCTGGTAGTTTCCTAATAATAAATGGCATGTATTTTATTCTAAACAAGTACAACTATTCGGGCTAAAGCCGCGTCCAGACTAGCTGTAGATATTAACAATAGGTACACATCTCTGTTTGAGGCTTGGTTTTTAGGGGTATGAGGAACAGGGTGGATGTCGGATAGTTTTATATACAGTGTGATTCTTCATAATGTGCACATATCGAAATGGGGGAATCTATGCTTAATTTTATCGACGGAAAAAATAAAAAAATAAATCTAAATACATTTTTTTTTCCATTTGTTTTTTATTAAAAAAATTCGTCTTATTGAATTTTTTTTACGATCATTGTAAAAATTGATTAAAAAAACAGATTTTTGGACGAAATACCTGTTTATTTTCAATTGAGGGTTTTTTGGGTTTAATTGGGAGGGGTTTTGCCCACAATTTTCATTTTATAAGAACACTTAGTTACTACCAATCATTATGGAGTTGAGTTTGTTTCATCGCGATAGATCATTTAAAAGTTACACCGTTTTTTTACATTGGGGTAAAAAAAAAAAACATATATAAACATATATAAAAAATAGACATCACTCCCCTCCGGAGATCGGAGGTCGATAGTGGGCTGAGTTTTGTATCTTGCGATGCTTGTCAGTGCCAGTGAGTTGGAACCGGGTGCCGCATAGTTCACAGTGGGTCGGAACTGTCTGTGGTGATTCCCCAGTGAGTCGGGGTGGCGCTGTGTTGTGATCCAGTGCGGCGGATGTGGTACAGCGCCGGGTTGTGGCTGACTGCTTGCGTCGACCAGGAGAGGGTTGAAGAGCTCTGCTTGTGAACCGGCCGAAGGTGCAGGTGCTGTGCCAAGGTCGCTGATGAGGCTGAGGGTGATGACCAGGAATGCGCGTTCGCTGCATGCTGGTGGTCAGGATACCCGTTGAAGCCGTGGGTGCTGGCTGGCTGTGTGACTCGCCTCACGAAAGCTTGCGGGAATGATGTTGATGACGTCACGCTGAAGTAGTTGCACGAAGGCTGCGTTGACGTTCATACTCCGGGTCACCAATTTAGGGGTATGAGGAACAGGGTGTAAAGTTCACTCATACTCTATAGAAAAGGGAGGATCCTCCGACCAGACGGGTGTTGTGTCTGGCGGGCAATTGCCCAAGGATTGATGTCGGATTGTCTTATACGAGATATGTTAATCGCTCGGTAAACTCTTATACCGCGATGTAGGATTTGTGACGTCAGGTCTTTGGTGCGTAGCTCGTATGTGGCGGTGTAGATGCCGCCACAGGTTTGAGTTTCGATTTAACTGAATAATGAGGATAGATTGGTTAAGTTCCGTTCTGGTGTACATAATAAAGAGTATTCTATTCTATTCTATTCTATTCTATTCTATTCTATTCTATGCTCAAGTAGGTAGGTACTGATTCTATACTTAAACAGTGATCGACTGGTTGAAGATCAAATGGGACTTGAGGAACGTTCTGTAATACGGAACTTAGTGTTCTGATAGAATTCATTACGATATAAGCACGCTGTGCTGAGTACCCACAATAAGAACACAAAAATTAATACCTAGGTTACTTTAAGAAACTAGTACATATTTGTCAATAAAGTATTCCTCTTAAATGCTCTCAATCATCACGATTAATCTATACTTATAATAAATCTGTAGAAGTGAAAATTCTGTACATTGGAAATATCAAAAAAATAAATGGCAGGGGGTGTTACTAGAAAAAATGTGATTAAAATTTTTTTTGTCTGTCTTTCTGTCTGACTGTCTGTTTGTTCAGGCATCACGCAAAAACTACCGGTTCGATTACGATGAAACTTGGTATAATTATTCTTTAATATCCTGGGCACCACACTGGGTAGTTTTTATCCCGGAAAAGTATCCTATCCTACTATCTATATCTATACCTATTAATAAAAAGTCAAGTCCTGACCGACTGACTCATCAACGCCCAGCCCAAACCCTTGGACCTAGAAAGCTGAAATTTTGCACAGAGGTTCCCTTTATAATGAAGGCAAGGAATAAGGAAGCATTTTTTGAAATTCAACCCCTAAGGGGGTCAAATAGGGGATGAAAGTTTGTATGAAAAATCTTATTCCTTGAGGTAATAAACATGAAACTTCGCACAAATAGTTATCTAAATAAATTATAAAGTTTGTAGTTTTTGTTTTTCTAAATTACCCCCTATAGGGGGTTGGGGGGTGTCAAAGTTTGTATGGAAGAATTTTAACGTGCTGTTCGATTAACTCGAAACTCAATATTTATACTTAAAACCCATGGGGATGTATGGGGTAATTTCCGACACTCACGCGGGCGAAGCCGCGGGCAGCAGCTAATTTATAATAATTATGTTGACTGAATAAATAAACCTCGTAATCGGAAGCGAATTCTGAAATTGTTTAAGAAAAAAATCTCAAGTTTCAAAACGCTAACATGATTTAGTACTTATGTTGCTTGTAATATTGTTCTATGTTAAATCACAGTACAGATATATTCAGTATGCCAATTTCGAACAGTTTTAAAATTAATACAATGTCTTAACGAAAATATGGTACAGAGCATGGATTATTTCCTAAATAGGAACAAAAAGTACTTTTTGCTAAGACTTATGAAAATTGCTTGTATGTTTGTATTATAGAAGTATTTTTACTTCATAAATACAAATCTACAGGCAATTTAGAGACCGAGGACTGGTCGAGTTCCTGGCTGAGGGCTCCGATCCCGCATGAATACGTCCCGGAAGGCCACGATTTCTAATTATTTTGGTAAAGTCGATTAAGTCAATCTTGCTTAAAAGTATCATCATCACAATTTTTTAATACTTGCTATACTACTTTACTTAACATCAAGAATAAATTGTAAGTTCTAGATCATGGTTAAAATATTCGTATATATTAATACAATATTATAGTATCCTAGAGTAATCTCAGGTTTGAATTATCGAAGTTATTAGTTTATCAACAAATAGTTCTACATTTTACAAAATTTTAAATTTTGAAATCACTTACGTCCTTAAGTATCCACGTATTTTCCATATTTGGAACCACTATATGCACATGCACATATATACCTTTGAAACAATTTTTATGTCGACGGTACAAGCTGAATACAATTGATTTGTTTTTATCTGTTTATTACGGACGCTTTTATCATACACGACTTTCTAAATTTTTTAGACTTGTATATAATTTTATCATGAATGATGTTACCAATTTTTTTACTTAAAAGTGTGTCCGTGGAGTTTCTTACCTATTCTTCTCCATAGGTACCTACTACGCTTTCGAATGAGATCTAGCGTCATATTTCTGACTAACCGACTCCTTGACAATTCAAAAGTAATAATAGTTAGTTTTTAATTGAAATAAATGTTTTGAGTTTGAGTTTGAGCAGCCATACACAGAAACTGGTACTTTTGCAAATATCTGCATAGTAACATCTTCTTTATTACTCTCAATACTAAGCAAAGTTCAGTATAAACATAAAAACTTTGTTATTAAGATCATAAAAGTACATGGTGTTGGTTATACTTATAAAATGTAGTAGCTCCTACATTTTCACTGCTAAGCCCAGGCGTCCGAATGACCTCTACAATAAGCAGTAGTCACTTCTGTAGCGGCCATTAAGGCCTGGCATTTATCATTGTCATTTCATAGCCCTTGGCTAAATAATAACAGCCGCACGGGTCGATCAAAAGTTAAGCATAAGTTAAGAGTCGTCTCCGACATAATATAATTATGTATATTAAAGGTACACAAATCTTTGGATTTATATTTTTTAATAGATACTTTGTTAATAATAATTTATAATATACAAAAATATGTTGAATGGGTAATTTGTCTATGAAAAGAAATTTACGAGAAAACTTATACAACATCCGATGTAAAAATTTAAGTTACGTTTTTGGTTTCCGAGCGAGCGAATCGGTTACAATCAGCTTTTAGGTTCGCGTCCACTAATTACGTAAACAACACGTGAATATTATGTAATAAAGATAAACCCAAGTTATCCAGGTATAAAATAGTCCAAGTTTAAAAAAAAAACAACATGTATGTTAACATTATTCTAAGCACTGATAACTACAAGTGAGTCAGTTCACGGTTTAAAATGCAAGCTGGCGGGACCTCAGACTGTCTGGATAATTTATATCACAGGCAAAACATCGAAATGAGCTCATCGGTGTGGATAAAAAAAAAAACGGTGTCGCAATCCACGTCCCCCAAACGGCTCGCATCGCATCGGATCGGAACGGATTTTAAAATCTTTAATGAATATTAAATTTTGTGCACAGTATTTAAAGTCTATATTACCAAACCACGCATAGCAGCTTGACAGCGGGTGTCTTCCGCGACGCGTGATTGTAGCCGAAAGAATGCGGCGACGCGCGATCGGCTCCGTTCGCCTGTCATCCTATGCTATCGGATCCTTTCGAAATTATAATGTGTTTTTTTCACAGAAAAAGTCGCCGAAAATTGGACTTTCCGATTATGCTTTATTCGAGCCAGCTGCAGTCGTGACGCTAATATGCCCGAAATCATTTTTGAACACTAATGGCATAAGAATATCTTTTAAATAAAATCCAATAGCATGATAATGAAATTTATTTTTAGGAGTTTTATTTAATTTTGAATATGTATACCTCAAAAAAAAACAACATGGGGTGTCCTTTAATTATTTCTTTTGCTGAAATATATCTATGTTTATACCAAGTATTAAAACTGTGATGATTATTGGTCTGGTTCTTTCTCCTCTTGTACCTGTTTTGTTGGCTTCTTGTATATCTCTTGTATCTATCTTTACAGTAAAGCTCATCTAGGAAACAATATTTTTTCTTGGTTTTCCTGTTTATCCTTGTCTTTGTAAATTCTCGTCCAATAAGCAATTCATATTTTGTGTGACATGCTCTGCCACTTTTTCTCCGCTTTTTTGTTCATCTAGTTGATTTTGGATTTTACAGAGTACACCCAAGATTTCTTCCAAGTTATTTCTTGTTAAATTAAATATTGGAATCAGAATCAGAATCTTTATTTGTTAAACATTAATTTCGTTGCCAGAATTTGCTGATATACTTCACATCCTTTGTTATTAGCAGGGTGGCTTCCAAGACACAAGGCGCATTTAGCTGGACTATTGTGGTATTTTTTGGGACAGTCTGCTGTGTTTAAAGCAAATTAGCACATTTGACACATGTATATAGCTATAGAGATTTAGTTTTGGTATTACCATATTGTGGACCTTTCGTGCGTTGAACTTTTTCGTTTTCTAGGATCTTTGATTGTCTCAATTATTGTTTTATAGGTACATATTATGTAGCTATAACACAATAATTGATGGTTCGTAAGTCTTTAACAGCTTTTCTGTTAGCACGTGGCTGAATTTTGTCAAGGAAGGTTCATGGCCATGGTGTTTTATTTGATGCAGTACGGGTAGGTATGCATTATTTCGCCTGTTACTATTTTACTAGATTTTTCGATTTCTTCTATTATGGCATAAATGAGGTGTTTTTAACAACAATGCTGTGGCATTTCTCCTGTTATGGTGTAAAGGTGTGTGCAATAAGTCCTTTATGACGTACTAGGTTCATTCGTTTTTTGTTTATGTCTACTGTGGTGCATGTAACACATAACTGATATTTGGTTATAATTTTGAAAGCATATTAGTCTCTACGTTCTAATGCTCTTTCAACGGCTTCTGTCAATTTATTTATATCATCTTTACGATACAGTAGAGGTGTTGCTCCAGACCGTCCGGGGGTCACGTACCGTCCGATGGACTGATTAAGACGGGGTCTTCTATGTCTATGTTAGGGGTTCTGGTTTCCGCACTTAGTCCTATTTTGTATCATTGTGCTACTTGGAAGCGGGCGTTGTTGTAGTCCAGTCCCCCGAGGTGACCTTATTTGACAACATTTTTTTTTTACCGTACAAAGGGTAATTGGCATCTCCCACATTCTTTGAATACAAACTTTTGTAACTCGCATATGTAAAAACCATTGGAAGATGAATAGTATGCAAATTTGCGTATTTCATTGCCTTAAAAGGATCTATACCCTTAAAAGTTCTCCCGTAAGCCACTACGCTATATTTTAATTCTGCTCCGAATGTGATTTCGACGTAGAATTGTATTTGTATAAATTGTACTCCGGAGAAGCACATGCTATCGTTGCCGACGCCCGAGCAATATCTTGTCAGGCGCAGTTTCGGTGTCTTATTCATTACCTTGGACTTATAGTCGGCTCTGAGGATTACGCAGCTGTATTCAACATCCGCGATTATTGTTAACTGAAAAAAAAAAACAAGTCAAAGATAAAGTACCGCGCCATTCGAAAATAATTATGTGTGCATAATATAATAGTATATTATGATACGAGGGTGCTATGTTGGTCCTTAAACTCGAGGCGGTATTATTAGAAGCAGAGTGTGTAATGATAAAAGCACAGGCGTTTCATACGACGTTTTTCAACACACTTGCGAGGAATATAACAGAATTGTTGTAAGAACTTATGCTCCTATAACGTAATTGTAGAGATGATACATTTACATTTATAATGTGCAACTGACCTTTATTGCCTATTGACTATGCGGAGCTTGTTTTAAAAACTTTTCAACGTCGGTTGGAGACAATACTTTAAATTTCATATTTTTGATAATAAGTAACCGCACAACAAAAACGTTAACAAATATTTATGGAAAATGGCGCGCTGGTTTTGCTTTTCCCGCGCGTCGCCTAAGCGATGCACGCGCGGCAAAAAGGTAAGGGCCTGTAAAAGGGGTAGTGACAAAACCGCTAAACGTATAAAAAATATAATAAACACAAAATAATGTTTTAAATAAGAAAATTAAGGTTAATATGTAGGCAAAAATACATAATTTGATGATTATTATTTACGCAGTAGGAATAAAAAGGCTTGAAGCCTCTTTGATTAGATTAAAAAAAGCGCACATATCTGCTCGGGTGAAAATAGAGAATACTCATTGAATAGTTAGTTTATACTAATTCCATGTATAGTAAATATGAATTCCATGCTGCTATGATGGTATATACTAATTCCATGCTGCCATGATAGTACTTACTAATTCCATACTGCCAAGTCTTACTTCAACTTATAATTATTTAACTGTGACGCATATTACCGCCCTAGTGCAGTAATATAAAGTAAAAAGCACGAGTGTTTAATACACTGAAGTTTGGGCCTAAAACCGGTTCCATAAGAGCCACTTTACGAGCAAGTGTGTTGAAAAAACATGCTTGGAAATTCGAGCATGATTTTGATAGCCTTCTTCAAGATAAATCGAAATTGCTGTACTGGTCGAATATATGCGAGCGCCTGGCCGGCAATGTTTGTATGAAAATCCGTATCTGTCGTGTTTAGCGGCCAAATATTTTACTATGAAAACTCATATCGGTCGTGTTATTTAAAAAAATAGAACGATTTTTTTACTTCGGCACCTGGCCACAACCAGGCGGTGATGGACTCACGTATGTGTTTTCACGATCGTCCATCTATGCCCTTGTTGCAAGCCTTGACATTAATGTAATTTTATTTCAGACCTATAACGTCCATTTGGTTAGTATGCACACGACTTAGAAACAAGGTGCTTACATCCACCAGATAAACAACAGTAACTATTTGGCGGTAGCGTGCCTGTGCCTCGCGGTAGCGCCGGCCCTGGGGTAGAGCGAGAAGATCGGTCAAATCGGAAAAATAATTTCCAGCACAAAAAAAATTTGATGGCGCCTTTTGAGAGACCAGTGTTGCCAGATCAGATAGCACTAAAAACTTTCTTAATGTAAATTAAGCAGGAGTATACTAAAGCAACTTATTTTTATTTTTATTCTTACTGAATAATTAGAAATTCGTGTTGATATAATTGCAATAAAAGTAAATTTTTGAAGGTATTATTATTAATATTTAACATGAACCGAAGTAGAATTTACGCGAAGTTTAACCATCGATCAACACCGAAAAACCTGTTCACGATTCGAAGTTGGGGAAACAATTTATATAAATAAATAAATGAAGCGTATCCAAAGTCGCAGAATGGGGCAGTCCCACCTATCTGCTGTACCTAGTGTTAAGGATACTGTTGGGACTAATGACTTGGTATACCCAAGTCAATACACGTCACTATCCTGCTTCTGATATATCTACTGGTGATGCCGGACCCGTTACCCGGCTAGTGTGAATCCAACTTAAGGTGGATGCTCAAAGGTAGCCCGCAAAATTCAAATTTTCTTACGTTTTTTGCATTTTGCAGGTCAGTATTAGGTTGTATGTTGATCTACAAATGATTCGTGACCGTATCAGATAATTATTTATTTATAGAATTATAGTCATAAAAACAATCAATCTAACTCTTGAAGTTCATTATGATCCTATTGAATGACTATTTCATGAAAACATGACATTTGAGGATTAACTTATGGAGTTGTAATTCTGATTCTAATGATTATAATTCTGTAAAACCATGTTTGTTATGGTCGTGAATCATATTTTAATCAACATATAACCTGACACTGACCTGCAAATTGCAAAATAAGTAAGAAAATTTGAATTTCGCGGGCTACCTTGGAGCATCCACCTTAACGCTCTCCTGGATACACAAAATTTATGATTTGAAAGTCGAAGATTGAAAGACAATCTGTCTGACTGCCAAAATTGATGAGGTTTTATATATAGTATAACTTACGTTAGAATAATATTTGCCCATAGGAGAAATAGGATAGTTGTGGCTAAGGACTTCGGTCGACTCTCTGTAAAGTTCTCGTGTGAGCTCTCCGTCGTCGCAAGGACCAAACCTTTGAATATTGGATAGTGCTGAAAACAATATTTTTATTTATTCATTAACTTTGTTACGTGGGTAGGTAAGTATTTCTGTGTGTTCAATAGATTCGTCGAAGATTGACACTGGTATTCTTTTGCTACATATTCATGTAAGTTATAACATTGAAAGGCTCGACAAGAAGATTCCAAAAATATAAGGAAAAATTCTAAAATCCCTCCCGGAAAAAACGACAACAAAGTTACGACTTGTAAATTCAATCATTTAAGTAGTTTTTTTCATTGTGTCCGTCTGTAAAGAGCTTAGTTGAGTCTCTTTGAGTTAGTGTAGTGTCAAAAGTGTAGAAATAATAATGATAAAGACACACGTATTATTATATCAGACTCTAAGAAAGTGGAACAGATTTTTACAAAGTGCAATCAACATTATACTACGTTTTAAAATAATTACCACGTAAAAATTTAAGTTAGATTAAAATTCTTTACTAGTCTTATAGGTTAGATTGTAATTGATTATTAAAAACCTGTTTCTTTTTAATAAATAATATAAAAACAAATAAAAATTTTACATCTCACATCTTCTCAACACGACGTAGTTTGGCGCTATTTTGGTGATGGTAGGTCTTCCGATCCTCGCAACGCTGCTCTTTATCCACTCGTGGTACATACCATAGTCTAGGAACCTGGCAGGGGCCTCACAACCGGGCCCGTACACGCCGAAGCCCATCTGAAAACCACCAGTCATTACCAAAAATCAGTTTGGATGCAAAAATTCGAAGATGAAGATCACGATAGACCATTCGTTCAAATGGTGGAGGGCGATGTCTTAGAGATGATTATCCATACTTCCATACTTACTCAATCTAGGCTAGAGATGCACAGACCGCGGCCCTCAGGCCGCATGCGGCCCCCCGGCAATATGCCAGTGGCCCGCCAGCAAAAATATTCCAATCAATCAATCAATCAATCATTTATTTTGTTGATTCCCTCGTACATTTGAAGGAAAAATATTGTTGAGGCTTACAAATAATATAAATTTGAATCGCGCGCTTTACTAAGTGCGCTAGCTGTGCGGTGCATGATGCCTATTCGCAAGATTGTAAGCACAATACGCTTCAAACTAGTATATTATTTTTTTAATTACATATCTGGCTATTTTTATGTTTTTAACTTGTGCTGATGGCCTGCCATTCGTTCATCATTTTCCAAGTTGCCCATGGTCTCAATAAGTCTGTGCATCCCTGATCTATACTAATATTCCCTTAGGTGCATGATTTTTTAATTTTGGTTTAAAAAAATATATGTGCTAAAGAATAAGCTAAATTATCAAGGAAAAATGTTAAAAAAAATCCTATTGCTTTTATTGGTATTATTATTAATTAATAACAGTCATTATCGTTTTTGATAATCTATGCATTAGGCACTGCATTTTTGTATGAAATAAGATTAACGAGTTTTCTAGTGAAATATCAATTTATTAATGTAAATATAAAATAAAATAACATAGAAACGATTTACATGTGAAATAGCTGAAAGCAGTTGTTCTTTCTGTTGTCGCAAAGAGAAACATTGCATTTTGCACACATGACTGAAGTAAGTTTCTTACATGTCGAGTATTTGCATTGATTCCTTTTTTCGTGGTATGTTTTGTCATGACCAACACTATCCTTGCGCACTTCTTGAGGGGGTAATATTTGGGCACCAACTCTCTGCTTCTTCTGGGTAGCACTTGGTGGTCTGTTGAGACTTGGTCGACCTCTTTTATTTTCAGACATGGCACCATACCGGCACATTGTGTCCGCCAATTCGGTTCTATAATCGACTAACTTCATAATATTTTTGGGATTGGTGTTTTTCTTCGTCATAACTTTTTTGTATAGTACCCAACTGTTTATGACAGCCATATCCAGCATGTGATGAAATAGTCTACTAGTCCATTTTTTCGATTTCATTCGTATTCTATACCTGCCTAAGTAACTATCCATGGTATCAACACCGCCCATGCTGCTATTATATTCGCGTATTGCTTTAGGACAAGATATGGCTACGCTGGTTTTCTGCCTCTTGTCATAACGGGTGATAGTGCCCACAGGTTCCGCACCAACATACGTAGACAACAGCAAGACCTGTTTGTTGTCTTTCCAGCTTATAGCTGAAAAATCAACCCCTTCTAAAGTGGTGACATTTTCTTCATAAGTTCCTCTTGGTACTGATGTTTTGAGTACCTCCTTCTTGTCTGGCAACTTGCATGCTTTTCCTAATCTGTTTCTCTGCACTGTCCCCAAACAATAAATTCCTTCCTTGTATAGATAATGAAATAGTGACAAGTTGGTGTAAAAGTTGTCAAAGATGACTATATGGTTCACTTGCCTCGGTACAGGTCGAAGCAAGCGTACTACAGTATTCGATACAGCTCCCAAATCTGGTTCATTAGGTTTCCTTTCAAGATTGTGTGTCCCAGAGTATATTTCGAAAGAATAAGCATAGCCCATGACACAACAAAGTACGTAAAACTTGAATCCCCATTTGTGGGGCTTATTAGGCAGATATTGCTTCATAAAATGGGACAGTTTAGTGGAACACATCTGTTCATCTAGTGAAAGACGGTGATCAAAAGGAACAGACTTGAATCTGAGATTGAGGTGGTCAACTACTGGCCTTATCTTATGTAATCTGTCATGGTTAGGGTGCTCAGGAGAAAGGTGTAAGCTGTTATCATTGAAATGAAGTATTTGTCTAATTTTTTCAAATCTATTTACAGTCATTGTGTTGGCTATTGGGTGAAATCGTACATTTCCTGCCCAATACGACCGTATACTTGGGTAGTGATATACAGAAGTATAAATCAAAACACCTATGTATTTTCGAAGCTCGAGCAGAGTAACTGGGTCGGAAAAATTGGGATTGTTCTGTATGGCATATTTATTGCTCTCATCAACGATGACTTCTAGTAGGCTTTGTTCAAAAAAATATGTAAAAAACTGGTAAGGTGTAGTCAAATTCATAATATTTTCAGGGTAATCTGTCACACCTTGAAAGTCAAAAGCTCTGTCAACCATGGCCATATCCTTTTTTTTCCAAACTAAATTACGAGCGGTCGTATAGTTGATGGACGGATTTTCAGGCACAGAGTTAGGCAAAACTGGTGCCTCAGAATCTAAATTAATTTCATTTGATTCTGGCGCTTCCTCTAGTATTTCCTCATTATCCTCAAGGTCTGCAACCACCTCACCCACATTATCGTAATAATCAATAGAGTCCTCGTCAACACCACCTTCATCCTCTGATACATCCCCATTTTCCAGCTGCCATAAAAGTTGTTCAATGCGATTTTCATCCATGACCAGGCTTCGTAATCTAAAAGCAACAAAAAAACCCATGCATAACCACAACCAAAGCATAAAAACACGGTGCAATTTGCTTCCAAAACAAAACGGCCAAACTACGTATTATATTATAAACACAACTTTTTTTTTAGCAGGAATGCATGCATTATCATTTTTGATAACAAAGTAAAAAAGCAAAATTAGTACTAGATATCAAAGATTAGTCAAAAAAATTGTAGTTTTTATTATAATAATGATCCTTACCTTGCTAAATATATTTTCTTTCGCGGGAAAAATACGCAATTTATAAATATGTAACAAGATGAAACTTTCGAAAACAGTCACTTCATGAACTCTGTGGCGGCAATGTCAGAAATGTCAGATTTCAACCAATGATGTGCAAGCTAGCTTTTTTTTGTTTGATGTATTGAAAGATGACAGATTATGATACGTTTAGAAACGTTATCCCTTAACAAATAATGTTGCGTTCATAAGTTACGGTCAAGTAAATTTCTGTTATCAATTTTGATAGACTATGCACTTAAGGGTAGAGGCAAAATATGTCAAGATGTCCAGCCATGGCCATGGATTGTCTTTCCTATAGAAGGTTTTCATGACTTTGAGGTTATGTGCATGTGCTGGGCTCACTAGTCTTTACCCATTATCAAGTCTTTTACCGGTGCTAGGCTGACCTAGGTGGCAGACCTAAAACTTATTATTTCGTACACGCCTGCTACCATGTTAAATATAAAATAAAGAAACAAAATATTTCGGTTATGACACAATACAGACATATTATAAGTGACAACATCAAAAATATCTTCATTTGGTAGTATTTTTCCAATCTGGCCGTTGAAATCACCCATGAGAAAAACTATGGCAGATCAGACCTAATTTATGGCACATTAGTAACTTAACAAAAAAAATCGGTCCCGGGGTTTTTATTTTTTAAGTTTTGTTTTTAAGGTTATTTATTTTATTTTATTATTAGATATAGTATAAGATAGCGTTGTTGACTTTGAACTCGTTGGTTTTATCTAGACATGTGCTTTATATGCCTTTATTCATCATATTTTTATATAATTTAGTTTGCTATGTTGAAAGAGAAAATGTTGATTATTTAATAATAGCGAAATAAATAAATAATTATTATGAAATAGTTTTGTAGAAGTCGTAACTACATTCATTAACACGAAACCAGCAAAATAATTTAAACTCAATTTCCTTAAAATTTACAAAAAGTAAGATGTGCCTTTTTACATGACGAGGGCAGAATAGTTTTTTGGCGTGTAATGAGGGTGTAGTTATTATTTTGTTCTCGAATAAAAAAAAACTACTGGTTTAAATTAAAAACGGGGAATTAATTCAAAATATAGGTCAAATTGACGTGCACCGTGTGTAGCTTTTGTACATGTTCGGTTTGGTTAGGGTATGCCAATATAGACAAGCGGTCATTCTAATTTAGCACACGAACTGACCATGACCTGGTTTAGCAAATATATAATACTTTTTACCCCGGAAGGATGTCCTCTTTGGATAATTTCCGACCACGCGGGCGAAGCCGCGGGCAAAAGTTCGTTGTGAAATAAAGCATTGGTAAGGCGTGTAACAGTCCTTAAAAATACTAAACAGTGTAGGAATAATTAGAGAGAGATAGTGATTACTTACGAGACTCCAGCGTGTGCCCACTTTCATGACGAAGACAGCCCCACTCCGCCAGACGCAGTAACCTTCCGTTACGCTTTTGGCACAAACGGTGTAGGTAGGCCACAACGTATCTATATCCAGCTGGCAAAAGAAAAATAGCGGCACTTAGTCTTTAAGGAGGCAGTTACTTTATTTCACCCACGTTTCGCAAGTTATGTTTATGTATGTAATAGGGGGCGAGACTATTATCATCAACCGGGCACAAATCCAAACTCCGAGCCGCTACTGAGAAATTCCAGATGGAAAAACCCAATAACACTTTGACCCACCTCTACACACCCCTCTGCCAAACCAATCGGGGAATACAGGTGTGATGTTATGTCATCCTCTCAACTGGGAGAGTGTGTACAACCACAACGTTTTGACATTTCGGGCATACCAGTTGAAGGGTAATGTTATTTTAGTTAAATCTCTGATTTTATATGAAACCTGCTTGTAACTGCATCGAACTGCTGGAAAGTTCTGTCTTTGCTGTCACGCAGTCAGGTTAAAAGATTAGCTTCTTTGATAGATCGAGAACCTCCCAGATCTTAACTCAGTCTTGGCATAAGAAATCCCCAGAAATCTTCGAAGACCCCATTGAGACTTTTGCACGCATGCTATTTTTTTAGACTTCACCCTATTTTTTCTGGGGCATTACAGTTTGTGTGACTAAGATCTGGCTAACAGAGAAAACTACAGCAGGCAAAATCAACGCCTACATAGCCTTCACAAACTAACATACCTCTCGACCCTACATTTTAATTATTATCAATAGTGAAAATAATTAAAGTCCAGGTGTTTTTACGATTTTTTCCTCAATCAAGGTATGTAAGCGTGATCTTGAACGGAATATCATAAGATCTGTGGCATCACTTATTCCGACACATACTTACGACGAACTTGCAAGAAAAAATATCCGCCGAAACCAGTCGACAAAAATCATCGGGCAGTAGCCCACCAGAAACAACAGCCGTCTCGTTTCAATAGAGGATGTGGGTCTTGGCACCCTTTCCTAATCAATACTAATATCATAAATGCGACAGTAACTATCTGTCTTTCTGTCTCTGTGTTACCTTCTCACGCCTTAACGGCTGAACGGATTTGGATAAAACTTGGCACATATTATGGATAGACCACGATCGAGGATTTGGCCAGAAGATTGATATTTTTATACCGGTAGTTTGCTCCTTTGGGATAAATTGCGCGTGGATATCCTCCACGCGGATGAAGCCGGGGGCAAAGCAAGTACTTAAAAAATGTAATAGTAGGTATCACCTCTGCGCGCCTGTAATAAGTCTTGCACTCTTCCGTTGAAACGAACATCATCTTGTGTATAGCCATCTTGGATCGTTTGCAATCTAGAAAAATTTTGATCATGGAAATTTAAATCATTTTAAGGGTTTCACTGTGGTTTCATTTTTAGCATCGTCATTGTTTGAACCACTGGCAGGCAGTATTATGTTCCCTCTAGGTTTGGGCTACCAAACCCAAACCCGCCATGAATACACTCAAACTCCTACTTCTCTTGCCTCCTTCCTTTCCTTCTCATTCTTCATCATCTTCCTGCCCTTGTCCCAAGTTACTTGGGGTCGGCGTAACACTTTTTTTTTCTTCCATTCTCCTCTGACACTCTATCATTTACCACTTTTTCTTTCATTGTGATCCCTCACAAAATCCATCCATCTTTTCTTTGGTCTTCTGCTTGCTCTCAATCAATCAACATTTTATATACATCACTCTTTTAGTTACATGCGTTCGATCCCGCCTTAAAAATGCCCATACTATGACATACGATTCCCTTCGATTCATGATCACTCAGAAAACCCACCTTCAGAAAACACCATAGCATAGAACTCCTGATTCTGATAGGGCAATGCCCTTGGAGGTGGACAAATGGGCCGCAACACTGAAACCACAAAACAATTATGTCATGAAATTACGAAATTAATAATTAGGAAAATAACACTCCCCATGTAAACTTGGGGAGAAAAAATTAAACTCAAACTCAAACTCAAAGCATTTATTTCAATTAAACCATTTACAGGCACTTTTGAATTGTCAAGGAGTCGGTCAGTCAGAAAATATGAATTAATAAAAAATAAAATTGTTACTAAATATCACTTTTCTCCAAACTCTAAAATTGAATGGCTTTTTCTTTGCTATTCCATTGGATACCTAATACTTTACCAAACCTTTGGATATAACCAAATTTTCTAAAACATCAAACACTTAAAAGTTACAGGAAGAATTTTACTAACGATTTTCAAAAATTATCTACGTACACGAACTTTGACACCAGTTAACTCAAAATTTTACGAGGCATTAGGCGTACAAATAACGGAGAAGACATTTTCATTTCATTAGCTATCTTTGCTAACTACAACAACTTCTACAGTACAAAAGTTCAAAAAATATTTAGCAATACGAATTTGAAAAAAAAAAAAAATGAAACAGTCGATGATGCTGGCAAAGGTCGAATTTGCTAATAGTTGAAGAATAAAAAAATGAGTAAAAATCCAATTAATTAACTAGTTTATGCACCCAGGTCGTCTAACCAGTCAAATGCAAATCACCCTGTATAAAGTCTTTCTTCTTTTTATTTTCTTTTATACTAGCTTCTGCCCGCGACTTCACGCGCTATTACCTACTTCGTTTTCGTTTAGCATTCTTTCTGACTTTTTTTCTTTTTACTCGGTTCCTAATGTTCGTAGCGTGATGTTACATAGCCTATAAAATTCCTCAAGAATTGGGTTATCCAAAGCAAAAAGATTTTTTTAATCCGACTGGTAGTTCCGGAGATTACCCCCCTACATACAAACTTACAAACATACCTCTTTATAATATTAATATGGATGGTAAGGTAGGCTAGGTGGAACGAAAATCAGAGAGTATCTATCACCACGCCGAATCATCAATAAATTTTGACTCCCAAGATATTCTTACCCGTGGTCACGTGGTCGGTTTCCAGCTGAATCAAAGCTATTGCACTAAAAGTGGTTCTGGAAAAGTCAGGATGGAAAGTATATTCGCGAATGCCAATCGTTGGCCCACTGCAGTTGTGACCCACAACCACGCGCGCTCGAGCCCTGAAAAGTAGTGAAAACAGGAGCATATAACTCAATTAAACCATTTACAGGCACTTTTGCACTGTCAAGGAAATATAGAATATCATAATGGAATGATTTATTGATCTGTGGTGATAATGTAGGGTAAAACGTCACTGGTCTTCATTTTTGGTAGGGGATGATTTCCAAAAACGGTTCGCATCGCATCGGAAAAAATACAACCGGATGCGGCGATAGCCGATCGCGTCCGGCAGGATGTCGACGCGTACGATGGGTTCCGTACCGTCGCTTGCGAACGTATACCGTGTTCGCGATCCGATCGGATACGACAACAGGCGAACGGAGCCGACTGCGCGTCCCAGAATACTTTCGGCTACGATCACGTGTCGCGGAAGACTGCGGTCAAGCTGCTGTGCGCGGCTTGGTAATAATTATAGACTTTAAATACCATGTACATGATATAATATCGTTTAATGATTGTAAAATCCGTTCCGATCCGATGCGATGCGATGCGAGCCGTTTGGTGCAAATAATCGTTTATTTCATTTATTTTTCAGACAGTCACATTACATTTAAAAACACAATTTTTCAAAAACATTTACGTACACAATTTATGGGTAATTAATATTTTATTTATATTAATTTAATATTATGGGTAAGTAATATTTAAGGGTAAGGGTCACCGCCTTTCTTATGTTAATAATATATCTGTTTAGCTATGAGTACGACGTGTTGCGCTTGGCCAGCTGTGAAAGCATATAATATATTTTAATTAATAATTAAGGAGTGGACCTGACGAACGTCGTTCTGCCCGAACAGCGCCACCTACCAGATTCAATCGTGAAGCTAAACTATCTAGGGACCCACTCAAACCACTCGGTCCAGCCGTTTAGGAGTTCAGTGACATACACACGTACAGAAGATTATAGAATTACATGTTATGGCTTATGATGGATGGCGACCGGTCCCTGCCGCGGCACCGCTCGCTTCACGCGCTCGGTTCATAGGTTGTGTGGTCACAGTTATAACCTAACCTAACCTAACCTACCTTTCTGACATTTTCATTTGCTACTTCATTCTTTGCCAAGGGGTTACGGCTAAAATACAATAGATATAGTATATTTAGTAACGCTGAGACGCTCAGCGTCCAGCGCTCGGCGTGTTAACACGTCGTGTTCGGGTTCGCGACAAGTCAATCGTCATCCTGAGGATGCCTCGTTGAGAGGTGAAACACGTGTCGATTTCTTACAGGGTTTTTTAAGACTCTTTCAGAATAGTTAAGCGGAATAGGTTACTAAATATATATCTACGTCTATTGTATTTTATAATGGATTTCCGCCAAGTCACGCCTGAATCAATTAACTATCTTAAATTTGCGGGTTACGGCTACACTTAAGTTTAGCCGACTAACGACGTTCGGTCCGAAATATAAAAAAAAACACTGCTATTTCATAGTTCTAAGTGTCTCCTTTTTTTCTGTAACCTTTTTGCTAAAACATTATTTATTCAAGGTCAGTATAATTTTACCTGAAGTCATCTTTGGGCAGTTTGTCAATTTCAAGCGCTGTTGCAATTACCATCTGCTTGGTAACGAGCACCACTGCAGTTGTGAATCTTTTCTGATCTAGATGGAAATAAATGTAACGTCAATTTGGCTACTGACTTTACAAGAGGCAATAAGGGCACTATAGTCTGTTCCAAAACGACGTAATGAAAATGTAAACAAACTCTGTTTTGGAATTCATATACGATCACTCACTGAAGGGAATTAGTAACATGTTCATATTTATGTATTTAGAAGGATTCAACTGTATATCTCACCACTTATTCTAACAATTGTTGTTTAACTGTAATCGAAAAATCATCAATGAAAGTTGAGGTTATATATAATTAAAATGAATAATTATTATCGAATGAAAAACATATTTTAGGTTATTGAAAATAATTAGAATTTCGGGTTTAAGTATTCAAATGGTCAAATCAGAGCACTCAGTTTGTGAGTGGCACTACAAATTGGCATCCATAGGTACATTATCTGACCTATTTGTTTACATTTTCGTCAGATGCTTTTGGAACAGATCATAGAGAGGATAAAGTAACGCCCCTAGACTTAGAGTTAACACTCAACTCCCATAGGTAAACAAAAGTTCTAATAATATTAGAACTTTTGTTTACCTATGGGATTATAATCAATCACAAAGTAACCAAAGTAATTTAAAAGTTGAACTTTAATCGATTTTTTTTTGTGAAAAGTTTATACTGTGATTTTATTCAATTAGCTAAAATATTGTACACTATAATATATAATTTAGCTATCACTTTAATCTCTTAGATTTTATAAATTATCAATAAGCCCTTACCTTCCTTATTAAATAAAGATTTCGTAAATGTTACAATTATGTTGTTTGTATTTTATTTTTAAACTGAAGGCTCGTTCACACCGGCGCGACTTGTCGCGCGACGCGACTTTAACAATACAATTTCTAATAAAACTTCACGATTGAACAATTGCCGGTGTCGCGTTTTCATGGGGGATTTGTGAACTTTTTTTTTCAGAAATCCCCATTGATGGGGATTGTCAATGGGGATTAGTGGAATAATCTCTTAAAGTGGTAGTGGGCGGCACTGAAAGCGCAGTTTCGGTAGGCTCCTCTGAAGGTAGGACGTCCTTAGCCGGTGTTTCAAACTTACTGTGAGGATAATACAGGACTCCAAGCCATGGATAGGTCTCGATTGTAGTGACGCCCTCGTAAACATATTCCATTGGAGAATTGTCGATACCGCAGGACAATGACATTACTGAAAACAACCATTTAAGTCGGTAAGGGTAGTTGCTTACATAATAAATAACATCACGCTATGTTTCCCAGAAGGGTTAGACAGATGTGTACCCATAGCACACCCACATTTCCGCCAGTTATGTTTAAGTCCCATATAACGGGGGCGCTCCTATTGCCATTAATCGGGAACAAATCCAGACTGCGGTTTCTACTGAGAAATTCTGGACGGAAAAACCCAATAACTTTTAGTCGATCTGGGAATCGAACACAGGAACTCATGCTCAGTCTGCAGTAGCGCATGCGGGACTAAATCCAAGAAGGAGCTGTTTAAAAAAAAATCTAAGCGTTAGGCTTCATGACGCAAGTTTGTATATTCGACTAAACATCGCACATGCGGCGAACCTACATTATATAATTTAGTGTAAAATTTCTATACAATGTAAAAAAAAATACTGATGTAAATGAAATGAAATGAAACCGGCGTCGCGTACTTTTTATTATTATTAACATGCTTTTATTACTTTCACCTGTTTATATGTAACTGACTCGTTTGGGCTCGATTTTGCCTCACTTTAAGCGATCAGATTTACTTTAAACGTTGTAGACTTATCAACGACCGACGACAATACAATATTTTGTTAAGCTTTTGGAAAAAAAAAATGCGTAAAAAAAAAAAAAAAAATATAGCTTAATTTTGCACATCTGAACATAATAAAGACGGTTTTATAGCAAATCGAACTAAAAAGTGAAAAATAAAATATAGTTGTAATTCGAACTAAAAATCAGAAAATAACCTTTAATTTAAAAGAAAATTAATTTCATTGTAAAAAAGCGTGGGGTGCTCAATATTGATTGTTGTAAATATATAATTAGTAGTTATTTGTAAAAGTAGAGTTAGTATAGATAAAAAGCACTCCACGCTATTTTACAATGAAATTAATTTTCTTTTAAATTAAAAGTCATTTTCTGATTTTTAGTTCGATTTGCTATTAAAGCGTGTTTTTTTAGTTTTTTTACATTTTCATTCTGAGATGCTCTGAAATATTTCCATCATGCAGTCTGGCTCCGGCGTCATGTACCTACAGGGAGTCTTACACTACCGTAAACTTACCTCTACTTAAACATGCCGAAAAACTAAACCAAATACTAAGGATTAACATGGTGATTTCAATCCAATTTATATTATCGCAATCTATTGCACTCTGGCACACAACACATACTCTGATTTCCGAAATTACATCAATGAAGTCCGTCAACTTAGTGATAAAAACAGTGCCTACATTGAAAGCCGGCAACAACTGTATTGAATGACAGCAATCTTTGTTGTGTTTTAATTTAATGGAATGTATATAAATAAAGAATTTATTTAATAAATAAACAGTAAAAACATTGATAGACTTATTATAAAAACAATCTGTTGAGTATGTTTTGTTATTAATTGCGGCATAGCCGGAATAGTTTGCATTCTTTTGTTTTAATGCGTTTGTACTTGATATAGTTTAGAACAACTCGCTTGCAATTCGACTTTTGAATTATCATCGGTATTCAGTTTTTTTACTTTTTTTATTATCTTTTTTTTAAATATCTCTAAAGGAGGAAGGACAGGCTTCTAAGTTATAACAGTTAAAGAACCTGACCCGTCTTAAAACTCACCTTCGTCGAAAGACTTGAAGTACACTTCAGACTCCAGCGCATAACGGCGCATACCGCTCCCTCCCGCCGCGGTATCCTCCAGCGTGCTGTTCGATGCTCCAGAGAAAACTGCGCTGCGATGGTCCAAGGTCGATCACCGAGCATTAAAATATAATTATACCTTAATTTGATTGGATAATTCAATTTATATATAATCTTCTGCCGAAATTTTCTGATCTGTTCAGAACATCCCAGCTTTTATTTTTTTTAACGATAGGTCCCCTTCGCTTTACCACATTTGCCTTTGGACTAGGTTTGAGACACCCTGTATATGATAATTATATTATAGTGCTCAAGTGTGCGCGTAGACACAGGGGCACTCTCTCTTCCCTCGCTCTCATGGTCCGATGGGACGGCAATCCGACACGACCGGAGAGAGATCAGGCGTATGATAAACACAGCTTAATTAATTTTGCTTTCCGAGACCCGGGAGTATCACACCGCCAACTTCCAAATCCCGGGCAAATGAGCAATTCCTAATGGAAAAACCTAATAACACTTTGGCTTGACCTGGGAATTGAACCCAAGATCCCATGCTGAGCAGTCGCGCTTACAACCACGAGACCAACGGGGCAGTTGAAAGAAAAAGGGAAAGGAAAGAAAGAATAATAGTTTATTCTAAACAAACGAAACGTAGATTGCAAAAAAAAACCATAAAATAGACGCATACTTAGTAGCCAAAAGCCTCGTATTGAAGCAATAAAAGTTTGTCAATTATTTTATTATATAATATTTATAATTTTATTTAATATATAATTTTATTATATATTTATAATTTTATTTAATATATAATTTTATTATATATTTATAATTTTATTATATATTAGAATTTTATTATACAGGGTTACTTGTAATTCGACGTATATCCGTCAGGAGCTGATAGGGGGGCCAGAATGCAACAAATTGAACACCCCATATGTATGGCCGAAATTCAGTAGTTTTCGAGATATTTGAACTTTAAGAGTTTTTCGATATTTACCCAAAATTTGACATTTAATTCCAAATTAAAAAAGAACTACGTATTGAATGCGTACCATTAAAGAATGATATCGTAGCTGGCACTTCAATCAAGCTATGAACCTAATTAAAAGTACTTATTTCAACGAAATAATTAAAATTATGAGCGATTTAAGAATAATATCTTACCAATATTTTCATTTTACGCTTCAAAAATGTTGTCTCGTCAAAAAAATTACTATGACGTTAGTCGTACAAATAACTAAAATAACTTGCCTATTCTGTAAGCTTTCCAAAAAGGTATAAAGTTACATTTAAGATACGTAATTCGTGGCATGGCATGTGTTTGAATCAGCGCGGGGACAGAAATCATCTGTGTTGTTAGTTTAGGATCCTCCTAAAACTACCGAGTTTACTGGTGAAATTCTTCGTGATAGGTCGGGGTGTGCGGGCTGTTTTAAAACCGTTGCAAAACTTATATCGGCACATGGGAACCCAATGGGAAACGTGAGTATTCATCGATCACAGTTATTATGTACTATTGTACTTATTTCTTGTATTGGAAGGTACATAATAACTGTGATCGATGAATATTCAAATGTCTGGACCTTTAAAATCAATACTTTATCTCTCCATAGGTGAAGTAGCTTTTATCAAGATCGGACCTGGCAAGGCAGATCTGTAGAATTTTAGTTGTTTAGAACAATGTTCTCCAGCTGGAGAAAATCAAATAGTCGAAGCAGAACGCCAGGCCACTGAAAATTCAACTACTCAGCGAAGAACGACGAGAGATCGTAGGCTTCCGAAGGAAGGAAGCCGCTACTGGGATTACGTTTTGAACTGAATAGCTGTTCTCTTTTAGTACTTCCAATCCCTCGGGGCGGTCGAAAGTTAGTAAGGAAGAGGACGCGAGCGCAGCAGACGCCGTTTATTCCTCCGCCCGCACACCGTGCCCCATCACGAAGAATTTCGCCAGTAAAATCGGTAGTTTTAGGGACGATCCTAAACTGAAAACACAGATGATTTCTGTCCCCGCGCTGATTCAAACACATGCCATGCCACGAATTACGTATCTTAAATGTAACTTTTATACCTTTTTGGAAAGCTTACAGAATAGGCAAGTTATTTTAGTTATTTGTACGACTAACGTCATAGTAATTTTTTTGACGAGACAACATTTTTGAAGCGTAAAATGAAAATATTGGTAAGATATTATTCTTAAATCGCTCATAATTTTAATTATTTCGTTGAAATAAGTACTTTTAATTAGGTTCATAGCTTGATTGAAGTGCCAGCTACGATATCATTCTTTAATGGTACGCATTCAATACGTAGTTCTTTTTTAATTTGGAATTAAATGTCAAATTTTGGGTAAATATCGAAAAACCCGTAAAATTCAAATATCTCGAAAACTATTGAATTTCGGCCATACATATGGGGTGTTCTATTTGTTGCATTCTGGCCCCCCTATCAGCTCCTGACGAATATACGTCGAATTACAAGTAACCCTGTATATTTATGATTTTATTTAATATATTATTATATAATTATGATTTTATTATCTACTAGCTGCTGCCCGCGGCTTCGCCCGCGTGAGTGTCGGAAATTACCCCATACATCCCCATGGGTTTTAAGTATAAATATTGAGTTTCGAGTTAATCGGACAGCGCGTTAAAATTCTTCCATACAAACATTGACACCCCCCAACCTTTTAGGGGGTAATTTAGAAAAAACAAAAAACTACAAACTTTATAATTTATTTAGATAACTATTCGTGCGAAGTTTCATGTTTATTACCTCAAGGAATAAGATTTTTCATACAAACTTTCATCCCTTATTTTACCCCCTTAGGGGTTGAATTTCGAAAAATCCTGATACACGTTATTCTTAATTTTTGGGTTTAAGTATAAATATTGAGTTTCGAGTTAATCGGACAGCGCGTTAAAATTCTTCCATACAAACTTTGACACCCCCCAACCGTAGGATAGGGTACTTTTCCGGGATAAAAAGTACCCAGTGTGGTGCCCAGGATATTAAAAAATAATTATACCAAGTTTCATCGTAATCGAACCGGTAGTTTTTGCGTGATGCCTGAACAAACAGACAGACAGACAAACATTTTTTTAATCAAATTTTTGGGTTCGGTGTCGGTCTAGTAACACCCCCTGCCATTTATTTTTTTGATATCTTCAATGTACAGAATTTTCACTTCTACAGATTTATTATAAGTATAGATATATTGCTTGATATCAGGGCCAAGGACAAAAACATTCATTGCGTAATTACTCTGTGTTGCGACACTGGCAAATGACAACAAAAAAACAATCAAAACAAAAACAAAATGCCGATTGCAGAGTGGAAAACAGCTAGGTACTTTTATAACAAACAAATAATGCGTCGCATCTGTGGAAGAACAGTTCGTTGTTCAGCAAAATACTGTGACTTCGGACGAGCCTATTGTCAACAGCGCTGATTTTCAACAACTAACTTTCGTAAACCGTAATGACGTCTGGGTGTGATAATAATAAATCGGGTAAGTAAAATTTTCCACAGAAATAAGTGTGATTCTATCTAGCAGAACATAGTATGTTCTTATAAATAAAATAAAAAATACATAAACTATTCCTGGGCTGAAAAAAAAAATTGAGTTTATTGTGAAAGAACGGAGTTTAATATAAATTTATATCGAAATAACGTCAGGGTGTTATCCGTTAAGGCTCGTTCACACCGGCGCGACTTGTCGCGCGACGCGACACCGGCAATTGTTCAATCGTGAAGTTTTATTAGAAATTGTATTGTTAAAGTCGCGTCGCGCGACAAGTCGCGCCGGTGTGAACGAGCCTTTATTTGTCCAATGTTATAATAAATGGAGTATTTACTTTGTTTACAGTGTGGTGTGTTTACATATTTATGTTTTTTTTTGTAATTATAATTTCGATTCACTAACAATACTAATGAAATAATCAAGTTTACATTGATACACCGTGTGTGTGTGTACTAAGTCAGGAATTGTAATGTGCGTTTACTTTGTGCAGAATAAACAAATTTTCTTTCTTTTCTTTCTTTCTATAGATGCACCATGGGAATTGGGATGGCGGTCATTTGCAAACGGCATCCATCGCGAGGCATGGCGTTGGCAAACGACAACCATGTTTTTAGTCAAAGCGGTAAATTAGCTAATTGGTATAGCTTGGAATTATGGATATTTATTTTAATTTTAGTGGGTCGAATGGATCATGGATATTTCAACGTATGTGCTCCTTGCACATGGAAAACCAAACCAGGCCTCCTGATCTTAATTAAAATTATTACTATAAGTATTTTGTATTCCACTACTAAATAAATTGAAACAGAAATCTATCCTTACATAAAATAAAATTGGTAATCCATCTGACAAATGCTTGCACTAACTGGACTGGTCTCCTCAAATCTGTGTGATTCTTCCGTCTTCAAGAACTGGGCTATCCAATGCAAAAAGGTTTTGCAAATTCAACTGATAGTTCCGGAGATTACGCTCTACATATAAACTTAGAAATAAACAAACAAATTTTACCTATATACAATATTAGTAGGTACCTATAGATTACTTAAATAATATATTATACAATATTAGTCAAATTAAAGCCGTTCCTCTTTCCTACTTTGCTGTGCCCGACAATCCACAATGATCATGTCTTTGTAAAACGTACGACCTAAGTTCATTTTGTGGAATGCAATTAATACATTGAGTATTATTTTTTCTTGCGTACCTAACCAGGTGGAACCATCAAGCAAGAACACGTCATTCCAAGACGAGGATCTGAGACCGGATAGCAACCGTTCCTGGGACCGCTCGGAGAAGAAGCGTAAGGTGCAGGTCAATGATGCTGAGCTGTCGCAGATGCATCGCGAGATTGTGCTGAATGAGAGAGGTGGGTTCTTAGGCAGATAGTAACTCAGACAGAAAATTTTCTGCCTTCATGTAAGCTATTATTATTATACATTAGGTCAACTAGACCCAAACATTTCAGACGACTAATCACTTGTCAACATAATGACTGATTAGGTAACTACTGTTTTTTTTAAAAAAAATTTTTTTTTTTACTCAAAAATATGTTAGTAAATGCCATCTATTTGCGTAACACATTTTCGTATATACGATTAAAACTAATCTGTTTCATTTTGACAGTTCAGTAACATTCACTGCGTTATTTACGTTGTTGAGCAGAATTCTTTTTCGAACTTATGAAGCAATGGATTACCAATCTGTTTCAAAACTATTCAGATTGTGATTGATCGTGTGTAACGCAATTAGGGTGCTGGTCGATCGAGCTCTGCTCGGGTGAAAATAGAGAAAACGAAACTAGATCGATTTTTCGCCACCGTAAACCCCTCTACTGCAACTATTATTGAAATCGTTAAAGCAGTTTTCGAGAACGTAATTACAAATATACATACAAATATTGCTTATTTAATAGTATAGGATTATATGCACAAGATTGAGATTTTGAGCTAATGTTAATTGAAGTTATGACTTGTAAATCCGCTCAATAAAACGAAAGAGACTTAGAAAATTATCATAACTTACCTCTAAGCATTTTCTCAAGCCTTTCCTGGGACTTTTTTAACACCCGACGGAAACAGAGAGGTGTTATAAGTTTAACGTGTGTATCTGTGTATCTGTCTGTTCCCTCGTAGCTCCCAAACGGCTGAACCGATTTTGATGATTATTTATTTGTTTGAAAGGTGTCTTGATGGAGAGTGTTCTTAGCTACAATTCAAGAAAATCAGTCCAGCCGTTTGAAGATTATCAGCTCTTTTCTAGTTGATTAATGGATGTGCGCATCTTCCACAGGTCTGGTTGATTCGAAAGGACATGTTAGGTTTTTCTATGAAGGCTGGGCTTTTATTCGAAGCAGTTGTGGACAGGGAAGAGATTATATTTTTATGAAAGTACCTCAAATAAGGAGGCTATGTGTATATGTCTATATATATTTTAAAGCACCCTTCCATAATTATTATATATTTTAAGTGATTATGATTTATAATATAAATTGCAACCCACAGTAATTATTGCTTTTGGCAACACTTTTCGGTTGGATGTCATTATTGTCATGGTTGGCGGATTACACACCATCGAGAACTTTATAAAGCCCTCTCAGATGATGATTTCACTAATATCAAGTAAAAATTACAAATACAATAAACCTAAATATTCAAAAAATTGCGAATAAAATATTGAGAACATGACAACTGACAAGTGTGACAAGGTGACAACCTTACTGACATATTGTAATGTTTTCATAGGTTCCATTAGGAGGCAAAGGAATCAATGCCATACATCCAAATCATGGAGATAATTCGTTGGTTTTATTTTGAAGCCATCTAATATTGTTTTAAAATATTTTAAATAGCAATAAGGTGTATAATTTGGTTTAAAAAATTATATTTAACCCTTTTTTCTTTATTTCAATGTGTAAAAATAATATTACGATACAAAAAATATCTGGATTTTAAAATATTTATTAATTAAATAATGGTGCTTTTAATATATTTTTGTTTTTTAAGGCCATCCTGAATCATTTTCCCTATCAGAAAACCCAAACATGATAGCTGTCCAAAAATTAAACCCATTTCATAACATGTCCTTTAGTATTCTGTTCCATCAATGATATTAGAAGAACATTAGTTACCTTGAACTGATACTGCAGCATCACCTGGAATTCGCAGGATACCCTACTCCTTCAGTAACTTACAGCACCGGTATCGTATTTGGGCTCATTGGAATGGTCTCAATGAATAGGTTAGGTATAGATAGATCGTGGATAGGGTTTAATGATGGAGTAAGTGTTTTTTTTCCTTTTTTGTGGTCTTTGTTTGTGTCGGGGGTTATGTATGTTTTGTGTTGCGTAACGTAAATGATTTTGCGTACTAGTGTATAGTTTTTTTTTCTAACTGAACAGACAGCTGTGCTGGTGGGGAGTTTGTTGCGCCACTTCTTCTTCCCAGTTATAGCACTAGGAAGTGGTGAAGGGTGGGCGTTTTGGGGACTGTCTTATGTAGTTTTGATGTTCGAAAAGTGCTGATTCTCAGCCTAGTTTGAATAAATGACTTTTGATTGTGATTTTAATTTTTTAAGTACTGATTGGTAGAGAATGATTCATTTATACTATAATATTATAATTATTATATCATAGTATATCTATACTAATATAATAAGGAGGTAAAACTTGTTTGGTTATAAGTTTGTATACCCATAGCGCCTTACTTAGCCTTAATATTTAATTTATGTGTGGATCAAGGAGTCTTCCCGGATTTAATGAAATACAGTAAGGTTATACCACTTTTCAAATCCGGGGACAGTAAAGACACCAATAATTATAGACCCGTATCCGTGTTGCCAGCTTTCAGTAAGGTGTTTGAAAAGGTAATGCTAAATCAAATGCTCAATCATTTTAACACAAATAAAATACTGCACGATCAACAGTATGGTTTCACCAAAGGACGTTGTACTACCGACGCTGGTGTTACCTTATTAAGACACATTTTTAACGCGTGGGAAGAGGCCCAAGACGCCATAGGAATCTTTTGTGACCTCTCCAAGGCATTTGATTGCGTCGATCACGAAACCTTACTCTTGAAACTAGAGCATTACGGACTTGGAAAACTTGCGCTCAGTTTAGTAAAATCTTATTTAAATGATAGACAACAGCAAGTTCAAATAAACGGTATAAATTCACTAGGTTTAAAAGTAAAAATGGGTGTACCACAAGGCTCGATATTGGGTCCTTTCCTCTTTTTAGTGTATATTAATGATCTACTCCATTTATTAAAAAATCAACCACAAATGGTGTTATTTGCTGACGATACTTCATTAATATTTAAGGTAGATAGACGTGCTACAAATTTTGACGACGTGAATAACGCCCTATTGCAGGTCCAAAATTGGTTCACTGCTAATAATTTAGTATTAAATGGGAAAAAAACGAAGTGCATAAAATTTTCTTTACCAAATGTAAAAAGTAATGATCGACGAATTCTAGTTTCTCTTGATTCAATACTATCTGTATTGAATCAAGAGAAACTAGAATTCGTCGATAAAACCGTTTTCCTGGGGATCACGCTCGACTCAAGGCTACAATGGGGTCCTCATTTAACATCTCTAGCAGGACGGCTAAGTTCAGCAGCATATGCTGTCAGAATAATCCGTCAATTTACTGATGTAGATACCGCGAGACTGGTATATTTTAGTTACTTTCATAGTATCATGTCTTACGGTATTTTACTGTGGGGACGGGCTGCAGACATCGAGTCTATTTTTATTCTGCAGAAAAGAGCGATCAGAGCCATATATCATCTCCGCAGGCGTGATTCTCTAAGGGAACTGTTTAAAGATATTAACATCATGACGGTACCTTGTCAATATATCTATGAAAACATCATACCTATATGTAAGAAAAAATTTACATCTTTTTAGTAAAAGAGGTGATAGACATAATTATAGTACAAGAAATAGGGACCTATTAGTTCAACCAGGTTTCAGACTGGCTAAAGTAGACTCATCTTTCATGGGGTACTGTTTAAAATGTTATAATAAAATTCCTCCCCACATACTTCAACTGAATGAGACGAGATTCAAAACATGTATAAAACGCACACTATGCAGGCAGGCATATTATAAGTTAGGGGATTATATCACTGATAAAAATGCTTGGGCCAATGCTGGTCCTGCTCCACAACCACAACTAATTGATTAACATTCGAAAAGTCTGTTGGAGCTGCTGAAGATTGTAAGAACATCTTTGCATTGTATAGACTCAATTTCTTTTGCATTATATAATTGCATAGCACATAATATGTGAGTACTATGTACTATAGAGCTACCATTTACCGGGTAATATTATGTCTTTCATTGACTTGAATGTGCCCTGGCGGCTGTGAGTATGTCATGCTCACTCAGATGTCTCGCTGATGGTGGCGTGTGTGTTGGATCATTTAGCTCCCTTCAAAATGGTTGAGCTGAATGGTGCTAATCCATGCGTCATGTTCGTGAACGGGCGCCGTCAGTTGGGGCTGGTCATCTCTTAGCTGCCATGGCTTATTTGTAATTTTTGAATTGTTTTTATTTTTATGTACGGACGCTTTTTTTATGCACGTCTTTCTACATTGTTCTCACATGTATAAGTAATTTCAACATGAATGATGTAACCAATTTTTGTAACAATTTATTTGATTTAAAAGAGTGTCCGTGGAGTTTCTTGCCCGTTCTTCTCCATAGGTACCTACTAAGCTTTGGAATGGGCATCTAGCTTCATATTTTCTGACTGACCGACTCCTTGACAATTCAAAAGTGCCTGTAATTGGTTTAATTGAAATAAATGCTTTGAGTTTGAGTTTGAGTTTGTATGTACCTGTAATCTCCTGAACTACCAGTCAGATTTGAAAAATTCTTTTTGCGTTGCATAGCTCAATTCTTGAGGAGGGTTATAGGCTATAAAACATCACGCTATGACCATTAATCCCTGAAGGGTTAGGCAGAGGTGTACCTATAGTGCACCAACATTTCGCCAGTTATGTTTAAGTCCTATGTAGTAGGGGGTGAGCCTATTGCCATCAACCGGGGACAAATCCAGACTCCGGGTTGCTGCTGAGAAAAACCTGATGGAAAATCCCAATAATACTTTGCCCGACTTGGGAATCGAACCCAGGACCTCATGCTCAGCAGTAGCGCATGCGACCACTAGAGACCAACGACCGACATTTATGCAAACAAAAATAAAAAAGATTGTTATATTTTTTCATTGTACATAAGGAACACCATGAATCAGAATCAGAATCTTTATTTGTTAAACATAGGTATTTACAAATTGGTGTTAGGTGAACATTATTTGAGCGCCATGTTTTGCCGCGAAGGCATACAAATTTCAATTAAAATTTAATTTAAAGAAAACTAAAAATACTTAAAAAACTAAACAAAGTAACAAAAACAAACATAAAAAAATATTAAAAATTATCATTCATAAAATCTTGGACAGTATAATAACATTTTTCTATTAATAGAGAGGTGAGAACTTTCTTAAATTTTAATAGGGGCATATTTTTTATATTATCGGGTATTTTATTATACATTTTTGAAGCTATTCCAAAAAAGCTCTTTTTCATCAAAGCGGTTTTGCATTTTATGTCGCACAATTTATTTATATATTGAGCGTTCTCAATATATAAATAAATTGGAGTTTTTTTTATATCGAAATTTTTTATAAAAAGGTGTAAATTCATTTTAACAAACAAAACAGTCTCGTAGATGTACATAGCTGGCAAAGTAAGCAATTTTAAAGATTTAAAATGGGGTGCACAGGATTCGGTAGTTTTAAAGCCACACAAGGATCGAATACATCGTTTTTGCGCTTTAAAAACAGTCTCTCTTTCAGTAGATCATGATTTGGTAAATGTGAATTAAAATTCATCACTTCGTGATGCCCTTACCTATGTTACTGAACATAGCTAGCTGGTATGCGCTTATTAGCATTATCCTTCCAGTGAGTACGAGATACTCTCAGTAATGTTATTTCCACGTTACTAGCTGGATGTGAAACTACCAATGCGGTATGTGATGCACTTAGCCATGTTATTCTACATAATTAACGCTGGTATGTTATGCAATCGTCATAACAGGTAAGTCCCCTTTCTATGACTTAGGTTAAGAAATTATTTAAAGGTGGTTTAATATGCTTTTAATTTATGAGCATGAAGGCTGCGAGACAGCCTTACTTAACCCTGTACATTGCCTGTGCCTTATTAGCTTGCAATAGCATTATACTCCCTAAGTGAGTACGGGATTCAACTGCGATTGGATTGTTATCAGCGAGTACGAGATACTCTTAACAACATTGATTCTATGTTGCTAACTGATACATATTTAACATGATGTGCCCATGCTTAGCACGAGATGCTCAACCCTCAGTGAGGTACGGGATTCAACTGCGCTCAGATTGTTATCAGCGAGTACAAGATACTCTTAACAACATTGATTCTATGTTGCTAACTGATACATATTTAACATGATGTGCACATGCTTAGCACAAGATGCTAAGCATGTGCACATCATCATAAATGATAAATGATAAATGATTTATTTTCTGTAAGTAGGTTTGTACAAACACTTTTACACATCAATCAAATTGTTTTAAAACTAGATGAGGTCGGCGTTTCCTATCTGACTACTCTGAGAAGAAAGGCCGAAACAAACTCAGAGGTCACAGTCTCTTTTAAAGTCCAGACATAATCTTGGTCAGATCATGTGAAGAATATGTAGATTCGTGTCTGAAATGGTCTTTTGAGGAAAGAACCACACAGATTGAGTGGACCTGTCCAGTCAGTGCACGCATTTATCAGTAATCGTGCAGCTGAACTCAGAACTCAAGGAGCTCAACGATTCGACGAACAATACCAAAGAAAGGACATTTGGGTAGGCCGCATATAGTACTCAAACTGCCAGACCATGGTTAAAACTAACTAAGAAAAGAAAAAAGAAAAAAAGAAAAATCAATGACCCACATAGTTTTCACATTCACAATAATAAACAAAATAAAAAAAATACTTTACATAGTAAATATTCATGTCATTGTATGTAAAAAAGTTCATTAATGTCAATATGTATATAAAATCCACAGATAATCTTAGTCAGATCATTAGAGGACCATGTAGATTTGTGTCTGAAATGGCCTTTTGAAGAAACAACCATACAGATTTGAGTGGACCTGTCCAGTCAGTGCACGCATTTGTCAGTAATCGTGAAGCTCAACTCAGCACTTAAGGAGCTCAACGAATCGACGAACAATACCAAAGAAAGGACATTTGGGTAGGCCGCATAAAGTACTCAAACCGCCAGATTATCATTAAAAGAACTGAGAAAGAGTGAAAATATATTTGACCCACATAGTCCTCACATTCTCAATAATTAAAATAATAATAATATTATACTTCATAAAGTAAATATGGCTGTCAATGTGTTTATAATAAAAATTAAAAAAAATCAGTAAAACAAGTTAAAATAAATGAATTGGAGCAGCTCACTCCCAAGCTTTTTTATCATCAATATAATCTTTAACGGTATAAAACGCTTTCTGGCACAATTTACGTTTAATGAATGATTTGAATTTATTAAGGCTGAGGCTTTGTACTTGGCTTGGAAGTTTATTATAAAAGCGTATACATTGACATCTGAACGAGCCACCTATTTTCTTGAGCCTTGTTGAAGGTACAACAAATTTGTGTTTGTTCCTAGTATTTATATTATGAATATCACTGTATTTCTTAAACAATTTAATGTTTTAATGGGCATATAAAAGATTTTCAAAAATATATTGAGAAGGCACAGTCATTACATTGATCTCCTTAAATTTCTCTCTAAGAGAGTGTCTGGGACTTAATTTATAAATTGATCGCAAAGCTCTTTTCTGCAAAACAAAGATAGTTTGAATGTCGGCGGCATTTCCCCACAACAGAATACCGTACGACATTACACTATGAAAATAGCTAAAGTACACTAAACGGGCTGTCTCTATGTCAGTTAAATTACGAATTTTTCTAACAGCATAAGCTGCGGAGCTTAGCTTTTTTGACAATCTATCTATATGTGGGCCCCACTGAAGCTTAGCATCCAAAGTCAAGCCCAAGAATACTGTGCTATCTTCAGGATTCAACTCTTCGCCTTTCATCAATACATTAGTTTTTACCTGCTTAACGTGAGGTAACGTAAACTTAATGCATTTGGTTTTTTTCTCATTGAGAAGTAAATTGTTAACATTAAACCATTGAACTACTTTTGAGATCGCGCTATTTACATCGTCAGTAACCAGCTGCTGACGTTTAAGTTTAAACATGTTATCTCAATAATATGGGATATAGTTTTCATATCAAGGATGATATTATGGAAGGAAGCACGCTTCTTTTTGACTGATAACCTTTTTACCAGCTAAAGTTACACAAATGCCTGTTACTGATATAAACACCTGGCCATTAGAATGCTATTACATTTTTGCTTATGGTTATGCAACTAAGTCGCAATAAAAATAAATATTATAAGAAATCACCGTGTACAAGATACTCAGTGAGTTACCCAAATACCAGGTGGTTTAACTATACTGACAAATTGATAAATGACCTCTACTTGTAAAATTAAAACAATAAGGAAAAGTTGTGTCATTTTTATACTCATACATTCAAATACTGATACAAGATACTTTATTAACATGATTCTGTGATACCTCAACTGACAACAAGTGTTTTCAGAGAAATTCTGGATCTTAGTTATAATTGGAATGGACCAAACATTTATTCATAAGGAGAAAGCCTTACCCCCAGATTCCCCTAAGCTGAGGGAACAAGGGATTGAGATATTCCAGAAACAAATTGTACTGGCTACCTCTATCATAGGGAAAGCAATGACTGACCCTACGCTTATGAAGAACATAAGACAAACACAAACTGTTGACTGACTTGGCTGATACAACAATGTTCACTTTCAGCAAATTAAAACCAGTCCTATTGAGGAAACTCAAACCTAGCACATCAGGAGTTGATCTTTTATAGTAAATACAAATTAAAACATCCTGCAACTAACTAAAACAACAGAAATCAGTCAATCCTAATAACAAAAATGAATACTTGTGGTGGACCTCAAAAACAACCCGGCTTACACTCTAGAATAATAATCCAATAAGACTGATACCGGAATGCAGCAACCAAATGCTGACAAAACAATCTACATGGCATTGATCCTTTTACTGGTTGTGGGTTGATACAAAATATTTGATAATATGATTAAACTCAACCTTTCAATACCATCAATCAATCTCATACAGTAAAAACTGAAATGAATTAAAATGCATTACAGATTTACAAAGAATTTGCTAGACTCAAACAAAATACAAAATTCAGTTTCATCCTGAACCTAAAATTGTTGCAGCTTGATTTACACCATAACTGATCGGTGGAAAATTACAAATAAAATCACACTACTTATTATAAACAGACAATTGATACACTATTCAATAATTATTGTTCAACATATCAAGATGAGGATGATTTCATCTTAGAGGTACCTCTATCACTTAGGGCTACCAGCATGCTTTTCCCCATTACCAGATAACCAAGGGTTAATTATATACACATTGTCTGATAACCTCCATATTAGAACTTTCATATTTAAATTGTACTTTATGTACAAAACAAACTACTGTATGTACAAAATTAGCAGTAGTGAGTGATACTTATTGAAACAAGATTTTCTACCAACCTATCCTGATAATTTATTTGCCAAAATAGGTACCAAGACTGGTATTAAAACATAATACCTTTAGATACCACAATATGTGTATCATTAAACATTTGGGGTGAAAATTAACCATGGAGATCTAACATCTGTCAAAATTATGTGAATATATTCTATGGGGTTTGTTTTCTGCGTTTAGTCCTTCAGGGTGACCATTTTGTGAGAACTTAAGTGAATTGTTAGCTCATTTTTACATGAAACTTATTTGAATTGTTAGCTCATTTTTACACAAAACCTTGAAATACCTATATCTTAACTTTGTTTTACAAAAGTTAAAGTATTAGTGGTAGTCACATTACATAACATCAGGCCTATATTTCCTGAAGGGCTGGGCAGAGATGAGTGATTTTATTCAATAAGTACTTAGGTATTATAAAATCAAAATGCTTAATTCAAGATACAATCATTCCAACTACTAGATAAATATTTAGCAGAAGATTTTAATGGTAATTAAAATGCTTAAAAAAGGGGGGGGGGGGGTGCAATGAGATGTGAGGACAAAGTACTGATGGATGGTGATTACAACATGAACAAGACCATGTGCCATATAATCATAGGCAACATGAATTAATTAATTACAAATTATTTTACCTACATTAAAACCATGTGCCCAAGAAGTGCACAATGTAGCTGTAGACAACTTCCTCACTTATAGTATAAAACCCATTACATAGTTTAATCCTGGATATATTATGAGGTCAGACAAATATATATATTATATATATATATATATATCAGACAAATATAAATATTTTCATGCTTCTTAAGTGAATCTACTTTTCGATTAGCTCTCAGCTCGTCAACTACACATCTGAAATAGACATTTTCACTATATAATGTATGTAAATTAAAAAGGAAAATATTTTATTTTGGACATGCATAGCTGCAAGCTCATTCTGCGCCTGACACCCTATTTTCCAAAATAACCTGAATAACAAAACTCGTAAGATAGCACCACAAAAAAAACTTCCTACCAGGTTGTTGAATCTAAAAAGAAGATGAAATAGTTAGATAAATTGTCTGGACATGGGCCATGTTGGGGGATTAAATTAGGACATTGCATTCTTGATAGTGACATAGTCATAATAATGGCGTGAATAATGATTCTGATAGTTGCGTAGATAAAACAATTTGCGTCGTTCCATTTCAAATTGTCTAAGGGGCCTCAGCGAGTCGGCTTCGGCCCCTCGTACCCCTTCCAAAAGACCGGGACGCCATGGACCCGAGATAGGTAACTGATAAAATTAATAAACAAAAATAAAACGTTTTGCTTACCAACCGTAGAACTTTTTTGTTGCCAAATATATGAATAGATTCTGCGATAGCTACCTCAGCATGAGAGGGTCTACTATGCAAAGCTGTGAGATCTTTGCTTCATTATTGATAAAGTTGAAGATACAAGAGTCTTCATTTTAAACAATAATGGTACGCAAATTATAGGAATCTGACATAAATACACAACATAGCCTATGAGGTATCGCAAACTCGAGCACTAAGCTGCACATTGCAGCTCAAATAAGTGAACGTTTAAGCTTTCATAGATATCTACGACTGCTATTCTCTGTCATGGAAACTTTCAAAAATATTCAATCTAACAAATATCTTCCTGACCAATACCCTAATTGCGTTATACATGATCAATCTCAATCGTGAAATAGATTGCTCGTGAAATCCATTGCATAATAAACTATTAAAAAAAAAAAAAACCTAAATAACACAATTAATGTTGTTGTCAAATTCAACTGCCAAAATGAAAGAGATTAGTCCTAATCGTTTACGAAAACATCTTACGCAATTAGATAGCTGATTATAAGTACAGAACAAAACCTAAGGAAAACCTACAAAGAAGTTTGCTGCCCTTTTGGCTCAAATGTAGACTCTGTGGACTATTAAAACAAATACTGAGACTGTCTTAAATTAACTAAAACTTAATAACTAGGTGTACTTAAAGTGAGAGTGATATTAATTCTTCCTCTCACAGGACAAAACTTACGGCAGCTCAACTTAGAGCTGGTATCAATTGAGACAGACACAATGCGGGTGTTACCTACTTGTGTTGACTATGCTTTTCTGCTGATTAATAATAGCTTATTATTTCTAAATAAGCAATAATGAAAGGAAATAAAAGTACATATTCAATAAATCAGAATATTTGCAAGTAGATAATTTATTAACTAACTGAATTATTGCAGACAACTCTAAAAATCTACTCTGTTTACTAATTATATTTCAGATCGTCGTGAAGTAAAATTGGGAATCAAACGAGCTTACCTGTTAAGCGAAGTCTTGATTCTAATTTTACGAACGACGATCTGAAATATAATTACACACCCACCACTCGCTAACAGCCCCAAATCTGCAATAATTAGTCTGCCTAATTCACTTATCCTTTCAGGAAAACCTAGTGAATGTAAGTATGCGGAACAACTCTGTACAGAAAACAGAGCTTGTTCCTTACCTTAAGGATCTCTAAACTAAGTGACACACCTGTGTTGCCAACGACAAGGTGAAATAACCATATCTAAAAAAAAAAAAAAAAAAATTACAATATTCTATCTCTAAAAAGATCGCGATGATATACCCGTGTGTAAGAAATACTACTCTGTTTACTAATTATATTTCAGATCGTCGTTCGTAAAATTAGAATCAAGACTTCGCTTAACAGGTAAGCTCGTTTGATTCTCAATTTTATTTGACTGTGTATGTCAATTTATTTTTATTATTTATTTATTGTTGACATGATATACTCATTATAATGTTTTTTCATGAATTGTATTGCAATATGTAGTTAGCTAGCGACCTCGACAATAATTGATCATATTGTAATTAACTTTTTATTTATTTTACTACGATGGTCCTAGTTTATCATTTATGACTTCCACGCACGCCCTTTATGCCTGGAGGCTTTTATCTAGATATTAAGCTCGGTTTACCTTTAGTTTTTTTTATATTTGTGCTTGAGTATTAGTTCTCGATGTTTTGGTTGGTATATTGGCGTGTGCTAGCTGACATGTGTGTTCATTAAATGTATGTTTTGCGAAACTATTGTATAGAATCAATTTTTCTAACTGAACAGACAGCTGTGCTGCTGGGGAGTTTGTTGCGCCACTTCTTCTTCCCAGCTAAAGCACTAGGAAGTGGTGACGGGTGGGCGTTTTGGGGGACTGTCTTATGTAATTTTGACGTTCAAAAAGTGCTGATTCTCAGCCTAATTTGATTAAATGACTTTTGATTTTGATTTTGATTTTTTTTCTTTTGATTTTGATTTTGTTGTTGATGTTGATGTTGAATTTGTTAAGTACTTACCATATTTTATACCTTTACCAAATGCAGGATAACTGTTATCCTGTAATTGCAACTGAAATATCTCTCTGGTGGCATTTAATGACACAATAGTCGGATATAGTCTATACAGATTTACGTAGTGATTCATACGTGAGGGTTGGATAAACTTAGCTTCTTTTCCATAAGCTGAAACCCTCAACATTATTGCGTTCACGAAAAATAGTTCGACGTAGAAGTGTATTTCCAAGAAACCGAATCCGTGGCACATACTGGGGTTACCGGTGCACCACCGCCGCAACTTCAACTTTGGTATCGGTGTTGTATTGCTAGGATCAATATTTTGAGCTTCAAATACTATGCAAGAGTACTCGATATCTGCGATGATCGTTACCTAGGGAAGAAATAACAAAATACAATTGTAATAGGGATCTAAATGACATTTGTTGGCAATAAGCGCTTCTATATATTCTCGGTGGTATTACCGTAGATGTCCACATCACGGCATCACGATAACACAGGCAAGTGAAATGTATGGAAATATATGAAGACGAGCGCGCTTCTAAATTTCCGTCCACGATAACATTATAAAATGCACGTACTTCCATACTATCTACGGAAATACGTGCTACGTACGTGGAATCTTATGGACGTGAACGTCGCCACGTTAGAAATTATAAAAGCGCACAATGGTGCCGATTCCCTTGTTCACAAACTAAATTAGTCCTGTCAAATCTGTCACTACTCCATACAAGTTTAGACGTGATTAAAAACTTGCCTACTAAAATTACGTCAATATATGTCAGGCGCTGATTAATTTGACAGGACTAAACTAAAATATATCTTCTGTCCTTTTCTTAATGAAATAAAAAGAAAAAAATGCACTGAACTTAAATTTAGTTTACTTTGTGAACAAGGGAATCGGCACCAATGGCACGCTTTTATAATTTCTAACAAGATGAACTAACGCTACGGTCCACCAGAGAGGTCTACCAGCGCAGGCACCTGCAAAAGACCTCTCGTGTGGGCCACCGTAGTAGTAGGTACCGTAGAGGCCTTGAGCAACACGCGCGTGTCTCCTGTTCCCGTCACGTCGCGGTGACTCGTGGTATGGTCTAAACTTCTAAAGGGTCTAAACAACTTCTTTCATTTGTTTTCACTGCAGTCGCTGTCGCAAGACGTGTGTCGCTTGTGCTCGTGGCCGCGGGGTAAGAACTTACGTTATGTCGTATTACTCCTTCTGTGTTGGCCTTGAGGATTGTCGTATCATCAGTGTAGATCAATCGTTGCATTTCTTCTAAGTCGCAAGCTCCGAACCTCTGAACGTTGGATATTGCTGAAAACAAGATGCTTATTGTTTTTATTTGTTGCGTTTACGGTATATATATATGTTGACCAAAATTCGATATTCCAAAAAATAAACAGTCATGGGGGTTTTTAATTAATAATTATGTATTACTTTATTATTTTCTAAGAATAATTTGTATATTTTATCTACAGGCCTTCGTAGTGGTTTACAGGCAAATGAGGTAAAGCGAAGGGGTCCACATTAAAAAAATTAAAAGCTGGGATATTCTGCCCTATTATTATTTTCAAGAAATTTTACTCTTCCACTTGGATTTTTCGACCCTTTGAACATAATTTTCGACGTAACGAGTTCAAATGTGGTTGGAACATGCCTTGCTGGATTTGAACTGTCGCGGTCGGCAGTAATAATAAATAATAATTCCTTTATTGTCCTATACAGGTCTCAAACGTGGTCCAAAGGCAAATGAGGTAAAGCGAATGGGTCCACCTAAAAATCTGATGAAAGATATTCTCAACACAAAATATCTATCATCAGATTTTAATTTTTAATTTCACTATTTTATTTATTAAAAAAAACATTTTTAGTAAAAATGAAAATTGAGAATACTTAATGCATTATGCAGGTTTCTTCTGCATTAAGTCGTATTAAAAAAATTGGAATCAACTAAGTATTTACAATGCCGAGATCTGCTTCTTTTGTGACGTACCATTACGTTTCTTTTATAATTAACAAAACGTCGAAATACGACACCCTGTCAACACAACTTGTCATGTAAATACATAATTATGTATGTTACTTTGCGACACAGAGAACTTATATGCATTGTGTTCACATTGTCGTTTAATGTTAATTTTTCGGAATCCACATTTTCTCCAGTTTTCTTATTAATATAAATTGCTATATCCGATTCTGAAGCATCCCTATGTACGTTTGTTATAAACATGGATATTTTTCTGTCGGCCGCTTTTAATTTCTCCTCATAATCAACTAGGGTATACCACTACGTAGGTTTCCTTTAAATGTATATCTAGGATTTATTATTATTATTATGCATTATTCATACCATAATAAACAGGTTTTTTTTTACCAATGCGCAATTTTTTTTTGGTTGTTCAATATCAGTAATAGAAGTTCTATTACTGATATTGACCACCAAAAAAATTTTTTTTACATATTTTTTTAAATTTATCCGACTTGAATTCAGCAAAATATGGACACAATCCATTCGTAATCATATCAATGGGAGCGCGCGGCGGCAGACGTACGCGGTGGTAGTGCAGCGGGGGTGAAACCCCTCCCGGGCGGCAGGGTGGCGCTGCTGTGACTGGGACTGGTGTCGCCGACAATCCGCTCATCGCACGCGCTGTTGTGACGTCGCGTCCAATCGGTTTCCCGAGTCGTACACCACTCACGATGTCGAACTATTATAACGGCGAGTTTTATGAGATGGTGCGAGTGTACTTATGAAGCGGTGACAATGTACGAGCAGCTCGCAGAATGAGCGAGAGGGAGAGCATACCTCGTATGCGAGCCCAAGGAATCCGTAACCCCGCTGTCCCTAATGAAAGGACCATATCAGCAGCCACTCGGTGTGAGCCAGTTCGCGGTATGGAAACGAGCGAATAAGTTTTTTTGATAAAACATTATTATAATTGTTTGTAATGGGTGATGATAGGTACTTATATATAAATTCGTAAGTTCTAATTGCAAAAATGTCAATAGACAGTATACGAGAATTAAGTAAAAAATCGGATATCATTGCATTCCAAGATACATGGTTACTGCCGGAAGACATCTCATTCCTTAATACAATAAGTGATGAGTTCAGCTGCACCGGAGTGTCTGCAGTGGACACCTCCGCAGGTATACTGCGTGGCAGGCCACACGGCGGTGTTGCTCTTCTATGGAGAAGTGTCTGTTTCGTGACGTGACCATTCTGCAGTGCGGTACCTAATCCTCGTGTTTGTGCGGTAAAAATAGTCATACAAGGTAAATCCATTTTAGTGTTTAGTGTTTACATGCCTATGCCATGATAATTATAACATAGATTGCGTAGGTATACGTGTTGGGAGATTTCAATGCGCATCCGTTAGAACAGTTCTTTGATGAACTTTCCGAGTTTTGTAGTGCGCAAAAATGGACATGTATCGATACTAAAATGTTAGGCATACAGTCCGACACATACAGTGTGATTCTTCATAATGTGCACATATCGAAATGGGGGAATCTATGCTTAATTTTATTGAACGGAAAAAATAAATCGAAATACATTTTTGTTTCAATTTTTTTTTATTTAAAAATATTGGTCTTATTGAATTTTTGTACGATTATTGTAAAAATTGATTAATAAACAGATTTTTGGACGAAATACCTGTTTATTTTCAATTGAGGGTTTTTTGGGTTTAATTGGGAGGGTTTTTTCCCACAATTTTCATTTTATAAGAACACTTAATTATTACCAACCAATCATTATGGAGTTTGTTTCATCGCGATAAATCATTTAAAAGTTACACCGTTTTTTTACATTGGAGTAAAAAATACAAAACAAATAAAAAAATAAAAATAGATATTTTAAAATATTTTTTCCGTTTGTCAAATTAAGCATAGAATCCGTCATTTCGATATGTGCACATTATGAAGAATCACACTGTATACCTTTCTAAGTAAGTCTAAGTCTTTGAGGCTGGGAGTAGTCTGGGTTATGTACCACCTGTGTTACTCAATGGGGCTTCACTAAAAAGAGTATTTAAGTTTAAATATCTTGGCCATATTTTGACCCTGGACCTCAATGACGGACTCGATATATACGTTGCCCCACACGAGGAATTTCTCCTGTATTGTGGGTGCATTTACAAACATTTAAACTCACAAACACGAAAAGCCAGACCCGGAACAACTACTTGTATGTCATACAAATATTCATTGTTCCGTGCGGGAATCGAACCCGCGACACGCAGCGCAGCAGTCAATCGCTTAACCACTGCGCCAACCGTGCCGTCAATTGAGCGGGAGCTGAGGGCGTTGTCGGTACGGGCGAACATGCTAGCTTGCAGGTTTACACGCTGCTCATTTAAAGTACCGGTCAACTGCCCTAACTTTGCCTCGCGTCCATAGTTTGCCTAGAATGGAAAAGATGTAATATCTTGTTCATTTTACTTGTATGGCAATCGAAAACTTTAATAAATTATATATTCTTAAAGTTTCGATTGCCATTCCAGTAAAATGAACAAGATATTACATCTTTTTCATTCTAGGCAAACTATGGACGCGAGGCAAAGTTAGGGAAAGTTACGTACTCTGTTTCGAGCTTATCGCACAACGTTTTACACGTGAAGCCTGTGAGATTGATATACCCAACGGTCGTACAACGCCCTTCGTGTCCAATACAACAACGTTTTCTGGGTATTGGTGGGGCTGCCCCGTTTCTGTAGTGCATCGGGAATATTTGCGGACGCGCATATAAATTGCTTTTACGCAACGATGCGAATGAGGTGTGCATCCCTGGTGCGCAGAGTACGGGCTTGCTCCAACAATATCCTGAAAATGATCGCTAGCGCCAATCTCTCTTCGTGCGAATTTCACCAATGAAACTGAACACGATCAGTAGGCATCTAAACCGAGTTCAAGATCTGGCAGTGTCAATATTCCGAAGAAAATAATAACGCTGACAGCTCTTAATTGGTATAATTATGTGCTTATCGCGTTCAGTTTTTATTGGTAAATTCGGCCTTAGTTTTCAATAAAATTCTCAGGCGGGCGCACTCGTGACCTTCTAAATGCTGTACACTGTACATCGCCTGAGGTATGTGCGAGGCGAGACCGGGCAGTGGAGTCCGTTCATTGGTCAAAGCTCACAGCGTCCCGCCGCTCAATTGTCATTGTAGCCTAAAAGCGCTTCTACAGTACGATGGCGCAAGCAAGTCGGTGACGCGAATCCATAACTTTATCCCCTACCAAAAAACGCTTAATGCGCCTAAAGAAATTTTCACTTCAAAAAAACTTTGAAGTTATGGAGGGGGGTTACATTGAAGAAATCACCGTACGAACAAAGCGCGATAAAGCTTTTGCATCCAAAACTAGTCATCCATGTAACTTACTTCTTCTCATCACGACGTGGTTATCGGCCAGATTGGTGATGGCAGGTCTGCCGATGCGATCGATGCTGCGTTGCACCCACTTGTGGTACATACCATAGTCTAGGAATCTAGCAGGGGCCTGACAACCCGGCCCGTACACGCCGAAACCCAGCTGAAATCATCAGAAAACAAATAGTTTGATTGCAAACATTCGAAGCTGAATTGGATCACGAAAACATAAGAAAACGAACGTATTACGTTCCAGTTTTTGTCCAGCTATATAAATGGACTAAGACACTCTTATAAACATTGCTTCAAGTTAAGAGACGTTCAAAAGTCAAAAAATTATGGTTAATATAAGGTGCTATAAAAATATCTGCCACGGCTTTAATGAGAGGTAGTATTGTGTTTAAAGATAACAATAGTGAAGAAATTTCGTACCCCGGCACAGTTAAATCAATTTGAGAAAATAAAGTAGTTAAATAAACATTGACTCTACTCTGCATAACGTGGTTCACAAATTACGCGCGAAGTGCACTTCGTCAATGAAAACAACTGCTATCTCTTTCCATCTGTTCTGTGAATGAAAACTGAAATCAGCTGACTAGTTCGTCACTTGCAAATTTATACGTACAATTTTTTGTATGAAAAAAAATATGACACATGATCAATAATTTATCTTTACTATTGTAATCTATAAACACAATACTATCTCCCATTGCAGCCGTGGCAGATATTTTTATAGCACGTTATATATGAAAGAGATTCCCTTCCATCCCAAGAAATAGATATTCTGACTGTAGCCTCACAATTTATGTATATTTGAAAACCTATTGTATGTACACAAAAATATTTCAAATAAGAAAATGTCCGATATTTATAGTAATACCAGGAATAAACACAATGTTGCCAAACATCGCACTCTCCTCCACAGAGTAGACAACTCGTCCATGGGTCAATGTATACGCTTTTACAACTCCCATTGACATTCGAAACTTACCCATTAAACGTTTTAAAAGCTGTATAAAAACCAAACACTGTAAAAGGGGTACTATATAATTTCTGATTATTTTGAAGACAAAAAGGCTTGGGATTGAGCTGCTCGCTCTGCTAAAACTAGTGATAAAAGCATAAAAACTAGTAAGTAAAAAAGAGCGCTAAGCACACTACCTCACCCCACCTGTGAGGTAGAGTACCTCAGGTTGCGTGGAAACGTGTGCATATTATGAAAAATATAACTTTTAAAATTGGTTGAACTGTTATATCTCAGAAACTTCTTACAATTTTGCAAAAAATTGCGAAAAACCCGTTTTTGTGACCTTTGACCTGGAATACATTTTTTTCCAGGTACGGGATCGATGGAGACTTGCAGATTTCACATAATGGTGGCCCGAACATCCCTACCAATATTTAGTTCTATGCGAATAAAATTATTGTACCTTTGCATGTCTTAATTGACTGGACTATGAGTTGAGCTCCACGATTACTGACAAATGCTTGCACTGATTGGACAGGTCCACTCAAATCTGTGTGATTCTTTCCTCAAAAGACCATTACAGACACTAATCTACATGGTCCTCTTATGGCCAAGATTATGCTTGGAATCTAAAAGAGACTGCGACCTCGGAGTTTGTTTAGGCCTTTCTTCTCAGAGTAGTCAGATAAGAAACGCCACCTTGACAATTCAAAATTTGAAATAAATTCTTTGAGTGTTTGAGTGTGAGTTTGCCCTCTTGTAGCTTATTTTTTTAATATGACGTGTAAAACTGATTCCGATATCCTATTTACAGAATAAACAATTCCATTTCATTTCATTATGTTTAAGCAACGATTATAATTAACGGGGTATATGTCTATCTCTAAATATTATACTTAAACCAAAATCACTGTTCATGTCTGTCTATTTGTCCGCTTAGTTTTTAAACTCCACAATCAAGTATGATGATACCGTTTTCAGCATCGTTTAGAGCATTCATTCCGGCCGAGATTTATGTGAACGTATGTATAACACAATGACATAACAAGAACCTATAAGCATAGAAATCTCGATGGTTTAGCATGTTGCCATCGCACGGGTGCGAAGCAGGGGCGTGTCGCTAGTTGTTCAATTTATCAATGATTCACAAACCCACATTTAATACCAAAACCGTCACGACCCTCAGCGTTGAAAGAGCGATTGTGATAAGTGATATGAAACTAACCAGTCTCCAGCGTCTGGCAATTTTGACCACGAGTATAGCCCCACTCCGCCAGACGCAATGACCTCCCGACACACTCCTAGCACAAGCCGTGTGGGATGGCCACAAGGTATCCATGTCCAGCTGGAAATGAAAACTGGCTTTAGAGATAGTGCATACATCACCCAGGTGTGAGGTTCTTGGTCTAAGACCAGCTTGCTACGGCCAGGCCTTGCCTAGGCTTTCCAAGAGGAGAGCCTTTTATTTAAACTAGGCCTTATTGGCGCTCACCCTATCCCCTAAGCAAAATTAGTCGATAACAGTCTTTACTCATTCAGAATACGTAGCACCCACCATTATCATATTTGCCCACTCCGGTTTGGCGATTTCCTCACAATATGACATAATATTAAATCATTAGCTTGAGACCTAAGCCAAAATTACCACCATGGAATTCTAACGAGTCCCTCTGTGCACGTACCTTTACAGTCAAGAATGGTTACATTAGCCATATAAGAGCAGACACTCATAACCAATAGTCGTCAGAAAAAAAAAACAGTCGTCGTAGGCGAAATCGGCATGGGATATATTATTATTAAGCCAAAATTGTAGGGAAAGTTACTTACGTCTGACCGCCTGTAAAAAGACTTGCATTCTTGCGGAGAAACGTATTGCATTTTGTATATCTTCACCTTGGACCGCTTACAATCTAGAAAATAAAAGATGACGACAGGAATACATAGCGATCTTTATTTTAAGATTCTGGGCTGACCCAGTAAAAGGAAAAACGTACTTTCGTCCGTCTGTCACAGAAGTTTTTCTCGTGATCTATACAACGTAGGTATTTTAATTCTGGCTTAATGTTAGGTCTCGATGACGTGCACGAAACGCCAGTCAAAGACAAAAATCAACCTTCTGAGTATGAAACGACTCGTTGAAACAAGTTTCAACATTATGTATAACTGACCGACTCGTATACACAATTCAAAAGACAAAATTAGCAAAATAGAACACTTATTGAATCAGAATGTATATTAGTGTAAATGCCGACTTTGAAAAAAGAATGAGGACAGTTCGTCGGATTTTTTATTTTTGTCTTAACTTAACTGTTTAAACCAAACAATACCTACTCTCAGGTAATACCATAGCAAGGAAAGTCTCATCCTTGAAGTATGGCGGCGGTGGACAAATGGGCCGCAACACTGAAATAATGTATTTTAAAATCTTTAACATCTTAACAACATAACAACTGGTCTTTAAGACGAGAGTAGTTACAATACAAATTCAGAAAGGAAACCGTACCTCTTCAGCGTGAAAAATAAAAACATTAACATTCACTTATAATTACGACCTGCCTTTACTTGGTAAGGTATGGCGTTTGATTTCATGTAACACGATAAATGATACTGCATAAATGGAAATTCTATCGTACTCATAGTCCCACTCACGACTAGTTTAGGAGCTGCACGTTCAGCATTGACTGCACAAAATTAGCAAGAATTACAAATCATAATTGCAACAAAAAAAAAACTATTAAATATCTCAAAAGTTATAAAGAGGTGTCCCGCAGATCCCATCCTGGACCCTCTCTTTCTTTCTTATTAATGACAGGAGGGCTGTCAAAGAAGATGGATGTCTCTTCTATCAGTTGTCATCTCCAATGTAACCTACATTGGAGTACATCTGAATATAAACAATAAATCTTACAATATAAAGATGAAAAAGATATTTCGTTGTCTCACCAATTGTCAAGTGGTCGATTTCCAGCTGAATCATAGCCAGTGTACTATAAGTATTTTTGGAAAAGTCAGGATGGTAAGTGTAGTCACGGATGCCGACAGAGGGCCCGGTGCAGTTGTGGCCTAGGACTACGCGCGCTAGAGACCTGAATAAAGAGAATTAGAGGTAAAGTAAATACTTGTAATGGACGGGATTGTATACAGCTTGTATCAGAAATGTGTGGTCATATTTAAGGGGTCAATTTCTCCATGGGAGCAACATCGTAATCGCGAAAAAATTATCAGCTGACCCATACAAAACTTCGATACCTTCTCGATCCAAATATATAAACTGTATGAAATTTAACTTAAATTAAGTCTCGAAATTTTGTCAAGTCATAAAAGCCGTGCGAAACAGGCGCGGGTCGCTAGTAATTTTATACTTAGGTATAACACACCAAAGTTATGCACTAGTATTGGTTGATTTCTCGAATGCCTTTAATACCGTCAGTCACGATATTCTGTTAGCCATTGTGTTCTATTTCATGGGCTCTCCCGAGGCGCTGGAATGGTTTTTTTCCCCTTACCTTCAGGAACCTCACTAGTCCGTCCATGTTGGGGATTCTTCATCATGCTGGTGTGATTTGGAAACTGGCGTTCCTCAAGGCGGTATTATTTCTCCGCTTTTGTTTTCTATTTCTATTTGTTAATCTTATAACTTCCGAGCTTCGACTGTGCGTATCATCTGTATGATTTACAGTTATACTGTCAAGAGCGGGTTGAAGAAATATCTGACGCTATCGACAAATAAAATATGAATTTGATAGCCATAAAAACCCGGATTTGGAGATTTGGTGTAGCAATACACGCTAATAAATGTCACGTAATCATCATCGGAAGTTCTCGGAATATGGATAGTACAACATTGCAACCAGTTCTCTTCAATGGTACGGTCGTCCCATTTAGTACTAATGTGAAGGACGTTGGCTTTCACATTGATAGTACCCTGAGCTGGCGTAATAAGTAGCTGGGTTTAGTCAGAACGTTACTGGGACTCTGCGGGCTCTGTATCGACTGAAAAATTTACTAACAACAAGTACGAAGACAATAAGGCACTGGGTACGAAGGCACGTGCTAACGTGTGTTGGGCCACGTCAGTTTTATGTGTTTTTAGTTTGTAAAAGTTTACTAACATAGTTTTTTAAGTCATTGTTGATAATACTATATGGATTGTGTGTACTATGTATGCCTAGTCCGAAATAAAGCTTAAATCATTATGAATACTTGTGCAGTCCTTTATTTTCCCAACATCGATTATGTTGATGTGTGCTACTATGGCAGACCTCCTCGACAAACTTGACTGATTGATCGGCATAAAAAAAAAATGTGTCATTTTTTTTCAAAATCTGTGAATGCGGATCAAATTGACTGAAAAAGTTAAGGACAGTCCTTAGATAGAGAATTTTTTGTAATGTAATATACTCGTAACTTGAATTTTCTTCGCGTTTTTCGCAGTAAAGGGATACCGTTAATGTGTTGTGTTGTCTAAAATACTTTAATTTTGTTAAAGCAAAGTAGTTTTACAATAACAATTAAGACGGAAATGAAATGTATAGGATATTTTCGTACTATTAAGTTCATAAAGTTTTCTGCGATTGCACGTTGCGGAATTATAGTATTAAAATCTTCACCAGAACAAACTCGCAATGAAGTAATGCCTCAGTTGCATCTTTAATTATGATACGCATATATATATTGCAGATTTTTTTATTTTGGTTTCAGATAAAGAATAAAGTAATAACTTTTCGTAACTTCGTAAATACTTGATGCAAAAATCTGGAAAAAATTCAGGTGATGTATTTTGACCTATTTTACCATTACTAATATGAATTAAAATCAAAACCGCCGCAATAGCACTTACGCGTTTATTCTGCGGGGGCGGCGAAGTAATCAAGTAAACTAAAAATGAGATAACCTAGTTACGTAGCGCGTAGTGGTAAACTCAACTTACATATCAACACGCGTTTAATCGCATTATTATTTAATAAAATTATTTAATAGATAATAGAAAAGTATAAATTTACTCCGTCACGAATTAAACCTAATCGTAATTATATCGCATCCATAATCATACGTCGCCTCCATTAAGCACCTAATAATGGCCAGGAAGGTTTACTTAAAAAAAAAATCATTTTTCTCTGTCGTTTGCGGAGTAAATGTCAAACTATTTGGGACTCGCATTATAAACGCGTTACCATGACTTCCCGAAAAAAATTGAATCTTTCGCGAAAGACTCGCAACGCATTGAGACTACATGGGGCACGGTCTCAGGAGTCTGAGGAAGACCGCAATGAGAGACTCAGTGGTACTCTAGCCAGACAGGCCGCTACGCTTTCGGCTGAAACGGCAAGCCAGTGCGAGTCTTGGTTGCAATCCCAAAGACATCGCACGCAATCTTTGAGATCGCTCGAAACTAGCGACGATCGTGATTCTAGACGTAGCCGCGACCGTGATCGACATTCTTTATCCCATGCTTCGGACACGTTCACGCGTAGGAAGAACGGTTGACCGCTCAGCGGATTCGCACCACAGACGTAGACCTAAATTCGAAAGTTTGGTAGGAAGTATGGATTTCTATGTGTATATTTCTTACCTTTTCATGCTTATACTAATTTGACTGGAGGACCGATTTGGATGATATTTTCCATGGCCTTGGATAGGTACAGTAAAGGACGTAAAAATACAAAAGTGATAGGTACTGTATCGTCTGATATACACCTACTACTCTATGTCGTTTACAATAAAATAGAGTACATCACGTCAAAACTTGAATAAGGGCGAAAAAAACTATTGATTTTGGAGTGTAGTTTTATTTAGTGGTAATTGTAAAATACTTTAACTGGACTACAGTCCTCTAGCGTGTCCATCTGCCAACTTTACTTCAAGTTCCGCCTCCAGGGGAGAGGGAGAGAAATTAGGGGTGAATAAGTCGCTTACTGACACACTGAATTCCACGCAAGCGGAGCTGCAGGTACAGCTAGTTAAAAAAACAAAGGGCGTGTGTGCGTTTTGGGGGTGCGCGCCCCTCGCATTGACGAATAATACTGACTCGCGTTTTGCTTGCACGTCCGCTACTCCCGCTCCCGAGAAATACTTAACAGTAATATATTTTGGAGCCGTTTAGGATTGAATCCCTAGGACTGTAGGGTCCGTGGAGGTTTGCCCGGCTTAGGCTGAGAACCGCCGTGTCCTCGTGGAGGTGATTGGCGGCGGAGATCTCTCGCGTCCGGCCCTGGTCCAGATCATGGTACGGACCGAGAGGGCATGGGGAGCCGTCAACTCCTTCTGCGAAGCAGTAATGCTCGCGAAGGAGGAGGCGGAGCACGTGAGGGAGAGGCAAACGCGCCCTCATGCCCCTATCCGCCACAGGAGACGTAGGCGCGGGCTTGCGGGCGGTGAGCAATGGGTAGCTCACCCCCGATAAGGACCAGGCCCGGGTCGACGGCGCGTTGTGTTCGACGCGTGCGTCAAAGAGATGTCAGCACCCATGGCGGGACCCGCTAGGGCCGATGTCTGCCGGTGTTGCGGGAAAGTCCGAAAGGGATACCGTAGCCCCTGCCAACACAGGCAACTGAAGGAATACGGGTGGATTTTAGTCGGGAAGAGTCTGACACGCCCTCCCGCTCCGCCCAGAGCGGGAGACGTTATTTGATGATTTCCGACCTAAAAAAAAAAAGGATGTGGTGCTCGTGGAAGAAGTATAGTTTTAGTTAGGTTAGGATAATTATTTTTTTATATAATAAATAAATAATTAACAAACGTATACTTACCTGAAGTTATGCTTAGGCAGGTTGTCGATTTCATTAGCTGCTGCCAGTACTATCTGCCTGGAAATGAGCACCACCGCAGTTGTGAACTTATTTCGTTCTAAATTAGAAAGAGAGAAAAGGCATGTATCGAAATTAGATTTATGTAGATATGCAAAATATGTAGATTTTACAAGAAGCTACATTATACTTAATGAAAGCAACTAACGCCGCCGTCGCTATTTAAACTTAGATATTGTTTAAGTACTTAAAAATGTTCTTAGCGTTATTGTATTCGCAATGCTTGATATTTATTATCAAAATGTACGTGGAATGAGAACTAAGACTGAAGATATCCTTAAAAACATTTTGCTCACTAGCTATGACGTAATAGCGTTTACTGAATCTTGGTTAAACCCTAACATTACTAATGGAGAGTTCATTGACCCTCGGTACGTAGTATATCGTAGAGATAGATTAAGTTCTAAGGTATCCAAAAAAGATGGGGGTGGGGTTATGGTTGCTGTTAGTAATAAAATTAAGTCAACTAGAATTAAAAACTGGGAGAGTGATTTGGAAGATTTATGGTTGTCTGTGGAGTTGTTGAACTGTTGACAATTGTACAAAAAAAATTGCACTTTGTGTTGTCTATTTGCCTCCACCTGTCAAACAGGACTCTCTACAATGCTTCTTAAATAACGTTAATAACGCGTTGAGTAGTGTTGATGATGTTGTGATTCTTGGAGACTTTAATTTGGGTTTTATAGACTGGAACAGGAAAGACGATGACCGACATCTCTCACCATCGAACTATGAAAATTCACTGGGTTACTCGCTGGTAGACTTTTTGTCAATTAATGAACTCCATCAATTCAATACTATCCCTAATGCTTACCACAAATTTTTAGACCTAGTTTTAAGCAACATATCAGATGTAACAATTACTAAACCTAGTGACCTACTAAGTAAACTGGATTCACATCACCCTAACTTACTTATTTCAATTTCAATCTCTAACGTCAAACAATTAAAAACAATTTATCGCTCCGGTTACAACTTTTTCAAAGCTGACTATGAAAAGATACTAATTTATCTTAAAAATATTAATTAGAATGATGCATTTCATAATTGTATTGATGTTAATGAAAGGGTCGATACCTTCTATGGGGTACTACAGAACGCCATCGATAATTTTGTACCGAAATATATAAAGAAAACGTCAAAATTTCCCTCGTGGTATACGGACTCGCTTATTAAGGCTCTTTCTGAAAAAGAGAAATTCAGACAAAAATACCGAAAATATAAAAATCCCCGGGACCGACTCACCTTTGAACTACTCCGCAGTCGCTGCCATACATTGATAAATAACTGCTACAATGCATATAAATATAGAATTGAAAGTGATATTCCCCAAAAACCCTAAAGCATTCTGGCGGTTCATAAAAGATAAACGTCGTGGGGAATCTTGCATACCTGCCGACATGTTTATGAATGGTAGGGTAGCTAGCAGTGGTCCTGAAAGCGCAAACCTTTTCGCTGATCAATTTGTATCCGTCTTTAGTCGAAACCCAGCTATTACTAACAATACTTTTATTACTGGCCGGATTCTATACCACCTTTGTTCGCAAAACGCTGCTGCCAAGTTCTCTCCTTACCATTGCAGTATATTTTCAATTCTTCTCTTGAAGAAGGAATCTTTCCTGAGGTATGGAAAAGCGCAAGAATAGTCCCGGTATTTAAAAAAGGTGATCCTGCAAACGTTACAAACTACCGCCCCATCTCAATATTATCGTGCTTTCCTAAAATCTTTGAGTCTCTTATGTGTCCGGTCATCACTCGCCACATAGATAAAATTATCTCACCAAATCAACATGGTTTTAAAGCTGGTCGCAGTGTGGAGACGAATCTTGTCGAGTTTGTAACGGACGTAACCCTTGCGTTTGACAAAAGATTAGAGGTAGATGCCGTATACACGGACTTTAGCAGTGCGTTTGATAAAGTTGACCATTCTTTATTACTCTCGAAGTTGGAATACAATGGTATACATGGCTCACTATTGAACTGGTTTTCGTCCTATCTATCTCGTAGATCGCAAATTCTTGTCGTAAACGGATATGAATCTTACCCTTACTACGCTGACTCAGGAGTTCCTCAGGGTTCTCATCTCGCACCAGTTCTGTTTTCGCTCTTCATTAACGACATTATAAATGAAATCCATCACTGTAAATATTTAATGTTTGCCGATGATTTTAAAATTTATAGAACCATCAATTCAAATGTAGATGTCACTCTAGTTCAAGAGGATTTAGTTAGGATTGAACAATGGTGCCACTTGAACCACATGAAGCTTAACGTACAAAAATGTAGGCACATACGATTTAGTAGGAAAAAACAATCTTGCGCCGCCTCATACAATATAAAAGGAGCATTATTAGAGTCGGTAAATGAAGTTCGAGATCTTGGTGTCATCATGGATGACAAAGTTAACTTCAGAAGTCATATTGATAGGATCGTCACGAAATCAGCAAGGTTACTCGGATTTCTTAAGAGAAGCACTAAAGGCTTCAGGCTGGCTAGAACTAAGATTGTGTTATATAATGCCTTAGTTCGGAGTCACCTTGAATTTGCCAGCGTGGTGTGGAGTCCTCACTATGCGGTGCACTCACAAAGAGTCGAAAGCATTCAGAGGGCCTTCACGAAACACCTAGCGTTTGCTTTCGGTAAAATATCTCCCCGGTGTCCATATGAACAACGTGCTCGATGCTTCAATATGGATTCTCTACGTGACCGTCGACTAACACAGGATCTTATGTTCCTCTACAAATTGGTCAATAATAAATTAGACTGTAACAATTTAGTTAAGTGTATCGGACTAAAAGTTCCTTACAAGATACCTAGATATCCTGTCACTAATGTATTCCACACTCAAGCATCCAAGACAAATATTGGGGTAAACTCACCACTAAACAGACTCAGTAGAGAGATGAATTCTTTGATAAAACGTATACCAGATGTTGACCTTTATTACGATTCCATAAAAGTCTTTAGAGCCAAAATATTGAAGTCCCGAAAAACGCAACCTGATAATTTTTGATAATTTTTTGATAATTTTTATTTTATTTGTATGTTAGTATATTTTATATTTGATTTTAGAAACTTTCCCTTAAGATGTCATTTTTATTCTGTTTTAGTTTATATTGTTTATATCTTAGTCTTATGTTTCTTGTAATATTGTTTGTATTTTAATTCTATTCTAATTATGTTAAATTTTTGTAATTGTTAATTTCTAGAGCGTTATTATGTGTCCACACCTATCTCTGTGATTGCTGGTTATCCTGTAATTGGCGACTGTATAAGTCCGAGGCTTTGTTACCTAGTTCTTAAGAAATTTATTATACAGAAGCTGTTGGTGTACCTCTATAAATAAATAAATAAATAAATACTGCCTCTGTAGACGGGATCCGTCGATGAAGCCCGCTTTTATTTCATACGTTTTTAGGGTTCCGTACCCGAAAGGTGCCAAACGGAACACTATTACTAAGCCTCCGCTGACCGTGTGTCTGTCTGTCAAGCAAGTATCTCATGAACCGTAATAGGTAGACGGTTGGAATTTTCACAGATTGAGTATTTCTATTGCCGGAATAAAAAAAAATAAGTTAATCATTAAAGGGCTATGCCATACAAGAAACGTGTTTTTTTATGCGTTTTTGCCCGATTTTAATACGGTACGGAACCCTTCGTATGCGAGTCCGACTCGCAGTTTGTCGGTTTTCTTTCATTCAGAGTTTTTTAACGTTATAGGTAAGTAGATCAGTCAATACGCGCCAATCATGATAAAATAATTGCCAATTTATAATAATTTACAACATCTCGGCCGAAATAAATCTCGAAATACTGCAAATAAGATTATTTCGTGAAAGGGCGATTTGCAGCAAATATTCTACTGTTAACTATTTCATCTTCGAAGTTCGCGGACTACGTTGAAGAAATCCCCTTCAGGTACGCAGCACAGTTTGATATCAGGCTTACACATAAAAACTTACTGTGAGGATAGTACAGAACACCAAGCCATGGATAGGTCTCTATTCTGGCGGCTCCCTCGTAAACGTGCGATACTGGAGAATTGTCGATACCGCAGGACATGGATATTACTGAAAACGATAATCATGGTCAACTACAATAGATACATTATTTTAATTAGTAAGAGACCAATGTGGCCTTTCACTTCTCTCAAGAAACCTCTTTAGTAAACCATATGAAGGCCTACACTGTCCTCCCAAACCATTACATTTTTTCAATAGGTATTGAAAACATTGTAAAAGCCAATTATTGTTATAAGATTAACTTTGGAGTTTCTTGCCGGCTCTTCTTCATAGGAAACGACCAATCGGAACAAACCTAGCTTCTGATGTTTCGTGCGCATGTAGGTTTAAGTGAAACAAAATATTTTGACTTTTTTTTATACTGCCTCGTTGGTCTAGTGGTCGTAGCGCTACAGCTGAGCATGAGGTCATGTGTTCGATTTCCAGGTCGGGTAGTGTTATTGTGTTTTTCCATAAGAAATTTCTCAGTAGCAGTGTGGGTGTACTATAGGTACACGTCTGCCTAACCCTTCGGGGATTACAGGCGTGATGTTAAAATATTTTGAATTTTTGAAGTACTTACCTCCACTTAAACATAATGAGAAACTTAACCAAAGACTGAGGATAAGCATGGTTATTCCGATCTAACCGAGACTATCACAATCTACCTCACCGTAACACACGACACACGTTCAATTGTCTGCGATAAAAAATTCTTATTAAAGTCCTTGTAAATCATATGACTCGATTTTAATACGGTATAAATTTCTGATTGATTTTAATACGGTATAAATTTCAATGATTGACGCTCGTTCGTGAAATGTAACAACGAAATTCATTTAAAAATCAGAGTAACTAAAATTGTTAACTTTTATGTCAATGACTTCGATCAAGAACAACAACCAACTGAATGTTTGTCCAGTAGACAAATTAGACGTGGATCGGGTTTGTTTAATGCAAAATATAAATGCTTAGGTAAAGTTTTCATTTATTGTCATAACATCCCTTTTTAAAAACAAACACCTGTTACCATCCTCTAACATCCTCAGTCGCCAAAACAAAAGTGATATTGAACGGAATTGAATTCATTAAAACTGGAATGACGTGATTTCCTTCCGTGACATTGTTCGCAAATAATTTTTAATAGTGTAGGTGTAGGATGCTTTGAATATTACACGAACACATTGGTAATACATTGTCACTTTATAATTATTTTTTTAAATACCATTTGGATTAATCCTCAGTCATTTTCTCTGTCTTTGTTTTTCTCCATTAACTGCTATATGTAAGCGGGCGATTATTCCCGGTGTCCACCACCGGTTTGGCCACCACTGGGGGACAGCGAAACAACTTTTTTTTTTTTTCTCGTTGTCCACCACTGGGGGACGGCGAAACAATTTTTTTTTTTTTAAATATTATACTCTTTGTCCACCACTGGGGGACAACGTCATAACTTTCTTAAGTTTTAAGCCACGACTGGTGGAGAGCTACACGGATCTTTTAACATGGCACGCCCTTTATGCCTGGAGGCTTTTATTTATTTACTAGCTGCTGCCCGCGGCTTCGCCCGCGTGAGTGTCGGAAATTACCCCATACATCCCCATTGGTTTTAAGTATAAATATTGAGTTTCGAGTTAATCGGACAGCGCGTTAAAATTCTTCCATACAAACACTGACACCCCCCAACCCCCCTTGAGGGGGTAATTAAGAAAAACAAAAAACTACAAACTTTATAATTTATTTAGATAACTTTTCGTGCGAAGTTTCATGTTTATTACCTCAAGGAATAAGATTTTTCATACAAACTTTCATCCCTTATTTTACCCCCTTAGGGGTTGAATTTCGAAAAATCCTGATACACGTTATTCTTAATTTTTGGGTTTAAGTATAAATATTGAGTTTCGAGTTAATCGGACAGCGCGTTAAAATTCTTCCATACAAACTTTGACACCCCCCAACCGTAGAATAGGATACTTTTCCGGGATAAAAAGTACCCAGTGTGGTGCCCAGGATATTAAAGAATAATTATACCAAGTTTCATCGTAATCGAACCGGTAGTTTTTGCGTGATGCCTGAACAAACAGACAGACAGACAGACAGTCAGACAAAAAATTTTTTAATCACATTTTTGGGTTCGGTGTCGGTCTAGTAACACCCCCTGCCATTTTTTTTTTTGATATTTTCAATGTACAGAATTTTCACTTCTACAGATTTATTATAAGTATAGATATAGATTGATTTATCTAGATATTAAGTTCTGTTTACTTTTAATTTTTATTTCTGTTTAAGTATGAGTTCTCGATGTTTTTGGTTGGTATATTGGCGTGTACTAGCTGACATATGGCTAATAATTAAATGTATGTTTTGTGTTGCGTAAGGTAAATGATTTTGCGTACTAGTGAGAATCATTTTTTTTTCCAACTGAACAGACAGCTGGGCTGCTGGGGAGTTAGTTGCGCCACTTCTTCTTCCCAGTTATAGCACTAGGAAGTGGTGAAGGGTGGGCGTTTTGGGGGACTGTCTTATGTAATTTTGACGTTCGAAAAGTGCTGAATCTCGGCCTAGTTTGAATAAATGACTTTTGATTGTGATTTTAATTTTTTAAGTACTGATTGGTGGAGAATGATTCATTTATACTATAATATTATAATTATTATATCATAGTATATCTATACTAATATAATAAAGAGGTGAAACTTGTTTGGTTATAAGTTTGTATGTACCTGTAATCTCCTGAACTACCAGTCAGATTTGAAAAATTCTTTTTGCGTTGCATAGCTCAATTCTTGAGGAGGGTTATAGGCTATAAAACATCACGCTATGACCTTTAATCCCTGAAGGGTTAGGCAGAGGTGTACCTATAGTGCACCAACATTTCGCCAGTTATGTTTAAGTCCTATGTGGGTGAGCCTATTGCCATCAACCGGGGACAAATCCAGACTCCGGGTTGCTACTGAGAATAACCTGATGGAAAATCCCAATAATACTTTGCCCGACTTGGGAATCGAACCCAGGACCTCATGCTCAGCAGTAGCGCATGCGACCACTAGAGACCAACGACCGACATATATGTAAACAAAAATAAAAAAGATTGTTATATTTTTTCATTGTACATAAGGAACACCATGAATCAGAATCAGAATCTTTATTTGTTAAACATAGGTATTTACAAATTGGTGTTAGGTGAACATTATTTGAGCGCTATGTTTTGCCGCGAAGGCATACAAATTTCAATTAAAATTTAATTTAAAGAAAACTAAAAATACTTAAAAAACTTAACAAAGTAACAAAAACAAACATAAAAAAATATTAAAAATTATCATTCATAAAATCTTGGACAGTATAATAACATTTTTCTATTAATAGAGAGGTGAGAACTTTCTTAAATTTTGATAGGGGCATATTTTTAATATTATCGGGTATTTTATTATACATTTTTGAAGCTATTCCAAAAAACCTCTTTTTCATCAAAGCGGTTTTGCATTTTATGTCGCACAATTTATTTATATATTGAGCGTTCTCAATATATAAATAAATTGGAGTTTTTTTTATATCGGAATTTTTTATAAAAAGGTGTAAATTCATTTTAACAAACAAAACAGTCTCGTAGATGTACATAGCTGGCAAAGTAAGCAATTTTAAAGATTTAAAATGGGGTGCACAGGATTCGGTAGTTTTTTAGGGGTATGAGGAACAGGGTGTAAAGTTCTCTCATCCCCCATAGAAAAGGGAGGTTCCTCCTACCAGACGGGTGTTATGTCTGGCGGGCAATTGCCCAAGGATTGATGTCAGATAGTCTTATATATGTTAATCGCGCGGTAAACTCTTACACCGCGATGTAGGACTTGTGACGTCAGGTCTTTGATGCTTAGTTCGTATGTGGCGGTGTAGATGCCGCCACAGTTTTAAAGCCACACAAGGATCGAATACATCGTTTTTGCGCTTTAAAAACAGTCTCTCTTTCAGTAGATCATGATTTGGTAAATGTGAATTAAAATTCATCACTTTTAGCAGTTGTTATTAATAATTCACTACGGTGGTCGCCACTAAAAGTAATAAAATAAAATAAGACTCGAAGTTATTTGTCCAGTAGATATTTATTTACTACCACAGTACTTACAAATACATAAGAGGGGTTGTAGCTAAGTTAATAACAGCCGCACGGGTCGATCGATCAGGTTACGCTACGCTTGCCGCGGTTGGTCCGTAGATGGCTGACCATCTTTACATACCGAGACTCCTCCGTGCCTCGGAAAGCACGTTAAGTCGTTGGTCCCGGCTGTTGACGGTCGTTACGGGTCGTCAGAAGCCCGAAAGTCTGACAACCAGTCTTACAAAGGGGTATCGTATTATCCCATTAACTGGGTTGTGGAGGTTAGATAGGCAGTCGCTCCTTGTAAAATACTGGTACTTAGTTACATCCGGTTAGACTGGAAGCCGACCTCAACATAGTTGGGAAAAGGCTAATAGATGATGACTTACAAATACATAAATAAAAGAAACTTACATGCTAAATCCTTTATTCTTTGGTTTTGCTTAAATCAAACAAGAACAGATAAAATAAAATCAACGTAAAAATAAAAAATCTTTCTTCTATTTCTTTGTTCAATTGGTGTTTATTGATAATTCCTACCACAATACATAGGTATAGGTACAGAACTAATATACGAAATAAACTACAAGAAAATAAAAATGAAACAATCATAGACTCATCATAAAATCAACATTCAAATCTTAATAACAATAATTATTATTTATTTTTGCAAGAACTTTTGTGGTACCTACCTACGTAGAATTGCAATATCCGCGCTTTTTTCTGCATTTACAGCGGTTTTATTTATCGGTACTAGGGTTACATTATTAATAATCAAAGATAAAATTTCTTAGTTTTACCTCCACTTTCGGTAATTATCAATAATGATAGACAATTATTAATAGTTTTCAATTATCTTTTTGGTCTTTACTGTTATCTTTATCACTGTCCTCTTTACTTTACTTTACTCCTACCTTTAGGAGACAAATTGCTAATCTTTTAGCATACAATATACACAGTGACATTGGTACCTGTAGTCTACCATCGATTACTGTTAGTAGTGGTACTAACACTACTATTGATACGCCATCTAGTTTAAACTATTAGGTGCGACAACGGGCGAGCCGCATAAATTGAATGTTGTACATCAAAATATGCAGGGTCTGTCCGGCAAAGAGCTAGAGTTAAGTTTATTTATGGAAAACTATGATGTTCAGGTGTTATGTTTGACTGAACACTGGTTGAAAGAGCATGAAGTAGTGTTTATCAATGATAATAATTTTACTGTACAAAGTGCGTTTGTAAGAAGAAGCGCAATTCGCGGTGGATCTTTAGTTCTTGTTTCAAACAAGTTGAAATGTAAACCACGTGTAGATTTAGTTAATCTTTCTATTGAACGCACTATTGAGTTATCTTGTGTTGAACTCGAGCGATACGTTATAATTTGCGTTTATCGACCCCCCTCTGGTGATTTTATTAGTTTCGAATCGGTAATGGAAGATTTACTCAATAGGTTAAAATCAAGTAATAAAAGTATAATTTTATGTGGAGATTTTAATATTAATATTTTAGATGTCACTCCATTAAGTATTAGACTTCTTAATCTGTTTAGGTCTTATAATTTAATTAACTTGTTTTATGAACCTACTAGGATCACGGCATCTTCGTCAACTTGTCTTGATAATATATTTAGTGATTCTGATGCCAAAAATAAATTAGTGCTAAGTGACTTAAGAGGGTGCATCCTAAAAGTTGGCAACGTCGTAAATAGCTGTCAAATATTGACCTGTTTCGATGAATTTGGAAATAATACTGTATGGAAATAAGAAATGTGGCTAACCAATTGACTAGAATATTAATAAAGAATTGCAATTATAACATTGAATTTGATGTTGTACCCGTTTTAGGTGAAAAAAAGGCATTTGGAAAGTTACCAAATACTTTTTTTACATCTAAAACTAACTATTCGGTGTTACGATATTAATTATTGCATTTCATAATCAATATTCTAGTCAATTGGTTAGCCACATTTCTTATTTCCATACAAAAATATTATCAAATTAATCAAAACAGCGAAATATTTGACATCTATTTGCGACGTTGCCAACTTTCAGAATAAACCCTCTTAACGAATTCCGGCTTCCGGTGTCAAAGCAACCAGACGTATTGTCATTCCTCTTACTATAATAATCACTTTTACCTTGAAACTCAAGTATATCCTGTGCTAAAACCATCAGTATTACAGTTCAAGACGCTAGAAGACATTTCATACTAAAGTTGAATCAACGAAATACAGGAACAGTGCTAAAGTGTGATTTCTACGAGAAAGATAACCTCAAAATAAGTACAAAGTGAACTTCGTTCGCAACCCAAACCATCGACAACTGTCATCCGAGTAAACAAAAGCAAGAAAAAATTTTGACAGATAAGTGTTGCCATCACAAGAATTTAAGAAGCTACTATTTTTCAGTGTTACCAGATAAAACAAGAAGATTTTTCAGTAAAAAAAAAAAAAAAAAAAATGGATAGCCAAATGAAAATGTTTTTAAAAAATATTCAAGAACAAATGAAGCAACAGACTATTACTATAACGGAAACAGTAACAAAAAATGTAGTACAACATATCGACGAACGATTTAAAAAATTGGACGAAGAAAACAAACAGCTTAAAAATAAAGTTAAAGAGTTGAAGCAAAAAATTCAAGGATTGGAAATGACTAAGAAGAAAAGCAACGTCCTCCTCTTCGGAATAAAAGAAGACAAACAAGAAGAATTGAGTTTGGTTAAAAGCATAACTGAACAACTCAACAGGTACCTTGAATTAAACCTTCAAGAATATGAGATTATGAACGCGTTTAGAATAGGAAATAAAAAAAATACGCCACGACCTATTCTGATTTCACTTGTAACGTACTGGAGAAAAATGGAAATAATGAAATCCAAAAATAAATTACCCCAAGGCGTCTATGTGAAGGAAGATTACACCAAAGAAATATTAGAAACACGAAAAGCATTACAACCAAAGCTAGAGGAGGAGCGAAAGAAGGGCAACGTAGCTTATCTAAAAGTGGATAAACTGATAGTTAAGAACTAAACAGACGCACATCGAGAAAAAAGGAAGAGGGATCCATCTTTTTCGCCCAATCTCACTACACCGCGGACAGAAAAAGCATCATACGTAGCTCCGAAGAAAGCCAATACAACCAATGCTTACGAGTGCATGGCACGTGCGAGATCAAACTCAACGAAAGATAAGACCAATGCATAGCAACTACCAAACACTCGAAACTGGAATAACAATAACCATAATAATTCAAAACAGCAACAAACAACAAAGAAAAACACTCCCCCAAGTCGGCTGGTCCCCGTGGGGGAAAATGACCAAAACCCTCCAGTAAAATATAGAGAACTAATCCAAAAACCATTACTCATAGGAACATTTAATGTAAGATCTTTAGCATCCACAAGAAGATATATAGAACTCATACACTCAATAGAGAAGATAAAAATCGACATTTTAGGCTTAGCCGAAGTAAGACGAATGGGTTGTAGAATTGAAGAGCATGAGAATTTTATACTTTGCTATAAAGGAGAAACGCCTGGCCTGCATGGAGTAGGCTTTTTGATAACGAAAAAACACAAAAATAACATACTAAAATTCTCAGGCCTGTCTGAAAGAGTTGCATTACTTCAACTGGAACTCAACAATCAAATTATATCAATAATTCAAGTGTACGCCCCAACCGAAAAAGCATCAAAGGAAGAAATTGATAAATTCTATGACACCCTACAAGAAGCGCAAACTCAGGCTGGTGAAAACGTACTAGTAGTACATTGGAGATTTTAATGCCAAAGTGGGCATAGCCAAAACAAACGAAGATACGATTATGGGTAAATTTGGTTACGGACAAAGAAATGAACGAGGAGAAAAGCTTATAGAATTTGCTTTCGAGCACAAACTTTCAGTTATGACTACACATTTCAAAATGAGACGTAATCGAAAATGGACATGGATTTCACGAAACGAAAAAACAACGAATGAAGTGGACTATATCCTGTCAAATCAGCCTAAAAAAATAAGAAAGATAAAAGTACTGCACGGGTTAGTGCACAGCTCCGATCACAGACTGGTAAGAGCCACCTATCTCCTACAAAACAGTAAAAAAGCAGGAAGTCATTTAAACCATCCTCAAATACATTTAAAACAGAAGAACAAATAACAGTATATACTAGAAGTCTAGAAAATAATATAAAAGAATTAGAAGTGATAGACGACGAGGATGTTCAGACCTTATATAATAAAATCAAATACATAACTAAAAAGAGTATGTCAACCACACAAAAAGAAGAACATAAAACCCTTGCAAAGAAAATCCTCACAAAAGCCTACTTTGGAACTAATGTCAAGACGCTCAGAATTATTGAAAACAAAAAAAAAAACACAGGAAATGAAGGAAGAGTTAAGTACGCTATTCAAAAGAACGAACAAGGCCATAAAACAAGACTACGCAGACTACAGAAAACAAATAATAGAAAAGAACCTTAAACAATATAGGAGCACAAAAAGAGCAAATAAACAACTAAATACCCATAAAAACTGGATACAAAATTTAAAAACTAGAAACGCAACAGCTACTAACAAGAGGAGAGATATTATAGATTGTGCCACAGAGTTTTACAGAGAGTTATATAAAAACAATGTTAGAACCTGTACAAGCGCTATCAAATATATCATAAATAATAGCGACACCCAAGACGAGCCCGCAGAAGTGGATGCGATGGAGGTAGTACGGCATATCAAAAAACTTAAATCGGAAAAAAGTCCAGGGCCAGACGGTATACCTAATGAGGCTTTAAAACTTGGAATTCCTCTGTTAATGCGCCCTCTAACATACTTATTCAGTAAAATTATAAACACTGGACAAATACCTGAACAATGGAAGAAATCTGATATCATTCTGATGTACAAAAAGGGTGACCCTGAAGATATAGGCAACTATCGTCCAATTAGCCTTCTCCCTAGTACTTATAAACTTTTCACCTCCTTACTACTTAGCAGAATCAGCGAAAAAATCGAAAATCTTCAACCAGTAGAACAGGCGGGGTTTCGGTCGGGTTTCTCAACTATAGACCATCTACATGTAATGCAGCAAATAATAGAAAAATACAGGGAGTTTAACAGACCTTTATATGTAGCTTTCATCGACTACGCTAAAGCATTTGATACGATATCACACGACGCGATCTGGGAAGCACTGGACAAATGTGACGTCCACGGAAAGTACAAAAACATTTTGAAAAACATATACGACAACAGCACCAGTTGTGTGAAATTAGAGAAAAGAGGACCGGAAATACCAATTCTGAGAGGAGTGAGGCAAGGGGACCCCCTGTCCCCCAAAATATTCATAGCAGTGCTACAAAACATCTTTGAGGATCTGAAATGGGAAAACGAAGGAATCAAAATGGGTAATCGGTATTTAAGTCACCTCAGATTCGCAGATGACATCGTCCTCTTTGCTGAAAGCAGCAGAAAAATAGAAAAAATGATAAACCTGTTAAGTGAACAAAGTGAAAAAGTAGGTCTTTTGATGAATAAAGATAAAACAAAACTCATGACAAATAGCTACACACACACACAATACAACTCGAAGGAAAGACACTTGAATACGTAAACAAATACATATATCTAGGAAAAGAAATATCATCAGAAGACAGAAACGAACAAGAAGAGGTAGAACGCCGAATTAATATGAGCTGGAAGAAATACTGGTCACTCAAAGAGATTTTGAAAGGGGACTATCCGCTCCACCTGAAGAAAACTGTGATGGATACATGCGTTCTACCGACTCTAACGTATGGTTGTCAAACGAGGACCTACGACACCAAAATAAAAACCAAACTAGTCAGCTGCCAGAAAGCAATGGAGAGGAGTCTTCTGAAAATAAGAAAAATACATAAAATAAGAAGTGAATTTATACGGAATAAGACAAAACTAATTGACGTCCTACATTATAGTCTAAGTTTAAAGTGGCGATGGGCGGGTCATGTATATAGTGACAAGCGATGGACAGTAGAAGCGACGAGCGGGAAAAGAGTGGATTGAACTAGCTAAAGACAGAGAAAACTGGATCAAACTGGAGGAGGCTTATACCCAAATAGGGGCTCCTATCCAAGAAAACAGCGAGAGTAAATGATACAAGGAACGGCAAGGAAAAACATTACGATAAAATCGCACAAAAGTGTAAACAGTGTTTAATTAAGAGTGAATATTTATATAACTTTATTGAATAAGCAAGTAATTGTAATACTTAGGTGTAGGAAAATAAAGGCTTTATTATTATTATTTTTACGTCTCTTGACATTTCTCAGGACCCTGGGGTCCCGGACCTTTAGAAGGCGTACGAGGGGCCAAAGCCAACTCGCAGAGGCCCGTTAGACGTTTTTATTGTAATGAGGCACCAAGCGACGATTATCCCTGTTCGCACTGTGCAAGTGCAGCCAAGGACAACCCTCGGTTGGTGTAGGACTATTGCAGGATATGGAAACAAAGATATTGGATTATGGGTTTGGGTGGCTAAGTGAACTGGTTATCTTCAACTATGGAATGACTATGGCCCCTGCCTGACCAATGCTTTATATAAAATACACAGTTAAAATGGCAGGGGGTGACTTGCACACTCAATAATGGGCCCCCGAAAACGGTCGCTAGCACAAGGTGTCGTAGCGACAAGGGGACAACATGTCCTGAGGTGCTTCTGAGGAGTGGAGAGGTATTCCATGACTATCAGAACAATCCCAGAGCCCGGAAGATGGTCAAGATCCCTACCAGCACTTACTGGAATACTTCCTTCCTCCGAGCACGTTTGCTCTTGCGAATCTCTATTATTAAGTGACTTAACGTCTGACCACTGTGGTTTATTAGCTAGCTTCCCCATGCCATTAAATAAAAAGCCGCTTAAAATAGAATGCAGACCTTATACAGCTAGTCGTTGCAATAAGTTTAAAAATAATATAGCTCATAGAGTTTCACCATCTATAGTAGAAATCTAAATTTTTAAGTGATACAATTAAAAATTCCAATAATAAAGTCAAAACCACATGGAAAATTATTAACGATGAAACGGGTAAGTCGGTTAAACAAGATAAACAACTTGAGATTATGGTCGACAACAAATTAGTTAATAAAGCAGCTGATGTAGCTGAGGCATTTAATGAGTTTTTTGCCAACATACCTATAACTACGACTCGCTCCTTAAATTCATCCCCGTCTAAAGCCGAAAAACTTTTGCATAGTAGTGTGTCTAAAAGTAGTCGCTTATTTAGCTTCGAACATGTAACGCCTGGTGATGTAGTTAATGTTTTTAACACACTCAAATCCAAAAACACTGGTGATTACTGGGGCATCTCCATTAAACTATTAAGTAATATAATAGACATCGTAGCCCCCTATCTAGCTGTTACTTTTAATAAATGTATTGATTTAGGAACTTTCCCTGACCTCATGAAGAGTAGTAAAGTCATACCATTATTTAAATCAGGTAATAAAAATGACGTTGGCAATTTCAGGCCTATCTCTATCTTACCTGCCTTTAGCAAAATATTTGAAAAGTTAATACTCAAGCAGTTGCTAAGACATTTTAATTTAAATAGCCTCCTCCATAATGAACAATATGGCTTTACAAAAGGTCGTTCGACTACAGATGCAGGTGTTGCTTTGCTGAAACACATATTTAACGCATGGGAGAACTCGCAAAATGTTATTGGGGTTTTCTGTGATCTCTCCAAAGCCTTTGATTGCGTGCATTATGACACGCTTTTGCGTAAACTACGTCATTACGGTGTGCAAAACGAAGCTTTCAACGTTATAAATTCTTATTTACATAATAGGTTTCAATGTGTAGACGTTCATGGTGTGAAATCTTCTGGGCTACCAGTTCAGTTAGGTGTACCACAAGGCTCAATACTGGGTCCCTTCTTGTTCTTAGTGTATATCAATGACTTACCATTCTATTTAAAGGGTATCTGCGAAGTTGTACTGTTTGCAGATGATACTTCTCTTATTTTTAAAGTAGACAGGAATAGACAAGATTTTGACGACGTAAATAGTGCACTCTCAATGGTTACAGATTGGTTTACGACAAACAATCTAGTTCTTAATGCCAAGAAAACGAAATGTGTAAAGTTCGCATTACCGAATGTTAGAAATCTAAGGCCCCCAACATCGTCTTAGATAAAGAGGTGCTTGAAACAGTAAACTCGGCAGTTTTTCTGGGCATAACAGTAGATGCCAAACTTCAGTGGGGCCCACATATATCGAGCCTAGCGGGAAGGCTCAGTTCGGCAGCCTACGCCGTCAGGAAAGTAAGACAATACACTGACGTTGATACAGCTCGGTTAGTCTATTTTAGTTATTTTCATAGCGTTATGTCCTACGGTATTCTGCTGTGGGGCAAAGCTGCTGATATTCAAAATATATTTGTCCTTCAAAAACGAGCGGTTCGAGCAATTTACCAGCAAGGTTCCAGAGTTTCTCTGAGAGATTTTTTAAAAGAAATTGGTATTCTAACGGTGGCATCACAATTCATCTTCGCGAACATCATAAATATATTAGGCAAAATATACACTTATACACTAAAAACAGTGATATTCATAATGTTAACACCAGAAATAAAGACAAATTAAGAGCTCCATTTCACCGGCTTCATAAGGTGCATAACTCATTTGCTGGGCTTGGTATAACCTTGTATAACAAGCTACCCTCTTCTTTGTTAGATTTGCCTTTTAATGCGTTTAAAGCTAAAGTAAAATCCAACCTTTGTTCAAAGGCATACTATTCTATCAACGACTACTTAAATGATAAGAATAGTTGGTCGCTGTGATTAACTCAAGACAATGTTTATGTTCTTTCTCCAGAATTAGTTTACCTACTGACTGGTACATATAATTGTTTATTTTATTTGACTGTGTATGTCAATTTATTTTTATTATTTATTTATTGTTGACATGATATACTCATTATAATGTTTTTTCATGAGTTGTATTGCAATATGTAGTTAGCTAGCGACCTCGACAATAATTGATCATATTGTAATTAACTTTTTATTTATTTTACTTCGATGGTCCTAGTTTATCATTTATGACTTCCATTTCAATCAATCAATCAATCAATCAATCAAAATATTTTATTTCATATAAACCTACAAGGGCACTTATGAAACGTCAGAATCTAGGTGCACGGTTCCAATTGGTCGTTTCCTATGGAGAAGAGCCGGCAAGAAACTCCACGGTTACTCTTTTAAAAATAAATGGGTTTTACAATGCTTTAAATGTACAGTTTGAATAGGTATGAGAGGACAGCGTAGGCCTGTCAACAAGATACTTAAAAAAAATAAAAAAAATAGAAAATAGTCTGCAAATCGACAGTCTGTTGTGCCTACAACGTTCTCACATTCACAAAATATAAAGGAATCTATATAAAGGTCGAAAAAAAATATTAAGAACCTATTTAACCCAAATGGTTGTCACTACAACTTTAACCAATCCGAGTGAGAACCCCGTATTCCACAAGTCTCTACTGTAAGTTGAAATTTGAATTGTAGGCATACATGTCAAATAAAGAAACTACATGTCAAGTAGTACCTAAATAAAAAAGTAAAATAAAATACCTACATATCGTAATTTGGGAGCAGTTAATAGACATTTACATAATTATGCCGTTAATGAGGTACCAGGGAGGCCACATGTGCAGAAGGAATTATTGCCAAACTTCCTTGTCGTCAACGTAGTCTTTAATCTTGTAATAATTTTTAACATTAACATTTACTGCGATATGTGGGCGGGCACGCCCTTTATGCCTGGAGGCTTTTATCTAGATATTAAGCTCGGTTTACCTTTAGTTTTTTTTTATTTCTGCTTGAGTATTAGTTCTCGATGTTTTGGTTGGCATATTGGCGTGTGCTAGCTGACATGTGTGTTCATTAAATGTATGTTTTGCGAAACTATTGTATAGAATCAATTTTTCTAACTGAACAGACAGCTGTGCTGCTGGGGAGTTTGTTGCGCCACTTCTTCTTCCCAGCTAAAGCACTAGGAAGTGGTGACGGGTGGGCGTTTTGGGGGACTGTCTTATGTAATTTTGACGTTCAAAAAGTGCTGATTCTCAGCCTAATTTGATTAAATGACTTTTGGTTTTTTTTTTGATTTTGATTTTTTTGATTTTGATTTCGTTGTTGATGTTGATGTTGTTGTTGATGTTGATGTTGAACTTGTTAAGTAGTATTCATATTTTATACCTTTACCAAATGCAGGATAACTGTTATCCTTTAATTTCAACTGAAATATCTTTCTGGTGGCATTTAATGACACAATAGTCGGATATAGTTTATACAGATTTACGTAGTGATTCATACGTGAGGGTTGGATAAACTTAGCTTCTTTTCCATAAGCTGAAACCCTCAACATTATTGCGTTCACGAAAAATAGTTCGACGTAGAAGTTTATTTCCAAGAAACCGAATCCGTGGCACATACTGGGGTTACCGGTGCACCACCGCCGCAACTTCAACTTTGGTATCGGTGTTGTATTGCTAGGATCAATATTTTGAGCTTCAAGTACTATGCAAGAGTACTCGATATCTGCGATGATCGTTACCTAGGGAAGAAATAACAAAATACAATTGTAATAGGGACCTAAATGACATTTGTTGGCAATAAGCGCTTCTATATATTCTCGGTGGTATTACCGTAGATGTCCACATCACGGCATCACGATAACACAGGCAAGTGAAATGTATGGAAATATATGAAGACCAGCGCGCTTCTAAATTTCCGTCCACGATAACATTATAAAATGCACGTACTTCCATACTATCTACGGAAATACGTGCTACGTACGTGGAATCTTATGGGCGTGGACGTCGCCACGTTAGAAATGATAAAAGCGCACAATGGTGCCGATTCCCTTGTTCACAAACTAAATTAGTCCTGTCAAATCTGTCACTACTCCATACAAGTTTAGACGTGATTAAAAACTTGCCTACTAAAATTACGTCAATATATGTCAGGCGCTGATTAATTTGACAGGACTAATCTAAAATATATCTTCTGTCCTTTTCTTAATGAAATAAAAAGAAAAAAATGCACTGAACTTAAATTTAGTTTACTTTGTGAACAAGGGAATCGGCACCAATGGCACGGTTTTAAAATTTCTAACAAGATGAACTAACGCTACGGTCCACCAGAGAGGTCTACCAGCGCAGGCACCTGCAAAAGACCTCTCGTGTGGGCCACCGTAGTAGTAGGTACCGTAGAGGCCTTGAGCAACACGCGCGTGTCTCCTGTTCCCGTCACGTCGCGGTGACTCGTGGTATGGTCTAAACTTCTAAAGGGTCTAAACAACTTCTTTCATTTGTTTTCACTGCAGTCGCTGTCGCAAGACGTGTGTCGCTTGTGCTCGTGGCCGCGGGGTAAGAACTTACGTTATGTCGTATTACTCCTTCTGTTTTGGCCTTGAGGATTGTCGTATCATCAGTGTAGATCAATCGTTGCATTTCTTCTAAGTCGCAAGCTCCGAACCTCTGAACGTTGGATATTGCTGAAAACAAGATGCTTATTGTTTTTATTTGTTGCGTTTACGGTATATACAGGGTGGCCGGACGGTTGACGTCCAAAAATAAAATTTAGTTCCCTCGTATCGTGAGGTATCCGAATCACTCCCATGTATGTTCCGCGATTTTTGATAGTTTTCGAGTTATGATTTTTTTTCTGAATTTTTGAGAATTTTTAGATTTGACCAATTTAAAAAGACTTTTACGAGATTTTTTTTTTATCTTCATGATTACTACTTTTATGCATAAAATAATCAGCGTCGTAGCTGTGATGAAAGTTATGAAAATGTTGTGAAAAATTTACGTTCGGTAAATTATGACTTAAATTTCCAACTTTTGATCAAAAATCCTAGTACCTATTTAAATTTATAATTGAAAATTTAAATTAAAAATTTAAATAAAAAAATTCAAACGTAAATTTTTATATACATACATATATGCATCGTGTTCACATTGTCGTTTAATGTTTATTTTTTCGGGTACTTAGTCTGAACGGCCCAAATCGAATGGCACGCGGGCCACTCGACCGTAAACAAAAATTGTCTACGTTCGAATGGCCCGGTGGTCAAATGAATTTAAAAATAATTCAAAAGTACAGTCGCAAACATTCTATTAAGCACATAGTTTATGAATTTTAACTAAATAAATATTTAATTATTTGAAATCGTCTAAATAAACGGAATACATCTTCATAACCGGTCGGCACGATTTCAGGTAGCTAGATAAACAATGACCCTTCTTGTCATCCAATCACAAGTAGGATGCTTATCTGTGACGTCAGAGGACTATGGAGAAATATGTTTAATAGTATGCAACTTAGTAACACCACTGTTAATTTTGCAATTGTCCATTAATGTTGTGCATTGAACTTTTACTTTCGAGAGTTTTGTGTTTTGTTTACTGTTGGATCCTGGTAAGTTTTTTTTTATATATTATAAAGCCAATTGCATATACTTTTTTTTGGTTGTTCAATATCAGTAATAGAAGTTCTATTACTGATATTGACCACCAAAAAAATTTTTTTTACATATTTTTTTTAAATTTATCCGACTTGAATTCAGCAAAATATGGACACAATCCATTCGTAATCATATCAATGGGAGCGCGCGGCGGCAGACACACGCGGTGGTAGTGCAGCGGGGGTGAAACCCCTCCCGGGCGGCAGGGTGGCGCTGCTGTGACTGGGACTGGTGTCGCCGACAATCCGCTCATCGCACGCGCTGTTGTGACGTCACATCCAATCGGTTTCCCGCGCAAGCACCGCGCGCCTCCCGAGTCGTACACCACTCACGATGTCGAACTATTCTAACGGCGAGTTTTATGAGATGATGCGAGTGTACTTATAAAGCGGTGACAATGTACGAGCAGCTCGCAGAATGAGCGAGAGGGAGAGCATACCTTGTATGCGAGCCCAAGGAATCCGTAACCCCGCTGTCCCTAATGAAAGGACCATATCAGCAGCCACTCGGTGTGAGCCAGTTCGCGGTATGGAAACGAGCGAATAAGTTTTTTTGATAAAACATTATTATAATTGTTTGTAATGGGTGATGATATGATAGGTACTTATAAATTCGTAAGTTCTAATTGCAAAAATGTCAATAGACAGTATACGAGAATTAAGTAAAAAATCGGATATCATTGCATTCCAATATACATGGTTACTGCCCGAAGATATCTCATTCCTTAATACAATAAGTGATGAGTTCAGCTGCACCGGAGTGTCTGCAGTGGACACCTCCGCAGGTATACTGCGTGGCAGGCCACATGGCGGGGTTGCTCTTCTATGGAGAAGTGTCTGTTTCGTGACGTGACCATTCTGCAGTGCGGTACCTAATCCTCGTGTTTGTGCGGTAAAAATAGTCATACAAGGTAAATCCATTTTAGTGTTTAGTGTTTACATGCCTATGCCATGATAATTATAACATAGATTGCGTAGGTATACGTGTTGGGAGATTTCAATGCGCATCCGTTAGAACAGTTCTTTGATGAACTTTCCGAGTTTTGTAGTGCGCAAAAATGGACATGTATCGATACTAAAATGTTAGGCATTCAGTCCGACACATACAGTGTGATTCTTCATAATGTGCACATATCGAAATGGGGGAATCTATGCTTAATTTTATCGACGGAAAAAATAAAAAAATAAATCGAAATACATTTTTTTTTCATTTTTTTTTTAATTTAAAAAAATTGGTCTTATTGAATTTTTTTACGATTATTGTAAAAATTTATTAAAAAACAGATTTTTGGACGAAATACCTGTTTATTTTCAATTGAGGGTTTTTTGGGTTTAATTGGGAGGGGTTTTTCCCACAATTTTCATTTTATAAGAACACTTAATTATTACCAACCAATCATTATGGAGTTTGTTTCATCGCGATAAATCATTTAAAAGTTACACCGTTTTTTTACATTGGAGTAAAAAATACAAAACAAATAAAAAAATAAAAATAGATATTTTAAAATATTTTTTCCGTTTGTCAAATTAAGCATAGAATCCGTCATTTCGATATGTGCACATTATGAAGAATCACACTGTATACCTTTCTAAGTAAGTCTAAGTCTTTGAGGCTGGGAGTAGTCTGGGTTATGTACCACCTGTGTTACTCAATGGGGCTTCACTAAAAAGAGTATTTAAGTTTAAATATCTTGGCCATATTTTGACCCTGGACCTCAATGACGGACTCGATATATACGTTGCCCCACACGAGGAATTTCTCCTGTATTGTGGGTGCATTTACAAACATTTAAACTCACAAACACGAAAAGCCAGACCCGGAACAACTACTTGTAGGTCATACAAATATTAATTGTTCCGTGCGGGAATCGAACCCGCGACACGCAGCGCAGCAGTCAATCGCTTAACCACTGCGCCAACCGTGCCGTCAATTGAGCGGGAGCTGAGGGCGTTGTCGGTACGGGCGAACATGCTAGCTTGCAGGTTTACACGCTGCTCATTTAAAGTACCGGACAACTGCCCTAACTTTGCCTCGCGTCCATAGTTTGCCTAGAATGAAAAAGATGTAATATCTTGTTCATTTTACTTGTATGGCAATCGAAAACTTTAATAAATTATATATTCTTAAAGTTTCGATTGCCATTCCAGTAAAATGAACAAGATATTACATCTTTTTCATTCTAGGCAAACTATGGACGCGAGGCAAAGTTAGGGAAAGTTACGTACTCTGTTTCGAGCTTATTGCACAACGTTTTACACGTGAAGCCTGTGAGATTGATATACCCAACGGTCGTACAACGCCCTTCGTGTCCAATACAACAACGTTTTCTGGGTATTGGTGGGGCTGCCCCGTTTCTGTAGTGCATCGGGAATATTCGCGGACGCGCATATAAATTGCTTTTACGCAACGATGCGAATGAGGTGTGCATCCCTGGTGCGCAGAGTACGGGCTTGCTCCAACAATATCCTGAAAATGATCGCTAGCGCCAATCTCTCTTCGTGCGAATTTCACCAATGAAACTGAACGCGATCAGTAGGCATCTAAACCGAGTTCAAGATCTGGCAGTGTCAATATTCCGAAGAAAATAATAACGCTGACAGCTCTTAATTGGTATAATTATGTGCTTATCGCGTTCAGTTTTTATTGGTAAATTCGGCCTAAGTTTTCAATAAAATTCTCAGGCGGGCGCACTCGTGACCTTCAAAATGCTGTACACTGTACATCGCCTGAGGTATGTGCGAGGCGAGACCGGGCAGTGGAGTCCGTTCATTGGTCAAAGCTCACAGTGTCCCGCCGCTCAATTGTCATTGTAGCCTAAAAGCGCTTCTACAGTACGATGGCGCAAGCAAGTCGGTGACGTGAATCCATAACTTTATCCCCTACCAAAAAACGCTTAATGCGCCTAAAGAAATTTTCACTTCAAAAAAACTTTGAAGTTATAGAGGGGGGTTACATTGAAGAAATCACCGTACGAACAAAGCACGATAAAGCTTTTGCATCCAAAACTAGTCATCCATGTAACTTACTTCTTCTCATCACGACGTGGTTGTCGGCCAGATTGGTGATGGCAGGTCTGCCGATGCGATCGATGCTGCGTTGCACCCACTTGTGGTACATACCATAGTCTAGGAATCTAGCAGGGGCCTGACAACCCGGCCCGTACACGCCGAAACCCAGCTGAAATCATCAGAAAACAAATAGTTTGATTGCAAACATTCGAAGCTGAATTGGATCACGAAAACATAAGAAAACGAACGTATTACGTTCCAGTTTTTGTCCAGCTATATAAATGGACTAAGACACTCTTATAAACATTGCTTCAAGTTAAGAGACGTTCAAAAGTCAAAAAATTATGGTTAATATATGAAAGAAATTCCCTTCCCCAAGAAATAGATATTCTGACTGTAGCCTCACAATTTATGTATATTTGAAAACCTATTGTATGAACACAAAAATATTTCAAATAAGAAAATGTCCGATATTTATAGTAATACCAGGAATAAACACAATGTTGCCAAACATCGCACTCTCCTCCACAGAGTAGACAACTCGTCCATGGGTCAATGTATACGCTTTTACAACTCCCATTGACATTCGAAACTTACCCATTAAACGTTTTAAAAGCTGTATAAAAACCAAACACTGTAAAAGGGGTACTATATAATTTCTGATTATTTTGAAGACAAAAAGGCTTGGGATTGAGCTGCTCGCTCTGCTAAAACTAGTGATAAAAGCATAAAAACTAGTAAGTAAAAAAGAGCGCTAAGCACACTACCTCACCCCACCTGTGAGGTAGTGTACCTCAGGTTGCGTGGAAACGTGTGCATATTATGAAAAATATAACTTTTAAAATTGGTTGAACTGTTATATTATCTCAGAAACTTCTTACAATTTTGCAAAAAATTGCGAAAAACCCGTTTTTGTGACCTTTGACCTGGAATACATTTTTTTCCAGGTACGGGATCGATGGAGACTTGCAGATTTCACATAATGGTGGCCCGAACATCCCTACCAATATTTAGTTCTATGCGAATAAAATTATTGTACCTTTGCATGTCTTAATTGACTGGACTATGAGTTGAGCTCCACGATTACTGACAAATGCTTGCACTGATTGGACAGGTCCACTCAAATCTGTGTGATTCTTTCCTCAAAAGACCATTACAGACACTAATCTACATGGTCCTCTTATGGCCAAGATTATGTTTGGAATCTAAAAGAGACTGCGACCTCGGAGTTTGTTTAGGCCTTTCTTCTCAGAGTAGTCAGATAAGAAACGCCACCTTGACAATTCAAAATTTGAAATAAATTCTTTGAGTGTTTGAGTGTGAGTTTGCCCTCTTGTAGCTTATTTTTTTAATATGACGTGTAAAACTGATTCCGATATCCTATTTACAGAATAAACAATTCCATTTCATTTCATTATGTTTAAGCAACGTTTATAATTAACGGGGTATATGTCTTTCTCTAAATATTATACTTAAACCAAAATCACTGTTCATGTCTGTCTATTTGTCCGCTTAGTTTTTAAACTCCACAATCAAGTATGATGATACCGTTTTCAGCATCGTTTAGAGCATTCATTCCGGCCGAGATTTATGTGAACGTATGTATAACACAATGACATAACAAGAACCTATAAGCATAGAAATCTCGATGGTTTAGCATGTTGCCATCGCACGGGTGCGAAGCAGGGGCGTGTCGCTAGTTGTTCAATTTATCAATGATTCACAAACCCACATTTAATACCAAAACCGTCACGACCCTCAGCGTTGAAAGAGCGATTGTGATAAGTGATATGAAACTAACCAGTCTCCAGCGTCTGGCAATTTTGACCACGAGTATAGCCCCACTCCGCCAGACGCAATGACCTCCCGACACACTCCTAGCACAAGCCGTGTGGGATGGCCACAAGGTATCCATGTCCAGCTGGAAATGAAAACTGGCTTTAGAGATAGTGCATACATCACCCAGGTGTGAGGTTCTTGGTCTAAGACCAGCTTGCTACGGCCAGGCCTTGCCTAGGCTTTCCAAGAGGAGAGCCTTTTATTTAAACTAGGCCTTATTGGCGCTCACCCTATCCCCTAAGCAAAATTAGTCGATAACAGTCTTTACTCATTCAGAATACGTAGCACCCACCATTATCATATTTGCCCACTCCGGTTTGGCGATTTCCTCACTATATGACATAATATTAAATCATTAGCTTGAGACCTAAGCCAAAATTACCACCATGGAATTCTAACGAGTCCCTCTGTGCACGTACCTTTACAGTCAAGAATGGTTACATTAGCCATATAAGAGCAGACACTCATAACAAATAGTCGTCAGAAAAAAAAAACAGTCGTCGTAGGCGAAATCGGCATGGGATATATTATTATTAAGCCAAAATTGTAGGGAAAGTTACTTACGTCTGACCGCCTGTAAAAAGACTTGCATTCTTGCGGAGAAACGTATTGCATTTTGTATATCTTCACCTTGGACCGCTTACAATCTAGAAAATAAAAGATGACGACAGGAATACATAGCGATCTTTATTTTAAGATTCTGGGCTGACCCAGCAAAAGGAAAAACGTACTTTCGTCCGTCTGTCACAGAAGTTTTTCTCGTGATCTATACAACGTAGGTATTTTAATTCTGGCTTAATGTTAGGTCTCGATGACGTGCACGAAACGCCAGTCAAAGACAAAAATCAACCTTCTGAGTATGAAACGACTCGTTGAAACAAGTTTCAACATTATGTATAACTGACCGACTCGTATGTACACAATTCAAAAGACAAAATTAGCAAAATAGAACACTTATTGAATCAAAATGTATATTAGTGTAAATGCCGACTTTGAAAAAAGAATGAGGACAGTTCGTCGGATTTTTTATTTTTGTCTTAACTTAACTGTTTAAACCAAACAATACCTACTCTCAGGTAATACCATAGCAAGGAAAGTCTCATCCTTGAAGTATGGCGGCGGTGGACAAATGGGCCGCAACACTGAAATAATGTATTTTAAAACTTTAACATCTTAACAACATAACAACTGGTCTTTAAGACGAGAGTAGTTACAATACAAATTCAGAAAGGAAACCGTACCTCTTCAGCGTGAAAAATAAAAACATTAACATTCACTTATAATTACGACCTGCCTTTACTTGGTAAGGTATGGCGTTTGATTTCATGTAACACGATAAATGATACTGCATAAATGGAAATTCTATCGTACTCATAGTCCCACTCACGACTAGTTTAGGAGCTGCACGTTCAGCATTGACTGCACAAAATTAGCAAGAATTACAAATCATAATTGCAACAAAAAAAAAACTATTAAATATCTCAAAAGTTATAAAGAGGTGTCCCGCAGATCCCATCCTGGACCCTCTCTTTCTTTCTTATTAATGACAGGAGGGCTGTCAAAGAAGATGGATGTCTCTTCTATCAGTTGTCATCTCCAATGTAACCTACATTGGAGTACATCTGAATATAAACAATAAATCTTACAATATAAAGATGAAAAAGATATTTCGTTGTCTCACCAATTGTCAAGTGGTCGATTTCCAGCTGAATCATAGCCAGTGTACTATAAGTATTTTTGGAAAAGTCAGGATGGTAAGTGTAGTCACGGATGCCGACAGAGGGCCCGGTGCAGTTGTGGCCTAGGACCACGCGCGCTAGAGACCTGAATAAAGAGAATTAGGGGTAAAGTAAATACTTGTAATGGACGGGATTGTATACAGCGTGTATCAGAAATGTGTGGTCATATTTAAGGGTGCGGTACAGACCCTCCAACTGAAACAATTTCTCCATGGGAGCAACATCGTAATCGCGAAAAAATTATCAGCTGACCCATACAAAACTTCGATACCTTCTCGATCCAAATATATAAACTGTATGAAATTAAACTTAAGTCTCGATATTTTGTCAAGTCGTAAAAACCGTGCGAAACAGGCGCGGGTCGCTAGTAATTTTATACTTAGGTATAACACACCAAAGTTACGCACTAGTATTGGTTGATTTCTCGAATGCCTTTAATACCGTCAGTCACGATATTCTGTTAGCCATTGTGTTCTATGTCATGGGCTCTCCCGAGGCGCTGGAATGGTTTTTTTCCCCTTATCTTCAGGAACCTCACTAGTCCGTCCATATTGGGGATTCTTCATCATGCTGGTGTGATTTGGAAACTGGCGTTCCTCAAGGCGGTATTATTTCTCCGCTTTTGTTTTCTATTTCTATTTGTTAATCTTATAACTTCCGAGCTTCGACTGTGCGTATCATCTGTATGATTTACAGTTATACTGTCAAGAGCGGGTTGAAGAAATATCTGACGCTATCGACAAATAAAATATGAATTTGATAGCCATAAAAGCCCGGATTTGGAGATTTGGTGTAGCAATACACGCTAATAAATGTCACGTAATCATCATCGGAAGTTCTCGGAATATGGATAGTACAACATTGCAACCAGTTCTCTTCAATGGTACGGTCGTCCCATTTAGTACTAATGTGAAGGACGTTGGCTTTCACATTGATAGTACCCTGAGCTGGCGTAATAAGTAGCTGGGTTTAGTCAGAACGTTACTGGGACTCTGCGGGCTCTGTATCGACTGAAAAATTTACTAACAACAAGTACGAAGACAATAAGGCACTGGGTACGAAGGCACGTGCTAACGTGTGTTGGGCCACGTCAGTTTTATGTGTTTTTAGTTTGTAAAAGTTTACTAACATAGTTTTTTAAGTCATTGTTGATAATACTATATGGATTGTGTGTACTATGTATGCCTAGTCCGAAATAAAGCTTAAATCATTATGAATACTTGTGCAGTCCTTTATTTTCCCAACATCGATTATGTTGCTGTGTGCTACTATGACCTGAATGCAGACCTCCTCGACAAACTTGACTGATTGATCGGCATAAAAAAAAAATGTGTCATTTTTTTTCAAAATCTGTGAATGCGCATCAAATTGACTGAAAAAGTTAAGGACAGTCCTTAGATAGAGAATTTTTTGTAATGTAATATAACTTGAATTTTCTTCGCGTTTTTCGCAGTACAGGGATACCGTTAATGTGTTGTGTTGTCTAAAATACTTTAATTTTGTTAAAGCAAAGTAGTTTTACAATAACAATTAAGACGGAAATGAAATGTATAGGATATTTTCGTACTATTAAGTTCATAAAGTTTTCTGGTTGCGGAATTATAGTATTTAAATCTGCACCAGAACAAACTCGCAATGAACTAATGCCTCAGTTGCATCTTTAATTATGGTACGCATAATTATATATATTGCAGATTTTTTTATTTTGGTTTCAGATAAAGAATAAAGTAATAACTTTTCGTAACTTCGTAAATACTTGATGCAAAAATCTGGAAAAAAATCAGGTGATGTATTTTGACCTATTTTACCATTACTAATATGAATTAAAATCAAAACCGCCGCAATAGCACTTACGCGTTTATTCTGCGGGGGCGGCGAAGTTATCAAGTAAACTAAAAATGAGATAACCTACACTCGGTTCCAAAAATAACGGGTCAGTCACATAAACCCGAATATCTCCCGAACTACGTATGCCTAGATTCTAACGTTTCATAAGTGCCCATGTAGGTTTATGTGAAATAAAATATTTTGATTTTGATTTTTTTGATTTCATCCTAATGAAACGAAGACTGTTCAATTGAGAATTTAATTATACAGATAAAAAATAAAATAAAACTTAGTTGCACCCACAATATTAATCTCTAAATTAAAAAAAAACTAAAGTAGTCATATTTTAGCCCTCTGGAAACACAGCCAGATCCCCCCTCCGGATCCTAACAAGCGATCATGAACCACATCATGCCCATCAATACCCCACAAAACGTCCTTCGCTAGTCGACAACTGTATGTTGTTAGCTCTAATATCTATAGAAAGATCAACAAACACGTTAAAATAAATAAATTAAATAGACATGAAGCCAAAACTAAATTAAAAAATTGGCTGTATGAATTGGCCTATTTTGGAACAAAAGAGCTACTCATCTTTCCTCGCGTCTCAGTTAAATGTACAATTCCACTTCAGTACGCTTATTCCAACATGCTCAAAACAAACCAAATTATTTGTCTTACTAAACCAAACCATCCTACTCAAACTTAATTATGTATATTAGTAGGTATTTAACAAACACACACAACACTTACAAACACAACACTTTCACACACGCACGCACAACACTTACACGCACACACACACACACACTAGCACGCGCACTTATTCACACTCGCATACATACTCACACTCGCAGTCATTGTAACAAAGTCATATTACTTACCTATTTAACTTTTCTTTTGTTCCTTTTTATTTTTTGTTTTTATAATTTATGTTTCTTATCAAACAGTTTATGTATTTAATTAGGTTCACTGAGAACATGGTACGATGAAAAGGACTATTTGTGCACGAAGTAACAGTAGAACACTGTCTCCTAAGGCACAGGGTTTCCCCTAGTTTAGGAGGCAGGGTTACCACCATTCCAGACACCTTTTATAACCAAGTGTTTTTGTAACCTATTTTATTACATATTGTTAAAAGGTTGTCACAGCAAATTTAGCATCAATAAAGTTTTTATTTATTTTATTTATTTATTTTCTTTAGATTTCATTTTTTTTATGATTGTTTTTTTGCTGTTTTTCATCACTTTCTTCATTTAATACTTTGTATTGCCTCCACGAGCTCTTCTGACAGCTTCCAGGCGATTAGGCATGCTGTATACCAAATTTCGGAGCCGGTGCTGAGGAATACCTTCCCATTCCTCCACCAGTGCTTGTTTGAGCTCGGGAAGCGTGATTGGTGGGGGGTTTCGACCTTTCACGCATCTCTGAAGCTCGTCCCAGGCGTGCTCGATGGGGTTTAAGTCCGGGCTTCGCGCTGGCCACTGCATGAGTTCGATACCGACCTCTTCAAGGTAGTCATGTACAATTCTGGCGGTATGGGGACGTGCATTATCATGCATTAATATGCCATGCCGGTCCATCCTGGCCATGAAAGGACCTACATGTTCATTGAGGATCTCTCCCACGTACCTCTCTGCATTTAGAGTTCCATTTTGAATTAGTACCAGCTCGGTGCGGGCCTCAGCAGAAATCCCAGCCCAAACTTGTACAGAGCCTCCACCGTACGCCACTTTTTCCTCCACACACGCTTGATGGAAGCGCTCCCCTGGTCTTCTGTACACCAACTGCCTACCATCATGCTTATAAAGCATGAATTTAGACTCGTCCGTGAACATTACCCTAGACCAATCGTCTAGTGTCCAGTTTAGGTGCTCGCGCACGTATCTCTGTCTTGCAATTCGATGTCCCCGTTCCAGTTTGGGGCCATTTGCGGGCCTCAATGGTTTCAAATTTGCTTCAGCAAGACGTCTTCTTACTGTTTGAGCGCTTAAATTGCCACCTTCAAAGCGAATAAAGTGAGTTTTTAGACCAACAGCAGTTTGAAAACGATTTCGGAGCATTGTAGCCACCAGTTGTCTGTCTTCCCTGGTCGTTGTGCATCTTGGTCTGCCATTTCCTGGTCTTCTAAGGTGTGATCCGGTCTCTTGGTACCGCTGGACTACGCGCTGAACAGTCGACAAAGATACACCAATGTTTCTGGCTGTTTCACGCTGGCTCCGCCCAAGTTCCAAAAAAGTTAGGATTCTGGTACATTCCTCTAGCGTGACTGCCATGCTTCACCTCATAGAATAATAATTATGCACGTGGAAGACGTTCACGATAATTTTTTTTGTGACAGAATAGAAATGGAAAGCATCCATAATGACATGAAACAAAAATATTGTTTTTAAAAATAGTCATTTTTTTAAATTTTGTTTTTCTAATGAAGTTTTTTTCATCAACCAATTAAAATAATATGCTATTAGAAGCGCAACTAAAAAGTCTTTATTATGTTTTTTATTTCATTGATCTAACTTTTACAGTTCTGGAGGTATTTCAATTTTTGTGACTGACCCGTTATTTTTGGAACCGAGTGTAGTTACGTAGCGCGTAGTGGTAAACTCAACTCACATATCAACACGCGTTTAATCGCATTACTCCGTCACCGTGAATTAAACCTAATCGTAATTATATCGCATCCATAATCATACGTCGCAAACATTTTTCTCTGTCGTTTGCGGAGTAAATGTCAAACTATTTGGGACTCGCATTATAAACGCGTTACCATGACTTCCCGAAAAAAATTGAATCTTTCGCGAAAGACCGCATTGAGACTACATGGGGCACGGTCTCAGGAGTCTGAGGAAGACCGCAATGAGAGACTCAGTGGTACTCTAGCCAGACAGACCGCTACGCTTTCGGCTGAAACGGCAAGCCAGTGCGAGTCTTGGTTGCAATCCCAAAGACATCGCACGCAATCTTTGAGATCGCTCGAAACTAGCGACGATCGTGATTCTAGACGTAGCCGCGACCGTGATCGACATTCTTTATCCCATGCTTCGGACACGTTCACGCGTAGGAAGAACGGTTGACCGCTCAGCGGATTCGCACCACAGACGTAGACCTAAATTCGAAAGTTTGGTAGGAAGTATGGATTTCTATGTGTATATTTCTTACCTTTTCATGCTTATACTAATTTGACTGGGGGACCGATTTGGATGATATTTTCCATGGCCTTGGTACAGTAAAGGACGTAAAAATACAAAAGTGATAGGTACTGTATCGTCTGATATACACCTACTACTCTATGTCGTTTACAATAAAATAGAGTACATCACGTCAAAACTTGAATAAGGGCGAAAAAAACTATTGATTTTGGAGTGTAGTTTTATTTAGTGGTAATTGTAAAATACTTTAACTGGACTACAGTCCTCTAGCGTGTCCATCTGCCAACTTTACTTCAAGTTCCGCCTCCAGGGGAGAGGGAGAGAAATTAGGGGTGAATAAGTCGCTTACTGACACACCGAATTCCACGCAAGCGGAGCTGCAGGTACAGCTAGTTAAAAAAATAAAGGGCAAATAAATGGTAATTAATGGTGGTAATGTAATTTCCTTAATTATGATTTATAAACTACATATTATTATATAAAAAAATTAAAATACACCCGACAATCTATCTTCCCAGAGACGGTGAGACGGTGGGATGAGCCGCTCTGCAAAGTGCTAGTACAGAACAATTTACTTGACGTCTGCTGATATCGCGGAGCGTACGCGCCTGCCGGCAGTGGGTAAGTGGAAGTCTGTGGCTTTATGCACTACCGTCACCGAACTTAAGCACTTTGGTCGATGACACTACTTTCTGCCTCGCTGCTTCCCTGTGGCTAGGAGCCCCTTGTTCTTCCCCTCATCGCTGTCACTGTGGCGAAGTTGTCAACAGAATACCACGGCCGGTCTTGCAGTCGAAGTCACGCTTAGCGCGGCACGCGAACATTAATAACATCATCGGACGTGCTTATGTCACTGTCGGCGTTCCAGCACGCGACGATGGCAAGAGACCGGCAAGCATTTCTTTATTTCCGTGGAAGGTGGGTAGACCTTTAGTGTGGGATGCAACGTGTGTCAATACTCTTGCGCCATCCCACCTTCTTGGCTCGACGTGCTGTGCTGGCGCTGCCACTGCTGCTGCGGAAAACCTCAAGCGGCGAAAGTATAATAACCTTATAGGTAACTGTTGTATATTGTACCTACTGCGCGTACGACGCGCGTGTGTGCGGTTTGGGGGTGCGCGCCCCTCGCATCGACGAATAATACTGACTCGCGTTTTGCTTGCACGTCCGCTATCCCCGCTCCCGAGAAATACTTAACAGTAATATATTTTGGAGCCGTTTGGGATTGAATCCCTAGGACTGTAGGAGGTTTGCCCGGCATAGGCAGAGCATCGCCGTGTCCTCGTGGAGGTGATTGGCGGCGGAGATCTCTCGCGTCCGGCCCTGGTCCAGGTCATGGTACGGAGCGAGAGGGTATAGGGAGCCGTCAACTCCTTCTGCAAAGCAGTAATGCTCGCGAAGGAGGAGGCGGAGCGCGTGAGGGAGAGGCAAACGCGCCCTCATGCCCCTATCCGCCACAGGAGACGTAGGCGCGGGCTTGCGGGCGGTGAGCAATGGGTAGCTCACCCCCGATAAGGACCAGGCCCGGGTCGACGGCGCGTTGTGTTCGACGCGTGCCTCAAAGAGATGTCAGCACCCATGGCGGGACCCGCTAGGGCCGATGTCTGCCGGTGTTGCGGGAGGGTCCGAAAGGGATACAGAAGCCCCTGCCAACACAGGCAACTGAAGGAATACGGGTGGGTTTTAGTCGGGAAGAGTCTGACACGCCCTCACGCTCCGCCCAGAGCGGGAGAAGTTATTTGATGATTTCCGACCTAAAAAAAAAAAAAAGGATCGTGGTGTCCGAGTGCTCGTGGAAGAAGTATAGTTTTTGTTAGGTTAGGATAATTATTTTTTTATATAATAAATAAATAATTAACAAACGTATACTTACCTGAAGTTATGCTTAGGCAGGTTGTCGATTTCATTAGCTGCTGCCAGTACTATCTGCCTGGAAATGAGCACCACCGCAGTTGTGAACTTATGTCGTTCTAAATAAGAAAGAGAGAAAAGGCATGTATCGTCAATTAGATTTATGTAGATATGCAAAATATGTAGATTTTACAAGAAGCTACATTATACTGCCTCTGAAGACGGGATCCGTCAATGAAGCCCGCTTTTATTTCTTACGTTTTTAGGGTTCCGTACCCGAAAGGTGCCAAACGGAACACTATTACTAAGCCTCCGCTGTCCGTGTGTCTGTCTGTCAAGCAAGTATCTCATGAACCGTAATAGGTAGACAGTTGGAATTTTCACAGATTGAGTATTTCTATTGCCGGAATAAAAAAAATAAAGTTAATCATTAAAGGGCCATACAAGAAACGTGTTTTTTTCGGCGTTTTTGCCCGATTTTAATACGGTACGGAACCCTTCGTATGCGAGTCCGACTCGCAGTTTGTCGGTTTTTTTTAATTCAGAGTTTTTTAACGTTGTAGGCAAGTTGATCATTCAATACGCGCCAATTATGATAAAATAATTATAACAATTTACAACATCTCGGCCGAAATAAATCTCGAATTTTATACTGCAAATAAGATTAGTTCGTGAAAGGGCGATTTGCAGCAAATATTCTACTGTTAACTATTTCATCTTCGAAGTTCGCGAACTACGTTGAAGAAATCCCCTTCAGGTACGCAGCACAGTTTGATATCAGGCTTACACATAAAAACTTACTGTGAGGATAGTACAGAACACCAAGCCATGGATAGGTCTCTATTCTGGCGGCTCCCTCGTAAACGTGCGATACTGGAGAATTGTCGATACCGCAGGACATGGATATTACTGAAAACGATAATCATGGTGGCCTTTCACTTCTCTCAAGAAACCTCTTTAGTAAACCATATGAAGGCCTACACTGTCCTCCCACACCATTACATTTTTTCAATAGGTATTGAAAACATTGTAAAAGCCAATTATTGTTATAAGATTAACTTTGGAGTTTCTTGCCGGCTCTTCTTCATAGGAAACGACCAATCGGAACCAACCTAGCTTCTGATGTTTCGTGCGCATGTAGGTTTAAGTGAAACAAAATATTTTGACTTTTTTTTATACTGCCTCGTTGGTCTAGTGGCCGCAAGCGCTACAGCTGAGCATGAGGTCATGTGTTCGATTTCCAGGTCGGGTATTGTTATTGTGTTTTTCCATAAGAAATTTCTCAGTAGCAGTGTGGGTGTACGATAGGTACACGTCTGCCTAACCCTTCGGGGATTACAGGCGTGATGTTAAAATATTTTGAATTTTTGAAGTACTTACCTCCACTTAAACATAATGAGAAACTTAACCAAAGACTGAGGATAAGCATGGTTATTCCGATCTAACCGAGACTATCACAATCTACCTCACCGTAACACACGACACACGTTCAATTGTCTGCGATAAAAAATTCTTATTAAAGTCCTTGTAAATCATATGACTCCTGATTGTAATAAGGTATAATTGACGCTCGTTCGTGAAATGTAACAACGAAATTCATTTAAAAATCAGAGTAATTAAAATTGATAACTTTTATTTCAATGACTTCGATCAAGAACAACAACCAACTGAATGTTTGTCCAGTAAACAAATTAGACGTGGATCGGGTTTGTTTAATGCGAAATATAAATCTTAGGTAAACTTTTCATTTATTGTCATAACATCCCTTTTAAAAAACAAACACCAGATCCTCTAACATCCTCAGTCTCATCCAAAACAAAAGTGATATTGAACGGAATTGAATTAATTAAAACTGGAATGACGTGATTTCCTTCCGTGACATTGTTCGCAAATAATTTTTAATAGTGTAGGTGTAGGATGCTTTGAATATTACACGAACACATTGGTAATACATTGTCAATTAATAATTATTTTTTTAAAAGACCATTTGGATTAATCCTCAGTCATTTTCTCCGTCTTTGTTTTTCTCCATTAACTGCTATATGTAAGCGGGCGATTATTCCCGGTGTCCACCACCTGTTTGGCCACCACTGGGGGACAGCGAAACAACTTTTAATTATTTTTTTCTCGTTGTCCACCACTGGGGGACGGCGAAACAACTTTAATTTTTTTAAATATTATACTCGTTGTCCACCACTGGCAACGACACAACTTTCTTAAGTTTTAAGCCACGACTGGTGGTGAGCTACACGGATCTTTTAACATGGCACGCCCTTTATGCCTGGTGCCTGTGCTAGCTGACATAATTATGGCTAATAATTAAATGTATGTTTTGTGTTGCGTAAGGTAAATGATTTTGCGTACTAGTGAGAATCATTTTTTTTTCCAACTGAACAGACAGCTGGGCTGCTGGGGAGTTTGTTGCGCCACTTCTTCTTCCCAGTTATAGCACTAGGAAGTGGTGAAGGGTGGGCGTTTTGGGGGACTGTCTTATGTAATTTTGACGTTCGAAAAGTGCTGATTCTCGGCCTAGTTTGAATAGATTTTATTTTTTTAAGTACTTATTTGTAGAGTAATTCATTTATACTATAATATATACATATAATATTTAATATAATCCATCTAAACTAATATTATAAAGAGGTAAAACTTGTTTGTTTATACGTTTATACCTGTAATCTCCGGAACTACCAGTCGGTTTGAAAAATTATTTTTGCATTGCATAGCTCAATTCTTGAGGAGGGTTATATATAGGCTATATAACATCACGCTACGACCCTTAATCCCTGAAGGGTTAGGTAGAGGTGTACCTATAGTGCACCAACATTTCGCCAGTTATGTTTAAATCTTATGTAGTAGGGGGTGAGCCTATTGCCATCAACCGGGCACAAATCCAGACTCAGGGTTGCTACTGAGAAAAACCTGATGGAAAAACCCAATAACACTTTGCCTGACCGGGGAATCGAACACAGAACATCATACTCAGCAGTAGCGCTTGTGAACACAAGACAAATGCGGCAATTAAAAAAAAAATGGATATGAGGTGCACACAAAAAAATTGACCCCGGTTGATGGCAAATATGGCAATAAGCTCGCCCCCTATTTCATGGGACTTAAACATAACTCGCAAAATATACTTTTGTACTATAAGTGTACCTCTGCCTAACCCTTCGGGGGTAACAGGCGTGATGTTATGTTATGTTACGTTTACTGTTTTACTCAATTGAAAACCCTCTCACGTAGAAAACAATAACTAATGTTAAAATAAAACTAGCATTTGTTTGGATCAACTCCACTCTCAAGAAACTTTATCTATAAATTGCTACAAATAAATTGATATTTTTCACTGAGATTAATATTTTGCACATAAATGCTAGAGATGTTACGGAGGTTGTTTTACCGGAACTGAAGCCGAGTCGGAGGCGAAGGTAGAAGAAAGATGTTCCATGTGACACTTTTTTTTTTGCTCCATATTGAAATTAACATAACACAACAATAATTATACTACTTAGTACATCGTTCTTAACTTAATTTAACAAATTAACGGAACGGCGTGATTTTTTTTACATATCCAAAAACAATCGTTTGGCTGCCCGGGGGTGCACTTGACTCTAACAAAAATTAGCACTTGTGGGCACAATGGGCATGCCCAAAACTCTAATAGACTTGTGACGTCACACTTTCAAACAACAAAGATTATCTAGACTAGCTCTCCTAAATATACAAAAAGATGTGATTCTTTTTGATTCTTTCCCCTCCCATTTTTTATATAAATGTACATGGTTTGTTAGTTAAATTAGTATAAGAAGTTTATCCAGTATAATAAAAAGTACAATAAATGATTTAAAAAAAATATGTGAACCTGGATATAATTATCATCGTTTTCGCGAAAAAGAAACGAAAGTTTGAATTTGTAATTTAAGTAAGCACCAAAATAACATATTTTATTTAAAATATATACTTGCCTTTAATTTAATTTGATATCCTTTGAAATTATAAAAATTTCATAAAAATCGGTTCAGTAGTTTAGAGTCTAAATGTGACATTGACACTGCAAACAAACACACTTTTACTTTTGTAATCGTGAGCGAACAAACTAACATTTTCCAGGTTTATTCATTTACTACTGTTCGCCCCACAGCTTTGCCCACGTGAACCTATACTATACTATACTGGACAAAATCTTGGTCAAGGCGTCATATATTTTGTAAACATCTCCTCTGAGGAATGCACTAATATCGATCATGAGTGAGTTCATCACACTTGGCCGATTTTCGGGTGGCTGTGATCACTACCTATTTTGAGGGCTGATCCGACGAAACCCCACACCATGGGATAGACGTGTAAGCCTGTAGGGCAGGTACCATAAAAAAAATTACCACTTTGTCGGCGTGATTAGTACGGACAGACAGACAGACTATACGGGGCGAAACTATGGGGTCCTTATTGATTACGGAACCCTAAAAGTACCTTCCGGATGTAAAATCTCATACTTAAATTTCCCTTATCACGTGATATTTACTTGAAAATCGGACTGCCGGGCTGTAAAATTCCTTGTAGTGCATAAACGCCCTATTTCAGTATTGTATCACATTAATTTCCATTTCATAATGAGAAGCTGTCAGGAAAAAGCTGCGCCGTTGAATATAACAGTTATTCGTTGTAATTTGTTCGAATACAGCCTCTGACAGTTTGTCCACCACACCGTGAGCTGGACGTCAACGAGAAACGAGATTACGCGGCCATAGTAAATGTACTGTCGCTTCCTTTGCGTCATCTCGTTCTCGTTGATGTCCCTTTCACGGTGCGATGGATAAACGTTCATAATTTATATAGAAATTCCTCTATCCAAGACTCCAAATTAAACGCTTAAATGTTAACAGCGAAAAATCTTTATAAACTGCGACCACTCAATTATTAAACAGCGAATTTCCAAAAGTATTAAAAGGAGAACAATGTATTGAAATACAGACTTTAACAATCAAGGAATAGGGTAGTATTTTGAATGTAAGGTGCAACAGAATGAAGGCTCGTTCACACCGGCGGCGCGACTTGTCGCGCGACGCGACACGGGCAATTGTTCAATCGTGAAGTTTTATTAGAAATTGTATTGTTAAAGTCGCGCCGGTGTGAACGAGCCTTTAATCTGCTATTTGCCGTTTCCAAAAATACTCATCAGGTTTTTTTTTCATAAAAAACTAGTTAGTTAATAATTAAAATCCAGCGTTTAGATATAATATTTATTTACCTACAGAAAATCATAACATAACAACACGCCTTGTTTGCCCAAAGGTTGAGCAGAGCTGTACCTACAGTACACCCACATTTCGCCAGTTATGTTTAAGTCCCATGTAATAGTGGGCGAGCCTATTGCCATCAATCGGGCAAAAACCCGACCTGGGAATAGAACCCAGGACCTCATGATCAGTAGTAGCGCCTGCGACCACTAGACCCACGTCGAGGCAGTCAACTTAAAATACAATATACAACAATCGACAACTCGGAAGTTTGCACAAAACCACTTGAGTGTTAAATCTTTTGTAGCGGAGAACGATAATGGCATGTCTAGGGATGTGGAGTGGTCCTCGATGGAGGCGCTGAACGTTAATAATGTGACGCGTTGAAGCGCAGTGGGTACGGACGTTGAAGGGCTTGGGTTTTGTTCCCAAGTCGAGTAGTATTAGTAAGTTTTTGTAGGATAATTATTCGTTAGAATATTTTAGAGGTCTGTCTATAGCTTATTTGCCAGATAAATGCTTTCGTTGGCGTCGAATACGAAAGCTTTCGGCCTTATGGGTTCCCGTCACTTGTCCCATAAAGTTCATTAGAAAACCAGCGTCAGCGTCGGCTGAAAGCAGCCGTGAGGCACACGCTATTGTTGCTAAGCATTATGTTCTCTTTTTTTTAATTTGTGTTTCGTGAACTGTGTCCGCATAATCGTTATTCTTTCTTGCTTTAAGGGAATTTTATTTCGATCCACTTTTATGATGATTAATTGACCTATAATTCCCTTTTTTGTGCATACATTTTATGGACAGTTTTTAAAATGTCCCTCTTCAGTGTTAAATCTTTTGTTGTGAAGAACGATAATACGACCGACGTCTAGAGACGTGGAGAGGCCCTCGATGGAGGCTCTAAACGTCGATAGTGTGACGTCTTGTTGCGCTGCGGGTAGGAACGTTCAAGGGCTTGGATTTTCTTCCTATGTCGGGTATTGGTGAGGTTTTTGTAGGATAAATTATTCGTTAGAATCTTTTGCAGCTTAGGTACTTGTAAAAAAATACTTTCAGTGGTCTCGAATATGAAAACTTTCGGTTTTAAGTGAACTTTGTTTAGGTCGGATGATCATGAACATAGAATTCTGTCATTTTTTTAAGCACATACGATTTTGCAATGGAATTTACAGACAGTTTTTATAATGCTAAAGTATGTTATAGTCCCGAATAGAAATAGTCAATTGTTTTTTTTTTTGTCAGAAGATTTCTTATTGTTTTGGGCTATGCACACTTTCTGAACGCTAGAGGCGTTCCAGCTCATACGCTTATTATACCAGCCATTTACCATCCCATTACGGGGCAAAAGCATCTTCTCATACAGAGAAGGCAATGAGCATTGATCACCACGATTGCTCAAGAAGGGCTGGCGATATCAGACTTAGGTATATTAACTAAAAGTCCAAGTTTCCTCAAGATGTATGTCCTTCGTCGATGTATGTAATGTCCATGATAAACTCAGAATTTACAGTCAACAAAGCTATTTGGTATACAGGCAAAATTATTCATTCCTCCACCTTCACTGCCAATATTCATTTTTATTGTGTACGTAATCACTTTTTAAGCTGGCATAGGTAGTTAAAGCGAGTAAAAGAATTGAGAACCCAGCATACTCACAACATTTTTTAAAGTAGTTTAAAGTTAGCTGCCTGTATACCAAATAGCTTTGTTGACTGTAAATATGAATTTCAAAAAAAAACCGGCCAAGTGCGTGTGGGACCACGCACAATGAAGGGTTCCGTAGTTGTGAATTTTTCCCAAAAACAAGCTTAACATTGTATTTGAAAAACATGTTCTCCCATATATCCATTTAAACAGTAGCACACCCGTGTCGGGAACAGGGTCCAAGCTAGCGACGGCGGTCAGGGCTACTGAGAGACAGAATCAATTCAAGTCATTTATTCAAACTAGGCTGAGAAACAGCACTTTTCGAACGTCAAAATTATATAAGACAGTCTCCCAAAACGCCCACCCTTCACCACTTCCTAGTGCTTTAGCTGGGAAAAAGAAGTGGTGCAACAAACTCCCCAGCAGCACAGCTGACAAACCGCCTAACAATACGCGCTGTGTCCACAAGTACCACTTTTTGAATCAAGCCTATATACTCAAGCTGACCAAAAAAGGCCTCCTCAGGTGGCAGGAGGCTCTTGGCTATTAAGCCATTGGCTGTCACGACTATCGGCACAATGACCGCTGAGTCTACATCCTACATCAACAACCTCGCAAGCCAAGTCAAGGTACTTCAATTGCTTATTTTTCTCGGCTTTCACGAGGTTCCCGTCTAGCGGGACCGTTATGTTAACAATCATGGCGCATCTAACATCTTATATACAGGAAGGATTTTTGAAACGGGGCAGTAAGGGTAGGTGTCTTAACCGCTGTAGTTACACAAAAACTGTGTTAGGAGAGTGTTCTTATTTTTTTTTTCATATCGTCATTTCATTCACAGATTTAGCCATTTAGCCAGCCAAAAAACACGGTTAGCCAGAAAATGGGCCATTTTCACTATGACATCGATCCTGATATTTATAAGGATCAAAAAACTCTACGGGACCAACTGAGGTTTGAGTACTATATAAGTCAAAAATCGCATAAAACGTTTCCCATACATTTCGTAGATAATGAGACTCCTGCGTACTTTTCTTATGATGGATAGACTGGCCACTGTAAAAGTCAGAAATCACAAAAATCTTTTCCCATACAAGTCTAAACCGTCTAAACGATTGAAGAACATTTTTCACAGAATTACAAAAATCAAAAGCAACAAACTATATAAATTCTGTTCTCAAAGTAACATTCTCTATGTTCATTTTCGGCCAGTTTTCACTGTAGCTGTACCCATATTAAAAAAGTAACCCCATCTCAAAAATGCACCCTGTATATAAAAGGTAACCGTGACTGACCGATCTATCACCACATTGCTCAAATGACTGAACGGATTTGGCACACAGATAGTTATTATTTTTTCGAACACACGAAGCAATGGATAGCAATATCCTTCAAAATCATTCAGATTGTGATTGATAGTGTGTTACGCAACTAAAGTGCTGGGGTAGAATACTTTTTATTCCGGTAGTACGTTGCATGCATACAAGACCGTATTCTGTTCACAACCATGTTATTATGCACAATTTCTGACCAGTAACTTAACAAAAAGTACTAGATAGTATTTCAATCATTAGTATGATGTTTCTAATAAGATTTGGGTGAGGCACACAAATAGTTTATAACCTGGATTAGCAAATATGTTACGGTATATTCAGGTAGTGTGTAAGTGTTTATTTGTGTGTTCTGGTGACCTGTAACACAGGTTTTTCCCAAAAACAGGCACCATTCTCTCACAAAGGTGGAATACAGTTTTTTTTGTACACATTAACTTTAAGTCAGCTTAGTGAAGAGAGAATAAATGCTAAATTATATTATATTTGCATACAATAATTTTACTTAGTTATAAATCTTAATTAATCCAGGTAGTAATTTGGTAATCTTTACGAGAGTCACTGATAAAAATTCCCTCTTTCTTCCCAATCGATTAGAAGTTCCTCAGACAGTGGAAGTGTCTACTTATGTCATAATAAGTGACCTTATCTGATGGTCGACCAACGGAAAGTCACGTACAGATCTCGGATAAGCCACAGAGTGCACGATCCGCGAATGTTATGCTCTATCGCGATCACAATATCTGTAGTTTTTATGCTAAGGCTTTTTTGTTCTTAAAATACAATAGACGTAAATGTATTTAGTAACCTATTCCGCTTAACTATTCCTAAAGACTCATAAAAAACCCTGTAAGATATCGACACATGTTTCACCTCTCAACGAGGCATCAGGATGACGATTGATTTGCCGCTAACCCGAACACGACGTGTTGCCACGCCCAGCGCTGGACGCAGAATGAGCCACACCGCCCGATATTATTTCTTACACGGTTTTATAAGACTCTGGAATAGATAAGCGGAATATGTTACTAATTATATCTACGTCTATTGTATTTTTCCGCCAAGTGAATCAGTTAACTATCTTATTTGTTGTTATTTTAACGACCCGCGTCTGCCTTGCGGTGTCGCGGTCTACTGATGTGGCGACATGTCAAAAAATCGAGATTTCTAAGCTATATCTAAGTTAAATAATAATGCTATATATATAATAGTATATACTAAGTATATTCTCTATTATGTATTATAAATAAATGTGAAAGTTTGGATGTTAGAAATCAATGGCGCAAAACTGGCTAAACGGACGTGGTTGGAATTTGGCACACAGTTTAAAACGTGGATTAACAAAGGATACTTTTAATCCCGGTAGACCGTAATTCCCTTGGCATAATTTCCGACCTTCACACGAGGGAAGCCGCGGGCAAAAGACATGTAACTAAATTCTCTAAATGATGGAGAAAACCGATGAATAAATTCTGTAGTTTAGAAGATAAAGACTATCCTGTTGTTATGCAGTGATTCTTGTGTCTGAATTGAACGCAGAGTACGCGCAAGATAAGTCTGTCGCGTTCCGAAACGGAATAACGGTTTGGAATTCCGAAGGCAGCAAATCTATACAAAATCAAGGATCTATCATACACGTACAGTAGTTCACCATTCGAAATTTTTGCCGATTCGAAATTCCGAAACGGAATTCCGTCTTTATGTGGCCAGGTAAATGATTCCGAATCGTTATTCCGTTTCGGAATAATGTACGTACTCGTATGTGGCCTAAGTGTCTGTTTATGAAACATACAATGCGTGACGTATCAGTATTGTTGCTAGTATTGATAAATAAACAATCATATTGTCCTTAAAACAATAACTTCCCTAGCCAGTATACATTTAGTTCTTGAGCTGGGAATGCTACCAAAATGTTTTATTTTTATTTTTTAAATATACAAAAGTTATGTTAGTGCAAAATATCAGTATCATTGGAAAATAGCAATTTATAGATAAAGTTTATTTAAATAAGTGGAGTTGTTCCAAACAAATGCAAGTTTTAATATTACTTATTGTTTTCTACGTGAGAGGGTTTTCAAGTGAGTAAAAATAGTATACGTAACATAACATAACATCACGCCTGTTACCCCCGAAGGGTTAGGCAGAGGTACACTTGTAGAGGTACACCCAGGACCTCCGCTCAGCAGTATAGTGCTTGTGACCATTAGGCCAACGAGGCAACTAATTACTGTCTACATATTTATGATTCGCAGGCTTAATAGCTCGTGGCAGAACTGATCCTAGAAACAGAACTTTAAAAAATTGCGGAGTTGACAGACTACCACCAAATGATACGGTACAAGAGGGACTGGCTTTTATCGAAAGCTTTCCCTGGTTCGGTTTACTTATTAATCCCATTGGTAAGTGCCCTTTTATTCTTCTTTATTAAGTAGTTTTCAAATAACATGTCAACTTACTGCTTACAACGCTGTCCCATCAGCAAGGTGTGACAGATATACATAATTATAATATACCTACAGTATAGCCAAAGATTTAAATCGTTAGATTTGCCCTCACCGTCCTAAGTCGCGTGAAAAAGTGTACATACTGAGAAGAGTGAGCTCAAACAATATTAAAGGCGTTTCTATGACAACCAAGTCAAGTATCTGCAACTTTGTATGTCAGAGACTATGGTCAGAGGCGTCAAACGAAACAGAAATGTGAACATATTTAGACGCGGTAGGGCGAATCTACGAATTAAATCTTTGAATATAGCCCTGTATTTTATGTGAGGAGGGTAGTCATCAACATATAGAAGTACACGGGTATCGTATTACTCAGTTACTGGGATGTAGAGGTCAGATAGGCAGTCGCTCCATGTAAAATACTGGTATCCAAGCTGCATCCGGTTAGACTGGAAGCCTATCTTCGTCAATTCTCATCCAGCTGCTACCAACCACCCTGCGAAGGTCGTCGTCTACCTAGCCTGAGGACGTAATACCGCAAACGTAAGGTTTGCCGATTCGCAGTCTTCACTCAAGAACACGTCTAACCCAACGGTGATCGGTTCTACGGCTAATATGGCCGGCCCATTGCCACTTCAAGCTGAAGTGGCAATGGGCCGCTTATTCTATGGGCGAGGTTCGCTCATGTACTGTTGTTTGTGCCTTCTGTCATGTTGAGAGGCCTTAGTGTAAGTTTGCTAGTGAGTAAACGTAACTATCGCGTTTGCGTTAAGATTTTTATTCTCACCTTTATATTCTTAGCATTATGGTCTATCAGTCAAATCTTAACGCAAACGCGATAGTTACGTTTACTCACTTGCAAACTTACACTAAGGCCTCTGGTCATACAATTTATCACACAGATAGGTGAAGCTCGGGAAATATTTTTTTACCATTGACCACCAACTTAAATTGTTCGTATATTCAAAATTTCAAATCACTTTGTATGAAATGGTTATAGCACGGTAAATTCAATTGCGTTAAACAATTAATTTCTCTGACTGTACCTATTGAGTTAATGCATAATAATCAATTGTTTTCTCACAGATAGTTTTACTCCCACTACAACGACAGTCATCCTGATCTCCAGTGACGTCGCCTTGTCTACGGCCCTGGACATCGATTCTTACTCCAAGGAAGATTTTAGGTAAACAATAACAAAATACACTGCTACAAGGATCTTTTGGCCATCCAATGACGTTAACAGGGGGGCGCTGTTGGTAAACATTTGTGCAATTGTTTCGTGAAATGTCACTTGAAATGTATTAAAAAAACAAGATGGCGACTTTAGTTCGGATTTTGACCACGCGCCAAAATAACCTTTAAGCGCTATAGAGGGGTATACTGGTCGACTGTATCAGTAATTCAACAACACCCAGTCCATACTACACAGCAAAGATGCTTGGCGGAAGAGATAAATGTACCTATTTGGTGGGAATACTCGATGACATGTTGATGACTATGACGATTTTTTTTCGTAGGGCTCGCTCCCGTGTTGTTCTGAGTAACAGCTGCTCTGGTCCTTACATCCACATCAGGGACTATGCCTTCTACCCCGACTTTACTCGTGGCACATTCAGCACCCTGGCACTATTGCAGCTAGACATCAGGAACAGTGGATTGAGTAAGACTTCATTTTCACTGGTTACGGGCTTTTTAGGGAATTGAAACGGGGCTACACAGCAATTTTTCTTGAATATAGGTACCTACAGCATTTATCAGAATGTGTGGTCATATTTAAGGGTTTAACTTTTGCCATAAATAGTAAGCCATCCCATACATTTGTAATAGAATAGAATATTTTTTTCACCTCACAAGCTCGGAAAGATTCTGTTTGTCATTCGAAATCTTAGTGCAAAAGTGGTGGTGAAAGAGTTTTTAAAATTCGAACCTTTTCTTTTCAATAATTTTCTATACCGCCGGGTGCACTGAAAATGCATAAATACTTATTTCATGTCAATGCGCCAACCTCATTATTAGAATAATCGCACTGGCCAGTAAGACGACTGCATGATATGTTTTTCTTGCACCAAGGCTAAATTTCCTCGCTGTAGTGAGGTGAAAAGTTGTGTGTTTCGCTCGGCAGCAAAGTTATTCTGGGTCCTTTGAAACTTTTTGGGTCCTTTGAAAATGGAGTAATAACATTATAGTTATTTATTAAACTGTTTTATAATAAGGGGTATTAAAACACGAATGTGGGTTTATCACAATATGAGGCGAAGCCGAGTGTGATAATAGTACCACATGAGTGTTTTAATACCTAATTATAACAGTTGCATACAAGACTTTATCTACACCCATGATATGAATCCTCTGTAAAAGTTTCTGAAACAGTTAGCTATTGCCAACATTAAACCGACCATATCCCGTACCCGTGCGTAAGCGTGAATTATCGTATTTTGGAAAATGTGTCAGATGTGTCAGCGTGGGGGTCTGCAGCACCCGCTGTCCGCAAGGAATCGAAGGAGCAAACGAGTTCCATTATGAAATTTAATACAACATTATAACACTCGTTTGGATGATATAATGGTTACTATGACACTGGTCGTTTTAATGTTGGCAATAAGCTAACTGTTTCCGAAACTTTTATAGAGGATTGGAGTAGATAAATCAATTAATAAGACTGACAATTTCTTTTTAAACAGTGGAATGGACTCGTTGGGTCGAGAAGGCATAAAAGTTTTGTATGGGACAGTTGATAATTTCACTTTTCTGATACAGTGATGCTGTCTATCATATTTCACTTACATAGGTATAATATCAGCGGACATTTTGAAGGAAACTCCTAAATTCATTGCTTCATATGTTTGAAAAAAACGTCTGCTCAACAGCGTAAATAACGCAATGAACGTGACTGAACTTTCAAAATGAAAGAAATTGCAGTCAATTGTCATTTTATGTGTGTTACGCACTTACCCCCCAGTTCTATTAATGATCTATGTTTTAGTTAATTGATTCAGGCGTGACTTGGCGGAAATCCATTATGTAATACAATAGACGAAAATACATTTATTACCGCACAAAAAGTGAAATAAAAACGCGACCACCAAAAGCGCGGAGTAAGTTTTCTGCTCAAAATATGCACGGGAAATACGTTTGGCCACCCTTATAAAACACAGATAATATACAATAGACTAGCTTACTAAATATATCTACATATATTTAGTAAGCTATTCCGCTTAACTATTCCTTAAGAGTCATAAAAACCCTGTGAGAAATCGACACGTGTCGCGAATCCGAACACGACGTGTTGCTCACTCAGCGTCCAGTGAAACTCAATCGTCATCCTGAGGATGCCTCGTTGAGAGGTGAAACACGTGTCGATTTCTTACAGGTACTAAAATATAAAACACATTTTTTTTTTGTTCTTTGCAGATATAATTCCAATCTGTGCACCGCCTGAACATTTTTCTAATGGAGACGAGATTTACGCTTTAACAATGGTAAACGGTATGTAACTACTAAATATAATTTTAATACCTAAGTATAGTCTGTGCCATAAGTATCTCATGAAAATGTAAACAAATGGAACAGAAAACGTACCTGTGAATGCAATATGACAATCGAATATGAACATATTTTTTTTGGTTTTGGTTTTTCGATTGTTTACATCGACTTAATAATGATAGTAAAAAAATATTTAACGCCAGAAAGAAATTGAAAGTACTAAAAAGTTAAAAATAGCTAACCGACACGGGCTAAAACCGACAAGATGTAAAAAGGGCTTTGCAAAGTTTCCAAATACTTTTATTACATCTGAAACTAAATATACGGTGTTAGGATATTAATTATTGCATTACATATTCAATATTTTAGTTCACTAGTTAGCGATATTTCATATATCCATACAGTAATATTGCCAAATTAATCAAAACAGGTAAATATTTGACAGCTATTTGCTACGTAGCCAGATTGCACGCTCGATTCGACGAATTTTATAATACAATTTTCGTCGATGATTTCACATACTTTAGGAACGACGATTCCATTTATCATATAATCTCTCAGATTGCTACAACAGTTCTATGGTGGTGGTGTTCAAGATGGAGCATGTGAGCTCTCCGACCTGTCGTGACTTCTATTCAAGAATGAAGGTATGTAAAACAAAATTGCACTTTTGTATGGGATAGCAAATATATTTCTTTTCAAGTTTCATAATTGTTCTCATTGTAAAATTTGTTCATTTTCAAGAGTAACTCTCATAAAGTATATCCTTCGTTTAGTAACGTAAAGTAACCTTTGATTTTGTTTTTTTTAACGTATATTTACTTACTAGGGATGGGCGAGTACAGTTCCTAATATAAAATAATGCATTTAAACGCGCCGCTGCCACCGCCGCTCTATCGCCCGATGCCACCGATAATACACGGCCTTATGGATTCGAATGTCTTCCATAAACTATATTTATGTTATTATTTGTACGAATTTTTTTTCATATACCGACTTGTTTTGCCCACAGTTGGACATCGAGACCATGTGGCCGTCTTATTGGGTGTGCGCGCGGGGTCTTACAGATCATCACTGTATTTGGCGAAGTGGGACCGCTCTCGTTATACGCCAAGCTGGTCAATGGAAACTGGTGAGTGAACAATGAAACTGGTGAGTGCATTTCGGGACGAAAACGATGATCCCATTTGAACTTTGACAAATTAAATTCTTACGTAGCTGTGTACGATTTTTTGGCGGGTGACCAAAATTGGAACTAAACTCAAAGCATTTATTTAAATGAAACCATTTAAGTAACTTTATCAAATTAATTGCGAATTGATTTTCTTTTTCATGGATTCTACTAAAACACCTTCCTAGTTCCTACTGATAAGTTCATCGTTCTCTGAATACGTATTTTCAGAAAACAACGGAGGGTTGATAGCCGACATAAGTACATCTAGCTAAGAATGCCCCCCACTTAATGCAATAGTACCTGCGACATCCAATTTAACATCAATTTTCTTGATTTAGCTGGGTGTAGGCATCTCCGGCCCAGGTTGCCAGTCGCCATCTAGATTCTTGGACTACGGCATGTACCACCCATGGGTGAAGCGCATGATTGCCAGGATTGGGCAGCCCACCATCTCCAGGATTGCACCCAACTATCTTATCCTGCGGCGGAGTAAGCAGCATTTTATCTAGATTTGCCAAGTCGTTTGTTAATTCTGTTAAAATCTCACCGTGAAAACAAAGGTGAAGTGAGCTTGAAATGAGCTGTAGTGTCAATCCCTAGAATCAGGTGGAATAGTCTCCGCTAAGCTTATTAATTGATTCAGGTGCGACTTGGCGGAAATCCATTATAAAATACAATAGACGTAGATATGTTTAGAAACCTATTCCGCCTATTCCTAAAGAGTCATAAAAAAACCCTGTAAGAAATCGATACATATTTCACCGCTCAACGAGGCGTGGCAACACGTCAATCGTCATCCTGAGGATGCCTCGTCGAGAGATGAAACACGTGTCGATTTCTTACAGGGTTTTTATGACTCTTTAGGAATAGTTAAGCGGAATAGGTTACTAAATATAATTATCTACGTCTATTGTATTTTTTCCGCTGAGATTGGCCGTCGTGACTGAAATTCAATCTAGAGGGCGACACTTCAAAATCATTGCTAAGATCTTCTGTAAAATAATTTTACAGAAGATCTTCTGTAAAATAATTTTACAGAAGATCTTAGCAATGATTTTGAAGTGTCGCTATATATATCGTCGATATATATCTTTACGAATATTTTATTTTTAGAAACAAAGAACATACCAAGATATGGTAAATGTGACCCAGAAGAGTCGAAAATGGAGATCTATTCAGATAAAACCACTGTAGTGCCACCATTTGGAGATGAAGTTGAAATCGACGACATTGAGATTGCTTATTTTAATGTAAGTAATAATGTGTATCACTAGATAGTATAAAACAAAGTCGCTCCCCGCTCTGTCCCTATGTATGCTTAGATCTTTAAAACTACGCAAATGATTTTGATGCGTTTTTTAAATAAATAGATATTCAAGAGGAAGATTTGTATGTATATAATACATGCAAATTATAGTAGAGAAACACTGATTTTAGAGGTTTCTAATGTGATGTCGTAAATAAACACATTTTTTGCGCTTACATTGCAAACGCTGGCTGAACCCTACGAGATAGATCAAAATAATGTACTACAGTATTGTACACCTTAAAAAGGTCGACAAAAAAGTCCTCGATAATGTATGTAAGATAACCCACAATACTAACCACTATACTAAGTAATATTATATTAATATGAATTAGTTTAATAATTCAATACTTAATTTGACGTTACTTAGACCACAAGATGGTGACATACTTATTAGTTCCGATTTCGGTCGCGCGCAGACTTATTGGGCGCACGCTACTTACGTGGCGTCGGTTCATGCCATCGAATAATCGGCTTTTAAAAGTTAACCAATGGCACCAACAGACGGAAATAATTTCAGATAACATTACTGAAGTTCGTTGACTACCACTGCACAGTCCTGCAGGTCTGGAACGAGCTGGGCACGGCTGTGACGCCGACTATCAAGATTCGCCGCTGGTGCACCGCACCGTCACGAACCTGTGACCAGTCTACCACGGGAGCTGTTGACTACATCATAGAAATCAAGTTCACGCATATTTGTTCCTTCAACGTGGCCGCGTATGGACCGGAAGTTAATTATGATGTTGCTGAATACGCTAAAACACCTTTCCTTTAAGAGCATATGCACGCAGCGTCTTTTTTACGAGCCGTCGACGCGACGCTAACAACGCGATGCTCGAACGGGCGTATAAAAACATTCATTTATAATGTATGAATTTGATATGTTTAAATAATATAATGTGAAATTTATCTTCCCCAAACTACTGACAGACAGACTACCATAGCAAAATTTTATACTTTAGCACCAAATATCAAAATTACAGATAGAAACTCTAAGCCCTTTGGGGTCGAAACGCTCGGGTCATGGGGCCCGAGTGCTCGTCTCCTGTTAGGGTAATTTCTCGGCGCGTGGTCGACACTTCACGTGACCAGAGGGCTGGCTCGTTCTTTGGTCAAAGAATTAGTATTGCCATTCAACGTGGCAATACTGCCAGTCATCTGGGCACGTTTCCGGATGACAGCGATGCAAACGAATACTTCGACGCCTAAGTGTCCGTTTTTTTTGTATTATTATTATTATTTGTATATTTAGTCATTTAATTTAGTACCTAATTGTGTTAAATATTGTAATAGTAATTGTATCTTTAATAAAAAGCTCCAAATAAAAAAAGTTATGAATTAGATAAGTCAATAAGTTTGATTTACAAGCACTGAAGTATTGTCAATATTTTGACCATATGTAGTTCTTAGTGAGAACGAGGCTATAACTTGAGGAGTAACTCAAGTATGACAAGTATGAGTTCTTGTCTTGAATTTAGATCACAATATTCTGCTAGATAATAATAAATAATAATAAAATTTATTATCAAAAAGGTGGGTACAAAAACATCTATCCTTTTTAAAAACAGTGTAAAAATGATTAACATTTAAAAGATAGAGTAAACGAAGATGTCCGTGCTAGTATAAACTGTGTGACGGACATCAGCGCCTTCCTCTTACAGATTTAAATTACAAAAATTAACATAATTATTTTCAATATAACAATATAATACCTACAAGATTTTTATATAAAAATTTGATCTAAAATTAGTAGAGTATATATTTTACATAATAACAATAATAATTACAATTTAACATAATTTGAGTTAATGAAATTGATAATAACAATAAACGATAAGCCTTATCTTGCTTACGGTATAAAGCCTCTATACCGTAGACAAGATAATATGGGTTCTTGGAATTGTTGAACTTGATGAGTTTAACAATTCCAAGAACCGAATAGAGTTCCAATTCCTCTTAATAAGAGGTATGTCTTGGAATTGTTAAAATAATATCTAACAGACCGACAACAAATGTCTAAATTCAATATTAAAGCTAAAAAACCGGCCAAGTGCGTCTCGGACCACGCACAATGAAAGGTTCCGTAGCTGGGATGAATTTATCCAAAGAATAAACTTAACATTGTAGTTGAAAAACATGTTCTCCTGTACAAAATTTAAGGGAGAACACGTTTTTGCAACTGCAAATGTAAGTTGGTCCATAATTACTCGTTAACTTGTAGAGCCTACTTAGCTGTGATAGTTTTCCTTTTCATTGTGTTATATATACTACTGCTGTGAATTTTTCCACATATCCAGAACATACCATTTAGCTGGCACTAGCTTAGCACTTCAAAGCTTTATATTTCACAAACGGATCCTTCAATCCAAAAATGGTATCTACAAACTCACTATTTTTGAACGACCTTTCCAAAGATATCTCACACTGAAATCCCCACGTGAAGTGTAGGGGAGGTACCCTAAAAAAATATGTTTTTCGTGATTTTATTTTACCACTTTGTCGGCGTAATTAATTTGTATACTCATGCCAAATTACAGCTTTCTAGTACTAACAGTCGCTGCGCTAAGCCGGGGACAGACAGACAGACAGACGGACATGGCGAAACTATAAGGGTTCCTTGTTTACGACGGAACCCTAACTAGATGACATGTCTATTTATTTAAACTACTGTAACTTTAAGACTACATTTTGTACTGACTCTGATTGTATATTGATATTATTGACTATAATTTTCACTGACTCTAATTTTACATATGAAACTGACATTAATAATTAATTTATAATTGCCAATTCACATAATAACATATATATATTCTGTAAGCCGATTGAGGCAAAACATGTTGTTACGGTAAAGTTATGTATCCATCTATATGTGCGTATTCATGTATCATGTTTGAACACATGTTTGAACTTTATCTTTGCTGTTGCATTTGTTTTGGAGAATGTCATCCAAACAGTTGTTTGTATTTGTGAAGCTGAGATATTACGACAACATATTATGCAAACTGTTTACAAGCATCTTTATTTCTCTGAACTCTGAACAAACCCGATCCACGACTAATATGGCTTCTGCACATACGTCCAGTTAGCAGTTATCCTTGATCGATCGAAAAGTTAACAGTTTAATTTACTGTAATTTTTAAATCAATTTCAAGTTTGTTACACTTCACGAACGCGCGTCAATCATGACAATTTATACGTTATTACAATGACATAAAGACTCATAGACGCGCGCTTGTGAATTACATGGACTGTAAGTAAGTATTTTTTTATCGCGCTAAATTGACCGTGTGTCGTGTGCTAGAGTGCTACAGATTGTGATAGACTGGATTGAATCACCATGCTTATCTACTACAGTATTTGGTTAAGTTTCTCATCCTGTATAAGTGAAGGTAAGTACTTCAAAAATTCATAATATTTTATTTCACTTAAGGGCCTATAGGTCGTCAAATTGCTTAGCAAGATCCGCCGTTATATCGAAACTACTGCAGCATTAATTTTGAAATAAATATATGTTAAAATTGAGGATTAATTTTAGCGACTATGTTAGCCGAAAACTCGATTTCATAAAAACTTCTCGATAAAAAAAAAAAACAAAGTTACCTCCAAACTGAACAATAAACCGCTGCTATTCAAAAATACTTCAAATTAGATCATGAAACTTGGAACATTTACTGAACTAACTATAAAGCAGCGATTACGCTTTTTTTTTTTTTAAATTACCATTATTTTTGCCGTAAAAAGCAATTACCTAAACTTTTATCGATTTGGAGCCGCCTCCGTCTCGCTCGCACTCAGTCCGCGAGTAGTATGGTGCGAGCGAGATAAAAACCTGAGGTTGTATGGGCTAAAGAGTAACCGCGGAGTTTCTTGCCGGCTCTTCTCCATAGGAAACGACCAATTGGAACCGTGCACTAGCGTCTGACGTTTCATAAGTGCCCATGTAGGATTATGTGTTTTTTTTTTTATGCCGCACGCCTTCATATTGGATTACTAAAGAGGTTTTTCGAGGGAAATGAAAGGACATTGTACCTAGTCGCTTACAAATTAAAAGAATTTATATAATGTCCATGTGACCATAATTATCGTTTTCAGTAATATCCTTGTCCTGCGGTATCGACAATTCGCCAGTATCGCACGTTTACGCGGGAGTCGCTAGAATAGAGACTTATCCATGGGTTGGTGTTCTGTACTATCCTCACAGTAAGTTTTGATGTGTAAGCCTGATATCAAATTGTGCTGCGTAGCTGAAGGGGATTTCTTCAACGTAGTCCGCGAACTTCAAAGATGAAATAGTTAATAGAATATTTACTATAAATCGCCTTTTCACGAAATATTCTTATTTGCAGCAAATATAATTTCGAGATATTCAATGTTGTTTTAAATTATTATAAATTAGTAATTATTTTATCACGATTGCCGCTTATTGAACGATCAACCTACAACGTAAAACAGCGCTGCATTTCAAAAAACGTAAGAAATAAACGCGGGCTTCATTGACGGATCCCCTCTATAGAGGTATATATTATGTAGCTTCTTGTAAAGTCTACATAAATAACTGACGATATGCCTTTTTAATTTAGAACGACATAAATTCACAACTGCGGTGGTGCTCGTTACCAGGCAGATAGTACTGGCAGCAGCTAATGAAATCGACAAGCTGCCTAAGCATAACTTCAGGTAAATATACGCTCATTCATTATACCTAACCTAACTATATTTACTAGCGACCCGCGCCTGTTTGGCACGGTTTTTACGACTTGACAAAGCATCGAGACTTAATTTAAGTTTCATTTTAACCTTTCATACAGTTTATATAAGGTCGAGAAGGTATTGAATCTTTGTTTGGGATAGCAGAACATTTTTTCACGATTACGATGTTCGTCTCATGGAGAAAGTTGTTCAGTTGGATGGTCTGTACCGCACCTTTAAATATGACCATGGTATACAATTCCGAACGTCACAAGTATTTACTTTACCCCTAATTCTCTTCTTTCAGGTCTCTAGCGCGCGTGGTCCTAGGCCACAACTGCACCGGACCTTCTGTCGGCATCCGTGACTACACTTACCATCCTGACTATTCCAAGAACACGTATAGTACACTGGCTATGATTCAGCTGGAAATCGACTACGCAAAAGTTGGTGAGACAACGAAATATTACCTCCTTCATCTTCAAGAAGGTATTTCCTAGTCTTGTAAGCAGTATATTGGCTACATTGGAGATGACAACTGATAGAAACGACATCGATCTTCTTTCACATACCTTCGCCATTCTTCTTGTTCGTGTGGCTGACCTGGTGCTAGAGTTTTTATGCCGACCCTGGGCCTCTGACTTGGCTTCACATGCCGTCGAGAAATATCTCGATGTTTTTCCTTCTCCATTTTTGAAGCAGGTGATAATCATACAATACGTACATGAATCAGAAAAGTCAGAGGTGCGCGCTTTGGGTTTGAATTCGAGACCTATGACTTGGAAGTCCGACTGTCACACCACTATGCTATCTCTGCTCCCCCCTCCTATCATGATTCATGAATAGGAAAGAAAGAGAGGGCCAAGGGATGCCACCCTGGCGGACACCTCTTTATACTCTTTTTTTGGGGGATTTAATAGAAAACGTCACTTTGTTGCAATTATTATTTGTAATTCTTGCTAATCGTGGCCAGTTAATGCTGAACGTGCAGCTCTTGAAGTAGTTGTGTTGAACGACTATGAGTACGATAGAATTTCCATATATAAAAAAATAAAATAAAATAAAAGTTTATTGGTTCATAGACAAATATTACATTATGTGGGTATGACACTGGATCCCGCACTAAGATACCCTGTGTCGAAGGATCCGGTCTCTTTCGACAGATAATATGACATTGTATGACTGTAAAAGGTAGGTTAACAAATGCAATGGTTTCACTACAATTAAACTTAGGACATAAAGGTGAACAAATTACGTAGTTGCACTGGTGGGATTTGAGTGTGAGTTGTTTAGGGACAGCTGTTTTTGTGGTTACGGAAAAATTAACTACTTTGGTTTTTTGAGTATTAAGGGTGAGCAGATTGTGTTGCAGCCAACTGGTAACCTTCTGCATTCCAGCCATTGCGGCACTATACAGTGTGATTCTTCATAATGTGCACATATCGAAATGAGGGATTCTATGCTTAATTTGACAAACGGAAAAAATATTTAAAAAAATCTATTTTTATTTGTTTTGTATTTTTTACCCCAATGTAAAAAAACGGTGTAACTTTTAAATGATCTATCGCGATGAAACAAACTCCATACCTAATGATTGGTAGTAATTAAGTGTTCTTATAAAATGAAAATTGTGGGAAAAACCCCTCCCAATTAAAACCAAAAAACCCTCAATTGAAAATAAACAGGTATTTCGTCCAAAAATCTCTTTTTTTAAATCAATTTTTACAATATTTGTAAAAAAATTGAGTAAGACGAATTTTTTTTAATAAAAAAAAATGGCAAAAAAATGTATTTAGATTTATTTTTTATTTTTTCCGTCGATAAAATTAAGCATAGATTCCCCCATTTCGATATGTGCACATTATGAAGAATCACACTGTATGTTTCCCTCTAAGAGTCTCCATGGAAAATAATAGCTGTGTCATCAGCGTACGCAGATATTCGCGCATGCAGTAGGTATCAATTTGTGTTAAACGAAATCAAACGCCTTACCCAAATAAAGGAAGGTTGTAGTTATAATTGTTTTGATGTTAATATTTTAATTTTTCAACCTGGAGAGGTACGGTTTCCTTTTTGAATTTGCATTGTAAGGGTGAAGCCAGACGAGCGTAATTTTTTGAGTTTTGAGTCGCGTAATTTCTGCTCCCCGAACAAAACTGCTGCACAGAGCTAATTTAGTTTGGGGAGCAGAAATTACGCGGCCTTAAAAACAGTTAAGTTAACATTTTCAAAATACATTATTTCAGCATTGCGGCCCATTTGTCCACCGCCGCCATACTTCAAGAACGCGACTTTCTTTGCTATGGTATTATCTGGCAGTATGTATAGTTTTGTTGAAGTTATTAAGAGAAAATATTGGTACTTGTTGTTATTAGTCGACATTCACACTCACATTTATTAATTCCATAAGTGTTTTATTTTGCTAATTTTGTCCGCTGTTAACATAATTATTATAATTTTAAATTGTGTCAATGAGTCGGTCAGTAACAAATAAAGTTGAAGCCAGTTACTCGTTCCAACTTTTCGATTCCTAGTTAGAAGGACAGGCAATATTTTATTGGTCTTTGACTTACGTACCGTGTACGCGTCATCGAACCCAACCACGAGCAAGAATTCAAATACCTAAGTTGCATAGATCTCGAGAAAAACCTCTGCGACAAACAGATGGTAAAATTATCTTTTAAAGGTTCCATTTTTCTTTTAGCTGCATCGGAAGCTTAAAATAAAGCTCGCTATGTATTCCCGTCATCATCTTTTATTTTCTAGATTGTAAGCGGTCCAAGGTGAGAATACACAAAATGAGATACGTTGCTCCGGATAAATGCAAGTCTTTTTACAGGCGGTCCGACGTAAGTAACCTCTTCCCTATTTAGGCTTAATAATAATAATTTATCACAAGCTGACTTTGTGACTGTTTTTGTTTCTGACAACTATTTGTAGGTTACGAGCGTGTGCTCATATGTCGCTAATGTAACCTTTCGGCTATGAAGGACAGTGTGGGTACGTTAGAATTCCATTGTGGTAATTTTGGCTCATGCTAATAAATTATTATATCGTACCGTGAGGAAATCGCCAAAACGCAATGGGCAAGTGTAGTCATGGGTGCTTCGTTCTCTGTATGTACACTCTGCAAATTAGTTCGGTTTACATCACACACAAGGATAGCTGTGTCGGTATGAATAGTTACGCACACACGACGACGACTCTCGAGCGACGAGCGAGCTCTGTTTTTTATTAGTGTGCGTATGTCGCATCAATAGGCAATAACTATAACACCTTATCATGTACCCGGACTGTTATCAGGTGATTTTGCTTAGGGGAGCTTTAATAAAAGGCTTTCCTCTGATCACAACGATGGTCGTGGCAAGAGTGTCTTAGATCAACAAGAACCTCACACCAGGGTTGTTTATGTACTATACATAAAGCCAGTTTACATTTCCAGCTGGACGTGAATACCTTGTGGCCATCCCACACCGCTTGTGCCAAGAGTGAGTCGGGAGGTCACTGCGTCTGGCGGAGTGGGGCTATACTCGTGGTGAAACTGGGCAGACGCTGGAGTCTGGTTCGTTGCATATCACTCTCATCACAATCACTCTTTCAACGTGACGGTTCTGTCTTTTCAGGGAAAAAACGGAACCCTTATAGTATCACTCGTATTTCTGTCTGTCTGACTGCCTGGCTGGCTGTTTATCTGTCTGTCACAGCCTATTTGGTCCGAATCTACTGGACCAATTTAGTTTTTTGGTAAGCATATGAATTTCTGTGACCCCAAACACGGACTGTGTAATAAATGAATTATGAATATTATGGGAATAGTGAAAAACACTTAAAACAGCTGAAAAGTGTTTTGGGAAATTGAAAAGGAAAGTTTTGCTAACTGTACCGTGTGACATATCAAATAAAATGGCTTGTCGCTTGTCGATAAGGATCTAATTTTTTTTATAATTTTAAAGTCAATCCAGCTCCACTCAAGTTTCAGAATTTCATAACGAATAGATTTTCGCCAAATATTATACTGCGCAAACGCCTAGTTTTTGAGAAAAAAAATCCAACTTATTTACATAATAAAAACTACATTTAACCACAGACAATGTACGAATTTCACTTCTAGGTTGTTCCGATTTACGGTAAGACAGAGTGACAGTGGATTTTATTGGTTTTTAGTATTAATATTGTAATTTTTTATCGCTACAGCGGTGAACCCAATTATGAAGCAAATAATATAATTAATTAAATAATGAAGTTCTATTTGTACTATTAAAATATAGTGGGTAACGAAACGTAATCTTAAACGGGTATAGACTAAAACTATTCTACCCAAAAAAAATATCTACAAAAGCGCTGGATGTTAAAGTACAGTGGTACCATAAATACTTTTAAAAATGTTTAACAAAATAGATGAAAAACCATTTTGAAAAAAATCCAGTTATTTCAGGAAAATTTATATGAAGTCTATGGTCTTAAAATAACATGGTAAATCCTTCAATATTATGTGTACAGTTGGAATATATGGGAGATGTGATGTGATATGTCCTCGAATCTCATCGAATTCAGCTTGGATTGGTTGGTTGCATTCAAACAATTTGTTTACTGCTGATTTCAGCTGGGCTTCGGCGTGTACGGGCCGGGTTGTCAGTCCCCTGCCAGATTCCTAGACTATGGTATGTACCACGAGTGGGTGCAACGCAGCGTCGAGAGGATCGGCAGACCTGCCATCACCAATCTGGCCGACAACCACGTCGTGATGAGAAGAAGTAAGTTACATTGATGACTAGTTTTGGATGCAAACGCCATATCTGGGCATGTACAGTCAACAAAGCTATTTGGTATACAGGCTAAATTGTTCATCCCTCCACTACACTGCCAATATTCATTTTTATTGTGTGCGTAATCGCTTTTTAAGTATATGGCATAGGTACTTAAAGCGAGTAAAAGAAATGATTACCCAGCATACTCACAACATTTTTTAAAGTAGTTTAAAGTTAGCTGCCTGTATACCAAATAGCTTTGTTGACTGTACCTATCTACTTAAGGTGATTTCTTCAATGTAACCCGAGAAGTTTTTTTTCAGCAGTATCGAATTTTGGTCAACTACCTTGACGGATCCCCCTCAAGGCTCAATTAGGTACTACTAACGCCAGCATCTTATTTACAGCAATGTCGAACGTTCAGAGGTTCGGTGCTTGCGACGCAGAAGAAATGAAACGAGAGCTCTACACTGAAGACACGACAATCTTTAAGACCAATACAGACGCAAAAATAAAACATAACGTAAGTTCTTACCCCGCCGCCACGGGCACAAGCGACACACGTCTTGCGACAACAACTGCAGTGAAAACAAATGAAAGAAGTTGTTTAAACCCTTTAGAAGTTTAGACCATACCACGAGTCACCGCGACGTGACGGGAACAGGAGACGCGCGCGTGTTGCTCAAGGCCGTGAACGGTCTTAAAAATGACATTAAAAGTACCACGGCAGCCCACAATAGAGGTCTACCTTTGCAGGGGTGGCTGCGCAGGTAGACCTCTCTGGTTGACCGTAGCGTTAGTTCATCTTGTTATACGTACAGTCATTGTGCGCTTTTATAATTTCTTGCATAAGATGTATGGAAATACGTGCATGTTATAACGTTATCGTGGACGGAAGAAGCGCGCGTGTCTTCATATATTTCCATACATTTCACTTCCCTGTGTTATCGCGATGCCGTGACGTGGACTTCATCTACGATAATACCACCGCGTTCAAAATTGTAGAAACGCATAATGCTAACAAATGTTACTTAGGTCCCTATTACAATAGCATTTTGTTATTTCTTCCCTAGGTAACGATCATCGCTGATGTTGAGTACTCTTGCGTAGTATTTAAAGCTGAGTATAAACTACATAGCAGTAAAACTGGAATTCCAAAGTTGAAGGTGAGGCGGTGGTGCGCGGGCCCGGGGAAGAATAGCTTGTGCCAAGGATTCGGATTCTTGGAGATACACTTCTACGTCGAAGTAATGTTCATGGGTCCAATGAACTTGCGTGTTACAGCTTATGGAAGAGAAGCTAAGATAATCAGTCCCAAACTTGTGTATAAATACAGAAATCGTATTAAACATTATCCACCTATTTCTTCATATGATGACACCACAAAGAAATTTGAGCCGCGATTAAAAAATGCAACATTTCCTTCGTTTGGTAAATCTGTTTTCCGCACTAAGGCAATAACAACAATACAGAAACCGACAAAAAAAAAAGCGAGAACGACAACAGAAGCATACGAGACGACAACAGACGGTATAATACATGACTTTCCAAGACCATAAGTCACACACCTCTGCCTAGTCCTTCGAGAAATACAGGCGCGATACTATGTTGTATTAATAAAATTATGTCTACCAGTGCCTTTCATAGTAAATTCATGACATTCATAATCACAATCATTCATAGACATTCACAATCATTCATAGACAATTCAAATCCATGACATTCATAATCAGTTCTAATTTATTTTTACATAAGTGCACATTTGTTGTAATGAAACTTTTCTTACATTCATAATGGACAGTTGGATGACCCTAGTAACACTGGTTTTTCTAGCATGGGGTCAATCAACTCAACCTAGCGCAGTCCACTGCTGAACATAGCCTCTCCCAGGCTGTACAACAATAACCATATCCTCTGCCTCCCGCATCCAATCTGTCCCAGCCACCTTTTTATGGTCTTATAGGTCCATCTATTCGATACGCTGAAATGAAATGAAATGATGAAATGAAATGAATGATTATATTTTCTGTAAATAGGTTTGTACAAAACACTTTTACATGTCAATAATGTTTTTTAAATAGGTACCGTACTAGATGAGGTCGGCGTTTCCTATCTGACTACTCTGAGAAGAAAGGCCGAAACAAACTCAGAGGTCACAGTCTCTTTTAAAGTCCAGACATTTTATTGGTTAGATCATATGAAGACGACGTGTCTGAAATGATCTTTTGAGGAAAGAACCACACAGATTGAGTGGACCTGTCCAGTCAGTGCACGCATTTGTCAGTAATCGTGCAGCTCAACTCAAAACTTAAGGAGCTCAACGATGTGACGAACAATACCAAAGAAAGGACATTTGGGTAGGCCGCAAAAAAAAACACTCAAACTGCCAGACCATGATTAAAAGTAACTGAGAAAAGAAAAAAAAAGAAAAGATAAGCCCACAAAGTCTTCATATTCACAATTATTAAAGTAATATAATACTTTACGATGTAAATATTAACGTTATTATACACATTTAAAATTTCAACTCAGAACTCAACTCAGAACTCAAAGAGTTCAACGACTCGACGAACAATACCAAAGAAAAGACATTTGGGTAGGCCTCATAGAGTACTCAAACTGTGGCAATTATCACTAAAACTAACTGAGAAAAAGAAAAATAAATATGTAGATCCACATAGTCCTCACATATAATATATGTCACGTAAATCAATAAAAATGTCAATAATAAAATACTTATTAATTAAAATAGAACGTTCAAAGAAGATCAACCACGACTAACCTAGTTACTTTTGTAGACTACTTATTTAATAACATGGACTCTCGTATCCAAGTAGACGCTATATACACTGATTTTAAGAAGGCCTTTGACAAGGTTGACCACGCGCTATTTTTGAATAAAATTGCGTTCAATGGCATACGCGGTGATCTTTTAAGATGGTTTTCATCTTATATTTCAAATAGGACACAGAGAGTGGTGATAAATGGGTTTATTTCGAACACTTTGATAGTTACTTCTGGTGTGCCCCAGGGCTCTATATTAGGACCACTTTTGTTCAATATTTTTATAAATGACATTAGTACATGTTTTTTAAATGCAAAAGTATTGCTCTATGCAGATGATCTCAAAATTTATAGAACAGTTAAAAATTTACAAGACTGTCTTCTGCTGCAGCAAGATTTAGACAGATTTTCTGTATATTGTTTGCACAATAAGCTCCAACTAAGTATAACTAAGTGTTGCTGTATAAGTTTTACCAAAAACAAAAATGTTTTGTCCCATTCTTACATCCTAAACAACGTGAACCTAACAAGAGTGACTTTGGTCCGGGATCTCGGAGTCTTACTAGATGATAAGCTGCACCTTGACGCTCACATAAGTAAATTAGTGAACAATGCCTTCAGGATGTATGGTTTTGTGATGAGGTCATCCACTGAATTTAAACGCCCATATACATATTTGTACCTTTACAAATCGTTAGTCAGGTCTCAATTAGAGTACGCTGTTGCGGTGTGGAATCCCTTCTATGCTAAGTACTCAGATGAAATTGAAAAAGTACAAATTAAATTTTTGAAAGCCATGTTCTTCCGTTGTTTTCGTACCCAGGCATCTTACAGTGACCTTCTGGATAGGTATAATTTATTAAACTTAAAGGCCAGACGAATTGTTTTAGAGACCATGTTTTTGTTTTACCTATGCAACCATTCATATGACTGCATTGATATTAGTAATAAGATTTGTTACGTAGTACCTAGAACTACCATAAGCCGTGGTGTGCGCGCGAGACCACTTTTTGCTATAACATCAACTCGTACGAATGCTGGCTTGCGCGCACCCCTACGTCGCATTACTGCCCAATTTAATAATGTTTTCAGCAATATTGATATCTTCGCTTTACATGCTGAGAAATTCCGTAGCCTAATCCGCACAGAAATTTCAGAAATTTAAACCCACTCATTTTTTATCAACAAAATTATTTCTTTTTTGTATTTGAATTCCTTTTTAGTTTTAGTTAAATATTTTAAGCACGTTATTTACAATTATATTATATAAGTATTAATTGCAACCGCACTATGTAACATTAAAAATTACTCTTTTTTATAATCTGTGGAAAATGTCGTGGGTTATACACTTGCTCACTTTGTATGAACTGTTTGTATATTATTGTAGTGTGTAACTGTTTATTTTCCTAAATAAATAAAATAAAATAAAAATAGAACGTGAAGCCATAAACACAGACATTTCAGAATCCGTCTTATTCGTATCAGGATTCAGGATTGTTTTATGCATTCGATACACACAATGCAAGGAAACCTAGGTTGAAATCTACTAAATCCCTGGTTCCTTAGTTGAGCATTAAATGAGAATCTTTTTCCTGTTGTTGGAAAAATAGCATAAAAGTGCGCTGTCTTCGGAACTGAACCCACATGTAAAATATCAACTTGCAAGCTTGCAAGATTCGCCTTAAACGAACTAACATACAAACATTACAATTTGAATAAACGGTTACAAAAAAAATTGCTTTACCAGTTCTGAAAGACGAGAGTTTCGTATAATTTTCAATATTTTCGAGACACCCCGATGTTCAAATCATTAGCGACTTGAAAGCTTCCCGTCGCTAGTTTAAGTTTTCTCCTTAACAATGCGGCACCGACACGACATCGGCGCGACATCGGCGCGGCATGGGCGCGGTACTTCTCCCGCAGAGAGGCTGTGAACAAAATGTTTATCTCGAGTTCTTTGAAGCAACTTTTATTTAGTTATTTCTGTGTCAACTTGTCTTGCCCAGTTTTTGCCCAAGTTCGATAATTTCATGGTATCATTGTCTATTTGTAACGATAACGATAACTGACGGGTTCGCGACAAGTCAATCGTCATTCTCAGGATGCCTCTTTGAGAGGTGAAACACGTGTCGATTTCTTACAGGATTTTTTTTTACTCTTAAGGAAAAGTTAAAAGCTAAATAGGTACTTAATATTATTATAATACAGCTATTGTATTTTATAAGTACTAGAGTTACGTATGTCACAGAGTATTGAGTTACGTATGAAGACTCAAGTGTCCCGAGATATGCAAACAAGTTGTGTTCGTCCGTACAGTTCTGTAAGCATGGCTGACTGTTACACCGGAGTGTATATCAGTCATATGAAGAACAAAATACTTTAGATTTAAAACTGGTAATAGACATAGTACAAATTATAGAATTTAAATTCTGTAATAGATTTGTCAAAAAAATAAAATACAAAAGTCATCCATACTAGGCTGAGAATCGACACTTTTTGAACGGCAAAATTACATGGGACAGTTCATAGTCTATCAAACGGCTCGGCTCGGGTCGGAACGGATTTTACATTCTTTAAACGATGTTAAATCGTGTGTTCACAGTATTTAAAGTCTATATAATCAAGTCGCGCACAGCAGCTTGACCGCGACACGCGATCGTAGCCGAAAGTATGCCGCGACGCGGTGAACAGAGCCGATCGCTCTGTTCACCTGTCGTCGTATCAGATCGAATCCTTTCGGCTGTAACACGGTAGGAATGAAACTATTTGACTTGGCGCAGAAACAGATTCGTTCGCAATCGACGGTACGGAGCCGATCGTATGCGTCGACATCCTGTCGCATGCGATCGCGATCGCCGCATCCGTTCGTATCCTTTCCAATCGAGTTTGATGGAAAGCATCCTTTGTAATTAACCGACTTCCAAAAAGAACCTCCTCGGTTCTATGTTCTAGCGTATGTATGTTTTTTATGAATGTTCACCGATTTCTCCGTCCATTGTGGACCGATTTTGAAATTTTTTTTTTGTTTGAAAGGGTATGCTCTCGAGGTGGTCCCATATAAATTTTATTAACTTTGCTTGGGTACTTTTTGAGTTATCTTCAATAATACGTATTTTTCCTATGTGGATGTTTTAAGATATTCCTGACACTGTTATTTACATAGTAGGTCATGATATTCGAATTTGTGGGGGGTAGGTACCGCAACTAAAAAGTAAAAAATAAAAACTTTTTACAAAAAAACCAACCGACTTCCACAAAAAAAACACTACAAAGTGAAAACTAACTTTAATTTAGGAAGTTGGTGGCAAAAATCAAAAATTCAATACCAAAGACACCGACTTCCGAAATTAAAGTTAGTTTTCACTTTGTAGTGTTTTTTTATTGGAAGTCGGTTGGTTTTTTTTGTAAAAAGTGTTTAAGTTATGGTTCGTTTCGGTGTAAGAAAAGAAAGACGAACTGAGTTTTAAGATTCAGAAGGACAGCTTAAAACTTTTGCTACAATGTTCCGGGATGAGGAAAAATGCATGTTTTGTGACTAAAAATGTCTCTAGTTGAGTTGAGACATTATAAGAGCAGATAATAACGTGCAAAAAAAAATCCTGCGTTAATAAATGTATTTTCTTTCTTTTCTTTCTTTCTTATGATTTAGGAGTTAATAGAACCCTTCATCCTTAAAGGCTCGTACACACTGGCGCGATATCGCGTGCGTGACAGGCAGCGCTACCCTTGTCATGCCCGCGATATCGCGCCAGTGTGTACGAGCCGTAATTCTTTCAGATAAACTTTTTTCGTTAAAAGCTATTTTTAGTTTTTTTTAAACAGGTTCGATTCCCAGGTTGCTCAAAGTGTTATTGGGTTTTCTATCTGGAATTTCTCAGTAGTAGCCCAGACTCTGGATTTGTGCCCGGTTGATGGCAATAGGCTCGCCCCCAGTTACATGAGGGTGGACCATAGATACACCTCTGCCCAACCATTCGGGGAAACAAAACGTGATGTTACGTTATGTTATGTAAAGTTATTTTGTTTAAATAAGACGCATAAAGTTGTAATATATTTATTATATCATCATCATTAATGGTAGTTTTAAAGCATTTAAATAAATAAAAATTAAGACCCGTTTTCAGTTCGTTTTTTTTCCAACTCAGTTGTCAAATGATTTATTGAAAACATTGTGTTACTTTTACTACTTACGCTTAGAATTTCTTCAAGTCTGTACACTTGCACTTTTTTTTGTACCCACAATCACCATTTCCTTAGTTTCTGTTTCTAAGTAAACTCTTCCCTCATAAAATGGCCACCAAGTCACGTCATTCGTCGCCTGAATTTCAAAATATACCAGCAGCTGACGTTACACAAATTAGTATTCTAGGTCTGGTGTAGTGGCGGTTGCAGGTATGCAGGCCTGAATAAATTAATACTTTCCACAAATTTTCTAGTAAATTCTGCTGCTGCCAGCTCTGTTATGACACGTTGCGAAGCGGTGGAATCTAGTGGAAAGTTTATAATTTATTTACATACTGGTTTACTAGTATACTGTGCCCGTAAATACTATTGAAATTGATGTAATTGGAAATAGAGTACACTGTGATGAAATGTGGTCACTTTCAAGAACTTTCATTACTGATAGTTTTATCTTAACAATTTATTATCTACCGTTTCGTCACTCTGCGTAGCTCTCGTAGCCGCTCGTAGACCGTGTAGCACTTTCGTAGCATCAACTACAAAATGTGCTACGCGATTGAACTTTTTTAACTCGTCTAAGGACTGCTAAAGTGTACTTTTACTAGCAATATAGGACAACAAATGTACTTATAATATAAAGTAGACCGTCCACTACTACGATGTACACAGAGAGGTAGCAGGTTTGTCATTTATTTGCAAGTCACGCATCCATACGTAGCCTGGCCGTATATCTCGGTGAACGATACCGCCTACATCTTCATACAATGCCATGCTAAGGACACTTGTGTCGCTAATCCGTGGGCTGCGGTGGACCGGCGCTTTTAAAACCATTATCATCACAAAAACATTTGACAATCGTTGACGATTTTATAAAACGAAATCGTGAATAAGCAAAGGAATCCTTCCCTTTCAGTCGATTCCTTTCATCCGTCAGAGTACCCTCACGCAGCGTGTATTTGAATGCCGAGGCTAGAACGACGGGACCACAATCGAGAGGGTAGGTATAAATAATCGAATAGATTCGTTCGTTTCGAGAGCAGCGTCCACTTCGGGACCGCTCATATTTTAGGTGGGTGGTAAGGGAGGGGCGGTAGCGTTTTTGATCGCGTTTTGTGACGTTAATACTCTGAGGCGTATGAGGGCCGTATTGATAAATAATCTAGCTAGGGGAACAGATGCTCACCAACATTATAAAACAACAACAACACGTGTACAATTACGAGTAAAACATGGATAATTTTTCACAAACACACACGGTACAATATTTAAAAAAAACTAGTAACAGAATACATAGGAGCCTTAAGTTGTAGATTTTTACAAGTTCCTAGGATTCCCTGTGTCGTGGGGTACTTATAATAAATATAATTGGAAAATTGTCACAAGTAGAGTAGAGAGAGAGTACCTAATAGTTTCAGTGTATGTTTTCTTGTTACTGGAATTATTGATCCTTATTTTCGCCAAAGTCTGCCTACCCTCAATATTCTCTAACTTATCAATCATCTACGCTTCATGTAGGTTATTTATTCATCATCATTATTCTCTTGCTTTATCCCAATTTATTTGGGGTCGGCGCAACATGTCTAGTCATGTCGTGTCGTGTCGTGTCATGTCGGTAGTCACTCTCATTCTAGCTATATCATTTTTCACACAATTCACCCATCGTTTCTTTAGTCTTCCCCTACTCTTATAGCTATCAACATTCATACTCAAAACTTTCCTCACGACATTTTCCACATTGCTCCGCATCACACGCCCATGACAACCGATTTTCACACATCTATACTAATATAATTATAATGAGGTACAATTTCTGAGTTTGTTTGTAGAAGGCAATCTGCACAACTCTGATCCGAATACGTAAATTCATTCACTAATGGGAAGCTATAGTATTTTTTGAGTGTCCTAAGATGTATTTTCTTTTAACACGCGGCTGCCCGCGGGCAGAAGTTATTCCGTCATAAAAAATACCAACCCGCCCCCGCCAGTAACTTGCGCCAACAGCTAACCCGCTCGCCCCGTATTATGATTTTACTCGACTGCGCTTATTGAGAGCACTATCTCTACTGCGGACTCGTTGTCTTCCACCGTCAGCAAAATACACTCGCTTTAGATTAAAACTGAATTTTAAATACTATGCGGGTTTCTTGCTAAAAGGAGGTTTTTTGTAAGTTCTTAATAGTCTTGAGATATCTCGATTTAATCTTTGAAGTTACACTTGAGAACTGTCCTTTTTTGGGCGTCAGTTGTAAAGCGTTGTTAGTCAAAGATTTATTTGCAGATAAATATGTTTACAAAGTTTTAACAATGGTAGTTTATTAGTAGCATAACATATTTAATTATAACTTAATAACATGCAAATTTTTGGTATACAATTAGATACTTAAATTAAATTGAAGGAATTCTTTTATGGTATAGAAGGAATTCTCATTTAACCAGCTGCGTAAAGCCCTTCTGAAGCGGACCATTGTAAGTTCTTTAATTTATTGGGTCAGGAATCTTGTTATAAATTTTAATACACATAGGATAGCAACTTCGTCGATATACTTCCGTTTTCATTCTAGGAATACGAAATCTATTAGGATGTATTAAGAAGGTCTTTATCGCACGTAATACCCTGTACACTTGGCGAATTACAGTTAGATCGAAAAATACGTGGGCGGTCGGGGGGTGAGGAAGTCGGAGGGGGGACATAATGCTTTTTCCTTACTTTTTTCATAATAACTCTCAAACGATGTGAATTTTAATTGTGCCTGTTATTTTGTACACAAGAATGGCAAAATTCGAATGGTTCAAACAGTTTTTGCGGCGACATTTAATATAATCTAAAGTTTTCATTGAACTACAAGAAGATCTCTGAAAACAATGACAAGATTTATGTGTTGCTCTAATTAAATATTAATTTTGATTTTATTATTTATTTACAATGCTGTGATGGAAGAAATAAAGATAATACGTTTATTTGCGTTAAAAAACAGAAAAAACACAAAAAAGATTAAGTTGTGGGAAAATATGCGTCACATCCACGCAAAACGACCATCGCTCAGCATAATGCTGAGACAGAGCCACAGCGTTGGTTTTCAACGGCAGCCGGCGTGATGACTTCGCAAATATTTTTTCTTTAATTCCGTTTCAATTTTAACTAAAAATTCCGTCATCGTATAAAGCCCTAACACAGAGCACCAGCACTGTTCTGCTGTCGCTACCGTCAGTAAGTCCTGCATCGTGAATGAGATCTCTTTGCGTCCTCCGGCGATGTCCAGATGTCCACCTCACGACCTGCCCGCTTTTGTATATCCTGTATACATCGCCTGTTGTTCTTTGGCATTATTTAGTTATCCCCGAGTCGGGATTTGTGCCCGGTTGGTGGCAATAGGCTCGCCCCCTATTACATGGGACTTAAAGATAACTGGCGAAATGTGGGTGTACTATAGGTACACCTCTGCCTAACCCTTCGGGGAATACATGCGTGATGTTATTTTGATTCTGCCTAGCCTTTTCCCAATCATGTCGGGGTCGGCTTCCAGCTTGTTTTTTTTTTTTGGTTGAGTAGACCTGTTCAGTCAGTGCACGCGTTTGTCAGTAATCATAAATTCATTTAAGGTGGACAATCCCTTTATAAGGCACTGGATGCGGAGGCACGTGCCAACATGTGTTGAGCCATGGATGTATTATTTGTTGTTAGGTTATTATGTAAGTTTTGCTGACATAGTTAATAAGTGTTTGTTACTAATACTTTATGTATTGTATGTACCAATTATTATGTGTGATCCGAAATAACTGTAATATATAAGGTGCTATAAAAATATCTGCCACGGCTGCAATGGGAGATAGTATTGTGTTTATAGATTACAATAGTAAAGATAAATTATTGATCATGTGTCATATTTTTTTTCATACAAAAAATTGTACGTATTTTGCAAGTGACGAACTAGTCAGCTGATTTCAGTTTTCATTCACAGAACAGATGGAAAGAGATAGCAGTTGTTTTCATTGACGCAGTGCACTTCGCGCGTAATTTGTGAACCACGTTATGCAGAGTAGAGTCAGTGTTTATTTAACTACTTTATTTTCTCAAATTGATTTAACTGTGCCGGGGTACGAAATTTCTTCACTATTGTTATCTTTAAACACAATACTACCTCTCATTAAAGCCGTGGCAGATATTTTTATAGCACCTTATATATATATAAATCAACGGTGGGAAAAACAAAGGAGAAGATGTGCGACCTTTTAAAAATTAGCAATGACTTTCATTTATATCATCACTGTTTCAGCCGAAAGACGTCCAGTGCTGGACATAGGCCTCCCCCAAGCACCGCCACTTCGACCGGTTCATTTATATACCTACCTAAAAATATGTGAGGATATAAATCAGCTTCTTCGCTCCGACGCGTGACGCTCGCTTGATTTACTTCAATCAACGTTATTGCAATTTCCTTGAACATAATTTGGTTCAATCAACATGATTTAGATACGTTCCCTTCCTCGGGACGTGTGGAAAGGGTAATTCTTCAAACAGGGTCGTAGGCTAAGGAATAAAGATTATTTTTATTATCTGCACAATATTTTAATCTATACTAATACTAATATCTATATACAGGGTGTCTCAAACGTAGTGGTCCAAAGGCAAATGAGGTAAAACGAAGGGGTCCACCTATCATGTTTTTTTTTTAAACTTGGTTATTCTGAACAGTTCAGAAAATGTCGCTATTATTATTTTCAAGAAATTTTACACTTTTAGGTACATCGAAAATTATGTGTAAGTAATATAGTGGAAGTGTAAATAATATAAAATCAATATTAATATTAATAAACACGCCACAATTGTAATTATAAGTATTATGGACACACGATCCGAATTAATTAACAAAACCAGCCAAGTGCGTGTCGCATCACGCACAATGAAGGGTTCCGTAGTTGGGATGAATGTATCCCAAGAACAAACGTGCTTTCCGAGGCACGACTCCTTCGTGCCTCTGAAAGCATGTTAAGCCGTTGGTCCCGGCTGTCATTCATGGATCTTTGACATTCGTTACGGGTCGTCAGAAGCCCGAAAGTCTGACAAACAGTCTTACCAAGGGCTATCGTATTACCCAGTTACAGTTACTGGGTTGTGGAGGTCAGATAGGCAGTCGCTCCATATAAAATACTGGTATTCAGCTGCATCCGGTTAGACTGGAAGCCAACCCCAAGATAGTTGGGCTAGGCAGATTGATATTGATTTTTTGCATTTTCAGGTTTTTCAACACGACTGCTCAGAAAAAGGAGTGCAATATATATAAATGTTTTCAGGTTTCATGTATGTTTGTATGTGTTTGAGTTTTTTCATTTACGAGGAAAGAATTTTGTCGAACAGTGGTGCTTCATATTGTTAGAAATAGACTAGAAATCCGTAATAATATTATAACTGCGAAATTGAGTTTGTTTGTTACGTTCGCTTAAAGGGCTGAACGTATTTGGATGAAATTTGGCACATAGGCAGACCATTATTTACCCGATATTTCCACGGGATCGATACTTATGCGGGTGAAACCGCGGGACACAGCTAGTATATAATAATTGTGGTAGATCTCACCGTGAAAACTTAGGTGAAGTGACCTGTCAATAGTGTCTATCCCTAATAAAGGGTGGAATGACAGCTCACTTTAAGCTCACTTCACCTCAGTTTTCACGGTGAGATTTTTACAGAATCCAGCGGCCGATTTATGATGTAAAATCTCATCGTGAAAACTTAGGTAAAGTGAACTTAAAGTGAGCTATCAATAGTGTTATTTCTTGGCATCGGGTGGAACGGCAGCTGACTTCAAGCTCACTTCACCTCGTTGAGAATTGTACAGAATTGCTAATTACAACAATATTACATCTATATGTAATAAACTAGGTTCGTAATATTTCAACTACACGGAGAGTATCAGCCGCCATTGAGGGCGTGCACGCCTTTGAGAGGGCTTTGTGCCCTCCCTAGTCACGTCCGTGTCGCCTCACAAAAGACTCCATACTGTGTGGAGAATACTAGCTATGTACCTAGTAGATAGTATTGCTCTGTAGACCTGCAGGGCTTGAGCCCTTAGACTAAATGATTTTGATCAATTAATACCGAATGTCTGATCCAAATTCGATGAAAATTTAAATGCTTCCGAAGACAGTGTAAACAAACCCTATTTAGGGTAAATTCCTACGCAATCACTCATTAAAGAGAATAAGTACACATTCATCTGTATTTCCAAGGTTTCAACTTTATATCAAACCACTTTTTCCAACAATTATTGCTTGAATAATATAATTCGGGTCACCAAGATACAGGCTGTGCCTAGTTTGGGACCCGCTGTTAAATCTTTCTAAGTTTTCTGTTGGTTTAAATTTCATGCCATGTTCTTTGTATGTTTCTGAACTATGTGTAAGTTTAATAATAAGTAAAAAAATAAAAATTGTAGTTCAATAAGCTTCGAGGAAAATGGAGATTATAAAATGAACCACAATTGTCAAATAAAATATTCTATTATCATTTAAAAATAGAATTTCGAGTTTACTCGTAAGTATTCAAATAATCATAACAAAGCAATCAATTTATAAGCGGCACTACGAATTGGCAGATGCATTTGCTGGTCCATTTGTTTACATTTGAATTAGATACTATTTGAACAGACTGTAAGTAATATGACTTTTTCAATTTGATCTGACTCATGGTTAAAGAAAACATTGTGAATTCAGCGAGTTATCAAGCTGGTAGCATGGCTCACCGCCTGTTAAATTTTTGCAAATGGATAAACAACTATTTTATACCAAAAAAAACACGAAAAACTCCTATTACTTCGTTTTGTGTATGTATGTATGTGTTTCACTAGATTCGCACACTAATTAGTATATTTCGTTCCGGTACATTAGCAGCACAGTGTACTATTTCAATTAGAGGTGACCGCATAATCGACGCGGCTGGAATCAGCGGTTAAATGTGATTATTTGACAAATTCACTCGTTCGAGCGTGTTTACACATATTTTGATGTAATCAGGGAAACTGCTGGCTTTGCGTTGTGGTTTTACTAAATATATTTCATGCACAAGCTTGGACATAATCAGCCTATAATGTTCCCTACTGCTGGGCACACAGGCCTCTCTGCCTCTTCACCAAGGGTTGATGCGTAAAGGTTGATGAACGCCACATATCGAATCGAATTTTTGGTTCTAGGACATTCACGATGTTCTGAAGAACATCACCAATAAGGTAAATATGATATCATTCTAGGACGTGCCCTCCTGGCATTTTCTCTCACAGTATTATTTAGGTATTTTGACGTCTAAAAGTGCCTATTTCAAATAAATGATTTAACTTTGAATTTTTATTCATATTTAGCCCGTCGTATTATTATTATTTATTATTTATTTATTTACTCTTGCACCATAAATCTTTAATTAGCTAAACCAATTTAAAACATCGTTCTGTTAGGTAATTGTTTTTTTGCGATAAGAGTTTATCGGAAAAAACAATTACCTAACAAAAATTTAGTGAAATACAATAGACGTAGATATATTTAGAAACCTATTCCGATTAATTATTCCTAAAGAGTCATAAAAACCCCTGTAAGACATCGACACGTGTTTCCTCTGCGTCCGGCGCTCGGTGTGGCAACCGTGTTCGCGATAAGTCAATCGTCATCCTGAGGATGCCTCGTTGAGAGGTGAATCACGTGTCGATTTCTAAAAGTTTTTATGACTCTACGAGGCAAAGGAAAATTATGGAATCATGACAATAACAGGTTGTAATTGTCATGATTGTAAATTGTTTTTTTGCAAAAAAGAATTTCAAGTAAGATCATTTGAAAGAAAAACTGTTACTTAACATTTTTTTAGAGGAAATTCATGAAAAAATAAAAACAAGCAACATGTTTCTAATTCCGCTTCGTAAACAGTAAAAAGAAATATTTCTTAATAAATTCGAAGTGGAGAGAAAAAAAACATAATGATTCCAGTTATTTCTTATCGCGAATACTTTCTTTGTTGATACAGAATTCACGTTTTTATAATAAAATATGAGGTGAATTTTTCTCGAAATATTGCGAAAAACAATTTTGTTTCTTATTGCTTTTACAGCTCTCAACAATATTGTGTCTTTAATATAAATATTGGAACGGTTTTAGAACCGTTCGAAAAGTAACAGGTTGTAGGTTCAAAACCTCGCGTGTGGAAATATTTTAGGCTGATTATGCCCAAACTTATGCATGAAATTTTTTTACTAAGCCTGCAACGCAAACCACCAGTTTCCCTGATTAAATCAAATGAAAACTTTGGTACGGTGACCTTGAAATGAGCTGTCAAATAGTGCCTCTATTTGACAGCTCATTTCAAGCTCACTTGATGGCTTTCCTAGCATCATGTGGACTGACAAGTCACTTCATCTACGTTTTCACAGCGAGATTTTTACAGAACAGGCCGGCAGAAGTATGAACGTAAACGAAGCAAAATAAATATGGGCGTCAAACAGATGAGCAGCACTTTGCTGTTGACAGCTGTCGACAGAGCCAACTTTAGCTGTCGACAGACGCAACTGCTTTTGTCGACAATAGCAACTGTTCATCAAATTGACAGACTACGCCAATAAGCCGTGTTATAGCCATTTCATGTATCTATCAAAGAATGACCTGACAATTTAAGTTGCTAAACAATACTTTACCTGGCTTTACTTCCCTAGAACATCGTCATAAAAATGTTTTTTTTAACGTAAAACGGACTTATATAAAATATCATACGTATTTAAAAGTCTTTGCCTATACCTAATATTCACGCCAATGTTGCATGTGGCAACACTCATTTCTTACTTTTCTCCTTTGCAGTATTTCTTTTGTGCCTAACGTGCATATTAGAGGGTGCACTTGACCCGAATGCGCGGTAGAATAATGAGGCGTGTGACGTCCCGACCTACTGTGGTCTTAGCGCGTTATGTGCTGACATGCATCGCTTGCGCCTAATGAAGATTACTTTTTTACCACGACAATCTTTGAAAAAATAACGTGAAAGATTTTTGTTAACGCTCGAGCTACAAATGATAATTAGCAAGGTAAAACAAGAGTTGTATTAAAACACACATAACATAACATCACGCCTGTATTCCCCGAAGTGTTGAGCAGAGGTATAGCTATAGTAGGTACACCTCAGACCAAAACCCGGGCACAAATCCAGACTCCGGACTGCTACTGAGAAATTCTACTTAGATGGAAAATTCCAGTTATCGTTTCCCGCGATTTTGACGATATCATCAACCCAACGCGCTTTTGGACGGCTCTGGGGCCTAAGTCTACTAATTTATAAACGTCATAATGGTTAGTTTTTGACCGTTTTTGTATGGCAAATCTGTCAAAAACTAACCATTATGACACCATTGTGACGTTTATAAATTAGTAGACTTAGGCCCCTGGTTTCTTTAGCCTACATTTGGCCGCCATTCGGTCACAGCTTTACTCCATCGGCAATCTCCGTGTCTAACTAGATTTTCTGCCCAACTCCACTTGAGGCGCATCGCCCGAATAGGCAGTCGGTTCGTATAAAATACTGGTATTTAGTCGCATCCCGTCAGACTGAAAGCTGACCCGAACATAGTTGGGAAAAGGCTGGGCAGATTGATTCTAGTTAAGTCACTACAGCTAGTCAAAGATTGGCAAAACCCCCTATTTAGTTTGTTTGAAAAATACACGTTTACAATTTCAATGTAAGTATTTATTTGATAGTTTCATAATACCTACTGCAATACAATGCATTAGTATTGCCAGTGTTTTCATTTATTGTCGTTTGTCATCTCCACATTGTATACATATAATATGTAGTCGATTATTTCGAGTCGTGCTTCAACTGTCAGGATGGCCGAGCGGTCTAAGGCGCCAGACTCAAGGGTACCTTGCTCACTGAACGTGAGTGCGAGCTGTTCTGGTCCTCTCTGAGGGCGTGGGTTCGAATCCCACTTCTGACATACTCTTTTTGCGAATTGTGCTTGGAAATTAAGACTTGAGCATTAATGAAGAAGATAAAAACAGTCTATGCCTTTTATTGCGAATTGATAACAATAAACGCCTTTATTATATATTTTTATTACCTCGTTGGTCTAGTGGTCGCAAGCGCTACTGCTGAGCATGAGTTCCTGGGTTCGATTCCTAGGTCGGGCAAAGTGTTATTGGGTTTTTTCTATCTGGAATTTCTCAGTATCAGCCCGGAGTATGAATTTGTGCTCGGTTGATAGCAATAGGCTCGCCCCCTATTACATGGGACTTAAACATAACTGGCGAAATGTGGGTGTACTATAAGTACACCTCTGCCTAACCCTTCGGGGAAACAAGGCGTGATGTCATGTTATGTTATGTATAATTTTTATAACTTTAATTACCTAGTTAAATGTAAGTGCCATGCACACCTTCAAGTTAGCTGTAGTAGGTACTTATAAACTAAGTCTCTAAGTTAATGTTTTGGGAACTCGTAGTTGGCCATAATAAATAAATAAGGTAAGACCACAGGTCAGATTCACAAGAAAAATATTGTTTTATAAAAACGAAAACAGAATCACCTGAAGAAAACAAGTCACTAAACTTTCTAAGAAATACATAAGAAGAATAATATAGTTGTCCATATTTCTCAAGAAAACTCAGCACTCGGTGTGCTAATCAATAATCCAAGCTGAGAAACACTGAAAAAGCAATTTCCCGCTAAATATAATAATAAAACTTAGGTAAAAAGTGTCGGCGCCACGCCTCGGGGAACACTACGTGAAATACACGAAGTAGATAAACACAGAAGGACCAAACACTCCATCGTAATATATCAGAATTCAGTGGTATTATTAACCTGAGTTTATTTATTCAAAAGCGCTACTTACTGATTCGATATCTTGACTTGTATAGATTTCTATGTTTTTTGCGGGTATATTGGCATGACTGTGCTAGCTGACATAAGGCAAATAATTTAATTTAAGTTTGACATTCTTGTGTTGCGTATTGTTAATTATTTTGCATACTATTGTATAGAGTCCATTTTTTGTTCTAACTGATCAACAGCTGGGGAGTTTGTTGCGCCACTGCAGATGTCTATAAAAGTCGTTGACCTGACCATCAAATAGACAACTGATGAAAATTGAGATCGCATTCGAATCATGTGCAGTAAAGCGAGGTTTGAAGTAAAATTTTACGGAATTGCATTACTGCATTGTACTCGTATGTGTTCGCCCGCGTAAAATAAAGTAGAGTTTTCCTAACAAATTATTATGTTCCGTGATTTTTTCTGACGCAGCGAAATGCTTAGTTGTATGATATGATAATAAATCAGATATTGTTGTTTTGTTTCGAGCTAGAAGATTACTCCATCTACCTTTTTTCCCACATCGCTACATTTTCCAACAATGCGAGGTCGGCTTCCAGTCTCACCGGATGCAGCTAAATACCAGTATTTTATATTGTATTTAAAACTACGAGTGCCTAAACTTAACTTCGGCTTATTGGTTGATTCACACCAATTTAATCGCCCGAAACGGCGGCGGCGTTACATTATTTTTTTTAAGTCGGTTAATTTATTTATTGTCAACAAATCGTGCTGGTCCAGTACGCAAGACCTGCCACAACTCTATCGGCATAAGTTACCTGCACCAAACTATAAGTTTACTTAGTCACCGCCCATACACACGACACGTCACACCTACGTACAATCGCATGCGGAAGTGTTAAGCACGACTTACAATAATTCTAGCATGACCAAAGGATCGAACCCAAAGTGGCAATGTATTTTAAGAATATTCACAACCTTATCTCAGTTTCAATGTGTCAAAAACTGTATAATGTTCACCTAAATCGTCATCTATACTTATATTATACTTGTTGGATCCGGTCGTATTAGTATAGATGACGATGTAGGTGAACACTATAGTTATTTATCAACAATATCACCCCTAGCTTGTGAATTGCGAAAAAATAATCAACTGTCCATACAAAACTTCAAGACCTACACGACCCAAATATAATAATGTATGGGACGGCTGATAATTTTTTCGCGATTCGACAATGTTGGACCGAGGAGAAAGTAGTTCAGTTTGAGCTGAAATATAACCCAATATTTCTGATACACCCTGTATATCGGATTTGACCGTCAAATGACCACCTAACTCATCTAAATATAGCCTGTATTGGTTTGTGTTAACAATAGTACCGTACACAGATCTGTCTAGATTGTTCCGGACATGGGCGTGGAGCGATCATCAGTTCAGTTCATGTTACTAAAGCCTAGTTACTAGCCCACTGAGTATCAATAATAATACAGAGTACTGGGCTGGTTTTGGTATTTAAATGTTTAAAAAATGAATTAACAAAGCTGCTATTGGATAAATGCTGTAACCCAATGCTCTCAATTAAATGTCTCAAGTAAATTGTAACTATTGTTTTCATAGTTGTCATTCTAAATATTTGATATTGTAATTCTGTTTTTATTAATCAATTTAATTGATATTATATACTTGTACATACTATATTTAATTTAAGATAATTAAGATTTACAACTAAGTAAGACGTGTAAATATTATTTGAATAAAAACATCAGAGTTATAAAAGATATCTGTTTAATGAAAAATCAGCCCATACCTAAGCAGCTTAAAATGAAACCAACAGATAACGGTGTTTCAAAATTTTTGGTTTATTTAAGTTTAGAAAACGAGTAGATCTATCATTGTTAATTTGTATTAGATTAGTACCTACTTGTAATATTGTTATAATAATATTAAATTCAAATATCCAAAAATTTAGCATACCTTGGTACAATTTATTGGGACCATGATCAGTAAAAAGTCGATGGAGGAGAAAACCATAGTAACCATTTGGCTGGTGAATGAAGTGTGCTCTTACTGTTAGACGTTCAGACAAACGCTGCTATCCTTCTGATATGGTCAAGTTTTACGAGTTGCAAAACGATGTATTGCTTGCATGATCTGTTGATCCATCCGACCAGATAACTCTGAGGCAATTCCCTTAATTTTAAGAACTTTCGCATTGTAATCTGTCTCAATCTGTCAAAAATGGCTCAAATTTTCCAAAAATGTTGTCTAATTAATTGTCGCTGAGATGAGATTGCGAGTAGGTTTTGAATGTTTTTTAATTATGAGAATTGGCCATCTGCTCGCTTAGGTGAAGTGAGCTGTCACCCATCTGCTGCTAGGGATTGACATTATTGACAGCTCACTTCACCTAATTCAAAGCGAGATTTTTAGCAAATTGATTCAAACGTCGTCTGATTCATACTCTGCGGTACCAGAGAGCGCTGTATAGCATCGGATAGCGTCGGATAGCCGGTTCGGGCCTGAATGACGGGTGATTTAGACGACAGAGTGACGATCGGGTGACTGACTGATGGTTGGCTACTGGTCTAGCTAATGTATTGTACTGACAAGCTACGGTATCCAAACGTAGAGACCTAATTTTTCTTGACAGTGGTATAGAATTTACCTACTAGGCTTTCGGGCTGGTTATATTTGGTGTTTAGTGCAGCGCAGTAACCAGTGCTAAATGTAATATTTGTCACGATCCTAGGGATAATACTTCAAACGGTTAAATTTGCGATCGCAGCACAGAGAGCGCTGCGAGCGCTAATTAAACAGTTCGACTTCTGGAAAACGCTAACGAATTTTTTATTGTATAGTTGCTTTTATGACATTTATTAAAAATATGTGTACCTATGTTGTGGTAGGTTAAAAATATTAACATAAAACTACATTCTTACAAATAAATGAATTTTGTTTGTGATTACATTTCCATGGTAGGAATATTCTGTCAAAAAGCGAATCGTGCAAACATCTTGTCCCGCACCGTCTGTGACAACAATTACTAGGCGTTAGGACCCGCATAACAACGCACAGTATAGTTTGCATTCAATAGCACACCGCCAAATCTGCTCTAACATAAACACCTGTATGCTGAGGGACGATAAAATAGGAGCATGTATGACGGGTATTATAAAACAAGACAGGATCCCAAATACCCTGATTAAAGATAAAAGATATTGACTCATGGGCACACAGGCCTCCTCTCTCTGCAGGCCACATATAAATGGCGTCGGGCGCGGACATGGCTGGGATGGCTTCCTACCACATTCAAAATGCATGGAAATAAAGCGCAATTTAAGACACACGGTATATCACGGTTTCATTGGCCGCGCCGTTTTTTTTCACATATATAAAATAACTAGCTGCCCGCCCCGGCTTCGCACGGGTAGCACTAAGTACTTTTCTACGGCGTACCTACCTACCTACCTACCTACCTACCCTACGTACCCTACCTACCCTACCTACCCTACCTACCCTACCTACCCTACCTACCCTACCTACCCTACCTACCCTACCTACCCTACCTACCCTACCTACCCTACCTACCCTACCTACCCTACCTACCCTACCTACCCTACCTACCCTACTTACCCTACCTACCCTACCTACCCTACCTACCCTACCTACCCTACCTACCCTACCTACCCTACCTACCCTACCTACCCTACCTACCCTACCTACCCTACCTACCCTACCTACCCTACCTACCCTACCTACCCTACCTACCCTACCTACCCTACCTACCCTACCTACCCTACCTACCCTACCTACCCTACCTACCCTACCTACCCTACCTAAAAACCTTCTCCTGAGAATAAGGAACCTAACAAAAAAAGAATTATCCAATTTGGTCCAGCCGTTTTCATGTTATGTCGTGACAACGGAAAACGGGTTTCATTTTTATATATATAGATATACTACTACTATTACTTAAATAAGCTTTATAGTAGAGAGAGAGAGTGGTAGATCGGCACAGTCTACTAATAAACTTCTGGCATCCGTTTAAGCCGAATCACTGTCTCTCAAGATACAGGTTTGCCTAGTTTGAGAGGCAGGGTTTTCCATATTGTGTACAGATTTCAGTTCTTAGATTTATTGCATTATGTTACTATCGAAATCCATCTATTGTGTTTATATAAAACATGTTAAATCTGTTTTTTTTGTGAAATAGAGTTATTACTTATTTATTTATTTATTTTATTGTGATTTTATATTTGAGGGAATAGCCGATTACTGACAAAATATCACAAATCGTAGAAGCGCGTAAAATACTTATAAAATCGTTCCTCGCAATATTAACAACGCCGCGACTATCAATATTCCAGTTGTAGTTTATGCAAAACACGGCCACCCGGGACCGGTCAAACTTTATGCCCGGGCAACGTGACCACTTCCAGTTCTAATACCCGGCCAATTATGTCGGATATGTTAGACTATAGTTTAAAGGATAATACTAATGTTGCAGGACCTACCTATCTGAATTCGGTCAGTAGGTATTGATTTAGATTTCGAAAAGTTTTTTTGCCTTGGGTGGTGTGTGCAGCACCCTAATTGCCACACGGTCAATCAGAATGTTTCATTTTGACAGTTCAACAACATTCATTGCGTTATTTACTATATTCAGCGGATTTTTTTTTCGAACATTTATGAAGCAATGGATTAGCAACGTCCTTCAAAATGATTCAGATTACGATTGATCGTGTATTACGCAATTAGGTTGGAGGTCTACGTTCAACCTGTTTTTGAGACAACCGGACCACTTATTTATGTCTGTAATTTTTATGGTGTACATAATAAAGAGAATTCTATCTATTCTATTCTGCAATGATACATTATGCAGACAAAAATATTACCAGTATTAGCTAAAAACCTTCGTGTCTTTTATCTCAGTCAATCAATCTGCCTAGCCTTTTCCCAACTATGTTGGGGTCGGCTTCCAGTCTAATCAGTTGCAGCTGAATACCAGTATTGTACATGGAGCGACTGCCTATCTGACGTCCACAACCCAGTAACTGAGTAATACGATACACCTAAAACAATTGGAGATCAACAATTGAATTTTATTATGCAGAATTGCAGACTGCGGGAACGTCATTAGATATAATCAGTTTTTGTCTATCGGATACTGACTGGTTTTGATGTCAAATACAACTATGACTATTTATTACAAAAAGACAACATTCCAAGTTCGAAATTCCCTCCACATTGTTTTAATCCAATTTAATCCAATTCTTGTATACAGTTTAATTTATTGTATATTATGTAAATACCATAAAAGTAAAGGAAAATGTAAATAATAAGCATTGAAAATTAAATAGAGGAAATAAAAAGCTATTGTTTTTAACAAAACGTAGCATAACAATAAGTATACACGATCATCATATTGCCAGCAAACTAAGCAGACACGATGTCATCAATAAAGACGTTTGCGACACCACGGCGGGAAAAAAGATGAAATATATGAGAAGTTTGTAAGCAAATGTGCCTGAGTTATGCCCGTTTTAGTCGTAAAGCCCGTCGGGCCGAACATTTGTCAACAACATCGCCGGATTGCTATAAGCTTGCCTCACGGGAACACTCGACGAACATAGTTTAGGAGACATCCTACATTTAAAAACATTATCGTTGTTACCTTTTCCGAAGTAATTTAACCAAAGTAGAGGTCGTATACACTAAAATTGCTCGCCTCGCCACTAGCTGTTGTTTTTAATACAAAAACTACTATACTATACTATACTAAGTACTAATTGCACCAATTTCAGACGGTGACTAAAGGACCAAGTATAACTGAAGGACTAAGGATGACCCATTTGTGTGTAAGTATTGCGTCTATACACATGCCTGAATTGTATATTATTATAGGTAGGTACATGTCCTACCTATACATGTATATAATTTTAGTTATATTACTTTAGTTTATTAGATGCAAAAGTATTTTTTATGCAATTGTAAAATCATTTTTACATTAATTACGCTGAAACTCAACGCTTTTTGAACTACTCAGGGACTTCTCCACTTCCTAGTGTTTGAGCTGAGAAGTGGCGCAGTAAACTTCCCAACAAGCTACTTTTTTTGTCAATGGGTCTTACCGAACCTGATTTAATCAAATATTTTTCCGTGGTTCATCGTATGCCAAATGCATCAATTCTCATTGAAGAATCGAACTCCCTAATATAAACAATTAAAACCATAGCCATAAAAATCTTCAGCAGTACATAGAAGTACAAAATTGTAGAAAATCTTCTTTGATTGTTTAGATGATTACATGAGCGAGCTCCTAAACTAAGTTGCCGAAAGCTTCCGTAACAAATTGATAAAAATTCTTGCACATTTACCTCTCCAGAGTGTCATACTTCGTTAGTTATAAATATTACAATTTCGTCTAGAGTTATATTCAGATGTTTAAAGAACGTTTTAATATCTTACTGGTTTTGGCAAGCTGCGATGTGACTTCTTTTGGAAATAATCTTATACGAGTTTTGTGTCTATCTGTGGTATTTTCTGTTGTTACAAGAAAATCCATCAAGTACAGTGCGTTCATTATAACTTGACTCGTGGCCTGATTGGTAGTACTGTTCTGTTAGTCGCCATTTTGACCTCTATTGGTATTGAAATTAAACTTGACAAGCAATAGTGCTAACATGATGGCGAGGGACAAGTTATAGTGAACGCTCTGTAATCGTTCTTGTCTGCTTCTAAATAATCAAGAGTACTATTTGCATAATTGGTACTTAAATACAGGATAAAAAATCATCGTTGATTAACCATCACCTAAAATTTCATTTAGCCCTAGGTAACCTACAAAATCTAAAACCAACAAACAAGGCTCGGTCTGAAGAAAAAATCAAACAAAAATTCGCTAGATTTATCACAAAAATTATGTACTAGTACCCATGTTCCATCGAGTGTGAAAAATAAAATAAATTCGTAATAAAATTTGCGAGGCGAGGCAAGACGCGAGCCGCGAGGCGCGAGGCACGGGGTGCGACGCAAGGCGCGAGGCGTGTCAAAGCTTAGGAATACACTACACTTGATTTAGCGAGACATTCCGCGTTTGGCTAATTTGACTACGTCCCGCTTCTTAGAACAATGATGTAGATATTTTTGGATGTGACAACAGAAATTTACCTAACATTTAAATTTTTCGTGGTGATCTAAGCCAAAGCTTAAAAGCTTAGATGAAGTAAGCTGTCAATCCCTAGCATCGGGTGGAATACCAGCTCACTTCACCTAAGTTTTCAAGGTGACAATTTTACAAAATAAACCGACGGCAAACAAATTGGACATAATTATAAAGTAATTTATAATCATGAATTGCGCGCCGAAGTCCGAACCTAACGTCTTAAAGGCTCGTACACACTGGCGCGATAACGCGGGCGTGACTAGGGTAGCACTGCCTATCGCGCCCGCGTGTACGAGCCGTAAATCTAGGCCGGACCACCTCTCACTGCTCTCGAAAGATGACTATAACATCACGCACTCCTATACTACCCGACGGGGTAGGCAGAACAAGGACGAAGAACGATGAAGGTATACCCAAGTTACAAAATTCAAATACAAATTCTTTATTGCGAATTAAGTGTACAGAATTTTGAAGATGTTATCAATAGGTAGGTTCTTAGAACTTAGTTGCCTGTTATGGCATTGCAATTTAAATGGTTATAATATATATTTTTTTAAATACATACTCTAATATCTCTCATAATACGCATGTTTAGGTCCCATCTTATGGGAGCGAATCTATCCAGGCTCCCGGCTGCTACAGATAAATTTCTGATTGAAGAAACCTATAACACTTTGTCTATGGCTGGCGACCTCTAGAAGTCTAGGCCAACAAGGCAATCAAGGTAAACAACAATGTGACAGTTTCGTACCCCATCCATACACAATTTATTTCTATCTCAATGTCAGCCGACGCCCTGCAGACGGCTGATTGCCAAGCTCTTATATTTATCAAATAAATATTGAATCATTTCATTTGATTCATTCTGCGGCAAGACTCTGTTTTTTGACGTTTAGGGAACTTTCTGTATCTTGGAGGGACCATTTATAACTTGTACAATACGCAACTGAGATTATTAGTATCACGAGGAATCACAAAAAGGCACAGAAAAGTGATGATACTTAGTGACGAATTCTGGGAAATTTTGAAAAATTCGTCATGATAATGTCATGACGTATTTTCGCCTAGGCTTTATGGGGTGCTTAACTGTTGCAAATGGGTCACACAATATTACATCCTGGAAGGAATACGTCAAATTACAAGTCACCCTGTATATAACCCGTTTAATAAATGTGGTAACATGTCATACATAATACTTTTCTAAGAAGATAGAGTGAAATAATCGAATAAGTAGTTAACATTTTTAAACTACATAGTAATTTTTCACAAAACAATGGAGTGTTTGTACTCTGGGTATTGGTCCTCGGAATCTAAAGAGGTTTTGTTCACATGTCATGCATGTTAATGATGACGAGCCCCTTCATATTTGCTGCGTTTTTCCACGGTTTTAGACTTATATAAGAGTATCAGAGGGGATGCCTATTATGCCCCGCATATGACCATTTTACCGGGCATGGGGCAAACCAGGCTGTTTCATATATTTTTTAAAGTTCGAATATCTTCAAATACTAGCAGACTAACGGCCGATTTTTCAATCGTCAGATAACTTTTATCTGAGGAATAAATATGACGGTTTGACATAATGCTATATATAAAATCTGTCAAAAACTGTCAAAACGTCAAACATATACCCCAGATAAAAGTTATCTGACAATTGAAAAATCGGCTATAAGATTATTTTACGTTAATTTTAAAGAACATTTATGAGAGTACCTACTAATATTCATCTGTGATATTACTCAAAATGTCGCAGTATGTATACTAATAAAACACTAAACGACCCACACTATCGAGCAGGGAATTGAAATTCGATTATGTAGCCGTCCCTTTTCCTCACAAGAAGGCATTGTATCTCTGTCCCTCTCTTTAATTAACCCCTGTCAGTTTAGATGGTACAGTAAAGACACTTGACGCGGCCGCAGTGGCTCTGCCAATTGGCGGGAAACTTGTGAAGAGCTTGCAGTCCATATTACGTAAATTATGGCAACAATCTCTATTGTTCGGTGGCTTTTATTAAATATGGATAGGGGATGGAAATCTAGTGGCTAAGTAATAACAGCCGCACGGGTCGATCCATCAGGTTAAGCTACACTTGCCGGGGTTGATCCGTCGATGGGTGACCATCTTTACATATGGAGACTCCTCCGTGCCTTGCACGTTCACTTTGACAGTCGTTACGGGACGTCAGAAACCCGAATGTCTGACAACCAGTCTTACCAAGTTATTTTTATCCGACTACGGCGAAGCAAAAAGTTGCACTTTGTAGTTGTTTTTTTTTTTTGAAGTCGTTTATCATTATTTTTATTTGTAAAAAGTATTTTTCGTACAGTTAGGTAAGCTACTTTAACCGATTTGTCCTATTAAATAACTCTTAATAAAAACTATAATTATGACTTACCTGATAATAGGTTAAATAAACAAACCTGAGGGCCCAGAACCGGTCGAGACGGCGGTGATTGGGGGAGGCCTTTGCCCAGCAGACGTACTTCGGCTGAAATGATGATGAAGATGACGTGGAACTCTAATCACTGAAGCTTTCTAACAATCTACACCGTCTTCAAACCTTTTGGGTGCCGAGTCGTCTCCGCAAATCGAGGTTATGTGTCGACTTGCTCCGCCTTCACACCGGAGAGGATACCTGCATACTAGATAGTTTCCATACAAAACAGAAAATAGAATTCCAGTAACCATAAAAAATGTGGTCTTCTAATTAACGAATGTCCATTGCCATTGAATAAACAATATCATAATGACAACACATAACACGTAATCGGCGAACACGGCTTTTGAAGTTTGCTGTGCACTTTGAGCGCGTCCGTAGGAGGGTATAAATATTATATATACCTATAGGCTGCAATCCCGGAGATGCGGCAGGGACCCCTTTTTTTCGCATAATATTTTTTTTCCTAATATTCTTTGGCATAACGATTTTGGCATAAGTTTTTTTGGCCTAATAATTGTTTGCCATATTTTTTTTTGGAATTCATTTTTTTTGTCATAATTATCTTGTTGCATAATATGTTTTGCCATAATTTTAATTCGCATAATGTTACTAAGCGTAATGTTAGTTGATTTAGGTTAGGTTAGAACTGTGACCCCCTACGCACGAGCCGAGCGAGCGTAGCGAGCGGTGCCGCGGCAGCGGCCGGCGAGTGCCAGAAACTACTAGAATATAAATGAAAATATATTTATGCTTTTGAATGGCTTAAACACTAGTATGATTGGAGAAATTATGCTTAAAATAGTTATGCGTTTGCTGGTATGCGAAAATAATATTATGCGTAAATATTGTTAGGATAAACTAAAGTATGACATGTTATATTATGTCTTAAAATTTTATGCAAATGGATAGGGGCATCAATACCATTACGTAATTACAACTTAAGTCGTTCGATATAGGTAAGCCGCTCGTAACAAGCTTCCGCTCTCCTACTTATTTAATATTTTGCTCTACCCGACAGGGTCTATAATTGTTTCTATTTATTTATACTTACCACCTGTATGTGTAGGTATAATATGGATTGCAATAAAGATAAATTGAAAATTGTAAAAAAAAATATAGGATTGGTAGGTGCGGCCATTACATATCGAGTTGTCTTGTCCCAATGACTCATACAAAATCCCATTGAAAAAAGGACGGTGCATTTCTCCCGAATTTGAAAAATTTCCGGGAAACTTTCACATTTTCTCTAAGGTAAACACAATTTTTCCCACAATCAGTATAATAATAAATAAAAATTGTTTTATACAGAATGTAATAAATTGTAATCACCGTTTTCCTCTTAAGGGGTCATTGTACTCATCATTATGAACAACTTTTGCTATGGGACCAAACCTGAAATCGTGAAAAAGAAATCACTTGTTCCCTACATTTTGACAGCTGATTTTTTTTTCACGATTTCAGGTTTGGTGCCATAGTAAAAGTTGTTCATAATGATGAGTACAATGACCCCTTAAGAGGAAAACGGTGATTACAATTACACCCAGTATATAATAGTGAAAATTTAGTTTTTTAAAGTAGTTATTAACATAACTAGCTGTTGCCAGTGACTTCGTCTGCGATCCACGATAAAAAGTAAGGGTTGGGTTTAGAAACTTATATGTGATAAAGGTATACGCGGTATAGTCGATCCACAAATACGTGCCGACGACGCGACCAATGCCAAACTGGAACTAGAAGATTTTGACAGCTTTCAGCGTCAAATGCATAGCGATTATATACCTACCCGTTATCTAGCTAAGTTACTCCTGAAGGCCACTATGAGTATTTAAAGATGCCAAATGGTTTGGCTAACGCGTCTGTTGTCTATCAACGTGTGATAAGCCATAACCTGCGTACGTTTATTGAATTGCGTAAGATTTTAGTGTACGTTGACGACGTATTATTGCCTTCATTGACAGTAGTTGAAGGATTAAAAAGAGAGGTCCTTCAAACATTAACTCAAGCGGGGTTCTTTATAAACTTATACAAAACCCATAACTAGATTACCTAAAGCCGACCCTCAATGGTGTCGTTGACAAATGTACAATCCATATTTATTCTTCAGAAAAAGATTCTTAGGACACTTATGTATAACATGCATAACATTTCAGAACGGAGGGTTTTCTGATACTGACTAGCATATATACTCGAATTATGTTTATTTGTCACTACATAATATAAAGCAAAGTCCCCAAGCCGCGTTGGACTGTCTGAACGCAATAAGCTCAAAAACTACCGGATTTTCATATGGTTTTCAGCATTGGACGAAGTAATTCATGAGGAAGTTTTAAGTGTACCTATAATTCATTAACGTTTTGTGTAAATTGGCTGAAATTTGACGATGATTGTTGAAGAGGTCGGAAAAAAAAACATGCCGACTGGGAGCTTCCGACCTCCACCCGTGCGCAGCTTGCGAGTTTTGAGCCTTATCGGTTGATGCTGACTCCACCCGTGTGCAGCTTGCGAGTTTTGAGCCTTATCGGCTGATGCTGACTCCACCCGTGCGCAGCTTGCGAGTTTTGAGCCTTATCGGCTGATGATGACTCCACCCGTGCGCAGCTTGCGAGTTTTGAGCCTTATCGGCTGATGATGACTCCACCCGTGCGCAGCTTGCGAGTTTTGAGCCTTATCGGCTGATGATGACTCCACCCGTGCGCAGCTTGCGAGTTTTGAGCCTTATCGGCTGATGATGAATTGATTTTCATGGCAATTCTATTATCATTTCAGCCGGGCCGAGTGTATCTAACTTGCGTTTACTTGCAGTTAACGAAACATTTCGTTTTCGTCTGTTTACTATTTAACACTGATTAGGTATTTATTGTTGTAACTTCAACATAAGGCAGGCACGCCAGACACTGAAATGCCTTAAAACTAGTTTTTTTCTCACTGAAATTCTTATTACGTCCGTTGAAATAGTTCAAATAATAAACAAATAACCGGTTTCGTTGCTAATAACAACAACATACAGCGCTATAAATGGCGATGTGATGAGTGATAGTGTTTATTCGTTTATAGTGAGTTACTGTGAGTGCCTTGAGTGAAGCAGCTTGATTAAAATGTTGGTAACCTTCATTATTCTGCTGCAAGGTATGTAATCTTATGTTCATTTTTAACCCCCGACGGAAAAAGAGGGGTGTTATAAGTTTAACGTGTGTATCTGTCTATCTGTCTGTTCCCTCGTAGCTCCCAAACGGCTGAACCGATTTTGAATACTATTTTTTTGTTTGAAAGGTGTCTTGATCGAGAGTGTTCGTAGTAGACAATTCAAGAAAATCGGTTCATCCGTTTCAAGATTATCAGCTCTTTTCTATTTGATGAAGGGATGTGCGCATCTTCCACAGGTCTGATCGATTCGAAATTTAGTATTCTGTTACTTCAATGATATTAGAAGAACATAGTAACCTTGAATCGATACTGCAGCATCACCTGGAATTGTCTTTGTTTGTGTCGGGGGTTATTTAAATTTTTAATTTTAACTTGTGATGAAATAGCTTATAACTTTAACTGCCTCTTTGGTCTAGTGCTCGCAAGCGCTACTGCTGAGCATGAGGTCCTGGGATCAATTCCAGGGTCGGGTTTTTCCATCTGGAATTTCTCAATAGCACCCCGGGAGTCTGGATTAGTGCTCGGTTGATGGCAATAGGCTCGCCCCCTATTACATAAGATTTAAACCTAACTGGTGAAATGTGGGTGTACTATAGGTACACCTCTGCCTGAGTCTACTAGGAATATAGACATGATGTAACGTTATTAAATAGATCATCTTTGTGGGAGTCGTGTGATTTTTAGGTAGGTACAGTCAGCTGCAGAGAAATCTCACCCCCTAGGATGATAATACATTGCTAGGGGGTGATTTCTCTGCAGCTGACTGTACTATAAAGTCACTTGATGTAGGTACAATCTGACCGTTGAGAGAACGCGTTCCTGGCACCTGTCAGTTGCACAATTTCTAGTAGTATTATGGAATAAGCAGGGCGTTTGCCCACTTATCCGTATTCGGTTCGTATTCGATTCGAGTTCTTTTCTGGTCTGTTTGGCCATCCTAGTAATTGTACGAAACGTACATGCATGAGTGCACAAACGTCCATACAAGTAGGATGGCCAAACTGGATCAGAAATTAACACGAATCAAAAGCCCTTAGGCTAAGTTCAGATGCGCGGTCATCTGAACATAGCCTTATTCCATAATACCTACTACTTGTATTTATGTATTGTTGGAAACAAATACTTTAATAGCCACTCTGAGAAATTATAGCGCAAACTGACCTACTAGTATTTCAGAAATCAACTTAATCACATGGGTATAAAGTTGATATTTGTTTAAAAAGACTGTAGAGTCGCTTGTCTCCTGCGGGCAGCCTAACCTTTCGTTCACTTTGCTTTGTTCCAGCATGCAAAATATTGTCAGTACAAATTGACGTCATCGAATGTGGAATAGACCACGCATTAGACGTGGCCGAAGGCGACGCCGAGCCGTCGCAGTATCCCTGGGTCGGCATACTCTTCTACACTTACTGTGAGTTTCAGTTATGCCTTCGAAACTGCCAATTAGGAAAAAGGAATAGTGCAGGGGACCAACTCTCTAAGACCGTCAACGAAGATACGGGCCCGACCCGAAAGTAGTTCGAAACTTCGGAGAGAACCCTACACCCGTTTTTGGTTGGTATATTGGCGTGTGCTAGCTGACATATGGCTAATAATTTAATGTATGTTTTGTGTTGCGTTGGTAAGGTTTTTTCTAACTGAGCTGACAGCTGTGCTGCTGGAAAGTTTGTTGCGCCACTGCTTCTTCCCAGCTAAAGCACTAGGAAGTGGTGAAGGGCGGACGTTTTGGGGAACTGTCTTATGTAATTTGACGTTCGAAAAGTGCTGATTCTCATCCTAGTTTGAATAAATGAGTTTTGATTTGACCCGATTAATTAACTTGCTCAGATGATAAAAAAAACATCGGGAGTAGGGTCAACTATCTAGCAAGTAGGGTCAAATAACTAGTAGGGATATATAAGTTGGGGGATTACATCGCTGACAAAAATGCTTGGCTCAACGCTGGTCCAGCTCCACAAGGGCGCATAAACTAGTTAATTAGCATTCGAAAATATTGTTGGAGCTGCTGAAGATTGGAAAAACTATCTTTGCATTGTATAAATTCAATCTGTTAATATTGTATAATTGCAAAGCACATGTGTGAGCACTGTGACCACATACCTTCTATAAAGCTACCATTTACTGGGTACGTCTTTCATTGACTTGAATGTGCCCTGGCTGCTGAGAGTATGTCATGCTCACTAAAATGTCTCGCTGGTGGTGGCGTGTGTGTTGGATCGTTAAGTTCCCTTCAAAATGGTTGAGCTAAATGGTGCTGATCCATGCGTCATGTTCGTGAACGGGCGCCGTCAGTAGGGACTGGTCATCTCTTAGCTGCCACGGCTTATTTTAATTTTTTGAATTGTTATTTTTATACGGACGCTTTTAACGTGCACGTCTTTCTACATTGTTCTCACATGTATATTTTGAACATGAATGATGTAACAAATATTTTGTAACATATATTTTTGATTTAAAAGAGTGTCCGTGGAGTTTCTTGCCCGTTCTTCTCCATAGGAACCTACTACGCTTTGGAATGGGCAACTAGCTTCATCTTTCTGACTGACCGACCCCTTGACAATTCAAAAGTGCCTGTAATTGGTTTCTTTGAAATAAATGCTTTGAGTTTGAGTTTGAGTTTATCATTCTTAGGTCTGGCCCTAAAATAATCTTATATCCGAAACTTCGAAAGTTGCTTCGTTTCCAACCGGGCGTCCCTCGACACCTCTTGACTGTTTTTTTTTAACTTTTTCCTTTTTTTTTTTCAGACGGCTTGGAAGGAGACAGCCGGTCTGTAACGACGGTAGTTTTGATACAGCAGGAATTTGTTATCGGGGCCGCAGCGGATATAGGACCCATGCCTAAGACTAACTTCCGGTAACTATCTGCGTAACGTTGCAAACTAAAATTGGAAACCGCCTCAGGCTCGTGCACTAAACGCGTGTCGCCGAGCTTCACGCGCAAGTGACACGCGTCTTGCGTCAGCGACTGCGGTTATAACAAATGAAAGTAGTTGTTTAGAGCAGAGATGCACAGACCGCGGCCCGCGGGTCGCAAGCGGGCCCCCGGCAATATGCCAGTGGCCCCCAGCAAAAATATTCCCTCGTACATTTGAAGGATAAATATTGCTGAGGCTTACAAATAATATAAATTTGAATCGCGTGCGTTACTAAGAGCGCTCGCTGTGCGGTGCATGATGCGTACTCGCAAGATTGTAAGCACAATGCAGTGCCACGCTTCAAACTAATATAATAATATTGTTTTAATTTCATTTTTGGCTATTTTTATGTTTTTAATTTGTGCCCGCTTGTGGCCCGCCATTCGTTCATCATTTGTCCAAGTGGCCCATTGTCTCAATAAGTCTGTGCATCCCTGGTTTAGAGCATGTCAGTCGAGTCACGCGAAGCGAGTTGCGGAGTGACGGACGGAGACAAAAGAAGCGCGGGCGTGTTGCTTGACGCAAGTCACGTCGCAAGTAACATTGCTCAAGGCTGTGAACGGCGCTAAGGATTTTGTACCACCAACTCCTGAACCGGAAAATCCTCCTTTTTGGTGGTGTCCCTTTGACCCAGTTTATCGAATAAGACTGAAATTCTTTCTCGAAAAATCAACCTGAACCATCTTATCTAGAAATAAATAACCTTTTGAAGTCGACTGACTTCCTAATAGTTTTGGTGCTACAGAAACCTTATACCGCGCGAGTCCAAATCGCACTCGGCTTCTTTTTTAGTTTTAGTTGTTCGTCCTGTGCGAGTTCAAAATAGGTTGGTAAAAACTTTCCTTTATTTCTTTATTTGTAGAAAGAACTCTCGCGTTCTACTCGGCGAGGGATGGGACCGTCCGGGGCGCCGCGTGCGCAACTATGTGATACACCCGGAGTACGGCGAGACGTACAACACGGTCGCCTTAGTGCAACTCAGCTCCCCCGTCAGAGATAGTGAGTGGCTGCTCTTCTGTTACATTAATTTTACTTCATTGCAGGTCTCTCAGCAACTATATCATATACTCGGGGTACGATACGTACAACGCGGTCGCGATAGTGCAGCTCGGCTCCTCTTAACAGATAGTGAGTACCAGCTTCTTCTACCGTCGATGATTCAAGTACAGATCTCCAAGTAAAAATATACGCTTCGGCAATTATCGTTTACCTTCGGAAATACGAAGACGCGATGATGAGATCTAATATAAAGGAAAGAAAGAAAATATAGAGCTGTTGTAACCATGGAAGTACAAGGATCTTTTGGCGCGTGGCCACAATCGGAAGTAACAGCGCCATTTTGTTTTTTCAATACAATTTTATAAAACAATTTTACCAATAACGCCCCCCGTCAATGCCATTCAATCGCCAAAAGATCCACTTGCCTCCAATATTCTTATTAAACTTGTGAGTGACATTTATTACGATCTGTGACCTGACAGAGAAAAAATTTCATAAAAACGCCTAATGATAGGTGCACTACCAAAGATTTGGCCATGCTACGTCAAAAGATGGTCGCGTTTCTTTTCCATTTGAACACACGTGTCGCAGACTTCGACTTGATTGTCATGGAAACACCATATTTAGTGTGTGAGCTCGCTCTCCTCAGTATGGACACTTGTTCGTGTGACTTTTTAGGGTGAGGGCAAATCTACGATTTAAATCGTTGTGCACTACTACAATCTGCGGCAGTACAAAAGTTAGAAGCTTTGCATCTGTGGGGGGGGGGGGGGTTACTTTGTGACAATACCTTTACTGGTTTAAGTGTATTTTATTCAGGGTCAAATAAGCCGAGCCCAACATTGTTCGAAAAAGGCTAGGCAGATGATGTGACGTGATAGATGGTCGCCAGCGCTACTGCTGAGCATGAGGTCCTGAGTTCGATTCTCAGATCGGGCAAAGGAATTCCTTCCATTAGGAATTCCTCAGTAGCAGCCCTGACTCTGGATTTGTGTCCGGTTGTTGGCAATAGGCTCGCCCCCTAGGCGAAATGGAGAGTGATTACGTGATTTTATGTTATTTTGTGATAAAGTCAAGTTACATCGCATGTAACTGTCACATTATTACTCGTAGTAAGCAAATGTACAACGTTCAAAATTAACTTCCTTGGTCTAACAAGTTGAAACTGTTCTGTTGACAATACATTTATTTGGTAGACATGACTTCATGCTGCAACCATGATTACCTTTTTCCCTTTTTATTTTTTGCAATCTCTTCTTCAACTTTCTTTATCTCTTGTCCCACTTTTGGGCAAAGGTCTCCCCTATAGCTTTCCATAGTTCGTTGTGCGTTGGCTTCTCCGACTAATCTCCCTCATTAAAATTTACAGTACAAATCAAGCCTGTATGTCCCCCTCCGGACGTTTTAAGAAACCCAGTGTTCTACGTCATCAAAATGAAAGAAGGTAAACAGTTTATATTTTGTTTCTTATTTATCCGCGCGGAATGCCAGCCATTATTCCAAAATACGATACGTCACTTTTGGCGGATACGGCTACGGTCGGTTTAATGTTGGCAATAGCTAACTGTGTCACAAACTTTTATAGACGATTCATATTATCATGGGTGTAGATAAAGTCTTGTATGCAATTGTATATGATTAGGTATTAAAACAATCATGTGATACTATTAACATACTCGGCTACGCCTCGTGTGATAAATCCACATTCGTGTTTGAATACCCCTTATTATACAACAGTTGCATAAATAACTATTTTGCATTTGATAGCTCAATTCTTGAGGGAGGTTAGATGGTACGACCCTTAGGATTATTTATAAATTAAACTATGAGGCACGCACAGCTAGTATATTTGATATACCTTATAGTAATAGTTGATAGCCAAACTATCGAATTACTTAGGTCTAACAGTTGTATGAGGAAAATAAATAAGTAAAATACTTTCAGAGGTGGACATCTTGGAAAAAGAAGTGATCAATGTGATGCATATCCCTGGAAAAATGTGCAGGGATTTCTATATAGCCGCCAATGTGAGTTCAGTTTTACTCTGTTATGCCAGTGCTATATATAAGAAAACTCATTTCGTGGTGTGATTACCAAAAATTACGTCATAGTACGATATATCGTCAAATTGCTTAGCAAGATACGCCGTTATGACGAAACTACTGCAGAATTAATTTTGAAATAAATATATGTTAAAGTTGAGGATTAATGTTAGCGACTATCTTAGCCGAAAACACGATTTCATAAAATTTCTCGATAGAAAAAAAAACCAAAGTTACCTCCAAACAGAACAATAAGCCGCTGCTATTCAGAAAATACTTCAAATTGGATCATGAAACTTGGCACACTAACTATAAAGCAGCGACTATATTTTTTTGAAATTACCATTATTTTCGTCGTAAAAAGCAATTACCTACCCTTTTGCCGATTTTTTGCCGCCTCTGTCTCGCTCGCACTCATTCCGCGAGTAGTATGAAGCGAGCGAGATAAAAACCTGAGGTTGGGTGGGCTCTTAACCTATGACGTTATTTTTTTAAGAATTCTTTAGCTCCTTATCTTCTAAGTAGGGCTACACGACTACTGACAAATGCGTGTACTGACTGAGGCCCACTCAAATCTGTGTGGTGATTTTCTCAAAAGACCATCTCAGGCTGCATGGTCCTCACATGATCTGACCAAGATTATGTCTTGACTGGACTTTAAAAGAGACTGACCTATGAGTTTGTTTCGGTCTTTCTTCCCAGAGTAGTTGGGTAGGAAACACCGAACTCAATTATTTTTAACGTATTCAATTGTGTACAAACCTACATAGATACATAGAAATGAAATCATTTATCAATAACTATAGAAAAATTTCCACGCTGGTGGATCTAGCTAGACTAGAATCATATACTGAAGTTGTGACGCCATCTACATTGCCACATGCGAACTACGCATCACACTGACGTCACGCAACATCCTGCATCGCGCAAGCAGAGTTTACCGCGCGACTGGAATATATACAACGTCCCGACAACAATCGTCAGCCAGTAGTCCGCCAGGCATGACACCCGTCTGGTCGGAGGATCCTCCCTTTCCTATGGAGGATGAGTGAACTTTACACTCTGTTCCTCATTTATCTCTATGGTAACAGTTTGCGCGTCGATGTCTTTTACACCCTGTATAATAAAAAATTTTGTGGGTCTAAAATCCACGTAGATTCGACCTATAAAAATAAATCATAATAATATTATGTTCATATGTGTTGTGTTAATGTTCATTATCGACTCCAAACTCAAAAATGTTTCTTCTGTCCGTGAAACCGTGTACGTTACCCCAGCAAGAAAGTGTCTCCTAGAGCTAGATTATTAGCGTCAAGAAGGACCGAATACCGTTTTCAGCGAACTTATACCTTGTCTCATTTAAGCGCTGCGATGTTTTTTTGGGTTTTCATAAAACCGCGATAACTTGAAAACTATAAATATTTTCTTAAATCTAATTGGGGCACTAAGGGGCACACATTAAGAGCTACTCGTGTATGTTTATTCTACAGGGGCACATGCAATGGTTTTAGAGATATACGATTCATCAAAACGTTGATTTGATTTTTGATTTGGTTACTCCAGCAGGAAATGCAATATCTCGAAAACCTGAAGGGGCACAGATTTTATTTTTGGGGGCACATTTTGGCACACAAATAAGCTCTATGGCCATGCATAATTTTTCTCTCTCCGATCATTCGTTTAGAATTTTCCTGCTAGAAAAACGTTACCCCAGCAAGCATCGTTTTTTCCGTTTTTTTCCAAAACGACAGGGGGCACACATTTTTTATGTGGGGGCACATATACAGCAAATAAGGCACAAATTATACGTTCTACTCATATAACACTAGGAGACACTTTCTTGCTGGAGTAACGTACACCGTGAAACCTCGTATCATGAGACACGGAATTTTCCTAAAATTGTTGTATTTTGGCTACGCGTCAAAAGAACCTTGTAGCGTTGTAGTGATGTTTTTGAGCAACCCTTGTTTACCTGAATACGAGGCCATCAATCAAAAGCTTACGGAGTACTTGGTTGGAGTAGTAGTGACAACCATGTCATTTCGTTTAAATAGGTTTTTATTCTTTTGTTTATCCTTTACATAGATTCCCTTATAATTTGGGAATGTGAGAACGTTCTAGGCTCAACAGACTGTCGATTTGCAGACAGTTTTCAGGCCTACACTGTCCTCTCATACCTGTTTACACTGTACATTTTTGGAAACATTGTAAAACCCATTTATTTTTAAAAGAGTAACCGTGGAGTTTCTTGTCGGCTCTTCTCCATAGGAAACGACCAATTGGAACCGTGCACCTAGCTTCTGACGTTTCATAAATGCCCATGTAGGTTTATGTGAATTAAAATATTTAGATTTTTTTGATTTTACGAATACAAAGTCTGGATATAAAAATCAATGTGTTCTTCCCAGCTATACAGCCGTAAGATGCGTCCGCCGTACGTAGCGTGTGCTGTTGCGCCGCAGTCTTCCGGCGTGTGCGTGTGGGGCGCAGGCTCCGCGTTGGTGTCGCGTGACGTATGGGGTCGCTGGCAACTGGTACGTGTGACGTAGCTGACGTCTAGTGACGTCACGTGTGTCGGTGTAATCGGACAGCGTGTGGGCAACCAAGAAAGGAAAAATACCCGTTACACCTAAATCACGTTTCGAAATAATGACGACTCCTCCATGTGTGAATGCGCTATCATCATCATCATCATTTCAGCTCGGAGTCACCCACTGCTGGGTATAGGCCTTTTTTCTGCGATACTTCCCAGTTCCGTGCGTCCCTCATCCAGGTGTTTGCCGCGACTTTGACGATATCATCAACCCAACGCGCTTTTGGACGGCCCTGGTTTCTTTGACCTAATCTTGGACACCATTCAGTCACAGCTGTACTCCATCGGCCATCACCGCGTGAATGCGCTATTAAATTGCCTAAACTTCAATTTTGAGTCAAAACCCTCTAAAAGGCAAAGGGAATAAGTACCTACAAACTCATGCCATCACAACATTTGCAAATTATATACCAATCTTTTTTTTTCGATTAACTTCCATGTACAGACTTTCGACCCTCTTCAGCTTTAATATAGGTACAGATTGAGGTCAGTTTTCATATGATATGTCTCTGTTACCGCGTTGTTCTTCTAAACTACACAACGGATTTTGATAAGGTTTTCACCATCATTTAAAGAATTTATTCCGAAAGATGTACGTGTGTATAATAAAGAAATCTCGATATATATTTTTTTGTTGCAAAAACCGTGCAAAGCAGGCACGGGCTAGAATAAATATAAAAAACCGGCTAAGTGCGTGTCGGACCCCCGAATTTATCCCAAGAACAAACTTAACATTGTAGTTGAAAAAAATGTTCTCCCACACAAAATGTATGTAACACAAATGGTAGAACATATTTTTGCAACTGCAAATGTAAGTTGGTCGATAATTACTCGTAAACTTGTAGAGCCTACTTAGCTGTGATAGTTTTCCTTTTAATTTCGTTATATTTACTACTGCTGTGAATTTTTCCACATATCCAGAACTTACCATTTAGCTAGCAGGGGGGGGACACTTGGACTCTAAAAAAATAAGCACTTTAAAGCTTAATATTTCGCAAACGGATCCTTCAATTCAAAAATTGTTTTACAAACTCCAAATATTTTTGACCGACCTTTACAAAGATACCCCACACCATGGGAGAGACGATAAAAAAAAAACGTTTCTGGGAGGTACCCAATTTTTTTTTTATTACTGATTTCTAGTAGTAACAGTATCTGCGCCAAGCAGGGGACAGACAGAACCCTAAGGTTCTATACAAAAGTGCTCCGCGCGGGCACCCGCGCGGAGCACTTTTGTATAGAACCGCGCGGGCGCCCGCTTAACGCAGTTTCGGCCCTAAAAGTATTAAATAACTCGACTGCCACTAAAAAGTTGGAAAGATAAGCAATCTGATGCAGTTGGTGGCCGTTATTTTGGTTCAATCTCAGATAAAATGCCACCAACTGCATCAGACTGCTAGAAAAGTGAGCAGTCGGGTAAAAAACAAACTTATTCAGCAATGAGAGCTGTGACCTTATCTCCTACAGCTGGGTCTGGGCGTGCGCGGCCCCGGCTGCAGCGCGCCCTCTCGCTTCCTGGACATGATGAGCTACTACCCCTGGGTCGAGCAGAGCCTGTCCCAGTTCAACAGGATCACCATCTCTAAGATATCCAAACAGAAATACGTACTGCGCGGTAAGTATTCACCAACAGATCGAATTCTTAGGCCCCGTGCGCAGCCTCCCTCGACCGATGCAACTTGCGATGCGTGTGGCGTCACGGTGACTGGTGGCATGCTTAACTTCTTTCATTTGTTTTCCGCAATCGCTTTTGAAAGATACGTGTCACTTAAGCGTGTAGTTAGTGACCGCGGGGTTAAGAAGCGAATAATGTTTAAGGCTCATACACACTGGCGCGATATCGCGCCATTTTGTATGAGCCTTTACACGAAACCACTATGAAACGATACTTTGAATAGCAAACTCAAAAAGGACGAGATTCGATTCACAGACCGCACGTCTGTGAAGTCGCGAGGGCAGTTGTGGGCCAAGTAGCGGGCCCCGGCTTACAAGTTGTAAGTCGAGTCAAGTCGATTCGGAATAAAGTGCATGCCGAACCGAGCTCGACGTATAACTTGTGCAACTTTATGCATTTCATCATCACTGCTCTCAATACTGTGAAAGAAAACATCTTGACATAACCGCCATTTCATACGAATGATCAAGAAAAATAGTTGTAATTTGAACATACAGCCCGATCTAAGTTGATGGTCAATCAGCTAATCAAACCGTTTCCCTGCCTGTCTATTTAAGTACCTATGAATCTGGCGGCTATTTGAATGTACTCCTCAAATGTTTTAATGTATATTTCAGCAAGCCACGCATACCAGAAATTCGGCGCGTGCGATCCTGAAGAAAAACTCAACTTGGTGTACAGAGAAACAATTATATTGCGAACTGACAACACTCAGTATCAGTTCATCAACTACAATGTGAGTATTTTTTTTTCCTTTTTTTTTTGAAGTTCGTACCCAAATGTTAAAAGGTTACTTTCACATTTTTATAATATTATTATTAGTATAATTTTTCGAAAAACTTATCAACAGCGATGGCCAATGGCCAATTACTTCACGATTTTCAAAAAAGCAAAAGAATGAGAATGACATGAATATTTACTATGTAAAGTATTTTTTTTTATTTTGTTTATTATTGTGAATGTGAACTGTGAAGACTATGTGGGTCATTGATTTTTCTTTCTTTTTTTCTTTTCTTATTTAGTTTTAACCATGGTCTGGCAGTTTGAGTACTATATGCGGCCAACCCAAATGTCCTTTCTTTGGTATTGTTCGTCGAATCGTTGAGCTGCACGATTACTGACAAATGCGTGCACTGACTGGACGGGTCCACTCAATCTGTGTGGTTTTTTTCATCAAAAGACCATTTCAGACACGAATCTACATATTCTGCACATGATCTGACCAAGATTATGTCTGGACTTTAAAAGAGACTGACCTCTGAGTTTGTTTCGGCCTTTCTTCTCAGAGTAGTCAGATAGGAAACGCCGACCTCATCTAGTTTTAAAACATGTGATTGACGTGTAAAAGTGTTTGTACAAACCTACTTACAGAAAATAAATCATTTTGCATTTATAATGGTCACACGGCTGATGAATCATGGCCGGTCCGAAGTTTGCACGGAAGGCTGCGCAATACATTTTATAAGAACCAAATAGTGACAAGAGGCAACTGTATGTGAGAGAGAACGTGCGCTATAGTTCGGAGAGCCTATGTTCAGACCGGCCATATGATTCATCGGCTGTATTGTATGTTAAAGTTTCTATTGAAGTCGTTATGAACCTGCTCTAACATAATAATATTTTGTTACCAGCTAACATTAGTAGAAATAGTGGAGTACACTTGTTTGACTTTGGAGCTCCAGAACGCGTCGGCGGTGTCGGAGATGAGGGTCAAGCATTACTGTCCTAGGGTGGATTACGGAGCAGCGTGTTATTTCTACAAAGGTACTTTTTCTTGTAAAGAAAGAACTTTGACTATTTATACATAATTATGAGAGTGCCGCGATGCAAAAGAACTAAAACAAACAGGCCAACTTTGTATACAGGTGTGCGTGACAGCTACGTCTTACACTCGCGCCACGTCATTGTGCATTTCTAGTTTTCGTGCATTTAGCGCAGCATTTTCACTCACTACCAGCTAGGTGCCAGAGTTTCTCTAAGAGATTTTTTTAAAGATATTGGTATTCTCACGGTGGCATCACAATTCATCTTCGCGAACATCATATATATTAGGCAAAATATACACTTATACACTAAAAACAGTGATATTCATAATGTTAACACCAGAAATAAAGACAAATTAAGAGCTCCATTTCACCGGCTTCATAAGGTGCATAACTCATTTGTTGGGCTTGGTATAACCTTGTATAACAAGCTACCCTCTTCTTTGTTAGATTTGCCTTTTAATGCGTTTAAAGCTAAAGTAAAATCCAACCTTTGTTCAAAGGCATACTATTCTATCAACGACTATTTAAACGATAAGAATAGTTGGGCGCTGTGATTAACTCAAGACAATGTTTATGTTCTTTCTCCAGAATTAGCTTTCCTACCGACCTGTTTATTTTTTGTTGACTAATAAGTCTATTTATTTTGGTGTTATTTTTTATTTTTGACATAATCTACCTACTCATTAAAATGTTTTTTTAATGAGTTGTATTGCAATAAGTGGTTAGCTAGCGACCTCGACAATTGATCTTATTATTTTGCCTGAGCAACCGGCAGCAAGTTCGTCATGCTCCCTTAGATGTCACTGCTTGCGGTAGCGTCGGGGGTCCTTCCCTCAAATATGGCGAGGGGGGTGATGGCTGATCTTCGCGTTATGCTCGTGAACGGGTGCTGCTCGTGGTGACTGGTCGTCTTGCTGTCCATGGTTTTGTTATTGTTATTAGTAATTAACTGTTTATTTATTTTACTTCGATGGTCCTAGTTTAACATTTTTGTGGCTTTGAGTTCCAGTTTTAATAGCTATTATGTAAGTGGGCACGCCCTTTATGCTTGCATGGAGGCTTTTATTCGATTAAGTTCTGTTTACGTTTTGAATTTATTCGCTTGAGTAAGGATTTTGATGTTTTTTGTGGGTATATTGGCGTGTGCTAGCTGACATAAGGCAAATAATTTAATATAAGTTTGACGTTTTTTTGCATTGCATTGCATATTATTTTGGATACTATTGTATAGATTCATTTTCTTTTCTAACTGATCAGACAGCTGTGCTGCTGGGGAGTTTGTTGCGCCACTTCTTCTTCCCAGCTAAAGCACTAGGAAGTGGTGAAGGGCGGGCGTTTTTGGGGGACTGTCTTATGTAATTTTGACGTTCGAAAAGTGCTGATTCTCAGCCTAGTTTGAATAAATGACTTTTGATTTTGATTTTCTGACGAAGTGACGACCCATAACAACTGTCAAAGATGTACCGATCTAAGATCTAAGATCTAACCGACTTAACGTGCTTTCCGAGGCACAGAAGTGTCTCGGTATGTAAAGATCGTCACCCATCCACGGACCATCCCCGGCAAACGTAGCGTAACCTGATGGTTCGACCCGTGCGGCTTTTATTACTTAGCCACGAGCTTGTAACATGGTAAAAGAAAAGATCATATTATTATTATTATCGTACTACAAGTCGTACTCATAAAGAGTTCTTTTATTTTTCGGCTTTATGGTCGGAGTCCCATACTGCACCTTGCATAGACGTACACGATAACGTTTACGTCTCAGGAAAGGTTCCCTATCCATTTGCATAAAATTTTAAGACCTAATATAACTTAGCATAATTTTGTTTGGCATAATTATATTTCCGCATAATATAAATACGCATAACAGCTTACGCATAATTTTTTTAAGCATAATTTCTCTAACCATAATAATGATTAAGCATAATATTCTAAAGCATAAATATATTTTCATCATTCTAGTAGTTTCTGGCACTTCGCCGGCCGCTGCCGCGGCACCGCTCGCTTCGCTCGCTCGGCTCGTGCGTAGGAGGTCACAGTTCTAACCTAACCTAACCTAAACCAACTAACATTACGCCTAGTAACATTATGCGAATAAAAATTATGGCAAAACAAATTATGCAACAAGATAATTATGACAAAAAATATTTAGGCCAAAAAAAAATTATGGCAAACAATTATTAGACCAAAAATACTTATGCCAAAATCGTTATGCCAAAGAATATTAGGAAAAAAAACATTATGCGAAAAAAAGGGATCCCCTCAGGAAACTTAAGGAACGAAACACTTAATAGATTTTTGTAACATTTTTCTTATATTGTCGACCGTATTTTTTGGGCTCTCAATTAAAATAGTTCGGAATGATATCTTAAATGAAAGATAACGAGAGCCAGAAAAGTATCTCATCTTACTTAATAAAATTATGATACAGGTTCAGTGTTCGACATCGCCGTATTCATTATGTTCTCCGACAAATGCCTCTTCGAGATGTTCGCGTGGGGATTCCACAAGAACATGACTCTCCTAGACATCCAGGAGTGGAAGTGGGAAGAAGGAACATACTACGAAGACTTCTCTATGCAAAGAGTAGAATATAGGGGGCAGACCTATATGACGGACTTTGGGTTCGAGCCGCTCGATATTGGGATGTGGGTGCCGGAGTATGACATTTGGACGACCACAGATATATCGAACATTTCGACAACCACGCCGATCCCCTTTGGAGGTAAAATATTTTTGAAACTTATTATTCCTACACTGCTGCAAGGGTCTTTTAGCACTCTAATGATGTTGACAGCGCGGCAGCGGGCCGCTGTTACTAACCATTTATGCAATTGTTTTTTTTTTTAAACAAGATGGCGGCGTTAGTTCCGAGTTTGGCCGCGCGCCGAAAGATCCTTTATCATTAAGTCTTTTGAACGATGAATAAGCACCGTGAACTATATTATTATAGATTAATCGAACAAAGCATTAGCCTTAGGTGATGACGAAGTGAAAAATAACTTCGATTTCGGAAGTCGGTGTATTTGGTTTTGTATTTTTATTTTTTGCTACTTAGGTTCATAGCATAGACTAGCGCACTGCACCAGGTAGTTCCGTTGTTGTTTCACAATCTGCATAGACTCACAATATTATTGGATACGCTTCCGTGCCGAATGGAACATCAATGTCATTAATCAATGTTATTGAAGGAGTCATTTCCATAGACTAGTTTATGTATAAATGAGCCATTTATACGCTGTTCACAAATCCGAAACCCGATTCTTTTCACAGTTTAAAACCAAATAGACCACCACTATTCTTCCGACTGCTATTTGCTGTCGGGGAATAGGCAAATCAGGTAACCTAAAATGTCATAGTGTGCCATTTTCGACTCGGAAGCCTGTCGAATGTTGTGAATAGCTACGGTGTATAAACTTATTAGATTATTGTGTAAGTGTTATTGCACCCTTCTTCTTCGTCGTGTGTCGATGGAACTCTTTACTGGGTGTTGGATGGGTCAGTAATACCCCACTTCGACAAATTGTGTCTGCAGCGGTCGCAGCCGGTGCGCAGTTTAGGTGTGCTAATTGCTTTCAGTTTCAAATCAAATCGTTTATTTGTGATAGATACATTGGTTACATGCAGGTGTTCATTACACTTATTATAGATACACTTATAATGTTCATACCATGATCAATCTCTTCATTTCATAGGTAGAATCCGCCGATACCATTTTTCAATTCGGGCGATAGCTTCTCCACTTCTAGACGGATGTCTTCTTTGGCGGCTGCCATAGTTTGTGGCTTGTTCACATAAACGCCGATACTTTAACAAACAAACCTAAAAATCAATTTTATTTCATCTTTTGTTTGTGGCTAATTTATACATAGGTATTTTTTCATTCATTTCCTAGGCAATGAGACTCCAACTGACTGATAAAAATAAACAAACAAATTAAACTTCGAATTTCGAACGACTATGGAAAGTGTATTTCCAACAAGATGGCGCTGCGCGCCACAACAGCCGCCATACCCGTTCTTATTTGAACCGGCAATTCGTAAGACAGGGGATAGGAACATAATTATTGTCCTATACCGTGGCCATCTTGCATTCCCGATCTCACACCTCTTCATTTTATTATGTTACTATTAAAAAAGAAAACTTTATGAAAAGAAATACGACAGTGTTCAGGAACTCAAAGATTCACTTACCACGATTCTCTATGGAATTAATAATCCTAGAACATTATCAGCTGCTACCCGCTCCGTAGTAAAGGGAGTAAAACTATGCCTACGTCAAAACGGCTACCCTTTTAAGCACCTAGAGCATAAAAGTAAAATTTCTAGGTGATCCAAATGTAAAGTTTCAAGACAGTCTCCTAAGACCATTTTCCTGTAGCTACAACGGTTAAGGTACCTGCCCAGTTGCTGCCCCATCTCAAAAATCCACCCTGTATAAGTATTTATGTATTATACAGGGTGTTTGGTGCATCTTGTGCCAAATTGAAATGGTCGACTGAAGGGGTCATCTGCTGTCCTTTCAGACCCCTTAACACCGCTCATGCCCTGTGTTTTTTTTTTTTTTTTACGACTTTTTATTTTATTATATAAATAAATAAGTTTTAATAAATTTAGAATGAAGAAAGAGTTTAGAATGCATATGTATATAACCGGAATTAACATATCGGATACTTTAAATCCCGGTACGGTACGGTACGGTATGGTACGTTCCCGTGAAATATTTTCAGACATCCACGCGGACGAATTTACGGATGGATCTTGACAGTCATTATGCTATAAGATATGATCATTATTTTTCTAAACAAAGTGTAAAAACGTAGCATGCAAGGCAACATTAAACTTACCCTGCCCTACCTACCTATCCGGTTCTGTTTAATTACTTTAATTATATCTGAGTACTTTGTTTTAGTGTCTACAAAAGCGCCGAGCAGACCGACTACGTCGACTTCGCCGACTACTCCTACGACAACAATAAAAACGAAAAAGACACTGAAGCGAAGGAGTAGGACTCGACGAACTACGACTATTACTACTCCTTCGACGAAAATCTTAAGATAAATCTAGGAAAAACGAATATTATGCATTTTTCCCAAAGATCAACCATTCCAAATGTTAATGTACACTATTGTGATAATGATATAGATAAAGTTAACACAACAAAATTTCTTGGAGTTACTATAGACAGTAAATTAGATTGGAAAGCACACACGGAAGCCTTAAGCAAAAAAATTAGCAATTCCACATATGCACTGTATAAATTAGCCCCAATGTTAAATGTTGATGCGCTGCTAACTGCTTATCATGGCTTAGTGTCCTCTAACTTAAGGTACGGAGTAATTTTTTGGGGCAATTCAACAAATAAACATTTCATTTTTAAAACCCAAAAGAGGTACCTCAGATCTAGGTTTGGACTCCATGTTACGGAGAGTTGCAAACCATTTTTCAAAAAATATAAAATATTGACCCTTCCATCCTTGTACATTTTAGAGACCATAATGTTTGTCAAATCGAACCCACACCTATTTCCCCTATTGTCAGATAAAGTAATTCAAAATAGACGCGACAATAGCAAACTGTGCATTCCTAGATACAGGACAGCACTATTGCGGAAAAGTAGGTATATTCTGTATGGCGCCAATTCTTTATGACTGATAAATTAATTTGATTTGTGTGAAATATACTTATTTAATACCTAATTACTCTGACATTTAATTCACTAATTTTATATACAATTCTCTGATGATTTTATGTTATAATCTGGATTGTTAATGGATAAATTTATAATTATTGTATGATTACTTATTTAAATTTGTACGCCGTTGAGGCAAAACATGACCGTGATAGAATTTTATGTAACATCTTGCATGCCATGTGTGTATACTCATGTTTTAGAAAAATAAATGATCTTATCTTATCTAACGAAAATACCGTAAGATAAGTCTGCGGTCGACTGGCGGCGCTGGCGTGCTTAATCATATAGGTAGTATAGTACCTACTGTACCTAATATTTAAAATATTAAGTACATTTATATTAATAACTAGCTCCTGCCCGCGGCTTCGCCCGCGTGAGTGTCGGAAATTACCACATCATCATGATATAGGTGATATCAGTACCAACTTTCAAGTTAATTAAACCACGGAGTAAAATCCTCTCCTGTGTAAATTGGTTACTCCTTTTCACCCCGTTAGGGGTAGATTTTTGAAAAACCCTGATGCACGTTGTTCATTATTTTCGATTTTAAGTATAAATATTGAGTTTCGAGTTAATCGGACAGCGCGTTAATATTCTTCCATACAAACACTGACACTTCCATACAAAAAGTACCCAGTGTGGTGCCCAGGATATTAAAGAATAATTATACCAAGTTTCATCGTAATCGAACCGGTAGTTTTTGTATGATGCCTGAACAAACAGACAGACAAAATTTTTTTTAATCAAATTTTTGGGTTCGGTGTCGGTCTAGTAACACCAGATTTATTATAAGTATAGATTTAATCTTATATAAATACGGTATGTTTGATGATTATTGACATATTTTACATCTTCTCGCTTGCCTAATCATCAATATCTTGTTATACCCGGCCAAAATATTACTTCACGAGCACGTCTCTTACAACGATCAATCCCTAAAAGCCCTACATGAGTAAGCTTTAACATGTCCCTTTGCATAAAAATATCAAACCTATTTGTCTTTAAATATTACACCATCTACACAGTACAGTTCATCTCTTATAGACCGATAGTAGGTATCTTAAATCATTGTGTATGTTAAACTTATCAGACCACCCTTGATAAGTAATATATTTTAGCAACAATTTGTTCCTTACTAGTTTCCCGCTTGACGTGAGTAAACTTATTCTGCGATATGGGTATATTATTGACTACCATTTTAATTTGGCAAAGTATAGCCCTGCTAATTGATATTTATACTTAATTTATTTTCTCTAATGGTTATTATGTTACTTGAATGATTTTATTTTGTTTTTCTTTTGACATGTAATTGTAAATTTTAAAGATTGTTATAATACTAATTTTAAGAGCTGAATTTCCACCTGTGACAAACAATAAATAAATCTTGAATCTTGGTAATTTTATCGTCATACTAATCCGGAAGAGGTGCCCGCGAAAGTGTATCAGTTATGTACCTACATAATATACTTCCCAGGCTTATAAGTGACCACCAACTCAGTAGCTTGAACCTTCAACATCATTCGCTGCAAGCGAGCTGGGACCGAGTCTAGAGATTTTCTAAAAATGCTTTCCAGTGGTTTATGGTCCGATTCGACGACCACAATTTTTCCATAAATATACTGATGAAACTTTTCACAAGCGAATACTATTGCCAACATTTCCTTTTCTTTTTGTGCGTATCTTTGTTGTGTGTCAGTGAGCGTGCGTGACGCATACTATACTGGACGCCCCTCCTGCATGAGCACGGCGCCTAATGCGACACTGCTCGCGTCCACTGACCACACCACCGGACTACTCACACTGTATAAAGACAAAACTGGTGCATTACATATCAATTATTTTAGTTTATTGAAAGCGTCTTTATGACCAACTTCCCAACTTTTGCTTTAAATATCATAATCAACATAGACAATCCACAACTTATAAAATTATGTCGTTATTGTAGCATAAATTCTTACAACAAGCTGTTTATTTCCTCGCAAGTGTGTTGAAAAACGTCGTATGAAACGCGAGTGCGTTGATCATTACACTCTCGGCTGCTTTATCATACCGGATAATACCGTCTCAGGTCTATTGATCAACACCGCACACTTGTATCATAATGTACTATAATTGATTGACTCCTGTATTTCACTTTGGACTAAAGGAATCGGTACCTGCCCGAACTGAACAGAAACAATTTTTTTTATTTTTTTTATTTGATTACATTAAACTTAAATATAATGTATAAAATATACTGCAAGCGAGCTGGGACCGAGTCTAGAGATTTTCTAAAAATGCTTTCCAGTGGTTTATGGTCCGATTCGACGACCACAATTTTTCCATAAATATACTGATGAAACTTTTCACAAGCGAATACTATTGCCAACATTTCCTTTTCTTTTTGTGCGTATCTTTGTTGTGTGTCAGTGAGCGTGCGTGACGCATACTCTACTGGACGCCCCTCCTGCATGAGCACGGCGCCTAATGCGACACTGCTCGCGTCCACTGACCACACCACCGGACTACTCACACTGTATAAAGACAAAACTGGTGCATTACATATCAATTATTTTAGTTTATTGAAAGCGTCTTTATGACCAACTTCCCAACTTTTGCTTTAAATATCATAATCAACATAGACAATCCACAACTTATAAAATTATGTCGATATTGTAGCATAAATTCTTACAACAAGCTGTTTATTTCCTCGCAAGTGTGTTGAAAAACGTCGTATGAAACGCGAGTGCGTTGATCATTACACTCTCGGCTGCTTTATCATACCGGATAATACCGTCTCAGGTCTATTGATCAACACCGCACACTTGTATCATAATGTACTATAATTGATTGACTCCTGTATTTCACTTTGGACTAAAGGAATCGGTACCTGCCCGAACTGAACAGAAACAATTTTTTTTATTTTTTTTATTTGATTACATTAAACTTAAATATAATGTATAAAATATAACACTGGAATGATAATAATATATTTTCTAATACAAAGGTCACGTTTCATACAAAGTTGGGTCCAAAACCCAGAGCCGGCCAGCAAAAAAAAAGTGTGTGTGCTGGTAGGGGAAGTCTTCCTAATCATTTTTTATCTTCTCGACCAGGTTAACACATTTTTTTCGATAGCCGGCACTTCGGATTTTGGGTCCAATAGTAGTGCTATTCTGTAAAAATACCACCGTGATAACTTAGGTGAAGTGAGCCGTCAATGGTGTCAATCCCTAGCATCGGGTGGAATGACAGCTCACTCGAAGCTCACTTCACGGTCAGCGGTCAGTTTTCACGGTGAGATTTTTACAGAATAGCACTACTGCCGGTCTATTCTGTAAACATCTCACAGTGAAAACAAAGCTTGAGGGGAGCTGTCAATGTGTCAATCCCTGTGGAATGACGGTCACTTCACCTAAGTTTTCACGGTGAGTTTTTTACAGAATAGAACGGCTGATCTCCTTCGTCATTTTGATAAAATATTTTTACTACTTAATATTAATAATTGTCATATCTCTGAAAAGGAACTCATAGTTTACATTTATTTATTCAGGCTAATTATATTTCAACTGCTTGGACCCAGGCCTCCTCTCTGTGAGAGGGAATGGGCCGTACTCGGCCATGCTGGCCCAGCGTGGATTTGCGGACTTTGCATGCCATCGAATTGTTTGTTTGAGGACATGCCGGTTTCCGCACGATGGTTTTCTTCACCAGTATAGTATATTCTGAAGTCTTAGTACTAAATAATGGTGTATAGGTGATAATAAAAGAGTAAAACTAAATCTCTGAGACGGAGGTTACATCAAAAATATGACGCCAATTTGATCCAATATTTTGACCAGATGGTGTATAAAATAAACGTGCAATGCGAAGATTCGAAGAAGATTGAGATTAGATCTATGTGACGTTTAAGTAATACAACGTAGGTATCATAATAAATACTACATACTTATTCATACTTTGTGCGTTAGCGGCATCGTGGCAAGATTATCTAGGAAGGTGAAATGCTATTAAAACTATTTTAATACTGAAATTTGTTAGCGAATTGAATATGAGTGGAAATCCCGTAGAGGGGATGCCTTAGAACGACATAATAGTGACCTTGTCGGTGATGGTCTTCAGAAAGGTACTGCGTACCTAGTACTCAAAACCAGCAGCACCCCAATTGCGTAAAACATGATCAATCACAATCTGTTTCACTTTGACAGTTCAACAACAATCAATGCATTATTTACGTTGCTGAGCAGACAAATTTTTGGAACATATGAAGCAATGGATTAGCAATATCGTTCAAAATTATACAGATGATTCTGCGGACATTCACGGTGTGACTCAGCACTCTATTACGACGGTATGTCATCGTGTAGTTAGGGCGATTTTAGAGAGAAAATCTGATTATATTAATATGCCAATTACTTTAAATTGCGCAAATTAAGTTGAAAACGCTGTTATTAGATAACTTATCTATTCATACTGTAACCTGCAAAATATCGCGTAAATTGATACAGTAGTTTTATTAGAAATCGACATAACTTAATTATTATTATAATTTTTTTTATTACTTTGTATTTGCTGCTTTATGTTATGGAAGATTTAAAAGCTATAACGAGATTTAAAAATGTCGTGGGTGCAATAGACTGCACCCACATTAGAGTGCCCAAAGTTCCTTGAATGTTCACGTGCCTACTCCGTTATTTTTTGTCATTAAATAATATTGATATACTTGCATATACTATTTCGATACATAGATAAGTAACAATGAAAGTAAAATATTGAAACGTTAATTTAATTTCTGGCAAGTTTACAATGCCAGATTAAATATAATGAAAAAAAATGCCAGATGATGAGGCTGAGGGATGACCAGGAATACGCGTTCGCTGCATGCTGGTGGTCAGGATACACGTTGAAGCCGTGGGTGCTGGCTGGCTGTGTGAGTCGCCTCAAGAAAGCTTGCGGGAGTGATGTTGATGACGTCACGCTGCAGTATTTGCACGAAGGCTGCGCTGACATTCATACTCGGGGTCAACAATTTAGAGGTATGAGGAACAGGGTGTAAAGTTCACTCATCCTCTGTAGAAAAGGGAGGATCTTCCGATCAAACGAGTGTTGTCTGGCGGGATATATGTTAAACGCGCCGTAAACTCTAATAGCGCGATGCAGGATTTTGTGACGTCAAGTGTTTGATGCGTAGTTCGCATGTGGCGTTGTAGATGCCGCCATAATTATATTTAATGAAATGAAAGCTTATAGCACAGTTTTGAAAATGGACAATTTTACGGCAGATGAAAATGGCGATAGGTGACTATTAAGCCCCAGAAAAAAGTTCGAATCCCTATTTTCTGTCCATTCGCCATAGTACGCGTCCTACAAACCGGCATCGGCACCCTAAATGCGTAACACAATCACAATCCGACGGTTTTAAAGAAAATTCCTAATCCATTGCTTCATGACGAATGAACGTAGCTAAACTGTCAACATGAAAGGAATTGGGATCAATTATTTTCATTTTATCTGTGTGACGCTATTACCTCGCAATTTTAAACAATACATTTTATATGTATCCCATGTCGACGCAATGTTTCACATTGTTCGCTTCCCTTAGCCTCCCTTCCTTAGTTTTAAAAGGGCCCATCTGCCACACGTCATCAATGTTCATCTTTTGGTCGCCCTGTAACAAAATAAAGAAGTATTTTTAAAGAAACACGCATCTTATTTTGTGCAAATAAGGTTCTTATTTCATTTTTCTACATAAGCTTCTGAACAGGCCATACTTTTACAGACATTCGTGTTCGATATTTCAACTTTATTGTAAGGGGTGCTAGTGCTACAGACTTGTTCGGGACAGCACGATTCGGATATTCGTGAGAACGCCACACATCGGAACGGAGTTTGCTACCTGGCTGAATGAAAGCCGAATATGTTTAGTAATAGGAAATGTGCATGTATTTTTTATATATTTTTATTCGGTGGTTTACATCGACATAAAATAGTAAAAAATATTTAACGCCAAAAAAGCAATTGAAAGTACTTAAAAAATAAAGTAAAAAATAGCCATCTAACACGGGCACCTTAGGCGTGAATTATACAGAACGGGGCAACGGCGTGGTGAAGGCGTGGCGCAGGCATGATGCCGCTTCAAAAAGTTTTCATACAAAATGTTCGTAGGCGACGTGTCTTGAAACTCAAGCGGCGTGGCGGCGGCGGCACGCTTTCTCGCCTGTGCCACGTCGCTTGATATACAGTATGATTAGTATTTATGCACTGAATTGTCAAAGCTACTCGAGCACCCTAAATGATTATGACCACGTTGAGAGGAAGACATGCTATCGCAACAAAGTCAGCCTGTATAATGACGCAACGTGACGTCTCTTCGCCTCTTTTATATAATTTAAATCGCGTCCGTGCCTTATCTGTTCCATGCCTGCGCTGCGCCTGTGCCGCGCCTTTACCTTACGCCTTCTCTGTGTAATTCACGCCATAAACGCCTTCCATTTTGGCGCGCTTAGTGTGACGTCATAGTCTATGACAACGATGACAACAAACAATAAGAAATTGCAAATACACCTACAAAACACATTTACTTTTTTTATTGTTGTAATTTTTTGTCATAAGACTTTTACGTCTGATTCGCTCGGACAAATGGCGTGCCCGTTTGATGCCAATAGATTCGTTTGGGGAATTACATGGGACTTGAACATAACTGGCTAAATGTGGCTGTACTATAGGTACACTTCTGCCCGACCCTTCGGAGAAACAAGGCGTGATGTTGTCTGGATCTAGAAGCGTGAAATTTTGCACGAGAGTGCCTTATATGTAACGAAGGATAGGAAATCCTTATGGGCACACGGCCTGCTGATAGACAAAAAAAAAACAATTTATTACCTCTATTTCCATATTCACAGCATCTTCCGGGGCCAGAACGATGAACGGCGTCGATTCGAAACTAAACGCCAAACCGAAGTAGGAGTATTTCTTTATTTCACTCATGAACACCTCCCACGAGTACACCTTGTCGGGGTCAGTGCCCAAAGCACTGATCTGAGTGGACAGCACCTCATAGTAGTACTTCAACAACTCGTCATAATGTTCCTCTCTAAGGTCCTGAGAGGTACACGCATATATCATGAACGATAAGTCAAGCACGGGCGAGGCACATCTACACAGTTGGAAATCTATTATTTTCGCGTCAACTGGACGACCTTCTACGTATTTGTAGAGGAAATTATTCGTCCAAGAGTCTCCGTGTGAGATCACACCCCTATCCGCAGTCTTAGTAGCGGCGGCGACCATGTCCTGATACCTCTCGGGGACGGTGAACTTTTTAATCTTTTCGACGTATATAGAATCTGGGTACTCTTTTTCTACCGCATCTATCGCTATTCCTGAGATTCTTTTCCAAAATCTTGAATACCAACTCCATAGCCGATCGTGATAGTACAGCTCGGTCACTTGGCTCCTTATCTCGTCGAACTCTTCGGGTTTCTGGTCTTTCATTGCGAAGGACAGAGCGTGGAACTGAGCCAGCACTTTGAAAGTCAGCTTGCAGTGTTCCAGGTCGATGCCTTCCTGGCGCACGGCGCTTCCGAAATTTTCTACATCCGCGTCCTCCAGACATAGCACATCGTTGATCCCGTCGGAGTAAGTCAGAAACAGCTTGGCGTACTTATCAAAAGGGTCCTTCACATCTTTCGTAGACTGGAATACCAGTAGACCTGGAAGAACTTTCTCGTAGAAATTGATTTCGTTTTTAAAGAACTCGTGGCTTCTAAACGTCAGCCTTCGAGAAACGTTTTTCGGAATGTTCTTGAGTATAACTTGGATGTGATTAGCGACATTGTTTTGATTGACGCCGTGGATCCTGATGCGGATCAGTTCGCTTAGGTAGGAGTCACCTTTGCCTGTTTCGCTCACAAACTGAAACCAATAGTTTGACATTTATTTAGCGTTCCTACAATACTATAATTTACGATTACGTTAAAGACTATTTCATGAAAACAAAACATCATCAACAAAGTTTGAATTTCACTCGAAGTTCTACTTTATGTGAGTTTCCAATAGCTCCATTAAATAATATAAATACATGCAAAAATACTGTAGCAGTAGTGTTGTAGTCACGTTCTCAATTTAATGGGGAAATCTTCAAGTTCGTGATGAGGCCTGTTGTACTGTATCGGTCGGAAAGCTGGGCAGTTAAGAAGACGAATGAAAAAAAAATTGAAGGTGACATGTTCCGATAGATGTGTGGAGTAACGAGAATGGATACAGTAAGAAATGAGTACATACGGGGACGTTTGAAAGTGGCGCCAATAACAGAAAAGTTGAAAGGAAATCATTGGGCTTGGTATTGGCATGTGATAAGGAGAGAAGAACCGCATGTGACTAAAAGAATGATGAATATAAGTTGATAGATGGTGGAAGGGGAAGGCCAAAGAAAAGATGAATGGAGTGAGGAATGATTTGAAAGAAAAGGGAGTGAAATATAGCGTGGAGGTTACAGGGGAGAATGGATGCAGAAAACGTTACAACAAGTTACATGAGACGATGGAAGGAAGATGATAATGATCGTAGTCATGACACTAAATGGAGGTTATCAATCAATTAATCAGTCTTTATTTGTAAACATAAATAGGTTACAGCAGTGTGCAAGATATTACAATAATAAAAGTCCATGGATAACATTTTGCACCACTTACAGTGCGAAACGTCAGAACCCAGATGCTGACCACAAAGTAAATATACCAATTTTACTTCGTGATGCTGACATTTGTGGACCTAGTGACTTCAATAGACTGACACATACATTTCACGTAAAATGGAGACGTGTATAACAAGTCATGCAACGCCGACCACTGTAAATTGGGATAAGTGCTGCAGGATGACTCATTTGAGTCTAATAGGTACCTAAACAAGAGTATTTGGTAGAGCCAGTTGCTTACCGCAAGTTTATTTGTCACAGTCAACAGTGGATTACGAACAACGTATTTTGTCGCTATGCATGACGCATCATGGCTATGCGTGAACCCCATTCATTTACTTCACACTCGTTTACTTCATTAATTAATGTTTGCATGCCTAATCTAAGGTAGGGATCCTAGGTTATGGATCATATTTTTTTTTTAATACCTTATGTCATGTACCTGCAATCTAAGCAAATAAATAAACTTTACTTTACTTTATCATGTCAAAAATTACGCGTCGTAGTTCCGATCGAAGTAGTTTCAAGCTCAATTTAAAAAGTATTCCAGACGTACGCCTGCCAATCTTCAGTCGCGTATTTTCAGTATCATGTGTAGCGAAGCCAGAGCGCAGCGTTTTGCTTCACTCATGTAGCTACTTTGCCTGCTGCGTCTTTGCATACTTAGGTTCACTGCTACTGCCGCGTCTTTGCATACTTAGGTTCACACCGCGAACTATAAACCGAAATAATAAAAGACGCGGTAGCTATACATGAGAAAGCTAAACTCTGCGCTTTAGTCTTGGTTCCCAATGTGGCCTGCGCTTAATACCGAATATAACCGAATACCTATACCGCTGTTTGAAGCGCGTATACGCGCCTTGATGGCGGGTAAGAAAACCGCCGTTTGAATAGGCTCTAAGGTACAACACTAACCTCCCAGTGTGTGAACGTGTATGTTTCTTTGAACCAGTGCGTGAGTGCCTCGCTCAATTTTTCATTGGTCAGCGCGGGCGACACATGTGTCAATGTACTGAAATCGTCCGGCATGGTGTGTTTTAATTCTGAAAATTATAATATTCTCTATGATTACATCCATGATTCAATTTGGATACAAAGAAAGAAAGAAAGATTATTTTTTTATTCTGCATAAATAAGTATTTGCATACTAAGTTTATTAAACTTAAATAACAATAAAAAACAAAAACAAGCTTCACACAATACTTCAATACCTATGTACAAGATGTTTTTAAAATGTGTGTGCATCTTATCACACAGGCAACATTAGCCAGCTAAGCTTTAACTGAAGAACATTGGTAACAAACAAAATAAAAATATAGAAAGTTTTGGTTTTTAGAGAAGAACTTGGTTTATTTGTCTGTTTCCCATAAATAAAATATTTTACCTATGATTGAATAAGTTTATAGGATATTTAACATGTCAATGGATCAGAGTTTATGATAAAATATATTTTGCTTTTTTGTCAAATTTTAGTTCTTACAAGGCTAATGAATGTGAAAAACCATACTATTGATGTATATCTATTTTTGTAGTACTTAATAATTAAGAGAAATAGGTATTACTTTAAAACTACATAGATAATAAATTTGAATGTTTTGAAAAAAAAATTAGAATATTGTCTAGCCTGGTTAGCCACATCATCATGTTTGGCAATAACATTGTATCAATGCATGTTACCACTTACTTGATGTAAAGTAAAGTATACATATTATAAAGGAATTTGAGGTCAGCAGATAATAGTAGGTAACAGTAACAGTATTCATTGGATAAATAAAATATCTAACAAAAGGGAGATGGTTGACTTGACTATTAATCGTTTTTAAACCTACATAAAGGAACATAATAATATTTAAGTAATGAACATGTTAATATGTTTCAAATTACTTACTAATTGGTAAATAATAAGCCCTTATTCTAAATCGCTGAATGAAAGTGTTGGCTTCATATCAAATGTTCAATAAAGCATGTTTCTAGAATAAAGGCAATGCAACACTAGTCTCGTTCTGAGAACTATTGTGAAAGTAGGAAGATTCTAAAAATAGCTAGACACACCCAGTATTGTTAAAGTAGCAAAACTACCGGCAGGTATTATACTGCCACGTATTTGTTAGTGATTTAAAGAACTTTTTTGTTGAATGCGAATTCCGACTATAGGAGTCTTGAGTTTCCATAAATTATGTACTTATACTATCCAGTGATGTTACAAAGCTTATTTATGTACTTACTTAAAATAATAATAAATAACACTTACCGATAGATTGTGGATATTCAAACGGAACAGTGCATAGAATTCTGTTTTCCAATAGCTGCTATATTTAAAGTAGGTAATTAAAAGTTTCAACAAAAGCGCGCGCTTTGATAGTTTGAAAAGACTTCAAAAGACTATGAGATAAAAAGCACTCGTATTATGCTAAACGCGATTGGTCGTGCGGTTGCATAAAGATAAGCAGCAAAGCAATGCGATTTCTGTTTTTATTACTTGTTTACGAAACAGTGCGTCAAGTTTGAAGTTTGACGACGTGTTTTTTTGTGACATGGCTGACAATCTGACATTGATGTTGACAATGACAGCGGCATGACCACAGAACATAAATATACCCTGACATGACAAACCAGAAACAGAGTGCTGCCAAGTTCTGAATAAGGTTTACAGTAGTACCACAAACCACACATCGACACACTATCTATAATAATTAGTTCAACAAGAGACTATACTAGTCATGTATTTACATGGCACGCGCGTATTGCATAGATCAGGACTTTTCCGTCGCCTTGCTAAATTAAAGTGTAACGCGACAGTAGGTAGGTACTCAATTTCTAGTCAGCTGTACGGTACCTACTAATTAACGTACATTCACACGTACAGCGTTCATATAGAATTAGTTTAGTTATGTAGTAGTTAAAACTATATAATAAACCATCACCTTTAGCTATCCGTGACTTATCATTTCAAGCTAATATCCAAGGGATCAACCCATTCAGCAGCGATAGACTTAAGTGCGCCACACCATGAATAGCAATACAATATTGGTGCAAGAGATGAGGGATGGACAGAACCTCTAGCCAAGCATGTATACAGAGAGCAGGATAGTTGGGATTTATCCTCCCTCGAAATCTGGTATAACACACAAGACGGGACTAATTCAATCTTGGCGGGCGAGTCTTAAAACAGCGGAAGATGTCTTTACTGTAGAAATCCAGCGTCCTCGATTTACAGGACGTCAAACAGTAAAATCCACCACCCAGCGAACACTTGCCATACAAAGATACAAACCAAGCGTGTCACCGTTTAGTCGTACTATGACACAAATGTCGTATAAAAACTGATGGCCTTGACAGCGGTCAGTAACAGAGTTGTGCGCCCAACACAATTTCGGCGCCACGAATTTTATTAGTAGGTACTGCCTTTTCTAGACGCTGACGAAACGACGACTTTTTTTTTAGGCTGGGGCATCTAACCCATGTTTTGCGTTTCCAAGTTTGTGTAGCGAATATCATGATGTGATTAATGTCCAACGTGTAGCTTCACCTACCACAGTCACATCTAAAGTCAGACCTTACCTGGGCTGTCCCTACTTCAGCCGATCAGAGCACACCTTTGTCAAAGGAGTTCTACGACTCGCAGTAGTTCCCATAGTAAAAAACTTTTTTTTTTCACATTTTCTTGTTCGCCACACATCATTATGACGATAACAACATTAAATAAGCTATTAAAAGCCGCTCAAGCCAAGAATTTATACAATTGATATGGGTCCACCGCGCGGGCGTCTTCTACCAAATGAAAAAAGAATCACGTAAATTAGCCCAGTATAATCGTAGGAATCGGCCCAGTAATTATCGGCTTAAGTACATAGATAAACAGCTATTGGGCTCAAATAATATAAAAGAAAAAATAAAAGTAATAAAAACTAAAACCCAACTACGGCAAAAGTGAACTAAAAAGGTATAAACAAGTCATCACAGACAGACAAATTAAAAATCCGGAGTCACACGTGTTTAGGGGATAAATCGAGTAGATTACGTGTGACTCCGGATTTTTAATTTGTCTGTCTGTGATGACTTGTTTATACCTTTTTAGTTCACTTTTGCCGTAGTTGGGTTTTAGTTTTTATTACTTTTATTTTTATTTAATTTATTTTGGGGTTATAATATATATATATATTTGAAATGTGCTAGTTAAGCCCTTTCATTTGATACCCAACATGACACCATTGAAAAACTTTTTTTTTTAGTTAATGAGTTTGTCCTTTAGAGGGCGCCATATTCAATTTAATGTGACGTCACATAGCCAATAACCGTCGGACTACCGAGACGCTTCCAATGGTACCCCATTTCTTTTGCCGTAGTTGAGTTTTAGTTTTTATTAGGTACTTTTATTGTCATTTAAATTATTTTAGGGTTATAATATATATATATTTGAAATGTGGTAATTTTGCCCTTTCATTTGATACCCAACACGACCCCATTCAAAAAACTTTTTTTTTAGGTTCATGACTTTTTGTCCTCTAGAGGGCGCCATATTCAATTTAATGTGACGTCACATAGCCTATAACCATCGGACAACCGAGACGCTTCCAACGATACCCCATTTGTGAAATTATGATGAGTAGTTTAGAAGTTATGAGGGAACAAATGAACATACATACATACATACATACATACATACATACATACATACATACCTACATACATACATACATACCGGTCAAAATCATAACCCTCCTTTTTGCTTCGCCGTAGTCGGGTAATAAAATAATAAAAATACAACGAAGAAGTGCAACATTGAAGCGAAAAAAAAAAGTCTTCGAATGCATAAGTACCTATTTTTTGAAGTCGAATAAAAACCATTAAAAAAAACTATTTTATTCGAAAATATTTATTAAAACATAACTTACAAATAATTCACTTGCACATCCATAGGTACACCTGTCTTGATATTTCTAAGAGCTACGTACTTCTCATGCCTGTTACCTTTCTGTACGCGCTAAAATGTTCTAAGTACTGGTAGATAGTGTCTATCGGCGTGTAGATCTCGTTCATCCTGCTGTGGAGATGCTGTGTTGGATGCACAGGTACTGAGGGTCCCAGCAAACCTTGTATAAACTCCCGTAGTAGACCCCACACCGCACTTGGTGTTACACATGGACGATATTCCACCTTAAAAAAGATAAAAATCGGGTTTGAAAAAGTGAAATCAAGTAAACAATAATATCTTATGTTGACAATTATTTAAGGGTCATGTATCATTTATCATTTGTTGGAGATAATATATTATAAACTAATACTTATTAGGCAATAGATTATTTTAAGGCAAAATTGAGGAGCTATTATAATTATTTAGATCTACCGCTTTTGAGGTAAGACCCTGTGAAACTCTGTGACCACCAATTGCGTTCAATGCATTTGATCAAAATAAAAAAATATATAAGTATTTCAATTACTTATGCTGAAAATCAAAACTTCGAACGTCAAAATTACATGACACTTCACCAAAACGCCCGCCCCTTATCACTTCCTCGTGCTTTAGCTGGGACCCCTAACTAATATTATAAATGCGAAAGTCAGTTTGTTTCTTGGTTTGTACACTAAAACGGCTGAACAGATTTGGATGAAATTTGGCACATGGGTAGACCATGACCTGGATTAGGACACAGGATACTTTTTATCCCGATGTTCCTACGGGATCGAGACTTATGCTGGTAAAACCGCGGGGCGCAGCTAGTTATGAATTAAAACACTAACCTCCACAAGTATCCCTTTAAAACTCTGATTCATCGTAACGGAACCGAGTTTCACGCAAAAGTCACCGAGCTCAAACCTTGGTCCTTTACTCTCGATCTTGGTCTGTTTCTTAGAAGTATAGTGTTGGGAAAGCTTCATCATCAGCAAGTCAAACAGACCGTCCGCTATGACGTGGATGTTTTTGGCACCGGTATCCAGTATTGAGAACACAGATGCAGGCTGCTCCGAGTTATGGAATATGTGGACCGTCTTCGTTGTGCCTGAAATTTTAGATGTTTTTTTAATTCATGCTGTTTATTCAGGGCCTGTGCACACCACGTTTTTCACGCGCCGTCGACGCGCGTTTTAGAATCGCGCGTCGACGGCGTTTATCCTACAGAAAAGGTCTGACTTGCGTGCGTATCGAGTCCGTATCGCTACAAACATAGACTAGTATATATAATGCTACAAACGCGCGTCGACGGCGTGTTTAAAAAACGTGGTGTGCACAGGCCCTCAAAGAGTCTAGAGAATATACATAAATGTAAGGTTTTGATAAAGGAAACACAAAAATACCCTGTTTTTTTTTGTACAGGATCAGGACAGCCAGTGCAGGAGCACTTAGGATTTGTGAAGCATTCATTTGTATCATACCAGAATACGCGCGAAATTTCGCACATTTTTTCATAACGTTTTAATTAGTCGACATTTTTAATTCATATTCTTTATGGCAACTCTTTAAGGTATGTTTTTTTTTTTAACCAAATGTATTTGGAATACAAACCATTGCGGGTTTAATATCTATATATAAAACATAATTATTTACCTATTTTTTTTAAAGCACCTAGATACTAACCCATCTGTGGATGTGACAAGTAGCTCTCACAGTCGACTAGGAACTGACCCTGCTGCGATGCTCCTAACGCAAGTATTCTTTTAGTCAGCAGCTCTATCACATACGTCCCTGTTTTGTTGTCAGGAACTGGATACTGTTGCAATCTGAAAATATATGGAAAATACTATGAGAAGAAGTGAAACTCCTAATTTTATGTTTTTATTCATAATATATGCCTATATATACAGTAAGACGGGTCGTTACAGACAAATTGGATATGTTCCGTCCAAACTAGACGGAGGACGCGCGGTGTCGCGAAAGATGGAAGGTGTGGAGGGAGGCCTTTACCCATGCCCAGGAGTGGGACAGCGAAGGTTTGTAAAAAATATATAAATGTATAATAATGTCCAGCAGCTGGTGGATAAATAATAACAGCTGCACAGGTCGATTTTCAATGTTAAGCAACGCTTGCCGAGGTTAGTCCGTGGAGGGATGACCATCCATTACATACCAGACCCATCTTCGTGCCTCGGAAAGCACGTTATGCAGTTTGTCCCGGTTGTCATTCGTAGATCTTTGACAGTCATTACAGGTAGTTAAAAGCCCAAAAGTCTGACAACCAGTTTTACCAGGAGGTATCGTGTTACCCAGTAACTGGGTTGTGGAGGTCAGATAGGCAGGCACTCCATGTAAAACACTGGTATTCAGCTGCATCCAATTAAACAAGAAGCTGACTCCAAAATAGTTGAGAAAAGGCTAGGCAGATTGATTGAAATATATTATGTGCATACAGGCAAATTCCATTTTTTTTTATAGTTTCATAGTTTCAATGATAATAGGTATTTGTTCTTAATTTTATTGTAAATGGTATTAATGACATACACAGCTAACGGTAACATTTCCTAGAGAAGCACCAGCATTTGAGATAAAAAAGGGTTTTGCTAAAAGTAATGTCTCTGTTACAGCCCGGACCTGGATTTGTGCCCGGTTGAAGACAAGGCTCCCTCTACCTGGTATGTTATGTTTCGCCTGTATTAACCGCTCATTCCCGATACTCAACGGGAAGGTCAAATTTTTATGATTCGAATGAGTGTTAAATAATATTTAAAACACAACTTACACAGTAACTCCCATGATAGCGGATTTGTTTGTTTTGTAATCAAACTTGTTACAAGTAGAGGTTACAAAAGTTTCATTATATTTTACACTTCCAATCGCAAAGAACACCTATTTGGCTAATTGTTAGTATTCAATATATAATTTATTTATTCATAAATCGTTCTTTATGCATTACATTTATTTATAAATTGATTCGATTTTGTATTTATAATTTTTTCGACTTTGACAAGAATACAAGATTGACAGGGACACATTGAATGACGTCTGACAGTACTGACAGTCAACTGACAGTTTGAAAATAGACAGGTTTTTTTTAAATATTTTTTATTCATGAACATAGATACAAGTCTTTCAGTCGGATACATAGATGGGTTGGCAATAGAAATACACAATCTGTGGCGGTCGACCAATTTTGTACGGTGCATAAGATACAGCCCGCTTAGCTTATAGATAGACATACGGACGAACAGTGGAGGCTTACTGGCTTAGTAGTAGGGTTCCGTTTGGCACTCTTCGGGTACGGAACCCTAAAAAATATCCCTCAACATACCTCTAGACTCTAGTCTGAGGTGTACAATAATGAAAAAAACAAATATTGCACGTGCAGCACCGAACAATTGATAGAAGTGAAACTTCTTATCAAAATAAAGAATAGAGATAGGAGAGAGTTATTTATATTTCTTTTATCTTTACGTAAAATCTCTCTTACATTAAAATTCTTAAAATAAGGGGGTGACTATCGATATAACGACTAATAGAGAAGTATGGAAAAAAAGGAATATGTTGCACCGACTCCAAATAAATTGGGATAAGGGCTGGAGAATGATTACATTAAAATTCTTGTATGTACTTTATTAAAACACAACTAACTATTTACACTTAGTACGAAATTAAAAGCCTAACTACTTACAAATGTAACTTCTCTCTCATGTAACGAAATGTGCCTAAATGTGACGCGTCTTTGAAACACTCAATTCTCGTCCCTCGCCTGCCTAAGAAGTTTCACTTCAAAACAATACTCTTAGGTAAAGTTCCGTGAACGGAACTCTATTACTAGCACTACTATCAGTGTTATTTTAATTAAGACCCGGGCTGTATCTAGTAATATATAGCCAATTGAAAAAAAAAATGTTTTGGTAATATGGAAGGGAACCCATAGTGTGGAGTCTGTCTCGCACTTAGTTGGTTTTATATTTAATTATAGTATAACAAATAAAGTTTCTGTGCAATACACGAAAAGTCAGTGTAACTGTAATGCATGGTCCGTACTTTTAAAGATTTTTTATTCTTACCACAGACGACCGTAGAACTTGACAATATCAATAGCGCAAAAGCAAATTGATTGTAAAGAAACGTTCCTTAAATCTGATTTACTGAACCTTGGTTGATTAATTATAAATGGATGTAATTGGTCGAAATAGGTAGTGGACCAATAATAATACGCCGTGTGACAATTTTTCTCTTCTAGTAAGGTGTCAAACACGAAACAGTAATTGAAAACAATATTTTGACGTCACAATCGAACGCTGGACCAATGGAGTAACGACAGATAATTTCATGGGCAAATTGACAAGTGCCGAGCCCCATTTATCTAAGTATTTATTTACATCAGAACCGTTCTATTTGGTCATTACGTATTCGGAAGACAGACTTGATAAATAAAAGAACTTTTGGGATTTTAAATGCGTCAGTGTAAAATTCTTGTGTTTCTGTCTGTCTTGTGTTTTGTTCAGTGTTCAATTTCCTGAATTGGCTCAATTGGCTCCGTTTGTTAATAATCACGGGGTTTTAAAGTGTTATCTAATAGTAGACTGCAATTGGATGATCGAAGATGATACCGAATAACGTGACTTTGATTGTTAAGGCGCCGAATCAACAGATTGAGGATCAAAATATCGAATGCGAGTCGTCATGGACGGTTCGGCAGTTAAAGGGACACCTCTCCGAAGTTTACCCTAGTAAACCTGTGAGTATTGTGATTAAAAAATTTATGTTTAGATTATTACATAGCTGCTAAAATAACTGAGCTTAAAAATATTCATAGCTGACAGACTATTTTCATCTGAATTTTTTATTAATTGAATGAATATTGGGTAATAAACAATATTAAATAACAAATATGTATTTACACAACTGTGATTGTTCTATTTTTTGTTATATTGTGGCGAGAGACTAAACATTTATTTTTTATTGTAGGCAAAAACCCATTAGGGATTTTAATGTCGCTCTATTAAATTAAATTACTAATGCCCAGTTTCTGGGGTCCTCAAAACTATATTGTGAAGTTCTCCCTTCACTGAGTTTTTAGGAACATAAATAACATAATATCAAGATAATGAACCAATACATTGAATATGCACAGTGTAAGAGACGTTTCACGCAACCTGTTATCATGAATTCAGCACATGATTCTAGACACATCAGTGCTTAAAATTATTTATCAGGTATTTAAAAAAAACTGCCATTCCATACATTTTGATGATGTATGTATGTATGAAACAGCAGTATTCAATATATATATATAACTGTGGCAATGAATACTGCAGAAGGCATATTAGGCAGGTCATCATCACAAGAGAAGTCTTTAGCAGGAGTCACCAAATGGCGAACCGACAACCTATTTTATGCGGACCTTAAGCAAACAACAAACAAATAACAAACTACAATAAAATTAACGTACAAATAATAATAACATTATCAAACGGACCCCCAATGAGTTTAATAATAGGGGTCCATTTTTCAAAATAATATGACTGTTGCAGTTTGCTTGATAGAAGATTTATGACTTAAAAGTTTTTTTTTTTTTTGTGTTCCCTGGCCTATTACAGTACTACATATATTGACCAAATGAAGAACATAGGCCTCTTCTCTCTTCTTGAACTATGATTGCTTGTCTTTATTCAAATAAAAAAAAAGCAAGTTTAATTGAAAAGGAAAGCCCATTATTTAAATTAAGGCATACATACACAGACTGGTCTGTAGGTATCACTGGACTGTGATACCTACAGTATTTCAATTGTAAACTCTGCATAATGTAATATTGATATTCATTTTCATTGTTTTCAGTTAGTACCTAGGCTCAGAACCTTAGTACTAACTGAAAACAATGAAAATTAGTACCTAGTAGTAGAAAGTACCTTTCCAAGCAGAATGACATTTTTATAACTTTCAAGACTGTGTATTTTTGTAACAATATGTAGATGTACCTAATCTATTGGAACATTCCATCCATATTTTAGCATATTATCTTTCATTTTAAATCAAATGGTAATTTTCTTTAGGTAAAATTACTACAAGATAAAAATGTTTATTATCAATGAGTGTATCATTATTTAAGTAATTTGATATTTTGAATTTACAATCGATCCAAGCATTGTTGGGAAAAGGCTTGGCAGATTGTGCTTGTTAAATGCAATTATAATTATCAAGCGATAGTATTAATTGCATACACAATCAGAATGTCTACGTAACTAAGAAATAAATGCCTATTTTATTGCAAAAAATAATTGCAAGTATACAGAGTGATACACCACACACGTAACTTACCTTTATAGAAAAGTTCCATACACATATCGTCGGTGATATTCTGAAACCGCGGAACTAACAGTGTTTAAAACCCGCGTAAGGTAGGTGCAGTGAATTTTGCAGGAACGAGTTTAAAAACGTAATATTTACTAAACCACTTGATTTTCTATTGTTTAAACTTTTAAATTGTAAACTTTTAAGTTGACAATTTAAAAGTTTGCAAAATTCACTGCACCTACCTTACGCGGGTTTTAAACACTGTTAGTTCCGCGGTTTCAGAATATCACGGACGATATATAAATTCACATCTTCTTCCCATGGGGGTAGGCTGTAGCTACATATCACCACCTGCTAAGATCCTTACATACTCCTTTCCCTCGTTTACGTTAATACAAATGGTCATACACGCACATCAGTTGCGAGTACTACGCACCTGACCAAAGGTTCTGTAAAAGAAAGATGTGTGGGTTCTGTAGTCATATCAATAAAATTGTAAAGGCATGTTATTATGATAAAAGTTTGCATCAGAACAGAAATTAATCATCTCCTACAGAATCGTGTATAGAGTAAAGAAAATAACCAGCCCTTTGCACTTTTTCAAAGTTTTTCGTTGTTATTTTCATCGTATTGCTGTTAAATAAAAAGATATCGCGTATAAACGCTCGAGTCTTATGAACTTTATTTTAGTAAATGAATCATAATATAAAATTACTTATTTACATAAAAAATTTGGGAAATAGAGGAAAAAATTACTCGATAAGAGGTAACTTTGCGAACTTATTCCATGTACTTCCAACTTTATCAAATCGTGGTTCTGAAATAATTTGGGAAATACCAATTTCCCGCGAAAGAAATGCCTATATTTATTTGGCAAATGGTTGATATTCTAAAGACGTCATCAGCTGTAGATTAGACTGATTAATAATGTAACCTTGGACACGGAATTAGGAAACCCACGAAACGAAAGGCTGCTTCACTGACGACATAAAAATAATTGGTGTTTTGTTGACTTCAATTTTTGTTTTTATACAATAACTTCACGCCTTGTTTTCCAGAAGGGTTGGGCAGAGGTACTTATAGTACACCAACATTATTCCATTTATTTTTAAGTCCCATGTAATAGGGGGCGACCCTATTGCCAACAACCAAATCCAGACTCAGAGCTGCTATTGAGAAATTCCAGATAGCATAACCCAATAACACTTTGCCTGACCTAGGAATCGAACCCAGGACCTCATGCTCAGCAGTAGCGCTTGCGAGCACTAGACAACGAAGCTGTCTTAAAGTACCAACTATTATATATGTTACCGCTAATGTGCGTAAATCAGTTAGAGTGCAGATTAACTAGTTAATCTGCAGATTATCTGGTTGAGTCCGTTAAAGTGGAAAAAATTGTTTCAGTTCTTACATAACCTAGGTAATCTGCAGACTAACGGCCAAGCATACGGTAAAGTTAATAAAACAGGTTCTTTGCTTGAATAAAACATTCATTGTAGGTAATTATTACCCGACTGCCTTTAGGATGCAAGAGCGAGCTCGGGACTTGGGGCACCCCGACTCGGATAAGTTAGGTTAGAAGGAAGACCCCGCCATCCCCTTCGTGGTTATTTTTTTTTAAACCACGCAGAAGTAGGGCTCCGTCGACTATGCCTTATTGTTATTGAGAGAACAATACAAAAGTTTCGCTCACTGTCTTCCGCGACTTAACGGTGTAGCATCTGTTGTTAATATGCAGATTAACTAGGTAAAGTGCAGATTTCTGCTCTTTTAAGTAAAATTTCACACTTTAACGGATCGTTCCCGGTAATTGGCAGATTACCTAGTTAATGCGCATATTAACGTATTCCGTACTCTAACGGTAACATATACATATTATGGAATGCAATTGAGTATTGAGGCAGTTATTTTTTATATCCCCTTTAAAAGTGTTACCTCCATACCGATACTTCAAGAATTTAGTATTTATTTGAACATGTATTGGACGGTATTTTTTGTTGATAAGAATAAAAGATAACTTAGCGTGGAGGTCTTATCATGTACACATGTTTATCCAAGACTATTTTAAATAGGTTAATACAGCATTTTTTACTTGGTTCCCGTTCCAGCATTGAATTTGTGATGGTTCTAGATCTAAGCAAATTACAGCTTAGATCTTCGTAGTTTCATATTTACGGAAAATAAAACGGCTTATTTCTTTTTGGTTAACTCTCGTCTCATCCACAATCATTTCTTTTACAGGGCACAGACGAACAGAAAATAATTTACTCCGGCCAACTCCTAGACGACAACACAATATTGAAAGACGTTCTCCGGACATATGAGAGTCAAATAGCTCACACCATGCACTTGGTTTGCACGCCAACCCGGAGAATAGAGACACAGCCCACTCCCGACCCGAACACCGACGGACTTCGCCGAAGGGTCGTCACCGAACCCGCGACCCAAACTGAAAGAGTCACGGAACCTCCCAGACCAGAGACAAGGCAAAACGATCAGAACCATAACGTAGAAATGCAGAATTATCTGACCTCCTTTGTGAATAACTATGGGAGGGTCCCCCCGTATCCTAATTATAATTTTGGGGAGGGATACTTGCCGGTCCCGAATGATCCTGCGCAGTTGGCCAATCATATGATGATGATGCAGCAGGCTTATCTGCAATATATGCAGCAATATGCGAACATGTAAGTTTTTTATTTAAGTTTTTCGTTCGCCGCGAAATGCGTTGAATTTAGCGCGTAGGCACTCCTGTTTAGGGACTACTCACACTTATTCAGCTCTATTCAGCGTTTACCTATAGAAAACGCACGAAATGCGTACACGTCCTTTCAGCTATCCGCAGCTGAAAGAACACGTACGCGTCTCATACAAAATCGTAGTTTTCTATGGGCAAACGCTGAATAGAGCTGAATAAGTGTGAGTAGTCCCTTACGGAGGCACTGCAGAATGCGAACGTTCTTAAAAAATACGGGAATTGCCGCTCTGATAGCGTAGCCAAGTTACTTCGAAATAAATAATAAAGTCATTAAGTACACGAGTATCAATAAACTGTAAATAATGAAAGTCTGTAAAGTTATCAATTCTAAAACTCGTAATTATGCACTATTATTTCGTTGTTAACAGTTGCGTAAACACACGTTGACACGTACACCAATGGATTTTTAACGAATGTAACATTTAATACATGATGTGATGTCATTACGCGACTGACTGTCACGAAAAATATGAGATCAGAAGTTCTTAATCAAGTGGTCAAGTCTCACAATAATGCCAATGTTAGCTTAGTAAGCAAGCGCATCTACCAGAAAATCGAGTATGGGGTCCTGGGTTCGATCCCCAGCACGACATCCATCAAGTCTTCCCAAGGGGTATCATGTTACTTTGTATCTGGGTTGCGGAGGTCAGATATCCAGTCGCTCCTGTTATTCAGCTGTATCCGATTACACTGGAAGCCGACCCCAAGATAGTTGGGAAAAGCCTAGGCAGGTGGTAACTTGTTAGGAGTTAACTTTCTGCGAACACTGTTGTGGTGACCACGTAACCATGACATCTTTGAATTTAGTCGCCAAGCTATTAAAGCTATTGTTACTTCCTGTTTACTTCTTTTAGGCAATGGTGCCGATTCCCTTGTTCACAAACTACTCTAAATTTAAGTTCAGTGCATCTTTTTCTTCATTTCATTAACAAAAGGACAGAAGACCAATTTTAGTTTAGTCCTGACTCCTGTCAAAATAATCAGTGCCTGACGTAATTTTAGTAGGCAAGTTTTTAATCATGTCTAAACTTGTATGGAGTAGTGACAGGCGCTGATTAATTTGACAGGACTAAAAAGATGCACTGAACTTAAATTTCGATTAGTTTGTGAACAAGGGAATTGAAACCAATGTCGTAGATTAGATCGTATTAGTTTTGTCATCTCACTAAAATTATCTCGATCGTTACGTAATAGATATGGCCATGACTTTGTTTTTTTTTCCACAAATCCCTCATTTCATTAAGGACTGAAACCGGTATCATCAATACGGGTATTTTTCCGGTTACAACATTTATATTTTTACATGTATTTTTATACGTTACCTTACATTGAATACAACCAGTATTAATACCGGTTACCGAAATAAATCTTCGGTTACCCAGATAGCGGTAAACTTAGTCGTAGAAGTAACCAAAATTCTTCGATACCTGTACCGTAATTTTTATAGGTTTTCGGTCCCTGACTTTCATCTTCATTATTTAACAAAATAATTGTATACTATAATATAACATAGCATCACTTTATTCGTCGAAGGTTTAGGCAGAGGTGTACCTATAGTGCACCCACATTTCGCCAGTTATGATTAAGTCTCATGTAATAGGGGGCGAGCCTATTGCCATGAAACTCCGGGCTGCTACTCAGTAATTCCTGATGGAAAAACCCAATAAAACTTTGCCCAAACTGGGATTCGAACCCAGGACCATACATGCTCAGCAGTAGCGCTTGCGGCCACTAGACCAACCACTTCAAACATGTTAGCTCGAAATAGTAAACAAACGTTAATAACATTTGGCATGATGCCCACTACGCTTATTTTTGAACTGATGTCACATGTTATTACGAAACGCGTGGGATGATTAGTACTTCCGTCACCAAGACTTACATAGGTGTAATCCAGGGCCCGAAACCGGTTTAATCAATACAGGTACTTTTCGGTTAAAACATTTATATTTTTACAGATATTTTTAAAGGTAACCTTAAATTGAATATAACCAGTATTAATACCGTTTTCCGAAATAAAAATTACCTCTATCTTACACGTGCCGTCGGCATTAGTCAAAGGTCGCGCATCGCCTGTATGTAACCGATATTAAACCGGTAACCTAAAAGAGGTAACATGTTTCATCTTCTTGGGTTACCCAGGTAGCGGTAACCTTAGTCGTAGAAGTAACCAAAATTCTTCGATACCTGTTCCGTAATTTATAAAGGTTTTCGGTCCTGGTTCAAAAATGCGATAAAATATAATAAGTTTTGGAAAAATAACTTACCGACATAACTTCAATTTCAACATTTTTTTTATGACATTTTAGTAGTATACTTACTAGTCATTCTAAAATCGTCTTTATTTACGCTGTCATAACGTTGATATCTGAAACAACATGCATTAAGTCCACTATGTACCACTTTTACTATGTACCTACTACTTTAAGTTTAAATAAATAGACATGTACAACCTCATTTAGTTTTTAAAATATTGTTAATGTGTAAAAATGTATGCTTTCATTATCTCGTATCTCCCAACAATTGAAGGTGGCAAGCAGCAGGAGCGACGCCCGCGGCCCCGGCGCCTGCCGAAGTGCCTGCACCCGCAGCTGAAGCCCCCGCGCCTGTAGAGGAGCCCGACGAAGCCCTAGCCCCCCGAGACTGGCTCGACCATCTGTATGCCGCCTCCAGACTCGCTATACTGTTCTCGCTGGTGTATCTGTATGGAAGCCCCGCGAGACTGTTGCTGGTCTTGCTGCTGGCTGCTGCTGGGTACCTGTGAGTATTCTTTCGTTTTGGAGTTGTATTATGGTATTCCCACCAAAAAAATGGGGTTTCCAATCCAGTCTTAAAACTCAATGTTCCAAAGGACTTTCGTAATGTTTTGCGTTCGTTCTTTTGTTGTTTGTTTTGCTAGTTCGGAACGGTATTTGTGTGCCTGCGAACTAGAAGCTGTGTATGTAGACTAGCGTCTAGCTGCTCATCACTGATTCTATCTCTGTCGGACACGATGCCAGGTGAGACTTCGTGCTTTTTGGCCACGCCTACCAGTGAGTTCGAGCCCATGACTAGTTCAACCTTAAAGGAACATTATGTTGTTAACAATACGACATAAAACAATTTTTTTTATACAATTTCAGCCACCAGATCGGTTTCTTCCGCGACCTCCACGTCAACGTAGCTGACAACCAGCAACCCAACGGGCCCAACCAACCAAACCAACCCAATCAGGCCAACCAACCGAACCAACCAAATCAGGCCAACCAACCAAACCAAGCCAACCAACCAGCCGACCAACCGGCCCAACCTGCGACCAACAACACCCAACAGTCCCTACTGGCCGTCACATGGATGGTCTTTACTTCATTCTTCGCCTCCCTCATCCCGGATACGAATTAATATAAAATGTTAGGTTTAGACGGAGTTACTCAGTCTTGAAGACGTAAAAATAATTTGTATATATATAAACGCTGAAAGCTAAAAATAGGGCGGTTACGGTTAACGGATTAGGGGCTTTGGGACATTTGGAATACGGCAGAGTTTTGCGTGGTAAATTGATAAATCATGCCTCTTACGCAGTTATGGCTTTCGATACGTTTTGAGCACTCGGGTATTTTTAGATACGAGTTTGAAGAATTTTTGGTACTTGTGCGAAGGTTGAAAGTTTTCAAAATTAACAAACCGGGACATGAAGTGAACGGAGAATAAACGTCTACGATTGGACGACTGCTGGAATTGCGTCATAAAACTCGCTTCTGATTGGCGGATGGCATCAGTTCGGTCGCGGCGTTTACATTACCTCTTATTATTTCGTGACATTTAACTGAATCCTTGAAAAAGTTGTTTTTTTGGTTCATCTAAATCCAAAACAACGCTTTGCGTTAAGCGAAAAGTATCATTTAAATTTTTAAATAGGTTTTAAAAGTAATTATTTATTAAATTCAAAGAATAAACTCAAAGTCTGGTGGTAGTTGTGGTCATAGAACATGTGAGTAGAACGGTGATATTCAATACTTCTTAAAACTCGACTTAAAAATCGTATCATCTCGCTCCTACGTTTTATGACCGCGACTGCTCGCACTGTGGTGTATATTATAGTGCTTATTTGTTTTTAATACGAATAAAATACAAATGGGGCTTTCACTGTGGATAGTTTAGTAAATCTAGCATGAAGGATTAAAAAAAAAAAAATCGTCTGGATGCTATATATAAAACGTAATTTAGGGTAGTTTTAACAAGAAAATTTAAACCAGTGTAATATAATACAATTTTCTTTACTAGTCTTGTAACAGAGATTTTATGGCATTTGGATTTAGAGAACCTAAATTAATCATTTAGGTTAATTCAAACCAGTTTTTGATGAAGTACACAAAGATTTAAATCGTTAGATTTGTCCTCACCCTGCTATGTCACAGTAAATTAGCCATACTGTATTGGAAAGATCGAGCTCCCACATACCGAATATGCCGTCATTATGTGACAGAGGTGAGGTGTCAGAAATGCGACCACCTTATGACGCGGTAGCGCGAATCTAACGATATAAATCTGTGAATGTACCTAATTAATACCGTATGTATTTCATTCTATTGATATTTATGTGAAAACTCGTGATTGGTACCGTGTTTGTTTACCAAACATGCAAGACAAAATACAGCCAGGAAAATTAATCATAAGCAAATGAATATACCCTCCGTGAATTTGCCGTATAACTGCAGGCATTTCATACAACTGTCAAAGAATGACAGTTGTGATTTGAATATACGAACAATTTAAGTAGGCAGTCAATTTGCTAATACATTAATTTCCCTGACCTTACATTGTACACTATTCATTTTAATTTTGCCACGGCTAAATGCAGTTTCAAAAGTGGTCAAACTTAGTCGATGGTCGAATTACTAAACTCTTGAAACAAAACGTATGCGCTAACCTGGTAAAATGACAAAATAACCAAAAATGAAGACCACGGAATCCTACCCAAAATAAAAAATAACATAACATCACGCCTGTAATCCCCGAAGGGTTAGGCAGAGGTGTAACTGTAGTACACCCACATTTCGCCAGTTATGTTTAAGTCCTATGTACTAGGGGCCGAAACCTATTTCCACCAACCAGGCACAAATCCAGACTCAGGGCTACTACTGAGAAAATCCAGATGAAAAAACCCAATAACACTTTGCCCGACCTGGGAATCGAACCTAGGACCTCATGCCTAGCAGTAGCTCTTGCGACCACTAGACCAACGAGGCAGTTCTAGCAGACCAAAATAAAAGTATTTATCCACTAGTGAGTAAACCGCAAAGGAATTCCAGCAATGAAAAATCATTTTTGTATCAATAATAAAGCGTTTAAGGGTCACTTACACGGGGAGAATTTCTCGCCTCGGAATAGACTATTATCGAAGGGAAATAACGATCACTCGTGTAAACAGTATTGTTTAGACGAGCATTATTATTTGAGTTTGAGGTACTTACAACTTCAAACTTTTGTAGGACACAACAGTACTAGCCATTCTAAAATCAACTTAATTTACACATGTATAAAGTTGATATTTGTTTATAAAATCGATTGGAAAGCTGGATGGTCGAGACACTCTCCCTTGTAAATGAGCCAGTAATGATAAAGTAACTCGTAACCGTATTTATGATAATTATTATTAGTGAGATATTTAAATTTAATTTTATTTCGTGTTTGGTGTAACGATTGTCATGGATTACTTGTACACATTTTACGAAAAACGGCGAATATGGAAACGGCAAATGCAATTCGATTTTAATTCGTTAGGTACTGCATGATTTCTCTAACACTAGGCTAAAAGATAGCACGCTGTTGGATTTTCAACCCTGAACTCGGCGCCGAAAGTTGAAAATCCTGTGCTATCTCGGTTTCTGTTATGTGTTTTGTTGCGACATCAATTACATATTTAAGCTACATACTAAGCTAGACGGAAAGATTTCAGCGCATCGACCTTAAATCTAAGGGGCACTCGAATGTAGAATGTGGGAGCGAGACCACGCAAATGATGAAAACGAGACAGTTAAAATTCAGGTTCATTATAGTGGCAGTGAGCAAAATTATGAGCACTGCATTATGAACCTCGGTGGAATAAGATCCACTATAGGAGCAAGTGTCTAAAGTGACTAATATAATAAATGTGAAAATTGGTATGTTTGTTACTCAATCACGCAAAAACGGCTGAATGGATTTGTATGAAATTTGGCACATAGATAGTTTATAACCTAGATAAACACATAGGATACCTTTAATCCCGGTAGTACGTTCCCGTGGGATATTTTCTGACATCCACGAGGGCAAAGGCCAGTGAGAAATAAATCTGCCTCCTCACTTGTACTGCATGCGAACAAGGCTCACCACTGCCATGCCATAGTAAAAATAGAACACAAACAATCGTATTGAAGATAAAAATTTAAATAGTTGCCAAGATTAATGACTATTAAAATATTTTTCTTTTTTCGATAAAAAATATCCTACACTAGATGACCCGAATTTATTTAATTATTTAAAAATAATACCCAATTCTGTCCAGCCGTTCTCCAGTGATGTGCTTACCGATGAACAGCATAAATAGATATAGAAGATAATGTTTCCTTGTAAGAAATGTGTACAGTAATTCCAAGGAATAGATTGTAGTTTTAAAATAAAATTCGGTGTACTGATGTGAAACCAAATATTATTTTGTATATACTCTTGGTAATTTTAGTATATTGTAACATAGATTTAATATTCATGTTAAATAGTAACAAGTTTACGCTTTTTTGGCGAAGATCACAATAAAAGCGCTAATTACATGTTCAGTTAAAATTGTTAAAACGATTGTTCAACAAATCTTTGGCAAATAAATTGTCAATCTGGAGCAGTAATTACAAAAAATAAATAAGTCAACTTTGTAAGTGTGAATTGTACCATAAGTGTAAAAAATCATAATTAAAACGTCATTTGTGTGGCAGATCACGGCCCCACGTTACGATGTGTTGACTGTATTGAATTTCGCTGTGTATTAAATTAATTGAGAAGAAAAATGATAGCCTGTCAGTACATATTCTGTAAGTTAATGCACATTATTGTAACAAGATTTTCTCCAGGTTCTCAAAGGCATAACAAAAGCCAATCAAATCACTTGAAATGATATTTGACAACTTGAGATTTTTCAGAAACCAGGGGTTCTGAAAAGGTATCTCCTTGGGGCTATGGCCTGTCCACAACATTGCTCGAGAGAATGTAATGCTTTCTTATTTAATCCATGTAAATGATTTCCTGAAATAACTACAGTTTTAAACCTACCATTATGTAGATAAATATATTATATTCTGTAACATGAACTCATAATATTAAGTTTCTCGGAAAGTTGTTTACAAAAAAATATTGTTTTGGATAGAATGACCATCAAACTTTTATAAACAAGTAAAATTAAATATACAACTCTGATTATTTGATAGTATCGATACAATGATTTATATAATTGTATCAGAGTATGAAAGCTGTGAAATTTGTGCATCTCTTCAGGACTGGGGTGGGGATGGAACTCACGAAAAATTAAAAAGAAGTTGGTCGTTTCGAATCTAAAACTATGTGATTTATCTGCATTTCATTATTATTGTCTGTTTAGCTATTCATCCCATCATTAGTTTAGTTATAGGAAAGGACGACGTGTGCATTAAATATAAAGTTTGTAAGAATTTTATTTTATTCTGCAAAGTGTACATTTCAATAGAAATTTTCGTCAAAATATCAAAATTAACGTCTGATTGTTGAAAAATTCTATTCAAATCTGCTAGTTAATATTGGTTATCTGACTTTTGTTATAAACCATGAGTCTGTATTCGCAACTGCAATATCATACTCCGTTTTTCCTCTGCGCAAGACATACTTGCATGTAACGGCTACCCGCAAGTCTGACATACTTGCATGCAAGCAACTTTTTAAATGGGAGTGTGGCTTTCAATGAAACATTTCATAACATCTGGAATGTTTTATAGTCGGAATAGACTAAGATAAAGTTTCGACATTGTCATGGATCGGGTTAACTATTTTTATTCATTTCAATGTATTATAATCGCGTGAATTTCAATAAAATTTAGACGGTTAATTTTGAAGCTTACATCTGTGATTTTAAAATAAATAATTGTACTAAATGTTGGCGTTTTACATTACATACCAAACCTTTTCTAAATACATATTTGTTTTAGAACTACATCCATTTTAGAAACTTCTGGACATATATTTCAAATAATTTATCTATTGTAGATTTCAATGATCATTGAAATCTATCTATCTATCTAAATTATTATATAGTCTATGTGCAATCCCTCATTTTATAGAACCAACAAGATGCTAATGATAATATTTGTCTGAAAAAGATAAGTAATAATTATTTTAATTCTGGAACAACCACTTAGACCTGCACCCTAATTGCGTAATACACGATCGATCACAATTTGTATCGGTTTGAAACAAATTGCTAATCCATTGCTTCATAAGTTGGAAAAAAAATCTGCTCAACAACGTAAATACAAAAACAAACGCAATGAATGTTGTTGAACTGTCAAAGTTAAACAAATTCATCGGAATCGTTTACGAAAACGTTTTACGCAATTAGATAGCTGCTTGCGCCACGAATCAGTAAATGCTTATAACACTACACATATTTACTACATCAATAAATCTCTGTCATCTTCAAACTAAACTATTGATAGAAACAGAGTGATGTTTTAAAATACTTTTAGCATTAAATGCATTTAGTCATTTGTGGGGCTTAGTGTTTATAAGAGTTTTTGACCAGCAGGTATTTATTATTTACTTCTGATAGTTTCCTAAAGAGCAGCCTCATCATAACAACATTGCATTCAAATAAATACCAGCTTTATTAACAAAAAAACATAATTTAATTAGAAATCATCACTGAAATCAACATCCATGATATCTTCAATGACTTCTTCCACTGCATTAGCATCCTTTTCCAAATGACTAATGTCTGTTGAGTTAGAATCTTTTGTGCCATCTTGAATTTCTCCTCTATTAGCTGGTTCACTATTTTCACTTTGAATGGAATCATTATCTGATGGTGATTTGGTTTTGTTTTCAATACTGTTATTGTCATTAATTACCACTTCGGGTGTAAGTGCTCTATTACTAACATTTACATCAACTGTTGAAGTATTATCATTTTCTTTTGTAACTTCAGTAGCATTACTTATGCTAGTTTCTTCAACAGTGTCTGTACTAACAATATCATTTATTTCAATAATACCATCAATTACTTTATCTGCAATTTCAGTCCCACCGTGATTACTCTCATCATCTATTTCAATAATGCCATCCACTACTTTATTTGTTTCGATAATTTTATTAGTCTGATCATTGATCTCAATAATTTCAACAACTTCAGCTGTATGTTCAATTACTCTTACATTTCTACCAATATCAGTATCAGTCTTATCAGTATCATCTATTATCTCAACAACAGCATCTTGATTATCTTCTTGAGCATCATTTTTATCACCATTTTCGGCCATATCTATATCATCAAGATTTTCTGTGGCACCTAACACAACTTTATCATCTGCGCCCTTCTTAGCACCATTATGAATATCAACAGTCACAGAGTGGTTAACTGAAGTAACATCACATTCATCTTCTGAGCTATCTATTACATACGATTTATGTTGTTTCTTAGCTGTGAGATTCGTTTCTACCTCTTCATCTACTTCTATTATAACACTATCTTGTTTGCCACTGGTGTCCATAGAATTTTGTTTTAGTCTTGCTAGGCGCCTTTCTTCGGCTAGTTTCCTGTTTCTGATCATTCTTTCCTTTTGATCATCACTAATGGATGGAGAGGAAGTTGCTTTCGGCATTGTGAATGGTGATCTGGAAATAGATAAATTAAGAATGTTGGTAAGTGGTTAATTAAATTAAGAAGTGTTATACTGAACATGTTCTCCAATAACTGGAAAGAGAAGATATTGCCTCTGATTAAATAAAAAGAAGAAGAAACGGTTCTGTACATTCAACCGTCCATCAGTGATATGTAACACTTGCAATACGAAAATCGCTCTTACTGCTACGCCATAAAGGCGCTCTCAATGCCAAATTGTTGCCACAGGTGTGCGGTTGACTGTACCCATAGGTAGTGATAGAGGCCTATTTCTTACTAATGATAACCATGCAGTACAAACAATTAAATACTACAGAGTTATTATCATTACCACCTACTGAATAATAAAATAGCCTCCATTTCAAAGTCACACTAGGTTGATAGCAGATGAGTAACAGGGTGTAAAGTTCACTCTTCCTCCATAGAAAAGGGAGGTTCCTCCAACCAGAACACTGTTGTGTCTGCTGGGCTACTGCCCGACGTGTGATGTCGAGACGTTGCATATATTCTAGTCGCGCAGTAAACTCCGCTTTCGCGATGAAGGATTTTGAGTGACGTCATTATTATGCTTATGTGGCGTTGTAGATACCGCCACATAAGTATAATATATATCTTGCTCAAAAATTTAACAAGAAAAAGAACATTGGTAGTAGGGTACACTGGTCCACCTTTCTTTGTACAATGCTAACCTATCTTTTTTTGGAGTACCCATGACTTTCTTCACCGAGCCAGGTGCTGGCGTAGCCCTGGCCAGGTCAATCTGCTGCTGCAGTAACTTGTCAAACTCATCCTGCTCCTGAGGAGGCTGAGTTTCTTCATCGCTGGAGTCTTTTTGGACGACCGTCTCTTCAGATATGAACTGGTCTGTGCGGATTTTTTGCAGGTGCACCTGAAATGATTAAATAAAGTAAGTAACTATAAATATTGTAAAATACTCTTAAAATATCGTATATTCGTGCACAGCTTAGTAGGTATATCCACCCTGCAAACACAGCTTGAGTACAAAGCTAGGTACTTGAAACATAAAATACATAATTAGAATAGCTTAGACTTACCATAACAGGTCTCTTCTTGCCAAGACTCTCAATCTTCTTTAAACAGTCCTCAAACTGGAACTTAGGATACAGCCTGTATGCCCAATGTTCTAGCTTCTTTAGGAGCATGTCTAAGTCTTCCTTCTCATGCCCGTTGCCTGAAAAAAAAAGAATTATGAATCTAATTAATAATATACTACTATACATCTTAGGCCTCCCTTTTTTTCTGCCATACTTCCCGGTTCCGTACGTCCCTGATCCAGGTGTTTGCCGCGACTTTGACGATATCATCAACCCAACGCGCTTTTGGACGGCCCTGGTTTCTTTTACCTAATCTTGGACGCCATTCGGTCATGGCTGTACTCCACAGGACCTTTTTGAAAGTACTTGCATGTAGCAAGGCTACACGGGTAGTTGCTAGAAGTCTCACATAACATAATATCCCAGGTGTAATCCCCGAAGGGTTAGGCAGAGGTGTACCTATAGTAAACCCGCATTTCACCAGTTATGTTCAAGTCCCATGTTATAATAGGGGAGTCTATGCCATCACCCGGGCAAAATTCCAGACTTTGGGCTGCTACTGAGAAATTCCTCATGGAAATAACACTTTTTTAAATTAAATAAACTAGTTTTACAATAACTTAACATTTAGAAAAAATTCTGACCGTTACTAGTCAGGTTTGGAAATAGAACTGCAGATAATAGTGGCATGGCATTGGACAAAACTGCAATGGTGAATGGTGCACCAATATTCATTCTTTCTTTCAGACAACACATGGGTTCTAATAAAGATTAACCATATTGCTCAAATTAAATCTTTTTACCAGGAGTGAGGATTATTGCAATATTTATTCTTATATATTCATTGTAGCTATTCAGCACTTGACAGTTTGCAATTTGATATAAATTATTTGAGTACTGGTTCAAATAATTTATATCAAATTGCAAATAAATGGCACTTCAGAACATGGAAATTTACAAAAAATAGAATAATTAACATTTATTTTCTGTAAGTTACAATATAATTAATTGTACAATAATATTAAATTAAATAAAAGATTAAATATAGTATGTACAAGTATGTACAAAAATAGAATTGATTCTATTCACCCCTTCCAATAGGTAAAAATAAATAAAAATCATATCATTTGGAGATAGTAGTTCTGATGGCTCATTTGTATATAATACAGCTGTAATGAGCATAATTTAATTATGGGAATTTTATAATGGTCCACTGAAGAGAGAACTTTGACCTAACCTTCTAACCTGGTTTAAAACTGTGCTTCAATAGGGTAACCCTGACAATTTCAGTAAAAGTAAATGAGTGTCTGTGGAGTTTCTAGCCCATTCTTATCCAACTAGCTTCATCTTCATGATGGATGGGGAGGACGAGGACTTGACAATTCAAAAGTGCCTGTAATTGGTTTAATTGAAATAAATGCTTTTGATTTGAACTGAGAATGATCTATGAAATATTTTATGACATTAACTTACCCTTAAACTTAAAATCCTTGAAGTGATCTGGTAAGATCTGAATGCCTCTAGGGCCTGTAAGACGAGCCGGGTTCAATATGAACCGTGGATTCTTTGTCACTCTCTTTGCTTTAGTGGATGATGGGTCCACCCGTCTCTTGTCTTCTTCTGTAAATTTTAATGTTGTAAAATAACAACATTAAAATTGAAAGAAAACGTATTTAATTGGGACTTGCACAAGAAGAATACAGACTAATTATTGAAACACAAAAATGGAAATAAAAACAACAGTTTATAAAAATAAAATAAAGTCCTGCATGAAGCCCAAAAGGCACACATAGCTAAACATGGATGTAATGGAAATGGTTGTCATAAATGTAAAGGGTAAGGTATTGAAATAGTATGTTCCAAGTATCTGAGAACCACGCATCCATTGATGTAGCCATACAATAGCATTAGATGCTCTTTCTCAAATGATTATGGATCACTCTATTGAGAGCATTATACTCTTTGCACGTTTGTTTGTAGTGTTGTTGTTTTTGTGTAGTAACTGTATTTCAGCCTTTGTTTACAGCATATTAATGTCTGCTTGACTTTAGGATAAGGAGCCGGCAAAATAATAGGGTATTGAAGAGGTTAGAACAGTCAAAAAAACATCCAACACATTATTTTATAGTAATATTATGCTAAATGTTTCACATAAATCTTTGAAACTTATGAATTTTGTACCTGCTTCATCATCTTTGGGTTCATTTTCGTCACTGTTGTCAGGAGAACCGGATCGAGAACGAGGTCTTTCGTCAAACTCATCACCTTCAATCACTCTCTCCAACTCCTGCGCCTCACCCGCCTCATCTTGTAAGAATATGTCTTCGAGAAGAGACATTAATTTATTTGTATGAATAACAACAAGAACACAAAAGTAATCAAACAAACAACATAGTTTTGTAAAAACACCTTGACGTAAAATTTAGCGGCAATTTTTTTGTTATTCTTTTGGTTTCGTTCGAAATAATTGGCAAAATTTACAACGTTTTTCGAAGATTTTAATATTTTTTTCTGTGTTATTATTAAACAGAGCATGACTTATTAAAAATATTTTCGAATTAAACTGATTATTTAGCATTTAAGTATGATGAACTGTTTGAATTTGAGTTACTATAGGATTGATTATTTTAGGTAAAAGAACACTATAATTTTTGAACGAAAATTTTTACCTGTGGAACGCCCTAAAATAAGGTGGAGCTTCCGTTTGTCGATTGCGTACGGTAAATTTAATTTTTACGGTAAACTTATTAGTTAAATTCTCATTCTCAATAATATTTTAAACATTGACATTTTATGCCTGATAGCTGTATCACTGCAACCATTGTGATGATAATAATAAAAAATCTCAATATTATCACATAAGCAGCGTAATCTAAAGAGCAAAATATAAAATAAAGTTTTTCTCAGACAAACTCATGGCCCTTCTAAATCTGACACTGTCTAAATCTCCAAATTACGCGAAATGGAGTTGCTAATTTTTTTTGAATTGCTAATGATTTCAGCACAAGCAGAATGTTTTTTTATTTCTGATCGCGAGAGAACTAATGGTACCTATGTACATTATGCTGTGTATGTACATCTACATGCAGCACTCATGCAATAAATAATATTGTTTCCTCAATTCATTTAAGAATTATTTAAAAAAAATACCTATAGTCGATTTATTTGACATACTATGAGAAAACATTTGTTTACTGATTGTGCTGTTCATGAGAAAAGACCATTAAAAAAAACCGCAACAGGGTACAACCTACTTTATCAATCACTTGTTCCTATAAAGCCGGGTCTGCTGCGCCATATTTGGATGTTTTAAAAACATCAAACACGAACCAATCAAATCGCTTCGTGTTTGATTTGCGGATGCCTGATTGGTTCGTGTTTGATGTTTGATGTTTTTAAAACATCCAAACATGGCGCAGCCGGGTCTGCTGAAACTGCTTAATCTGCTTAATAGTAACCTAGATAAAGTCAACGAACATGAACATGAAACTACGTCCACATGTTTTACTTGTGCACAGACTTGTGCGCAAACGTGCTGAGTTGGTAAGAATGTGTGTGGATCGGATATCATAGTTCAATTTTGCTGATGTATCATAATTACCCATTACCGGTTTTCATTTCTTACATTATTCTAAAATGTGCAAAATAAAAATAAAAATATTTAATTTGAAACCAAATAAATAATAGTTGGCCCATTATACGCATATGTACCGTATGAAAATAATTATGGCATTAAAACTGGCCATTGTTTAACGGTTCCGAAATGCTACATCCATGTCCCATCCCTCGAAAGTCACGTGACCAGCTTGCGTTTGAGCGCACTAACAGGTATGGAAATTAGTAAATTTTATTAGAAATTTAGTTATATTTTGGATATTATTCTAGAAATAAGGTAAATATTAACGTTGCGCTAAAATCGAGTGATCATGTGCGTGGAAACGAGGTGTTATATTGTGCTGTGCACGGTTATTTCGTCAACAAAGACTGTCATTTTGATACCAAGAAAGGTGCTTCAAGAATGGCGTCCCCCACATGTGCCGCTGGCCTATTGAGTTTCGTCTTGGCGGTGCTTGCATCTGATGACGTGAGCTGTTGAAATGGCGTGAAAAACCAACTGCCTCAGGTTTCCGTCGATGTTCCGATATAATTATGTCGAAAAATTCGTAGTTCGTTCGGTGCCCTTGCGCTGCCACTCTCAATGATTCATTGTTCCGATTTTTGCGAAAAATTACATAAAAATTCGCCACAAATCATTGTTTTAGACATCATGGAAGCTAAATTGTGTGTTCCAATTAGTATTTTCGTGCGTTTTCTATGGTAAATTAGTGAATTTTCCGCAATCCGCCCATTTGTTTTGTTTACCATTTTACCGCTTACACGATAGCCGGGGTATGCTAAGTTTCTTATTATCTTTGATAGCATTGTTTTCTTTGTAGTTGTTTAGTGTAATGAATTCGACGAGTTGATAATTATGTATCAAGTCGTTATCGTGTCGTGATCAATGATGCCGGTAGTTTGATTTCTCACACCTACAACATTATCGAAACGGCCGTTTACTTGTGTGTTGGGGAATCCGGTCGCTAAACATTGCGTTTATCATTTTGATACCTAAACTACACAGTATATTAGGGAATCATGCATAACATTGCATGAGTTCACCTATATTTATGTGATCAATTCAAGTTCAGTGATTTCCTATATTTTACAATGAATAGTATTATGGTCATATCATTTACCTTTTAAATAAAAAGCTTCGTGCAATCTCTATAGCATAATTTGTTTATCTCATCTTTACAAAAATTGAATACAGTCAAGTTCATTGACCTCCCAATGTTTTGTAAAACACAATCTAGAAGTTTTTGCTAAATCTCTTGTCCGTGACTTGTGATATTTATGAATATGCTTTATTTTTATATCATAAATAATTGATTAACATTTCATGCTAGATAAGGTTATACCATATGATGTTTTCTTCAGAAACGATCACATCAGACTTCATATTATTTTAGCTCATAAAATATTAAACTACAGTTTTTCATAAGTTTAACCTCATAATCTTATAATGATCAATTTCTTGCCTATTTAGGGTTCTTATAAAAATATATTTTAAAAACAAGTTACCTTAGGTTTATAAAGTACACTTGACAGAGCTACTTACTAAGTCTTAACTACATAACATCACACCTGTAATCCCCGAAGGGTTAGGCAGATGTGAACACCAACATTTCGCCAGTTATGTTTAAGTCCCATATAATAGGGGGTGAGCCTTAACTGTTATAGATAAACATATTATCCAGTCTTCTTTAAGATTATACCTCTTCATAGAGGAATTCTTACTATGCAAGTAATGTCATACATTACAGACTGCCCTTGACCTAGCTATTCAGTCAATTGAAAGTGAATTGACTGAAAAATTAACTGTCCATATTAAACACTTGTGTAAACAAACATATCTTAAGTACTTTAAGTTTGCTAACTAATGCTATTTATCACAGTATAACACATGTATAAAAAAAAACATAAACATATTGTGTTTACATTAGTTGAAAGTTCCATAGACAAATAGTACAACATTTCCTTAACAAGACCTCCTTGACTAAATTGGTTAACAGTCTCAGCAATGTACGCTAGACATTACAATGATTCTGCATTGGGCCGCCTTGGTGCACAAATAACGTACATCAATCTATTACCAACTACTTTGTGTGACTGTGTTGGGTAACCAGTATGAATTATGGAGATGCAGTTGGTCAAAATCTATTTGCAGTTAATCAAATTATTAGGCGTCAGATGGCAGATGTTCTGTACAGAAAGCTGGTGCTCAGTACTATCTGGATGTACCACAATCATCATTCTCCTGCCCTTATCCCAATTGATTTGCTGCTGCTTGTCTTCTTCCATACTTCTTGATTAGTCGTCATCTGAGCAAGAAAGGGGGTTCCTACCCCCTTTCTTGCCATATCATCTTACACACAGTGCATCCATTGTTTATTTTGGTTTTCCCCTACTCTTATAGCCATCCATACTTATATATTACTTATACTATACTTGAAACTTTCCTCACTCTTCAGTTTGGAAATGGATTGAAGATTTATTTTTACACAGCTGGATTTCTAAGGCAGAGGTTTTCTTGTTGTCCTACTATTAACAGTTAACTGAAGGGAATGATGCCTTCACACATAGGTTTCTCATTCATCAATCCATAACACAAGTCTTTCCAAGCATACTCTTGTTTTCAACCTATTTCACACTTATCACAACAGACCTTTTTACCCAATTGCGCGGCAGCATAGACCGGGTTATGTTTTTCATGAAATCTACCCTCCACTTGTCTTAAGGCAATGATGATTGGTGATTTATAAACTATACAACAACCATGATGTTTTATATGTGCCATGTTCATGAGCACCAAGAATCTACTTGTACAATACAGTAACTCACACCTTTTTCCGATGAGGATAAGCAGAAACTACGTAACGTCTACAAAGCTATGACTATAAACTCTTAAAATTCCGTAACACATCATTCACACAACAAATTCTTTAAAAAAAAATGTGATTCACGTGTAAAAGTGTTTGTACAAACCTACTTACGGAAAATAAATCATTTATCATTTGAAAACCTAGTACGGTCCTTGCAATTCACGAGCGCGCGTGATCTTACCTTTATGTCATTTCTGTAAGGTATAAATTGGATTGACTGACAGGCATTTCTCAATTAATGTAACATCTACTATCTATCTATCAAGTAATCTAAGTGATTCACTAATGGCTGATTCCTATAATTTACGGACATTGGTATAATTTACTGGAGCACTAACAAAGCAAAGACCTCATAGCTTTGCATATTCACTACACACATAGACCGTCCCTTATGGAAGTAGCTATCTCAGGTAAAATTAGTTTACGAATCTATTTTTATGCCCAGTTTGGCAATAAAAAAGTTACCATTGGTAAGCAAAACGATTCGTTTTATGTATAGGAATTGAGCATAAAGTGATGAAAGCCTTTATGAGTTGGTGCTATGAAGCCACAAATAACAACAACAAAAAGTTATTCAAGCATCATTTATAGAAAAGACACATTGGCACTACTTCAAATTAATTAACAAACTGTTTGCAGCCAAACTTGGCAACAACCCCTTATCTGCTTCCTTCTTTGATATAAGTTTCAACATTTAATACATTTTGTTAGCTTTTATCCCTGAATCATCATTTAATAGGCTATGACTGTATTGTTTAGCATCATCATTGTCTTGTCCCCATCTGAATTTATTTGGGGTTGGTGCAGTACTTATGTCTTATTTTTTATACATCTCTATAAGCAATCATATTAGTATTCTACTGGTTTATTGCTCCTCATCACTATTGCCTCTTCGGTCTAGTGGTCCTGCTGAGCATGAGGTCCTGGGTTCCATTATCGGGTCTGGCAGTGTTATTGGGTTTTTCGCCCGGAGTTTGAATTTGTGCCCGGTTGATGGCAATAAGCTCGCCCCCTATTACATGGGACCTAAACAGAATTGGCGAAATGTGGATGTACTATATGTGCACTTCTGCCTAACCCTTGGGGGAATACGGCGTGATGTTATTCTTTGGTGCAACTCTAAAAATACAATTACATTTTTTGAATTTATAGCATAAGGATAGATTGTTCCCCCCACAATAACAGAAGAAAATATCGAATCAACATTGTGTTAATTTCTCTTATCAAAGATAACAATTTGTAAACAAAACTTTTTGTAAACATAATTATAATGCTGGTCATACTTGTGTTTTCTCGAGAATAGATTGACAGCATGACCCTTTGTAGTTCAATACACTTACTTATAATAATATCACGCCTAAAATCCCCGAAGGGTTAGGCAGAGGTATACCTATAAGTACAACCACATTTTGCCAGTTATGGTTTAAGTCCCATTTAATAGGGGGCGAGCCTATTGCCATCAACCGGGCACAGATTCGGGGCTGCTACTGAGAAACTGCTGATAGAAAACCCCAATAACACGTTGTCTGTCATGGACATCGAACTCAGGAGCTCATGCCTATAAAATATTGTTATCATGCATCTTGTTATAATTTGTTGATACAAACAAAATGCTATGGCTTTCTTCCTAAGGCCATTTAAAACATTGTTTCTTACATACAAAGCAGAAACCACTGATCGCCACCTGCTACGATCCTTACACACCCTTTGCTTCGTTTACGGGCATACATCTGGTCATACACGCACGCCGGTTGCGAGTACTACGCACCTGACGTTTCTGAAGAACATCACCAATAAATTCACTTATGTTCTCCTGGCGTGTCCACTCACATCTGCCTTGTAAATATCTATTGTTAGTCGTCTTTCATTCACCCTCTCAATATGACCAAACCATCTAAACATTGTTTCTTAGCAGTTTTAAATTAAATAGACCTTGACATCTCGAGTTCTTTCCCGCGTATTTTTTTTAGAGACATTTTTTGATTCGAAAATCCCGTTTTTCGAAAAATTTATATTCTCTCTCAACTTCTCTTCAAAGTTTTGTTTGTGGTAGCATGCCCTGTAATTAAGCAACAAAACATTAATATTTCAACCCATAAGGTTTTAAAACCGTCTTGTCTACCACAGAATCACATATGGCGATATTCGTATAATTCTCACAATAATACACCAGCTGCCTTCGTCACAATGAACGAATCCAGAACGAACGCTACATACACATTACACTTTGAGACTAATAACAGGTTACCTCCTCCCAAGCAGTGTTTATTGACATTATATGCTAGCTCGCTAAATAATGACAGCTGCCGGGTCGATTAAAGGTTAAGCTACTCTTGCTGAGGTCGGTCCGTGGATGGGTGACCATCCACGCCGTCCGTGCCTGTGAAAGCATGTGATCCCGGTTGTCATTTGTAGATCTTTGACAGTCTTTACGGGTAGTCTGAAGCCCAAAAGTGTGATATCCAGTCTTGCCATGGCGTATCGTATTACCCAGTAATAGGATTGTGGAGGTCAGATAGGCAGTCGCTCCACGTAAAATACTGGTATTCTGCTGCATCCGGTTAGACTGGAAGCCGAACCCAACATAAATGGGGAAAAAGCTAGGCAGATGAACATAATTATGCTGAACGACGATTTGTGGCTTGTGTTGTTGTGTTTTGGTAGATAGAATGTTTTTTGTTATCTGTAGTCGATAATGAAGAGGTTAGGAGAATGCGGTTTTACTGAGTCATAGAGTTGTATGTTACGTGGTTTTTACCTTGGCTTGTCTTGGTCATGGTTAGGGTCTTGCTTGGGTCCGATATTCTGGGGGAACCTGTTATCGTAATAGGATGTTGCAATAGATGATTTAATGCTGCAGTTATTTGTATTAATAACTGGCTTCTACCCGCGACTTCGTTCGCGTGGAAGTCGTAAGTAAGATATACTAAAATAACAGCAACATTATTATAAAACTAAACTCCACAAAGCCTGCAAGATAGTCCACTGGAAACAGCTAGGGGCACGGGTCTAGTTCCTCCTCCAAGATTGTGTCTTTAGCTATTATAAGGAAAACCGGTTTCGCATGAGGTCGTTTGTTTCGAAATCAGTGAAAAAACTGTTCCTCCAATAATTTTCAATACTTAATATTATAGCTGCGAAAGTAACCCAGTCCGTCTGTCTGTCTGTTACGTTAGTTTTTCACGCCTAAACGGGAACCATGACTTTGGTTAGGAGTGTAAGGACATAGGATACTTTTTATCCAAGGCGGTAAGCACGTTCACGTGAGATAATATTTCGCTCAACGCGTGCGAAGCCCCGGGTAAAACCTAGTTGTGACTGTCTCCGGTAATAATATTCCGAAGGCTTACTTATGTCCTTGACATATTTTTAGCTTTTGACCTCGTTCCTACTGTACGCCAACTATGATTTTGCATGGCACATATATTTTTATTAAGAACAGCAAGGATTCAGGGCGGATATTGTTTATTTGGTTGGTTATAGTTGTGTCATCATCCATCTCATGGGTTTCAATGGGTTCAAAAATATTGTTCCCAGTTACTGACCATGAACTCGTATTGTCTTTTAATGCATCATCGAAAAAACGTCGTCAAACACTTTTACGGAATAATATTGTCAAGTCCAGAGCCTTTTGGATTGTCAAGGTGTCGGTAAGCTATAGGCCGACGGTCTCAGTAAAGCGGTCGGCCTATATTCAGACAAGCATCTATTCCAAGTAACCATTTACAGGCACTTTTGAATTGTCAAGGACTCGGTCAGTCAGAAATATGAAACTAGTTGCCCATTCCAAAGTGCACCTATGGCGAAGAACGGGCAGGAAACTATGGACCCCCTTTTTCTTTCTAGTTGAAGCATTGTCTAGTTTGTTCAGTACTGATACCTACCTCCTTATTACTAACGGTTCCATTAATTTACAAAGTATAATAGAATCCTTATAGGGCTCAAGGGTATTTGATAACCAATGAGCATAAGATTTTTTCTTTATTTTCCTTATTTCGACGACACGACTTCGTCGCGTCGGAGAGATTTGGTTGTTATCGCAGTGTTTATTCGAAAATAATGTAATATATACTTAATATATTTTACGATTGTTTTTGTCTGAATCAGGTTTTATTTTATGTCTACTGAATCTGTGGAATTGTGTCATTCATTTCTAGTGTTAAGTTTACTCAATATTGTGGCCCAAAGTCCGTTTTGATCGGATTTCTCACATTGATTCCGGGTCTGTGAAGAAAAAGAAAAAATCAAACTTAATGCTCTGCTGGACATTATTCAATTTTATTTGTTGAATTTATTTTCTTTGCGTATAAACCGAAGTCAAAGTCAACTGGAATTACTCCAGTTAATTATTATGCGGAACGCATGTTGACGAAATAATCGGAAGCACTCGCACATTATCTTCTTGGTTTTCGTTTTCGCTCGTTAGCAATTACCTATTAATTTTCTTGCAATACTTGTGAATACTAAACGCAATTAAACTTAAACGTAACTAGTATCTACTAGTTGGCTTATAAGTCCGCGAAATCATGCCTGATTATACCCCTTGAGGTATTATTGTACTAAATAATTCCTCAACGATTATACCAAGGTATAGGCCCATTCATCTTCCGTGACGATTTGACAAAAAAAAACCACCAGAATGTAACCACCAGGACACCTCTATCATTGGCTTCGTTTAAATCCTGTAAGGAGCACCTGTGGTTGTGCATGATGGACAGGAAAGGCCAATTTAAGACTGGACATCTTGCTTTCTAAAATATAACCCTTTGATCCGATCCTATTTGCGGGTAAATTTTTATGATTTCGTATTGTTTATTTACTAACCTCATATTTATTTTGTTCCAGCTGCTTGTAAATAGAGGCTGTAAATATAACGTATATAGTTTAAAGATGAGTTTGGGTGCGCGCGCCACCAAAGGTGGTGCGAAGGGAGGCGCCAAGGACGGCAAGCACGCACAGGACACCCGGAAGACCACAGAAAAAACCCAGAGTAAGGAGAAGGTTAAACCACAGGTGAGTAAATTACAAATGAGTATATTAATAGTTAGTAAAGCTCTTTGTAAAGGACCTCTTATGGCGAACTGCTGCTAGCTCGGCTTCCAGTCTAACTGGATGCAGCTGAATACAAGTATTTTACATGGAGCGACTGCCTAGCTTACCTCCACAAACCAGTTACTGAGTAATACGATACCTATTGGTAGGACTGGTTGTCAGACTTTCGGGCTTCTGATTACCTGTAAAGACTTCTTACCGGTTAAAAAGCATAAACAAAGCAAAATTCTTCAATACTCATATTATGAACGCATTGATATCGCAGACAGATAGAAGGTATAATCATAGATATGACAATAACACCGGCCGACCTTCACGCTTGACCTCCGACGTGTCATTGACATTGTCCGGGTGACGTGCCGAATTTTACGATGGAGCTCCGCGTGGCTTTCTAACGAATGTTTGTTGGTTACTAGCGAATCGAGTAAAAAAATATGTGAAGAAAGGAGACGTCTTTGCCGAAGGTTAGCAAAAAAAAAACTAAATAATAAATTATACATGGTTTATATAATGTTTGTAAATATAAGCTAGCTAGGTACACCCATTTTATCAAAGACTTATACTTATTTGTCATTGGGTTATGTTGATAAGCCAATCAGAACAGCTCACATAGGATTTGATAGTAGAGTCCGCGCCACCACTGAAGTCCTTTTGACGCGGCGCTAGTGTCTATGTTATTGCATTAAGAAAAATTGTAGTTCCACAATTTCTCGCCAGACTTCTGTGGTGGCGCCGTCTCTAGATGCATGCTGAAACTGGGGGTAAGCTGGCAAGCTGACAGTACTCAGGACAGTTAAGGTTTTACTGACATAAGAAAAAATACAAAATGTGTTGTACCTACTTACACTCATAGGTCTTCTGTATTAATAAAAAGAAAAGTCCTGACTGACTGACTCATCAACGCCCAGCCCAAACCTTTGGACATAGAAAGCTGAAATTTTGCACAGAGGTTTCCTTTATAATGTAGACAAGGAATAAGGAAGGATTTTTTTATGTTATGTTTTAGTGAGATATTTTCCAACATCCACGAGGCCGCAGGCAAAAGCTGGTATTTGTATAAAACTACTTGAAAGTACGCTTGACACTATCTATTTAATTAAAATGCTAAATTCACTGAGAGACAATGCAAAGCTTAAAAATAAGAAGCTAGAAGCATAA